>CM059013.1:36208321-36808321 GCA_030272315.1 Paspalum vaginatum | reverse complement strand
TATCATTGCTGCTGATACTGGCACTGGGTCTATTGCTCCAACAGTTGAACATCTTTTCAGCCTACTTTACAATGACCTCACAGGAGAGCAGTTTATTCGTATATTCATGCTGATTACTCTAACCATTTTTCTTTGTCCCACGAGTGATGGGAGTCATAGTGTGGATTATTACTCGGGTATTGCATCTGTCAAGGACATAGGAAAATATGATTGGTGTTCTTTTGTGCTTGAATGGCTGGTCAATAATATTGAGAAATTTCAACAATCCACATCAAAAACAATCTCTATTGGGGAGGATAATACCTCGTCACTTGGAGGGTGCCTTTTTGTACTTGTGGTCAGTATGCAATGTCAATTTATCCTTATTCTTTTCGTTCTGATGTCGTTGTGTTTTTTTTAGCAATCTGCAATGACAAATTAGTTTCAGTTTTGTATCATATTTGATAAAAGATAATCCCTTTAGCATATTGGAACTAGCGATGATGTATGATCTATCTGTGATGTGTTTCTTTTGGTGTCAGTTATACACTTATAGTAATTTTAATTGGTACTATTTTGATAATGATGATTAATCATCTCGACCATACTGGTATGTTGTTGTGGACTCAATCTAATGTATTGGGGGCATATTATAAAAAAATGTATTGGGGGCATGTGTGTTTATGTATTGCTTGGACTCAATCTACCTACCTAGGACTGCCAATAAATTGAATACTAACCTCGCATTAGTCAAGACATGTTAGTTTCTCCTGCACTAGTTTTTATGATACACAACACTAATATATAAGTAGATATTTAGTGCCTACCTACATGCTGCAAGGTTTTACTACATAAGAGCTTAGTTAGTTCTCATCAAACATTTTTGTATCTATAAAAGAATATTTTGTTCAACCAGAGTTGTTTGCCCCCTTCCCCCTTTTTTGTTGCTTGGAGCGAACAATAAGAATAATGCTAAACAAAGTATACTTGGACAATTTTTCTAGGTTACATATTTTGAGTATATCAAGACATCAGATATCGTGTTACCTGATGATATTCCACGTCTTAAGATATGGAATGACTGCATGATACAACAATATTTGGCTTTAGACCGAAATAGCTGTGATGGTCGTCCATTTGGCATGCTACAGGTTCTATCTTATTTTTTTATTATTTATGTTTGGTCATGCTAATCGTTGATTCAAGCAATGTAGGGATACTTTTTTTATATATTTTTGTGTGTTTGTGATGTCAAAACAGTTGAAAGGTCCAAGTGAAACACCATTTATATCGTCATCTATCTCTACTACTTGTTTTTCAACCTTGCCATGGCAAGTAGAAGACTTCATATTGCATCTGATCCCAAACGATGAGCATGTGAATGTAAGTATGCCCGATTAAAGTTTTCTTAAGAAACTATGTAAAAATAATGTGCTTATACATTTTTCTAAAATTATTTTATATTACCTAGGTTCGGTTAGATTTATCAAACATGTGTGCAAGCTTCTACAAAGAAATTATGCAATCATGCCTTTGTGCAATTCAATCAGTTGCCATTAAGCAAATGTGCAATATGGTGCAAGTGTTGTGGACTGGGTTGTCCAAGAATATGAGAAGCGATGGTAACAGAGTGGATATACCAGGATGTTCACATAGAAGGAGTCCAATTACCATTGGGGCACACATAAAGGCTACCAGAGCTAGTTGTGCACACAACCCAACTACAGATGGTGATGCTGGTATGAATGGGAACCCTAATGATATGGGACAAAGTAATCACACACAAGTTGACACCACTGGATGCTTGTTTGTGAGAAGAGTAGCCTGCAGAAATGCTACAAATGACAGTGCTTGTGTTAGGACCACTGATAAACATTTTGGTGGAGATAACACTGGCCAGATGAAGACTTCACACAATGACACCAATGCGAACACCATTTTTATGAAGACAACCCAATGTGATCAAAATTTCACTTATACATACTCTAAGACCACATCTGCATGCAATTATAGTGGTGTATATGGGGAATCTTCTCCTACCAAAGACAATATGCACAGCATAGAGACAAATGCATTTGAAGCTTTAGATATTTTAAAAATGTATGGAGATCACGACGATGACAATTTTGACAACCCATGTATTGAATCGCTAGTTGAGAAGGCTCCATCAAGCACTTTGGGTTTTAGTAATGATTTTGTCCCTGACTCATATAAGAATTCATGTAATGTTTTGAAAAATCCATTAACACATGCTCGGTTTACAAAAAGATTAAATGAAGGTATAGAGTCTGTTAACATTGGACCAAACAAGAGGCTTAAGAAGCTTGGATCATTGGCTGTTTCTGGCATGATAGTAGGTAGTGTGGATGGTTGTTATCAAGACCAAGTGGATATTCATGCAAATCATATCAGTCCTCATGGTAACCAAGTCTCAAGTCTTGAGGATGTTAGTTGTAATAATGATGGGATTGGTGGTGCTCATTTTGCACAAGATCCAAGTGTTGCTATTGAAATACAAGCTACCAATAATGCCAACATCAAAGCAGGTAATGTGGATGGTTGTTATCAGGACCAACTGGATATTCATGAAAATCGTATCAGTCTTCATGGTAACCAAGTCTCAATAATTGTTGAGGGTGTTAGTTGTAACAATGACATGAATGCCAGTGCTCATTTTGATCAATATTCAAGTGTTGCTATTGAAACACAAACTAACAATAATGCCAACATCAAAGCAGGTAATGTGGATGGTTGTTATCAGGACCAAACGGATATTCATGCAAATCAAATCAATCCTCATGATAACCAAGTCTCAATTGTTGAGGATGTTAGTTGTAGCAATGATGGGAATGGTGGTGCTCATTTTTCACAAGAATCAAGTTTTGCTGATGAAACACAAACTAACAATAATACCAACATCAAGGATGATGGGAATTTTATATTGGATCAAGATATGTCAGAGTTGGCCATGAAGGTATATAAGCACGACAAAGGTCAGACGTCATCCATCCCAAGTACTGAAGTAAAAAGTAATGATGATCATGCAAAGATAGATACTGATTATTCTATTTTAGAGAATGGGTCAGGAAGCAAGAAAGAGGTTAGCAAAGCTGAGGTTGTAGTACCTCACATCAGTTTGTCTAGTGGGTCAGATTCATATTCCAATGACAATGAGGATGACAATGAAGTCATGTCTGATAAGTTCACAAGGCCATGTGCTATCAGAGTACTGAGAGGTTTATCCTCAGTTGGCTACTTGTTCGATATGCCTCACCAAAAAGTTGTTGTTTCAAGAGATGATCGTAAATTGTATCATTTATCTACTAGGCGTTTTGGTGCCAAAGAAAATGAGTATGTTATTTATTCTCCCCATCTCCTAAGTCCCCCCCCCCCATTTTTTTATTTTGCTCATTATACCCATTTTGTATCTATAGTAACATGATTTTTTATCCCATATTTTTTAAATGCATGACACAAGTATTGATATCTGTCTTTTTTGGATTTTCATTTGTGGCAGTGACATCATTGCACGAATTGGTCGCTTCCATGTCCATCATCGTATATTTGGGGAATCACTGCGTGCAAGGATGAGAGTGGGCACATTTGTCATGAATGTTTTCTGTGAAGCATTGAATGTAGACTACGTCGATGATGTGAATTTGAGGCCATCCAAGATCTTCCTAACTATGGACATTGTTGTAAGTTAATACTTTTTAGCACTTGCCGTCCAACTTGCTTTCATGTTCGATCAAGTTAAAATAAATTTCCCCCTTGCATATATTGGATGTTTTCTCAGGGGATTCATATTTTTTTTCAACCATGTCAGGATAAGTTGGAGTCACCAAGGTTTACGGTGACAGATATTGTGACATATCTAGAATCTGATGTGCCTGGGTTGCTCTTGAACAAATTTAACATGGTAAAATTGATAGTTCACTTTTTAATCTGGTATTTTAAATCTTTGTTCCATTATCTTTTTCATTTTTATATTTGGGATGTGTTTTTTATGTGTATGCTAACATATATATTATTGCTTGTCTTTTATAGGTAATGATCCCTGTGTGTAAAAGCAACCATTGGTGGGCAATATCTGTAAATCTAAGAGATAATCGTTTTGACGTCTTAAATTGTTCGCCGATGAATCCTATATATTCAAAAACTACTGAAGCAATAGTCAGTACTCATGTATTTTTATGTTTGTTGTCATGCGAGTATATTTTGTATTTACTCAAATCTAAAACCATATTCTTTTGTGATTTTTTACTTGTGTGTTTTATTTTGTAGTGTCAGAAGTTTAGGGAACTCCACCACACTATGTTTGGAAATTCTACCATTTCTGATAAGAAATTATTCCCTATTCAAGTCCAATCAGTACCTCAGCAAATTACAAAGTATGGTTCATACATTTGTATTTGACTCTTTTGCTTTATAATTTCTCATTCATTTGATCATGTGCCACTTTGTTTTTCATGGATGGAAATGTATACATCAGCTATGATTGTGGCATTTTTACAATGAAATTTATTCAACTGTGGGATGGCAGGAAAATTAATCATATTTCACAGGTTTATTCTCTTTCCCCTCTCTAATCTATGTGTTCCTTTTTTTTAGTATCTATAATGGTCACTCTATGTATAGGAAGTTTTATACATGAGATTTGGAAGTTTTCTAGATTTGGAGGTTTTATTTAGCATATAAATTCCCCATTAGAGATATAGAAATACACGGTTTCAAGTTTTGTTGACATGTATGCAGATAGTTTTGAATACATGCCTTTTTAGTTTTTAAAATATGAGTCTCAAGGTTTTACCCTGTGAATTGAAAGTTAGGGATGTAGAAAAATTCATGTATATGCCTCAGAAGTTAGGATCATATAGAGTAAGGGTTGCATAGTTTTAATGGGTTTTGAACTATTAATAGAACGATTATCAATACATAATTTGGAAGTTATTTCTATATCTCTGTGCACAAATAGTTTTGATGTATATCTTGAAAAATACAGATATATATGTAATTTCTTAATATATAAATACTTGAAAGTAACAAATATGTGACTTGAAAATATAGAGATGCGACAACATAATTTTTTATCATCTAAGTTGAATTTTTTCAAGTCAATATACAAAGATACATAGTGTGCCACATTTTTTAAAGCTAATTGTGCACAAAATTTGGAGATATTATTTTTGCAATTCTCTCACCTATGGAATCCCTTTTCGAGATACCATCATGTGTACACATACACTGTCACCTTTAGACTACCACATGTCACTACTAATTATCGCTATGCACTTGCAGCTTCTCATAGCCAACATTTGATCTAATCTTCATTTTTTCTTCTTTTTTCCCTTTTTAAGGATGATATCACATTGCATCGCCAAAAGATTGCTAACTTCATACTGAGACATAGAGCAAATGTCAAGACCATTGCATCAGTAAAGAAGTTCATATGCGAACATGGTTGAAATGTCCAAACATGTAATTGTATGTGTTTCATTCTAGAGATAGGCTTTTATGCACTAGGAGAGCAAGAGAGTTTTTTCATTCAAACAACTATATTGGATACCCCTTATTGTAAAAGATTGTGCATTCATACAAATTAATAATTATTTATAAAACTATAATTAAAGAATATCATAATTCAACAAGTGTACAAGTTTCTCAAATAAGAAACCAACATATAAATAAACAAACAAACTACAATACAAATTCACTCCAGGAGAGTTGTTACTTGTTAATAAAGGGGAAATATGATGTTTAAAATTATTTCCACAATAATACATCTTGAATCTAAGTACTTCATTCAATTGTTGTGTTAATTCTAGAGCTTGGTCAATTAGAGTCATGTTCTCTATCTACTGGCCCCAAGGTTGGCAAATTGCCACATTGTGTTTGTTTTTTTCATGGTTTTCATTGGACCATTTACATTGTTTGGGCATTTATCTTTGAAATGAAACAAGGGTCTACAAATAGTTGAGTTTCCATTTTTCATATATATCCATATGGAGTGTTACCTTTTTCTAGATAGGCTTCAACATCTTACCCACCGCCACGCTTTTTGAGGTGGTATATGTAGGGGTATATGCTCTAATAGGGGTGTCCATTTGAGGTATGTTGATACCCAAAAGTTGTTGCATCTCACTTTTTTAATTGCTATGACAAGCTTATCAATCCCTTCAACAAACATCCTACTTGTCACCTCATGTGAACTGATCTCTACAGAGACTATTGACATCTTGCTCATCACAACGGCAAATCTCATAGAATCATCATATTTTATCATATTGTCACCATGTTGAGCATTCATCATCTTATTAAGCTTTTGTTGGCGCCAGAATTTAGCCAACCCGGGCTAATGGGCCTAGATCGGTTTGGAGCTAAAAGTTGGGCTATCCAAGGGAGAGATAGCAGTGTATTTTGCCTTTTGGACCAAGCGCCCGTGTATCTTAGGAAAGATAGTTTCTTTGGTAGAGAGTCCGATTGGGACTCCAGTTTAGTTAAGATTTGGAGTTGAATTAGGAAAGGATAGACTTGCTATCCAAGTCTACGGACTATAAATATGTACCTGTACCTATGAAATAAACAGAGACTACTTATGTTCATCAACAGCGGTTGTCTCCACATTCTCTCGGCGCATGGCCACCCCTAAGCGATTAGGGTTTCAAGGTATATTGTCATGCTGCTCTATTGACTTCTTTCGTAGATGTTGATAGGGCATTACGGCGTTCTGCCTATGGTACATCTTGTACTAAGCAGTTGTTATTGGCAAGATCTGCTAGTTATCATGTGCATCGACCCGATCTACTTTTTCTTTGAGCTTCACGACATAGATCGGATCGTGCACAATTTACTATCATGATATTCTTTGATTTTATCATCTTTTGCAATATATGCTGCATCAAGCCACCGCCATATTTTGTTAGACTTGCATGATACAAGAGGCTTATTTAGGTTGATGTTGGTATTCCATACTTTCTTGCATCTCGATCGATTCCTAGCTAGAGATAATACTATGTTTATTTATTACGTTGATAGCCGATTTGGGTAAGTAGATCACTTTATTTCTGTGCATCTTCTATACATCGCCTAAGCAGTGTCGGATCGGCTTGTGGAGTATCAATGGAGGTTTGCCGATGTCAAGGCCCGACACGGGAGAGCCGAATCCGAGCAATCCGGCTAGTATTTAAAGTTTACCCCGTTTTGTTTGTTCATGCAGAGAGAACAGGAGCCGACCACCGTCACCACCACCACCTTCCTGGCTGTAAGCTCAAGCCAGGTGGCACGCCCAACCACCACCAGTAGCCAACAGTCGGCTAACTGTTTAGCTGACTGGGAACCGCAACAAGGAGGCGCGACCGCTACGTCCACATACACCTCCCGGCTCGCATTGTGTTGACCTGTTGGTACACTGCCCACCGGTTCCCCGCGGCAACACATTTTTGGCACGCCCAGTGGGACACGATCGTCATGGCTGGAGGTAAGAGAACTGAAAAAGAGGACGAAGTCACGCCCATTGACAGGGTGGAAGACCTGCCCGAGAATCACCAGAAGCATTACTGCCTCGATCATCGAGGATCTCAAGAAGAAGGTGCTTGCCATGTACAGACGCACTCGTCACGACGCCATCAGGATCCAAGGAGTTCTCGAGTCACTCCTAGACAAGGTCGACCTCATGACTCTGTCACAGCAGCACACTGAGGCACTCCGCGAAGAGATCCAAAGGATCACGACTCACGCCCTCATACGGCAGTCGGAGGCGACCATAAACCGCATGGACAACATTGTGGTCAAGACTGTCAGAATTGCCTTGGCCGGTGAACCACTGCATATCACCAGCCCTGAGCTGAACGGCCATGTCGGAGAAGCCATGTTCTACTCCAGGCCGCTCACCCCCATTCATATTGAGGTTCGGGGGATAATGTCACCGAATTCGTCATGCACCCTCCACGTGATGGCATTCCCCTGGAGCCTCATGCTTACTCTACGCCACCACTAGTCATCCCTGAGGGATACTTCTGCCAGCTTAGGTACCGACAGCTGGGAGAAGGGGAGTGGCCTCCCCACCCCTACCCAAATCCGGTAGTTGTCAACAAGCGACCAGCCCCAGCGCAAGGTGCACCGGAGGCTCAACCACACCAAAGGCCGACGAAATCGGCCGATCAGGAGATGATTGAGTGGCAGCACACCTACGGAACTAGGCCGATCCAACTCGTTCAGGCCGGATATACTCCCGTGGGCGATCTCAATAGTGTTGTGCAGGAGATCTTAAAGAATCAGTACGGGATGGCGCCCAAACAGGGGGCAATTACTTATGCTAAAACTTACCCGGAGGCAAATGATTTCCTAGAGCCCCCTCCGAGATTCAAGATCCCAGATTTCACCAAGTTCAGCGGCAACGATGGCGCTAGTACCATTGAGCACGTCAGTCGGTATTTGGCATAGCTAGGCATCGCCTCTCGAGCTGAGCACATGAAGATTTGGCTCTTCTCCTTGTCGCTCACTGGGCCAGCGTTTGGGTGGTACACCATGTTGGCCCCGGGATTGATTACTACTTGGAAGCAGCTGGAAGAAAAGTTCCATGCCCAGTTCTTCTCTAATTCTAACGAGGCAACTCTGACCGACCTGGCTAGCATCTACCAGTATCCAGGAGAATCAGTCCAGCAATACATCTAGCGGTTCCGCGAGTTGAGGAACAGGTGTTACTCTCTCCACCTACCAGAGAGGTCATTGGCAGAGCTGGATTTCAAGGGCTTGAACAAGGCCGTCAATGCAGTTTACGGGCTGACTGATTTTGAATCTGTCGGCCATTTGGTGTCCAAAGTTTCGGCCTATGAACGAAGTCATCCCGAAATCCTCCAGGAGAAGCACAAGAGAAACATTGGCTACATTCAAGCCGATGAAGATGACGCATTGGATGACGCAGATACTTACCTCATCCAATGGTCGAGGAAGAGCCAGCCGCTACAATGTCAGTGGGTAAAGCAGCCCGAACCCACTCCGGTCTTCGACTTTGACGTGTCCAAGACTGAGCAGATCTTTGACCTACTGCTCAAAGAGAAGCACTTGGTGCCACTGGCCAGGCATCAAACACCCTCGACCAAAGAAATACATGACCGCAAGTACTGCAAATGGCACAACAAACTCGATGGTCATAATACCAATGACTGCAGGGTCTTGAGGAACGAAATCCAGATGGCCATCGAGTAGGGAAGGCTGGTTTTTGCCTGTCCTCCAATGAAGATCGAGACAAAGCCTTTCTCGGTCAACTCGATACATGCAGTCCTGCCACCCTGGGAACAGGAAGATTCACCGATCGGCTCAACTGAATTGGCTTTCGGCGCTTGAGTGCGGGGAGTGATTGCCGCGATGAGAGTCCTTCGCCGTGCCACGGAAGAACCCTAGCCCTGGGCCATCCATCTCAATCAACATGGTCCAGGCCACTGCGGAAGAGAAGGGGAAGGCCAAGCCTGACCTGTGCGATGACCTACCTCTTGAGTTTAAGGCTGAAGAGCACACTTCGGCCAGAACAATCGAAAGAAATTGTCGATTCCGCCCAAACTCTGGGGCGTTGATGGGATTGTACTCACGGCGTCACCAGTGTGACGAGGAACGCCATCGTGAGGAAGAAGCGTGCTACCGCAGGCAATGCCAGCGTCGCGAGGAGCATCATCGGGGAGTACCCACGCTCGCCCAGGCGTGACGCACGATGATGGGAGAGCTCTCAGGAACATGACGAATGCTTCAACCTCGCCAACCACAGGGAGCACTAGAGCTGCCCATACTTCCACTACTGCTGGAGCTAAGGCATGAACAGGCTTCCAACTCCTGATGAACGTCCAGAGTGTTCTACCCGTAGGACCGGGCACGACAGGCCGTTGGTGTTTGGGCGCTTGAGGCGCGCGCCCTCGCTGCCTCGCCAGCCACATGCCTTTGCCGCGGTGTGGACGCGGCCCCTCTCCACTGCCATGATGGCCCAAGTCCCCGTCGAAGAAGCGACAAGAATCCCCACTTCCAAGACGGGTGCGACCTCCTCCGCAGCAGCGCGGATGCCTATCCAGGAGGCCAATGATGGTCGACGTCGCGAGGAATGCCACATGCCAAGATGGTGTCCAGAGGGCTTGTCCAGGTCACAAAAGCGCAGGGTTCAATGTCTGTGTTGCTTGGAACAAGCCGAACAGGAGTACCTTCGGCAGCTGAAAAAGTTTGGTAGCATCTTTGACATTCCAAGCTTGCGTCCAGAGCGCAACTTCGTGTGGAAGTGCAAATTGCAGTCTGAGGTGGCTGAAGCACCAGCCAAACCAGCTACGGCCAACTCGTCGAAGGTGATCGAAAAAGACGACACCTTGGACATGGACAGCGACAGTCAATCAGACCACGGGGACGACTTTGAAGGGGAAGTCAATGCAATTCTAAAGAAGGCCGCAGCGGATGTCAGCATGGTTTTCTACTTGCCAGACGATTTCCGACCCCCCAGAGAGGAGCAGATGGCTGAGTCTATGGCGCAGCTCAGCCTCGGCCCCGCAGCTGCTATTTTTGAGAAGCCGATCGACAAAAAATATCGGCACCTTAAGACACTACATGTAAAATGGTTCGTCAATGGCAAGCCCGTCAGCAGGATGCTCATTGATATAGTTGCAACTGTTAATATCATGCCATATTCCTTGTGTCGCAAGCTTGGCAGGTCTACGGAGGATCTTGTTGATACCAGCGTCACGCTGAAAGATTTCAAAGGGAACCCATCGAAGGTCAAAGGAGTTCTCAATGCTAAGCTGACGGTTGGTAGCAAGACCATGAACACTTCATTTTTCATCGTCAATGATCACGGCCCTTTCTCTGTCCTGCTTGGCCGAGATTGGATCCATGCCAACTGTTGCGTCCCGTCTTCTATGCACCAATGCCTGATTCAGTGGAACGGTGACAAGATCAAAGTGGTCCCTGCTGACGAGTCATGTGACGTCGCATTGTCTGAGGCACAATTTTGGACAAAAGAAACAGAGTGCCTCTCGGGTTGGCAAAATTCAGACTAAGGCTTTGTCGACCTAGCAAAAAACGGGATCATGCCAGTTCGTGCAACCGGCGACCAACCTTAGATGATGAAATAGCTAGTGTATCTGCCGATCCCTCTGATCGGCTCACTGGTTGGTGTAAACTTTCTACGGGTTCACGACCCATAGTGGGCGATCTGCGTGATCGGCCCCAAAAAATTTGTAATCATATTTTGTGTAAGATTTCTGCATTGGCTGATCTGTGTGATCGGCACCAAAACATTAATTTAATACATGTTTCTTCCAATAAGGATGTTCTTTTTTGCGATGATCAATCAACTCCTGATGAAGAAAGATCAGAAGCTGCGCACTCTCATCCCTCTCCGGCGTCATCAGGTTCCACTCAGGAATTCACAAAAGAGGGAAAGCTCGGTTTTGGTTTCACGCCATCCGACAAGCTCTAACAGGTCGACATCGGCTCAGGCGATCGACCAAGGCCGACGTGGATCAATAAAAAGCTCGACGCGGAGTTCAAAACCAAGTTGATCGAGCTGCTCAGGGAGTTCCCAGATTGCTTTGCCTAGGAGTACCATGAGAGGCCAGGTCTTGATCGGTCTATTGTTGAACATCGACTGCCGATCAAGCCCGATTTTTGACCATTTGCTCAACATCCCAGGAAAATCGACGCGAAAATCATTGATACAGTTAAAGAAGAGATAGAGAAGATGATTCGCACTGGGTTTATCCGCCCTTGCCGATATGCCACTTGGATATCGAGCATTGTTCCTGTTTGGAAGAAAAACGGTAAGCTCAGGATATGCATCGACTTCAGGGATCTAAACAGAGCTACCCCAAAGGACGAATACCCGATGCCCATTGCAGAGTCACTCATCGATGCTGTAGCTGGTCACAAGATGATGAGCTTCCTTGATGGCAATGCTGGGTATAATCAAATCTTTAAGGCCGAACAAGATGTTTACAAGACAGCTTTTCGTTGCCCACAAGGTTTGTTCGAGTTTGTGGTCATGACCTTCGGCTTACGCAATGCCGGAGCGACTTACCAACGTGCCATGAACTACATCTTCCATGATCTCATCGGCCGGCTCATGGAAGTATACCTTGATGAGGTGGTGATCAAGTCAGTATTGCAGGAAAACCACTTAGCCGATCTACGTCCAGTCCTCGAGCGTACTCATAAACATGGCATGAGGATGAATCCTGATAAATGTGCGTTCGGTGTCACTGCCGGACAATTGCTTAGGTTTATGATCCATGAACGAGGTATAGAGATCGGCTCAAAGAGTAAAGATGACATTAAGATGACACCACCAACGACTAAAAAGGAGCTTCAGCAGCTGATCTGCAAGATTAACTACATCAGGAGGTTCATCCCTAACCTTTCGGTGAAACTTGAAGCGTTTATGCCTTTGGTCAAGACACAGCGTAGCAGCGAGTTCGAGTGGGGCCCTGATCAACAACTGGCGTTCGACAACATGAAAAAATACCTGACGGCACCACCAATGATGGCCCCACCTCGACTCGACCTCCCATTCATTATCTACCTTTCAGCCGATGAAGTTTCCATCGGCTTTGTGCTAATTCAAGAAGTCGACGGCAAGGAGCGTGTCGTCTACTATCTCAGCCGACGATTACTCGATGCGGAGACCAGGTACTCTGAGATGGAATGCTTATGTTTATGCTTATATTTTACATGCACCAAACTGCGGCATTACCTGCTCAACGCCGAGGTGTTGATCGTGTGCAAAGCCGATGTCATCAATTAAATGTTGTCAGCACCAATCCTCAAATGGAGGCTCGGCAAATGGATGTTTGCTTTGTCAGAATTTGATGTCAAGTTCCGGCCAGTGAAAGCCATCAAAGGCCAGGTGTTAGCCGATCTTATTACACAGCGATCGGCTCCACGGTCCCATTTCATCGGCATATCATCTTGGGCTGTGTTCTTCGATGGGTCTGCGTGCGACACGGGTTGTGGCATTGGGCTTTTCACCATCTCCCTTCGGGGGGCACAATATGAGTTCGCCTTTCGCCTCAAGGAGCGTCGTACCAACAACCAGATGGAGTATGAAGCTTTGTGCAAAGGTCTTGAGCTGTTGCTGGACGCAGGTGCCGAAGCAGTCGAAGTTTTCGGTGATTCAAGAGTCACCATTAACCAGTCAACGGAGGACTTCAATTGTGCAAGTGATTTGCTGTATCCATATCTCCTCCGTTGTCAGGAGTTGATGGCAAAGTTCCATTATGTTCAGCTCAAGTGAATACCAAGGGACAACAATGCCAAAGCTAACAAACTCGCGCAAATAGCTTCTGGCTATGCAGAGCAAGTCGAGGACGTCTGGGTTGACACATTGCAACTAACATTGGCCGATTGGAGAGCCGATCTCCTCAACTACTTGAGGGATCCGGCTCGGGGGGCAGATAAGAAGACAAGACAGCGAGCTCTGAAACATGTGCTCATTGGTGGAGAACTTTATTTCAGAACCATTGAAGGCTTGTTGTTAAAATGCCTAAGCCCGACAGAAGCACTCAAAATCATGCACGATGTACACGAAGGGACTTGCAGTACTCACCAATCGGCTCACAAGATGAAGTGGTTGATCAGAAGGTCTAGCTATTATTGGCCGACTATGCTGGAGGATTGTTTCAAATATTATAAAGGTTGCCAGGAGTGTCAAAGATTTGGGGCCATACAGATAGCTCCGGCTGGACCATTAAATCCCATTATCAAGCCGTGGCCATTCAGAGGCTGGGGCATGGACATGATTGGACAAATCAACCCTCCAACTAGCAAGGGCCACAAATGGATTTTGGCCGCAATCGATTATTTCACCAAATGGGTGGAGGCTGTACCGATGAAGAATGTCACAGCCAAGGATGTGATAAATTTTGTCAAAGAACACATCATTCATCGATTTGGGATACCACAGACCATCACCACAGATCAGGGGTCTGTCTTTTTGGTAGAAGAATTCAAAATTTTGGCTAAAGAGATGGGCATCACCTTGATACAATCCTCACCGTATTATGCTCAGGCCAATGGTCAGGCCGAGGCGTCAAACAAAGGTCTCATTAAGCTGATCAAGCGAAAGATTGATGAATATCCCAAGCAATGGCATGATCGGCTGGCTGAAGCATTATGGGCGTATCAAATGTCATGTCATGGGGCTACCAAATGCACTCCCTATCAATTGGTCTACGGCCAGGAGGCTGTTATGCCTTGGGAGATCAACATCGGCTCTCGACGGGTTCAGTTTCAAAATGACCTGACAGCCGATGAATATTCAGCGCTCATGAACATCAACACGGATGATCTGACGGAACTTCGGCTCTGGGTTCTCGAAAAGATCAAGGATAACAATGCCAAGGTAGCAAGAGCTCATGACAAAAAAGTAAAGCCGAAGAATTTTCAAGTTGGAGATATTGCGTGGGAGCTAATTTTGCCAGTTGGAACAAAAGACCCAGCGTATGGAAAACGGTCACCTAACTGGCATGGGCCATTTCGTATAGTAGAAACCGCTCTAGGAAACTCCTACAAGATGGAAACACTGGAAGGAGTACGGTTTAGCACGAACATCAATGGCAAATACTTGAAAAAGTACTATCCCAGCTTATGGATCGGAACCTGATCTATTTCATACAAGGCCGATGCGAGGCCATTTGGACCTGATAAAGCCGATGTGTTAACATCGCCTTGAGAAAATAGTAATAATAACAAAAAGAAAGATTACAAAGGTATGGGCCGATGTACGCCATTGGCCTCGATTAGAGCCGATGCAAATTATGCATTGCCTTTAGAATAAAAAATATTTAATAAAGATTCTGTCCATTGTCAAATATGCTCGGGGGGCATGCCAAACAAAGGCATGCCAGATTAAAAGAAGGTTCTAGTTACGAGTTCATTATATAGACGATGGAGCAGAAAGTTTATGAATAAACTAGCGGACTGCAACAAGAGCCTTCAATTGAACCTCGTCGGCTGAGTTGATGATTTGGCGATCTGGTTCATCAGAGCCGACGACCAAACTCTTGTTCAGTCAATGGATGCGCACCAGGTTTGTCTTGAGCATTATGGACAGTTGTTGCTTTTCACTTGCAATCTTTTCCATGTCTGCATCGTTGGATGGCTGCGTCAACCTCGGATAATTCTTGTTGGAGGCATTTGATTTCTTCATTCAATTTGGTCTTCTTTGCATCAAGCTCCTCCCTAGTTGACAGCAGTCGCTTACTGACACTTTGATCATCAAGAGCCGCCTTGAGTTGGTTTGCTACCGTACATTCCCTGACGATTTCTTCCTTCAAAGCTGGCTGTCTAGCACAAGAGGCAATGCGCGTGGCGGCTGCTAGAACATCCTCACGGAGGAAGCCCAGATGGGCTGTAGGCTGAATCGCCTGCTTCAGGTCTGAAGGAAGATCATCGGCAATTGACTCAAAGACCGGTCGGATCTCATCACAGTCAATGAACAGTTGTTCGATTGGGGCTTCCAATCGCTTCACAATGTCCTCGAGTTTGGCGACCATGTGTGCAGTAGATGAAGGCGACACAGGCGGGCTCTCGGTTATCAATGTTTCGCCGATGGTAGAAGGATCAAAGTTCAACAGTTTTGCCACATGGAAGGTCTGACAAGAAAGGAGCAGTAAGATCAGGCAGTCTTGAGGTAAAGACGAGATGATAAAGGTGTGTTCTGGGAGCTATGGAAGCATTTGTACCATTTGGCCGTTTCTGCAGCGGCAGTATTGGTTACAAGTAGCTGATGCAGGGCTTAGCTAAATGAAGTACAGCGAATAGACTTACCAAAAGAATCTGGGAAAGATTTGGATTCTAATCGAGGGAAGTCTGGAATTTCAGTGCGAAA
This sequence comes from Paspalum vaginatum, assembly GCA_030272315.1. Lineage (NCBI taxonomy): Eukaryota > Viridiplantae > Streptophyta > Magnoliopsida > Poales > Poaceae > Paspalum > Paspalum vaginatum. The sequence continues at coordinate 36,792,489 of CM059013.1, read as the reverse complement.
GTAGAGCTTGCACCAAAGCTGAACAAACCACCAAGGCCCTCCTGTCTTCGCATGCTGATTTGATAAGATGCGTTGGGTGTTCAGAGACAGGTAGCGATATAGAATTCCCAAGAAAAGTTTTCCTAGGGCAAAAGATTGGCCATTGGCTAGAGCATTGGCCAGGTTCAGATAATTCTTTGTCGGGGCCAAAGAAGGACCATTGAAAAGAAAATGGTCAAGCCAAAGGTTCAGAAAGGTGATGTGTTCTTTCACTGAAACAGGGCCGGTTTGTTTATTGTGCTGACTAATGTATTGGCTCCAGTTTCGGGTACTGCTCTTCTCCACTATTTTCTTATGAGGGCATTCAGTGAAGGAGAAAGGAAAAGGACGGGAGGAATGAACATCGAGGCCCAGAATCATGACGACATCCATCAATGTTGGGGTCATGGGGCCAGAGCCGAACAAAAAATAGTTCAGGCTATCAGACCAGAAATAGCCGATGGATCTAAGCAAGTTATCACCTTTCTCCATGGGAGAAAGGGACAGAGTTAAGGCATCGGCTATACGGGTGACTTGCCAGGTGGAACCGTGCGCTCGTTCGACATGTTTATACCAGTCGACCCAACCCTCCATTGGGAATGGCTAGGCTCGTAGTTGATCTGACCACAGATCTAGGTCTGGAGTTGTGTGAACAAACGACAAGCGTTTGGTCTCTGTTCTGACGAGGTCATGCGGGGGTTCATAGGATTTAGGCCCTAGACTGAAAGTTGTGGAATTGGCTGATGAGGGGAGTAAAATTTCATCGGCCTAATCATAAAAAGTTAAAAGACTTAGAGTGAGAAAGGCTACCACAGAATGCATGGAGATAGTAATCCAAGGGGGTTATAAATTGTTACCTTCAAATCAAAAACTCGCTCGCAGAGAGTCTTTTCCTCAACCGCGCTGCTGGACGCCGCCATTTCACCAGGTTGGTTAAAGATGGATTGTAATGGCAAAGTGTTTTTGCGTAAAGAGGTGGAAGGCAGGTTTTGAAATTGGTTCGCTTACCTTTTATAAAGGGTTGTCCGTACCCAACGGTGTATCAGGATTTTTGGAATTTGGCCAAAGGATTTGTGCCTTTGGCTGGATGGTCAGAGTGTGGGACCACCATTGGCTATTAGCCGATGCCGATTCAGGATCTGATTTTTGAGCATAGCTTAGTGCATTGGCACTAAGTCGATGCAACTGAGTCGATCTAATTGTGCCGATCTTCGAAAGTGAATCTTCAAGATTGGCTCAGTACGTTGCTACTGAAGCCGATGTTAAGGAGTCTCAGAGAGATTTTGGACAAAGGAATCAGTAAAGGAAAGTTCATTAATTTATATACTCTTACTAAGGAATATGTACATCGATGACAGGGGGTCCCCAGAGCCGATTTCATGACTATCGGCTTGCTCAAAATTCGGGGATTCATCCTAAGAGCCGACGCAGCGGCTAAAAGATAAAATTAAAACTAAAGCTAAAAATGCTTTAACCGTCGTCCTTGGGTGACTCATCACCGGCGTCATTGCCTCGTCGTCGGCGTCCTCACCGTCGGAGAGCTCAAGATCCGAGGGAACTTCATCTCCCTGAGCGAGGGGATCCTCGTCCTTGTCTGGCTCCTCCGGTGCCGCGTCGTCGTCGTCTTCCTCCTCGGGCTCCTCGGCCTCCTCCATCTCCATCGTCCCAGGAGAAAAGGTCGTCATCGCTTGAAGGGAGAAGGGGGCCGAGGGTGAGGATGTCGAGGTCCTCGCCGCTCGTTATCTCCAAGTCACCGTACTCGGAGGACCCAGAGCTCCACGACATTGCGTCGCGGTAATACTCTGGGAGCTCGAGGGGGATGATCGGCGGTGGTGGCTCCATCTGATCGTCGTGGACATAGAGCGTCGGCAGGGGGAGTGCTCAATGCGCTGCTATGGCCGACGTCGGGGTCGACGCCGGAGTCATCGCTGGAGATGATAATGACCTCCGGCGGAGCAGGGGCAACGACCGGAGGGGGCGGTGGCGCCAATGTCGGCGCAGTGGGTGCTGGGAGCACCGGTGCCATGCTCTCCAAGTGGGAGAGGACGTGCTCCACCGGGGAAGGAGACCTCGAGGACCCTGCGATGGAAGGAGAGGAAGGATGCTCCGGGATGTTGCTACCCCTAGAAGACATGGCAGAGGGCAGAAGGTCTCTCGGCTTTCTTTGGCTCAAGAAAGAAGAGGCGGTTGCTGATGTGAAGAAAATAGGGGAACCCCTGTACCTGTTAAGTACTAGATCAGAGGAGGATGAAGAGGCGCTACATGGTTACCAAGGCACCAAACGGTCATCATTACAGGAAAGACCGCGTGGCGTTCCAAGTCCGATGGGATGGGATGGTCAGTGCCCGTTTCTCATTTGGTAACGTGGTGTTTCAGATTCGACGTGACGGATCGGCAGGGAATCCATCCTCATTTGGTTTTGAAATAAAATCTTTATTTGCCAAAACCAGGGGGCATGTGTTGGCGCCAGAATTTAGCTGACCCAGGCTAATGGGCCTAGATCGGTTTGGGGCTAAAAGTTGGGCTATCCTATGGAGAGATAGTGTGTATTTTGCCTTTAGGGCCAAGCGCCCGTGTATCTTAGGAAAGATAGTTTCTTTGGTAGAGAGTCCGATCGGGACTCCAGTTTAGTTAAGATTTGGAGTTGAATTAGGAAAGGATAGACTTGCTATCCAAGTCTACGGACTATAAATATCTACCTGTACCTATGAAATAAACAGAGACTACTCACGTTCGTCAATAGCGGTTGTCTCCACATTCTCTCGGCGCATCGCCACCCCTAAGCGATTAGGGTTTCAAGGTATATCGCCATGCTGCTCTATTGACTTCTTTTGTAGATGTTGATAGGGCATTACGGCATTCTGCCTATGGTAGATCTTGTACTAAGCATTGTTGTTGGCAAGATCTGCTAGTTATCATGTGCATCGACCCGATCTACTTTTTCTCTGAGCTTCACGACGTAGATCGGATCGTGCACAATTTACCATCATGCTATCCTTTGATTTTATCATCTTTTGCAATATATGCTACGTCAAGCCACCGCCATATTTTGTTAGACTTGCATGATACAAGAGGCTTATTTAGGTTGATGTTGGTATTCCATACTTTCTTGCATCTCGATCGGTTCCTAGCTAGAGATAATACTCTGCTTATTTATTACGCTGAGAGCCGATCTGGGTAAGTAGATCACTTTATTTCTATGCATCTTCTATTCATCGCCTAAGCAGCATCGAATCGGCTTGTGGAGTATCAACGGAGGTTTGCCGATGTCAAGGCCCAACGCGGGAGGGCTGATTCGAGCGATCCGGCTAGTATTTAACGTTTACTCTGTTTTGTTTGTTCATGCAGAGAGAACAGGAGCCGACCACCGTCACCACCACCACCTTCTTGGCTGTAAGGTCAAGCCAGGTGGCACGGCCAACCACCACCGTAGCCAGCAGTCAGCTAACCGTTTAGCTAACTGGGAGCCACAGCAAGGAGGAGCGATCGCTACGTCCACATACACCTCCGGCTCGCATTATGTTGACCCGTTGGTACACTGCCCACCGGTTTCCCACTGCAACAACTTTCTATCTAATTTGATCATCCATATTCAGTGGATGAACAAGTCGAGAATTATAGGGACCCCTTTTCTTCCTGCAATATTGAAAACATGATAGCAATGCAGGCCATCCCTCTAAAACTTTGCACAAGAACACTTGTAGATCTAACCTTCATAAGAAACTGCCACCGGGTATGATTACTTTTCATGTTTAGCTTTCTCGTATTGATTAACCCTTTTCAATAAGAAACTCATATTAGCATGCTCCTTTAGAACAATATATGTTGTGCTATTTCTCATCTCTCTTTGTAACATCGCTAGGATCGCTCTAGTGAATATAGTTATCACCTCTTGTTCCTGTGGGGGCCTTGACCATGTTGTCCTTGTCATCACCATTGATATATATCTTTTAATATATAGCCTACTAACCTGCTTCTCTTGAATAGTTAGGTTGGATATCGTGTCTACACAATATATTGCTCTTGAACAATGAATTTGTACTCTCAATACGACTCGTTGTTGATGATAAAGGGTAACTTGTCTTTAAACTAGGTCTGTTACTCACATGTTTTTAAATAGCGGCCTATGAAAAATAGTGACACCATATTTCTAGAGGCTACAAAGGTATAGCACAGCTACAGTGAACAGCGGTTTACAAAAAACCCAGAAAATTTAAATATTTGGTTTTAAAACGAGGTAATCAACAAACCTAATAAAAGCAAATATGTTTCCAAGGCTATAGGAGGCTACGGACATTACATAATACATATATTCATGAAATCCAACACTTCAACAGTCCATATACTAGCTGCAAGTGATACACTACTAGTCTGCTACTCACTAGTAAATTGCATAATGAAATAATTGATAGACAAATTCATAAGACTATATACTCTCTTTGGGGGACTATGATGTATACTCTTTGATAGAAGCGAACCTCTAAAGAAAATAGATTAGGGATCAATGAGATTGGAAGATGGATTAATGGATGATGGTGATACGAACTTGCCTTGCTCCTAGAGTTGGGACATGTTGATTTGTTGTTTGCTTGCTGTTGCTGGTTCATACTCGCCATCGGTGGCATAGGAAGCACCACATATGTCGGCGGCGGCCAGTTGCAGTCACGAGCCCTGTGTTATTAGTGCCTCCTTTTCTTCAAATGACAGAGTAGATGTTGTTGTTGGCTACCTATTGCTCGCCACCTCATCAATGATAGGCACTAGTGCACCCAAGCCACCGCTAACTGTAGAGCCACTGTCGCCTGCTTTTTTTCTTCGAAGGAGAGAGCGAGTAATGCCTCTATGGAGTGTCCTAAGGATTTTATGTTTATACTTTGGGCCTTCGTGTGCTGTAGGATGGAGCATGGTTATACATTATGCAAGGGGAAGGCACCGGAATTGTGGCCACAATTATATTGTTAAGCTATTGCAATTTAGCACTATGAGCCAATGGACCAGTCTCATTGCTCCTAGTGGTAAGTGATTGCCAATGGAGTCAAGTCCTCTGATGGACTAGAGGTCCTCCAATGGGCTAGAGGTAGAAGAGGAGAAAAGACCCAGATGGACTTGGGCAAAAGATCTTAGACGGACTGAAGGCAATGCTCGGCATTAGGTGGCTACATGAGTTCAGTACAGGAAGGGGTAGAAATCGATGGTTGTGTAAGTCCTCAAATGGACTGAGAGGCAAGTCTAATGGACTCGAGAAGCTGGGCATGACCGTAGTGCTCCAACCTAGACACGTGGTGCAGAGGCATGCGAGAAGGGCTTTAGCGGCTTCAGCTCAAAACTGCCACTACTATCCATTTCCAAAGGGTTCAATGAGTTGGGTCTCAAACTCACCAAATTATAGGAGATGGGCCAAGCCCGGCCCATGAAAGAGAATCAGACTACTAGCCATGTGGGCAGAGAATCAGACTACTGGCCTCGTGGAGTTCATCTGGAGAAGTCTTGCAAGAGAAGAAGATCACCAATTCATCATGGTCATCCAATTGTATCTTTTTGGTTCAGCCCTATAAGGGCATTTTAGCTATAGGGGTCTTAGTGTAAAACTGCGTTGTTAGGCTTGGGGTATAAATAGAAATATGGCTGGTCATTAAACTATCGTTTGGAGCTTCTAAACCCTAGGCTTAGCATTTCTAAGCCAAGATCTTAGAGAGAAAATCAGGATCTAGAATAGGTTTTGGAGAGCCTAAGCGCTAGGTATTTGCATTAGTGGGAGGATGAACCATAGTAGGCTATAGGAAACCTTGTATACACTTGATTTGATCAACCAATCCAACAAGTTTCCTCAGAAATTTGCGGTTTGTGTGTTGCCCTCTCCCTACCCCCTCTCTAGTTGGTTTTTGGATGACTCTAAAGGGCTTTTGGTGATTTGTTTTTTGTCTATGAGATAATCCTTTTCTTTTGGTGTTTTGGACTTGCCATGATGTGCAGATTATAACCAAGTTCATCTCTATTCCTCCAAGAATCCACGAGCAAGTTGTTCTTGAGTTTCCCCTTTCTTCCCCAAGAATTCCCTTCTCCGCGAGATCTGAAATTCTCGCTAATCTTGTGATCTTTTTTGATAGATCTTTTCGAGATAGCTTTGGACTGGAGCTAGGATAGCCTGTGACAAATCTTGTGAAGATGGGTGAATGTTTTGTCAAGTTTTTGGTTTGGGAGCTGAAGAACCACGCTGTTTTCTGGCTCTACCTGACAATCTGGTTTAGCCACAAGATAGTCTGACAGCATGCACCTGAGACGCCGGCGTTGGCCTCTGTCTCGAGTTCCATCGGACAATCTAGTGAGCCTCACCGGATAGGCCGGTGCCACCGGATAGTCCGATCCCTAGCACCGGATAGTCCGGCGTGGCCAGTGCAACTGCCTCTTCTTTGGTGTTTTCGCTCACGGTGCTTTCCTTCGACCTTGCTTTTGTGTATCCCACTATATGTCCATACTCTTTCTCGATATCCATTAGTGAGGCGCATTTCTATGTGTTGAGTGGCAGCGGTCTCTCGCTTGGCTTGCGGTTGTTCCTTGATCATTGAGTTAAGTTCTTCTGCTCGGTGCTTGGAACGTGTCTATTCAGTGGAAGGTACCAAGCACGGTCTGCTAGTAAGTTAGTTTTGAGTCAGGGTTCAAATTTGAGCTTTTCAAGTGCTCCTATTCATCCACCCCTCTAGTCGCGGTCTTTGGTCCTATAAGCACCACTAAATCAGTTATAGCCCTCGTAGCTCACATAGAATCTCAAATGGAAATATAATAGATTAAGGCCCTTGTCAGCGTCACGGGGGTCCTATACCCCTGAGTCGCCTATTGGGCGCCTCTACGTCTCGTGACGGTACTTCTGTGGGCTCATGACCTCTATGGCTAGTGGGACCCATAGCACCATACCCAAGGAGGACACGCCAGGACCTGGTGCATGGCAGCTGGACCCTAGAGTGGACCCGTGCTATGAGGTCCGGGGCTTCAAGCCCTATGGTGCCACCGGGGTTGCCTGGCTATACTACTACTGTAACGTCCCAAAATTTAGCACCCGGAATTTTCTTCTAATCCCTCCCAAATTCAAAATCAAATTTTCGAAAACTTTGGATGTTGCTTATTTGTTTTGAGTGTGTTAATATGAGCTCAACTAAATTCCAAATATCGCAAATTCCAAATATCGCAAGTACTCTCCACCAAAATTCTTTCAAAAATTCCTTTCCAAAAATTCAATTCTAAAAAAATCCCCGCGCCACTTGGACCCCCCATCTCCGCGCCACTTGGACCCCATCTCCGCGTCATGTGGACCTCCCATCTCTGCGACACTTGGACCCCCCATCTTCACGCCATGTGGACCTCCCATCTCCGCGACACATCATCGGCCTCCTCCTCCATCGGTTATAAATAGCTCCCCACCCCTATGCCTCCATCCACACCAAGCTCACCACCGCCGCAATATCAGCTCCCGGTTCAACCCAGGCGTTGTGCGCCGCTGAACGCCATCCCCCTCCTCCGCCTTCCTTGCCGTGTTCATGCACGGGAGCAGAGTGACTCTGTGTTCTTCGTCGAGAGGTCACCATAGCTAGATTGCTCCGACTGTGAGCACCTCGCCACATCCCTCCACCATCCCCAAGCCGCGCTCCCCCCTTCTCCCTGCCTGTATCGAGCTCCCCACGAGCTCCTAGGCCACCACCAATGGCTGCCCGCGGTGAGCACCTCCGTGTCCACCACCTCCACCGCGCTAACAACCACCCGAGCTGAACGTCGGTGAGCCCCTGCCCATTGCTCATGGTGGCGCGAGGCAAGCAACCGAGCAGAGGCGCTGCTCGGGCCTGCTCGTGCCCCTCTGGCTGTTATAATAGCCCCCCTCTCCTGTGAATGATAGGTGGATCCATCCATTATTTTTCCCACGCCAACCACCAGCCACCGGTGATTAGCCCATCACTAATCACGTGTCATTCGAACTAGCAGATCCAATCTTATACCAATACTTTCTTCTATTCATTTATTTCTGAATTAATCTCTCGACCATACTAGCTCCGATTCCATCGACTCTTCTTTCTAAATTCATCAAAAATCAATATCTACCATCGACATTAATTTTATGATTTTAGGAGTTTTCAGAGCCGCCTATAAGCCGGTGCCACATTCGACACCGTAGGAGTGGACCGTTGACACCAGCCTGAAACTCTGCTCGCAAGCAGTCTAGAAATATTTTCTGTTCCTCCAGAATCCAAAAATACGATTTTATTCCCTCATTTACAAATATTCGGATTTTGAAATATTACAGGAATATTCCTTTCTCTTTTTCCTTTTCTTTTCCCATATATACAAAATTCATATCTTCTCCGTTCCAACTCCAATTTGGGTGATTCTTTAGCCTAAAATCATCTAAAATCAAGCTCTACTTACTCATACACTTCTCATAATCTTTTGTCCTAGCCGGAAGCCGCCGTCATGCCACCATAACGCCGTCATACGCCCAATCAGTGCTTCACACCGGTCCCACAAATTTTGTGTGCCTGGTGATTTATGCCATTATCCGCCTACTCCACATAAATCCACAAGGTTCCTGCCCTAGGTCTTCCTAAGCCTTAACTTCAGTTGATGACGATACCGAAAATCATCTGAAAACCAACGCACATTCCGTCATTCCACAAAAGATCTTTTCCTCCAACATCACCATGCAGCCACCATTCCGCAATTTCTGTTTCCACCTTGGCCGTCCCGGCCCACTTCCCTGACGTTTCCGCAATAACCGTTACCTCGCACGCCAGCATGGCCGTCAACACACTCAACCCCAACCAACGCCCATGGTAAACTCCAACCATCCAAATAAAAACTAGACCCCCTACCATTACGGCCACACCTAAAATCATCAATGTTGAGCTCATACTATACTTTGATTTGTGTGTTTTCATTGTTTGTGCACTAGGCTTTACCAGAGAGACCGTTCGGCCTGCACCTCGTGATATACTATGCGATAGTCTGTGCCCAATACGCCCAGCAACTGTTATATCAACCGCCTCAATAAAGTGAAAGGCAAGACTACTGGAATCCCCACTTGATGCATAAATTTCCTATGTTTTACAAACACAACCCTTGGCCTGAGAATCACATAAAAACTTGCATGTTTTGCTTGCTAAGGTGACCCAGCAAAATATACAACCACCTAAGCATATTTTAGAAATAGCGCGCATAGGTGGGATCGCTCATTTAATTATCTATCATAACCTTGATGTTATTGATGTGGAATGTGAAGGGTGTGGGAAAGTGGATGTGGGTGTGGGTGTAGTTTTTGAAATAAAATGGGGAAGAACCCCAGCAACCGACCTTGTCAGAATACGGCTACGTGCCGAAACAGCCATAAGGGCAGAGTATGAACGGGTAACTTAGCGACTTGTGGTTACCTCATGTCCCGGGATTCGTGGAGAATACAGGGTGGGTGGTTGCTCACGCTATCGAGCATTGGAAAGTGGGAATGGTTCTACCTGAGCTCTCCGTAAGGACCGTTATGATTTTCATCTTACCTAACTCTTTTAGTACAACCACTCGCTCTGTATGAGGCATTGGCCAGACCCGAGCCAGAGTGGATAGCCTAGTAGCTTCTATGCTGGCGCACAAGGGGCCAGGGGATGGGTGGTGTGCCAACGGGAGTACCGTGGGGTTCTGGAGTGGCTCGGATGCCCGCACCACTAAAGTTCTGCTAGGTGATGAAACAAAGGCAACGGCTTGGTTTGGAATTCGGGCAGTTACGACGGTAACGTGCCGCTGAGTCCAACTTGTGGGAATTAGTACAACCTCTGATCAGAGTAAAATCTATTCAACTAGTCCGTGTCCACTGGTATGGATGAGTTACGGCTTGGTTCTTCAGTTAGCAGTTTTCATAAAATAAAATGGAATTGGTTTCGGATTAGATAAAAATGGTTTTTGGTTCAGTAGAGGATGCTGGATGTATGGAAAATGTGTTCACTGGAAAGCCATGGACCACTTTGGACCGGAAAGTCCAGTGGCAAACCTTTTGGGAAAAACTCAGTTTTCAGAAAGATTAAAACTTGACAACTATCTCAAACCCTGCATACAAATATTATTCTGCAAAACTATCCTAAGCTTCAGATATATCTTTCATATAGTGTTAGTTTTCTCCAAATTTCTTTGGAGGAAGGTGGGCTGCTGAGTAAGTATGTACTCACCCTTGCTTTGTTGTTGTTTTTCTCAGTGCCATGGACATATATTGGTCCGAGAACGAGTGAGGGTTAAGACCTGCTTTCCAACTGTGGCGTGAGGAAGATGGGCCTACGTTTTATATTCTGCTGCTTAAATTTTCAGGGCTGCGCCCATTGCTGTCCGACCCGTTTAGGGTGGACCTATATCACTCTGATGTAAGAATGTGATTACCAAACCCTGGGATGGTAATAAAGTATATTTTAGTCCTATTATGAAAACTTCGGTGCTTCAGGTACCCCAGGGGCTCTAAGCCCCAGAGTACTACTAAAGTCGAGAGACTCCAGTAGGCTTCCTTCCAGGGGAAGACACCCACCTGTCATTGCATTAAATGCAATGGGCGGGCGGGTCAAAGGTGTGCCAGTGCACCGTTAGCAGCAGCGCACGCGACATGCGGGCTCCATCATCATCTGACAGAGCAAGACAAGACAGGGCGAACCACCTCCTCTCCGTGGACGCACAGTAGCGTATCCACAGGGTGGATACGTGACCAACGGGTGCCCCATTTTCCGTGACGGGGATACAACAGTGCACAGTGTGCCCACGTCATGTATAGCTGCACGACGGGTCGTATTGAGTCAAACACACTATATGGTGTTACAGCCCCCATGACAGGCCATACCTAGCAGTGCATAAACCATACCGTATTATGTGATATCGAAACCACCACTATAGCACTCATGTACTGCCAACTCTGTACTATGACCCTCCCTTGGTTTATAAAAGGGAGGGTAGCCTCGGTCGAGGGGGATCGATCTCAGGAGAAATCCTAGACTCTATACTTATCCGAACACCGAAGTTCTTGGTTGCTCGGCTTGTAACCCACCTTTCAATTCTACACAGACATCCCCAAAGAGGACATAGGGTGTTACACCAGTCTCGATGGCCTGAACCTCTCTAAATCTCCAGTGTCTCACGCGCTCCATTGTGCACGGCAGTAGTGCCCATGTCCCTTCGCAACTTCCTACTCTTGGGATACCTATATGGTATCTTGGGGTGACGAACGTCGACATCCCTCTATAACCTTCTATTTAAATTCATGGGCACTCAACTTCTCAGGCCATATAGTTGTTGTAGGTAAGAGTTCTTCTCATATTGGTACTTTTTCATTGTAGATTGCTAACATTCTTCAAACTCAGCTTGAGTGAATGGATTTTCTATTATTGATCTCAATTTAGCATCCATATCTAGGGATAGCAATGGGTGGGCACCCGACGGGTGGAGCAAACACCCATCTGTATTATTGATACCCATTACATCAAGACACACCCGCACCCATAATGTTTAACGGGTGCATTTTCAAAGGTAGCACCACACACCACACCACAGATAGCATGTAAAAAACATACGTAGAATATATAGGTAGTCAATTTATCAACACATATCATATAATCTATTGACCTTCACATGATGATATTATTTTAAATTCAATTTAGCCACATAATAGTGTTGTAGCAGGCTTAATGATAGGCCAAATCAAACTTCTCATATGTCAGATTAGCAATGATGAGCATCAGAATAAAGAGAAATAAGGTTCAAACACAGCAGGGTTCTAAACTCAAGTAAGCTGAGACAAATTCAATCCCTCAAAAATCAAGACTTAGGACAATATATTATTTTTTATGGGGTCCATTAGGCACCCGCGGGTGGAAATCCACACCTGCACCCGACCCGTGGGTCTAATTTGACACCCGCACCAGCACCCATGGGTCCAATTGACACCACACCCGCACCCAATGGGTGTGAAACCCGTGGGTCTGACTGCCATCGCTATCCATATCCACGGGCGGCCAAGCACGTACTTAGATTTCTTTTATGTGATCAAGTATATGCCAAAAGCAAAACTGATGTGTAGCTCTAGGATAATTTCACTACTAGCTTTCCCCATGGCCTTATCTAGGTTTGTATATTTGTATGCTTCTTCCTGCTCATTGCATCCATAAACATACAAAACAACCATTTGAATGTATCTGTTGCCTGGTAGGCATTAGTGCACAACCAAATATCACTGAGTTGTCATGATTGCTGACTCCAACAATTGGAGCAATAGTCATATTATATCGGTTTGTGTTAAAGGTGGTGTTAAATGACATGTAGTCACCAAATACCTCATAGTTCCAGTGTCCATCAAATTTGCTCAAAACACACTCCAAAGATGCTACTCCCATCATCAAAATGCAAGGTTATAGTAAAACCAGGTTTTTTTCCATTGTTCCTGAACATGTCAAGTAGCTTTTGATCTATTCATATACCTCTTCTACACAACAACAATGATGTTGATGTCCATTTCATTGAAATCAAAGTCATGGAAAATCACTTTCAAAGATCTAAATATGGTCATTGTTGAGCACCAAATTGGGCAAACCTGCCACTAGCCACTCATCGGACTGTCCGGTGGGCATGGCAGGACTGTCCGGCATCGCCGGATAGTCTGATAGTGGGTACCGAACAGCCATGGTATCGTCGAGTCTGAGGGGAACTCAAGGTTTGTGTGTGATTCTGGTTGGATCTCGACTTGTACAAGGGTCCAGACCTCCCTCCCTATAAATATAAAGGGATACAACCAATTGAAGACATCAACACACAACCCAATCAAACCAATCTACTATTTACTTTACTTTTCATGTTATCTCTTCCCTAACCCTAATTCTCCTTCTCCCTCATACATGTTGTTCGTCCTCTGATCTCCATGACCAAGGATGGCGCTCTAGCGACCTAGGGCACGCTGCCGGCATCCGCACCCTGACGGGGTCCCTCCCGGGTGAGGCCGTCGACGGTTCCTTTGCTAGTTTGCTCATAAACTAGTCGTCCGTTGTCACGTAAGTACGATAGCTATCCTTTGCTAGTTTGCTTGTAAACCTTGACGTGCATCACCACGTAAGCGTGATAGTCATCCATCTCGGGCGCCGCTAGGGTTTTTCGAGCTTCCTGCCTATACCGGACAGTCCAGCGTTAGCCACCGGACAATCCAGCGCACTGGACAGTCCAGTGCATGTAGTCTGACCCTGAGCCAAGGCTCCAGGATTCGTTAGTGTTTGGCGCCAAAACGTGTCAACAGTCATGACCTTCCAATGAGGACCTCTTTGTTGTAGGATGGATGTAAATTTCTTTTCATGGTCTAAACTATTTTGATGGCTTCGCATGAACCTTGCAAGTCATTCTGATGGCAACAATGCATGGTTGTGCTCGAGATGTACAATGGATGCAAACAATTGACAAATGCAAGGAAAATGGCCTCTCATGCCACATTTTCATATATTTATTTTGGTGATTGATTGACACACAATACTTGTACAATTAATAACCTTGTCTAGATGCACATTTCCAAGTGTTTAGGTATAATGGATGACAAGAAGAAGATGGAATGAAGGCAAGGCCCGAAGGGAGGCCCAAACAGGGGTTCTGCTAAGAGGAGAACACTATTGTCCCCAATGGACCAGTATTCCCGAAAGGGCTAAGAGGAGAACCCGTGGCAACATATGACGATCAGAAGCTCCCACACTCCAAGGATGTATGGAGCAGATCATTTCAGCAAGAGACGTGAAGCAGCCAAGAGTTTCAAAGGACCAGAAGGTATGACCCTTGAAGGAAGGATCAAGGTTGGGCTATTTTGGCCAAAGGTGTGCAATTTGTTGCAGTGGGGGAGTTACATGGATCAGAATGTCCAACCCTTGTTGATCGGATGAAGCATTGGGACATTTTCGAGCAACAGCTAGTTGGCAAGTACAACAAACTAGATAGTCTAATGTATACCAAAAGTTGTGGAACCATCTGGTCCATGCACTTTCTAGCAGCCTTTTGGCAAATGGCAAACTGGAGTTTAGGGGCTATATAAGCCACCTGACTTAATCATTTGAAGTGAGTTAGAGATACTAAAGACCACAACAAGTGTAGAGGTGTATTCCAAGAATATCATCGACTCTAGCCACCATATGAGTGCTTAGTGTCAATCTAAGCTAAGTTAGAGCTTAGTGGGTGCAAGCTTGCGAGCTCATCTATGTTCTAGCTCCTACATGGACTAGTGGCAAGACTTGGCTGTTGTCAAGTCACATTGTACGACCCTCTTTCTTGGTGTGGAGTGGCAGTAGCAATTTTTTGGGGGACGGGGAGACCCTTCAAACTCTATAGTAAAGATTAGGTGCCTTGCGACTTAGAGAGATGGTGGTGGTGCCCAATGTCTTGGCGGCACGGTGACACTTAGCCCCTGCTTGTCAGGAGCCTTGGTGGCTACTGCAAAACAGTGATCGGGAGAGTCTTGGTGCCTGGCTGATTTGCCTTTGGTAGTGACTAGTAAGCCCATGGACATAGCCCTTAGCGGTGAACCATGTTAAATCCTTATGTTCCTCAAGAGTGTTCGTTCCCTTGCCCTTATCTTTTTACTTGCCGCATTTACATTTCCGCATGTTCTATCTTGTGTGCCTTTACATTTTCTAGTTAGTTTGATTAGATTTGGCTATAGGTTGCAAGTTTTTTTACTAAGTTAGAGAGTGCATAGATAAACCTTAGACTTAACTAACATGTGTAGGATGTGTTAGATTTATCTTATGCACTAGAAAGCCCTAGACTTTAGAAGAGCAATTTAGCGACCCAATTCACCCTTTCTCCCTCCTGTGTCTGATACCTCGGTACGATCCTTTCGGCCACCTTCCTTCTTCACAAGCATCCTCACTTGGCAGTCATGAGGACATAACAAGCTACGCCACCCGCCACATGTCAGCCAATTGACCAACTGGACAACACATATATCAAGGATCGATCACAAGGAATCATGCTAAGAATATACATGATCAGGTGAATGGTAACTTAAGCTACATGACAAATTATGATGAATTGGTCATACTTCCCACCTCCTTTTGTTCGACGAAACTTAGGTGCCTTGGAGTGGAAGGAGGAGGAGGAGTACAAGTAGTTGGAAGAAGCAAGTTTAATCTACAACACCCTGAATAGCATGTCTCAGCTGAAGACTTAGCATGTGCTCAGTTTGGACAATAGTTTGGATAGCACATCTCAGCTGAAGACTTAGTACATGGTCAGTTCAGAGAGCTGTCCCATAAATAATATGCCATATCTCTGGATTCAAGAGGGCTCTAGAGGTTCATGATTACTTTGTGGAAAGCCTATCGAGTCTACACTCCGACTCAACAAACAATGCATAGACTCTCCAATAAAGAGTAATGCCCGTTTTGGTGGAGGGTACACAGAAGGTGAAAGGTCTGTGTGAGTTCCCGGTGAGAATTTAATTCAAGCAGTTTCCTAGGCCAACCTCTCCAGCAACTCAAGGGCTCTTTTCACACTCAGCTAGGAGGGTTGTTCTTAGGATAAATAGTTAATGTATCTTAGTGTTGAACAACTTTTGATATTATGAAAATCAGTCTATGACCTAGTAGCCGAGCTGCCTAAGACCTAAGTTTCTTACTTCCTTGGTTCTTGCGAGTTCTCTTGGACTTGTGAGAGATCCCTCTGGATCGCCTAGTTTGTGCTCTAGGCTTCTGTGCCTTTTTGTCCATTAGTCCCGGATTGTGGTTCTGTGATCGTTCGGAGATTAACTTGAAGTCCGGAAGGTTTTGGTTCCTCCTCCCATCGCTTGGTCGCATCCAACCTTTGTAGTTTAAAGGTAGTTATCCTTGTTGTCCGCAGCTATTTGTCCTTGCATCATGATCCTACTGTCGTGAAGGTCCGGCATCCTTGAGCTTGCGCATATCAGGCATTTTATTCAAATGATACATTTAGAATTCTTTTGTTTCGTGCATTACCATTGCCCCTTTTTACCTTTGTTTGTTGCAAACCAATAGCAGCTTTTTAAGTTCCCCGATTTTTCTAGACTTTTAGCTTGTGTACCTCTTTATAGCAAAAGCCATATGCCTTGCATACACCGCAAAGTAGTATGCTGCTGCTTAATCAAGCTCAAAAGTCATACCCTCCATTGTTATTGGGGGTATTAGTGATCTTATTTAGTGTAGGGTAATTAGATTCACCAAACATGATGTCCATTTCCTTCACTTCTCTCATGGGTGGGTAATCAGATAAAAATAATGTTATACATTTTTTACAGATTTATAGAAATAATTCATTCAAGGATTTTCTTTCTATTAATGCAAAGTACGCACCATGCCAATGTGTGCATCATAACCCCCATCAGCAGCGGTCATAGTGCCTGTAACATTTGGATTGGGCTGTGAGCTTAACGGTCTTGCATCAACATCTTCATTATTGTAATAATCAATTTCCAATGTGCAGTAGGATAAGAAAATATAAACCAGACTAGTTATATATGTGCACGTCATCTAGAAAAAAAATGATCCTTGCTATATTAAAAAAACCACCGCGGCATGTAGTCATACAATATTTCGGTTTAAAAGTTGTACAATTAGAATCATATACGTCATGGTTTCTAATGAATATTCCAATTGCAACATCAGGGATCGCTAAGTACAACATCAAATGAAACATACAACAACAATGGAAAAAAAAGAACTAATCCCAACCATATCAAGCAACATTAGAATTCATCGAATGGAACATCTCAAATCACTCATTACAACACCCAAAAATAAGATTTGCAACATCTCAAATAACAAGCTGCAACATCAAAATTGAAACATTCTTCCCCAAATCACCTGAACATAATAACCAAAACGGAAAAAAAGCTAATCCCAATAACAATCACAACATCAAAAGTGAACGGACAAAACATCCAAAGTGACTTCAGGCAACATCCAAAACTGCTATTTGTGACCGGAGAGATCTCGAAGCATTGCAGCCAGGAGTAGGGAACCCAGGAGAGTTCAGGAATTTTTCAAGCAGCCCGGCCCACCAGCCAGTGGCGTATGCTTGTTGGGGAGAAGCGCCATGTGTGCAGTGCGCTGGGCAACTGCGCGAATTGCCTCGTGCCAAAACGCGGTGGACTTCCACTGCGGTCTGCCGGACGTCCCAATCGCATCGCCGCTGGCCCGGTGATCAAAACGCAAATTTATACTACTGTATTAGACACGCATCATGCGTGTGTCCGGTCTACTTTTTACTTACCTTAGCTGCAGATGTTAAAGTTGTACGAGCAGAGTGCGAGTATAGATGTCATGTGTATAGAGATTTTAGAATGAGTAGTCCCGTACTGTACATGTAGGCGTGCAAAACGAAAAACGGAAAGTGTAAAATACACTTTGCTACTGGACACCGCGCTAGTACCGTTTACGTTTAGCCTGTCACACTTAGCAGGTATGTTGATAGTTATTATGTGTTACAAATGGAGGTATAGATTCAAGTTTCTGACTCGGTAAAGATACTCATATTTTAGACTGATTATACGGCATCAGAACTATTGATTTTGTCCTTCCCTGTAAAATTCTGATGCTCTTCCTCATAAATTTGATCAAGCCTAAGGTATATTTGACTCAAAAAGCTAGATCGATAACGTATTATCCCACCAAACCAAACACCCCCTGAATAACGAACGGGTCAGCAGTACTAAAAGGTCAGCGCGGCCTCTCCTCTCTCTGAAGCTTCCCTTCCATGTTCCACTTCCATGGCTGACACCTTCAAACCCCAAGACGTGAGACGACTATCCGGCCGCCAACACATGCCCACCACACCGCCCGCCCCTGTAATTTTCCGAGCTCCCTCCCTCCCACACGCATCCATCCTCAGCAGCCTCCGCGAATTGCCCTCCCACCAACCCAAACGATCGAGCCCGCTCCTCCTCCGTCTCCGCAGCTCCTCCTCCTCCCCGCCAATCATTCGCTCCGAGCCGACACGTACGACGGTAGAGAGGTAGCCACTAGCCAGGCCGCCTCGGCTCTCCTCTCCTCTTTCTTTATATTTGCCGCCGCCGCGTCGCGCGCGCGGCAGCATCTTCTTGGGCGATGGTCCGGCCGCACGCCGGGCTGCTGCTTCGGCCGCTGGGAGGAGTCGCGGCGGGCGGCGGCGGCGGCGCCCGGCCTGCGGCGGCCAACATGAGGTCGGCCACCTCGCTCCTCCTCGGCGCTGCGCTCGCCACCGCCTTCTTCCTGCTCTACACCTCCCTCTGCCGCGACCTCGGCGCCGGCGCCGGCGGCCCGGGGTCGCCGCCGGCGCGGTGGGAGCGGGGCGCCGAGGAGGCCGCGACGGTCAGCGATCGGGAGCCGGAGGCGCGGCGACTCAGCCCCGACCCCCGGCGAGAAGAGGTCGCCGGGCAAGAAGCGACGGCCGCTACGGCCAGCGATGGCGACGGCGACAGCGGCAGAGGCGGCGCGGCGAGAACAGAGGAGGAGCAAGGCCGCGACGACAGGATTGTGATGCCTGCGACGTCGACCCAGCAGGTGGTTTTCGATCTCCTCTGCCTCAACATCATACGCCATAAAGAAACAGCTAATCGAGGCGGATGTTTCTGATTCGTGTTCATTCTTTTGGTTCATTTTCCAAAATGCACTATTACCAAACACATGCCGCAGTGTAGTGCTACGTCTTTAGGTTTATTTTTCCGAAATGTCTGCTGAGTACTACTGTACTACCTAGTAGTATTACACTGTGACATGTCATGGGAAATGAATATGGCCGTAACATCACAGCACAAGATCATCATTATGCACCAGCTTTGATTTTAAATGAAAGCTCCCGTGGGTTCAAAATCAGATCCGCATTTCGGCCTCCAGAGCATTATTAGAAAGAAAAAGGAAGTTGTTTCTATGTTGGCAGATGCGAAAACAATTTGATTTTACAACTATGTAGTAGTTGATATTCACTCTGCCCACTGACTGCCAATAGTTAGCGCGGATGGGCTGTGAATCGTTCTGTAAATTCAGCATTTTTTTTAGGTTGTTTGGTATCATGGCAGAGTGAGTGTGTGTGTGTGTGTGTTTAAAGTGCTCTGAAGCAGACTCTGGCAGCCAATGTAGCTCAAGAATAGCGAGCCTAGTAGCCAAACAAACTATTTTATCATCGTTAAGTCAGCATTCTAACAGAACAATATGGATGACAAGTTGACAACTGAATATGAAACGGGTACAACAAACAGTAACATGGCCAGCTCGCTAACACAATTATTTTTAGAGGATGGCTCTGTCAGTGAGTGATCACTGTTGGACAGCTGAAGGATAGATGCTAGTTGATGTCAAGGGCCAATCACTCTAGCTCCTTCTTATCAGTAAACAACAATTAGTCAAAGAACATTTTTTTAACAAAAAAAAAAAGAGCAAGCGAACTGGAAGCATGCATGATCAATCGGAGCGCTCTGCTCAGATGAAACATTTACTGATCTTTTGTTTCAGAGACAATGACTGCATTTGACTGTAAACGAATTCGATGTTAACTCTGTATATTCGGCACCCATCATCATCATGGACAGCAGCAGGAGCAGCAGGCGAGCCCGTCCCAGGAGCAGGACCTGGCGGACCTTCTCCGGCGCGCGGCGACGTCGGACAAGACGGTGCTGATGACGGCGATCAACGAGGCGTGGGCGGCGCCGGGGTCGTTCCTGGACCTGTTCCTGGAGAGCTTCCGCCACGGCGAGGACACGGCGGACCTGCCGCAGCACCTCCTGATAGTGGCCATGGACGGCAAGGCCTTCGCGCGGTGCGCCGCCGTGCACCCCTTCTGCTACTGGTTCCGCGTGGACGGCATGGACTTCGCGGCGGAGCAGAAGTACATGAAGGGGGACTACCTGGAGATGATGTGGCGGCGGAACCGGTTCCAGCAGAGCGTGCTGGAGCTGGGCTACAGCTTCCTCTTCACGGACGTGGACATCCTGTGGCTCCGCCGCCCGTTCCAGCGCCTCCCCACGGCGGCGGAGGCGCAGGTGGTCATGTCGTCGGACTTCTTCGTCGGCGACCCCAGGTCGCCGGGCAACTTCCCCAACGGCGGCCTGCTCTACGTGCGGGCGTCGCCGGCCACGGTGGCGTTCTACGAGCACTGGCAGGCGTCGCGGGCAAGGTTCCCGGGCCACCACGAGCAGTACGTGTTCGACAAGATCGTCAAGGAGGGCGTGCCGCCGCACGTCGGCGCGCGGGTGCAGTTCCTCGACACGGCCGTCTTCGGGGGGTTCTGCCAGCACGGCAAGGACCTGGGCAGGGTGGCCACCATGCACGCCAACTGCTGCGTCGGCCTGGACAACAAGCTCTTCGACCTCAAGAACGTGCTCCGGGACTGGAAGGAGTACAGGGCGCGGGTCGCCGCCGGCAAAGCGCAAGGGTTCTCGTGGAGGGTGCCCGGGAGATGCATTCACTGATGACATGAACAACCGTGGACTCTGGAGGGCCGGGTCGAGTGAGCCAGCTGATTGTTTTTTGTCTGATTAGTAACTGTAGTCCTTTTTTTTCTAATGAAACAAGTACGTATACAGAAATGCTATACATCAATCGACACAATCGATTTTTCCAACAAATCTAAGAACGCCATGTTAGTCAACTTCCCCAATTCCGGCCAGCGAGTTAGCGTTCGGGATTGATGGTGGGGGGTTACCTGTGTCATCTCCGGCATTAGAGAGGTGGCCGGGGCCGCGTTCGGGGTTGATGG
Source organism: Paspalum vaginatum (assembly GCA_030272315.1). Lineage (NCBI taxonomy): Eukaryota > Viridiplantae > Streptophyta > Magnoliopsida > Poales > Poaceae > Paspalum > Paspalum vaginatum. The sequence goes on along the minus strand of CM059013.1, from coordinate 36,771,762 downwards.
TGAAGGGATTACCTAGGTCATCTCCAGACTTAGAGAGGTGGCCGGGGAGGCGGCAGCCCAACGGCGGAGCGGCAGTAACTGCCGGCCGCGGGTGGCGAAGAACGGCCGCCGGGCCAGTGCCAGGGGCGTCTTCTCCGCCGTGCTGCTTGCCTCAGTTAGCTGGTGAGGACACCACCGGAGACTAGCGAGCATTGGAGGCAAGGGCGAGGCGTGCACCACCACAACGAAACCAAGTTAGCGGGAAGGGGGTGGCTCCGCCGAAGACATGATGGGAAGGCAGCGACGACACGAGGAGGCGGCGCGTTGTGTGAGGTGGCAGCAGCGGGGAGGAGGCGGCGCCTTGTGTGAGGTGGCGGCAGCGGGGAGGAGACACTCAGGGTGTTAGGGTTCAAGAGGTAAGGTGGATCTGATCTGAGCCGTTGGATTGCGATCCGACGGTCCAAAATTCGATTGTTGGGAGGCCCCTGAAACAATCGAATATTACGTAGACAGACTCGTATACAGACATTTTGGAAGTTCTTTCAGAAAGACTGAATCTGCACATTATACTGCACATTCTATACCCTTCCAGTCTGAATCCTGAGCTGCGTCAAGGAGAGCAAAGCACATGCATGCCAGAATCATTCAAAGGCTACAGCCTACAGACACGGTTGATCTACTACATCATACAGAATGTATTTTACAGGGCTCCGTCCATCTCACAACACAGCAGAGTTACAAGAGCACACAGAATGTAGTTAGCGCCAGAAGAAAATGTTCCACCAAGACAGCACAGAGAATGTAGTTAGCACCAGGATAAGCAGAAAGCTGAGTTCTAAGAATACCGCCTCAGTTCAACACACAACCTACCCATACCACTACTACTTGACCATGGTTAGCTTCCAAAGAATGCAAAATCAAGCTTACCTGCTGCACTTAAGCAGTAGGCTCTCGTCACTTCTCTAGCCGATACTCCAGATCATCTGGAGGCTCGGATCCTTGTACAACAGTGGATCTCCCTTCCATCTCCCTCTGCTCATTATTAGCTACGATGAAGACCTTGCTTCAGTCTCACATCTTCAAGGCCCTTCTCCCAACACTGTCTTCAGCCACATCTGTGTCTTCAGACTGGATGATTTCCAGGTCCCTAATATCTCTCTTCAACACATTACCTAACTTGGCCACTGCCTCTGTTTGTTGCTGTAAGGCCTGTGATGCAGCCAGTTTACAAATCAGATTGACACAAGAATGAGCTACCTAGCAAGGGCAAGGATGAAACTGCACCACTTACATCAAGAAGTTCAGTAACACTCCGTTCATCAACTTTGGCCTGAACTAGGAATATACACAGGACCACCAGCACCACCAGTGCTAGCCAGAAGACGTGATGTCGAAACAAGTGTATTAACTCTCTTGGACAGATCAGCACTAGGTCCTTTTAGCTGTAAAAAAAAAGACTAACATTAATGAAAAATCCTTGATCAGCCAAAAATGTAGGAATAATGGATGGGGGAAAACCTAACCCGCTTCAATATAGCAATCAATCGTTCATATAAGTCAGCTTCCTCCTTTGTTAAAGGACTGCGGTAACCCCGGTTCTCCAACGCCTCCACTATTCTAACAAACTGTTAGCAGTTCACAAAACAACAATAATAGTAACATTAGATACATGGGCAATTAGGCATGAAAACTAAACTGCCGCCGCCAACTTTTATTAGGGAACATGGAGACAAAATATCACCCTTAGAAGACGTCTCTGAATAACCAGCTCTTGCTGCTTCAATCGTTGGATCCATGGATACGTGTCAGCTTGGAAGTGCCTTTGCAACTTTGATAGAAAATAGTAAATATGTAAGGCAAGAGAAGTGATTCGTGGAATGGCAAATGGAAACATTCATATGAAATCATACCTTTTTAACATTAGAGTGAGTCATGCTCAATCTATCAGTATCAGAAACAAGGACTTCATCTTGAAGCTGCAAAGGAAAAGATCTATTAAGGTTTGCAAAATTTTAAAACTGAAAACTTACATAAATTGGAAAATCGCAAAATGAATACCATCAGAACTACTGAATAACTGAATAGTTTACAAAATCAATGTTAAGAACTGCAAATATCAAGGTATTTCTTACATCTTTTCAGACCAAAGACTTAGATATATGCCATTGATCTAGAAGAAGACATATATGTCTATCTAATGCAAATGTGCAACATCACTTGAACAGCTTCATCAGTGTGCCTGTGTGTGGGTGGGGTGGGGGTGCAATAGTGGGGTGATCGAGTGTTTGCATCTTTGTTCGTTCATAGAAATGCTCCCTATACCATAGAGAGCCAATACATGTGGACCATGTGGTCAATTTTTACAACACGTGTGCAAGCACAAGTAGACAGAGATATAGGTACAAGAACAAGACAAAGGATGAAAACAATATGAACTGGCAGACCACAAATGCAGACATGACACATTTGTATGTTCAATCCGAATACTTCATTTTATATCTGCTCCCTCAGTCGCAAATACAACTATTTCTAGGTTTGTCTTAAGTCAAGCCATCTCAGGTTTGACCAAGTTCATAGAAAAAGATATGCACAGATACGACATCAAATAAGTACCCCATGTAAATATGTTTCATGATTGATCTGATGATAATAATTTGGTGCCATAGATGTTGCTATATCTTTATATAAATTTGGTTAAATCCAAGATAGTTTGACTTAAGACAAACCTAGATATAGCTATATTTTGGGACAGATGGAGTACAAAATGTTACATGATACTCCCATTGTTCCAAATTATAGGTCATTTTAGCTATAACTAAGTCAAACTTATTTTAACTTTGACCAAGTTTCGGAAAAATATATTAACACCTACAACACCAAACTATTAAAACATATTTCATGGTAAACTAAGTGAAACCATTTTTCTATTGGTGCATTTTCCTATAAATTTGGTCAAAAGAAGCTTATCAATGTTCAGCAAATATATAGTATTGATGTCATTGATGTGCAGCGAAAAATCATCTTGGTCAATAATTAACAAGCATTCAGCAATTACAGAAAAATTATCAAGCATTAGTTAAAGGTAACCAAATTCTATGCATATAAGTTTTAGAAATTATAAAGCTGATAGAGAAAGATAAATGATGAGTTGTTCACATGACTAATTTAGTATGATAATACCTAAAATTTTCATTATACAGTTAAGGAAGCAGATTTATTTGGCTGCTTTCGATCAAGAACATACTCTTGTTGTTCCTCAAAAAAAGAGCATTTTGCCTTGGTGATGGATGAGGTCACAAGGGATATACAAGGAGATATCCCGTGGTGCATGTTGTTTGCTGATGATGTAGTGCTAGTGGATGAAAGCCAGGCGGGGGTAAATAGGAAACTAGAGTTGTGGCGGGAGACTCTAGAGTCGAAATGCTTTAGAATTAGCAGGACGAAGACTGAATGTATGAGATGTGACTTCGGTACTAATAGACAGGAGGCAGGAGATGTGAGGTTGGAAGGCCAGATAGTGCCCAAGAAGGGTACTTTTAGATACTTGGGATCAATGCTACAAAGAGACGGGAATGTCGATGAGGATGTTAGCCATAGAATTAAGGCGGGATGGATGAAATGGCGTCAAGCATCCGGTGTTCTATGTGACAAAAGGGTACCACAAAAGCTAAAAGGCAAGTTCTATAGGACGGCTATTAGACCCGCGATGTTACATGGAGCAGAATGTTGGCCCACTAAAAGAAAACATATTCAATAATTAAGTGTCGCGGAGATGCGTATGCTGTGTTGGATTTGTGGGATGGATCGAGTTCGAAACGACGAGATACGGGATCGTCTTGGGGTAGCTCCAATTGAAAAAAAGCTTGTGCAGCACCGACTAAGATGGTTTGGGCATGTGCAACGAAGACCTCCAGAGGCACCAGTACATAGCGGCATTATAAGGAGAAACAATGATGTGAAGAGAGGTAGGGGTCAGCCTTATTTGACCTGGAAGTGGAAGGGCAGTTAAGAGAGATCTAAAAGATTGGAATATAATGAGAGAGTTAGACTTGGATAGAGCTGCTTGGAAAGCAGCCACGTGCCTGAGCCTTGATTAAGCTCTTCCTCTGTGCTTCTTTCCAAAATCTTCTAAAACCCTTGTTTTCCTGTTTGAAAGCAACTACTCAAAAACTTCTTTTAAAAAAAATATTTCCCCTTTCTAGCGGTTTGGTCTGCGTTTCAACTCTAGCCTACCCCAACTTGCTTGGGATTAAAAGGCTATGTTGTTGTTGTTGTTGTTGTTGTAAATTGTGTCACATACATTGTTTCCTCTTTTCAATGTCATGCAAATTGGATGGAGCAATTATTCTTTTGATGAGACGATTATCATTACAAATTCTTATGTCTATACTTTATACCCAAACATAGGTAAAAGACAAAAAGTGGTGTAAATACGTAAAACATGTGTGTAAATGTATAAGATGCTATGTTAGATTTGTTTTCTTTTATTTAGGCTACACTGCTACAGGATAACTATCTGATTTCCTTCATGGTTCTAACACAGACGATACACCCAGCATGTTTCCACCAAATAAATAGAGAGAGAGGCCCAGTATGTAAATGTAAAGCATCACTTGAGACAGAATAGTTGGAGTGTTGGACATCAGAGAAATGGAGCCATGGAATACATAATGTAGGAAAGGTGGATATGAATGTGCCTTTAACCAGCACTACCAAAGTGGAATGTTTTGACCGCTCTAGACTTTGCTCCTTTTCTTTCACTGAAGGCTAACCTAGTTGCTTCTAGGTAACACTAGGAGTCAGCCCACATAACCAAAGATTTAAACAGAACCTATTGTCAATTTCAGTTCCTTAGACTTTTTCCATCAAAGTTATTCAAGCTCATTAGATTCTTACTTGTGTGTGCACTGTGCACAAGCTTTCAATATTATGTGCAATGCAATTTCTTTTCTGGTACAATGAATTCTCCTGTGTCCGCATGCTGAACAAAAGAAAATCAACATTTCCTCCACAAAGAAGTTATGGTTATGTAAATTATGTCATCAACTTCACAAATTTATTGTTGTAGTGATAATCTAAAACACCACTCCCTCATCATGCAAATGACAGAGTCATCCTAGAAAGTTTTAAGATATACACTTCATCTTGCATTGCCCAGTTAAAGCCACACGTCCACCACTAAGTGTCCTTCGTGTTCTCAACATGCAACACTGGAATTAGTTCAGCTTGCCAAGGGAATCCGGCAACTGTGAGAATCATTGTTGCCTAATTTATGCCTAACAAAATTGATTCGAAAAAAGATGGATATATGACACATATCAATAATACAGTACTATTCATTATCTATACTCAGAGAACATGTCATTCCAAACTTATCTAGAACCTATAAGCATGCTTGTTAGGAGTTCATATATCTGCTTTGTATAAACGCAAAAAGGAAAAAACAGTACTCTTGAACACAAAACAATTTCATATTTTTATCAAATCCTAAAAGGGGCATAAATTCCAACACTACACCTTAAGCCGGTGGGAAAGGTCTTTAAACCCCTGCACAAGCTGAGGCCACAGCCTCTCCCTATCTGCACTATCCATGCACTCAAGTTTCCCCATTGCTTCTGCCCACATAATCTGCATCCACAAAGTATAAGTCGAAGGGAAAAGAAACATTATCGGAGGAAAGTGCAGCAAAACAGACAGCTAGCAATTTTGTTAAACAAATTTATACATATGCTTACATCTGAAGCAGCCACTGGCTTCACCCTTTGCGAAGGATCTGTCACGCTGAACAACAGATGCTGCCCAGATTAAAACAGACGGAAACAGATCAACCAAATTGCATCAGCCCCAAATCCCGAGCACCACAAAGAAGAGCGTAACTAGAAGAAATCTCACCCTGAAAGCATAACGGGGGTTACTAGGGTCCTCCTTGTACGCATCAACGATAGCCTGAATTCACTCAGAAACAGCACATTCATTTCCACTTGCTCCTCAAAATTGAAGGGAAATTGAAGGCGAATCTGAGGGATTCCACGGTTGCGTACCTGGATGTCGCGGTCGGAGGGGGAGAGCGCCAGCGGCGCGACGGGGGCCATCTGGGTGGTTATTTGCGCGCTGCCGCCTCCTAGCAAGCCGAACGGCGACGGGGAGGGCATCGTCTGATGCTGGAACCCGAAGGGCGAGGGCGAGGGCGAAGGAGTCGCGACGAATGCCGGCGTCGACGACGGCGTGCCGAATGCCGGAGTCGACGAGGGCGTCCCAAACAGCGAACCGAACGCCGGGGTCGTGGAAGTCATCCCGAATGCGGGCGTCGACGACGGCGTCCCGAACGCCGGGGTCGACGACGGGGTCCCAAACGCCGGGGTCGAAGACGGGGTCCCGAACGCTGGGGTCGACGACGGAGTCCCAAAGGCGGGCGTCGACGAGGGGGTGCCGAAGGCCGGGGTGGAAGATGTTGCGCCGAATAGTGGGGTGGAGGAAGGCGTGCCGAAAGCCGGGGTGGAGGAGGGGTTCCCGAAGGCGGACGTGGAGGATGTTGTCCCGAATAGGGAGGAGGAGGTAGGGGTCCCGAACATGGCGGCGGCGGAGATCGCCGGCTGCGAGGTTAGGGATGGAGGTTTAGGGTTTTTTTTTTCTCGGGAGAGAGGAGAGTGGGGAAAGACGTAAGAGGAAACCGAAACTACGGGCCAGTTCGAATTTCGAAAAGCGCTTGGGGCAGATCGGGATAAGCGCGGCCCGGCTTTTCCTTATTTACGATCCAAATTAGTAAATTGTCGTATCAGTATAATAGAAAATATAGAAAAGTCTCAGCATTTTTACCATCTTCTAGGCATAGTTCACCTGACTATGCATATGTTCGTGCATAATTATATAATATACACTCTAATAAATGTAGAGTTTAAATTTGAATTTGAAGAAATAAGTCAATTTTTGCCTCCCCCTCCTAATTATTTCGTTGATTCAACTTTAGCCCCCAACAATCATTATCGGACACCTCATCCACTTACAAAACTAATTAAACTTAGCACCTAAGATGGATTAAGTGGTATTCTGATGATGTGGATAATGGTTTTGAGATTATTTTGCCACTTATTCATCGACACAGGTTAGGCTCGAATGTCATACACTTCCTCCACTCACCTCTCTTTAGCCCTACCCTCCCTTCCCTATATCCCCCTCATCGGCCGTTGTCCTCTCCATGTAGTGCGCTAAACGTGGATCCAACCGAGGCCCCGCTCATCCCCATGTCCCACCTCACCCGTCCTTCTCTTCTCATCCTAACACCTCTTCCGTCGAGCCTATCCGCATTGCTCCTCCCTCTATCCCTCCCCTCTTCGGCCACATCATCCTACCTCTTTCTCGATCCTACGCTGCACCTAGAGCGTGAAAGCAAGGAGCATGTCATCATGGCGCCAGATGGTGTCGACATGCGTGAGGCCTGCACGCGATGGAGGCTTGCATAGTGTGGGGGTGCGCGAAGATAGGGTGGGAGTGGCATGTGAGGCTCATGGACCGGTAATAGCCCACGCAGCGGGCGCCATGTGAGGCTTGCTTGATGACCTGGACGGGCACAAACGGAATGAGATGGAATGTGTGAAGCTATGAGTGGACGTCGGTGTCAGTAGACATGAGGGAGAAGCTTTGGGCCACACATGGTGTTGCAGGCCAGGGAGAGGAGGCGTCATAGGGAGAAGTTGCTCGGCGGCCAAGGGCCTACTCTGCCTTATGTCTTAAAGAAGAATAGCAGAGGAAAATGGAGTAGGAGAGATGAAGAGTGCGTATGACATGTGGCCTATCCCATGGCAAAATAATGTCAAAACCATTGTCCACGTCATCAAGATACAACATAGAGAACATCTTAGGCACCAAGTTTAACTAGTTTTGCAAGTTGAGGTGTTCAATTTAGCCAAAATGATAGTTTGGGGGTAAAGTTGAAAAAAGAAGAAGAGTTCAGGGAGCCAAGATAGACATATTCATTAATTACATGCTATGTAAGCATTTATGCTAACGTGTCAAAAGAGTTAAAGATAAAAAAGAAGAAATATGTATGTTGTGTGGCGGAACCGCCGATTTAATCTGAACTAATCACACCTGTCACATCTGGCTTGCAGTGTGATTAGGCCAAACTAAACCCGGTCGTCCATCGAGAGTAAAAAGTCTCCCGATATTACCTTAATCCAGAGGAACCGACATCACACACATCCAGCCCTCGATGGAGCCACAACAGTTACATCATCACATGCAGTTGAAATGGAGAATAAACAGACTTAGTTTACAAACCAGCTTCGAAATAAAGTACAAGTTCCAAGGTAGAGCCGTCACATGGCAAGTTTAAAAGTATCTTGCAGCGAAAATCTAAAGTTCAGAGTTCATGATATCATCCAAAAGATTTGCATTAAATAAACAACATCGAGCTCACCGATGTTGCTCCTATGCCACACATGAGTACTGTCATCCCTGATGCATGCATGCACCACCACCAATGCAGGTGCACACGAGAAACTCCATACTTGCGTTCGAAATGTGGAGGCAAACCCTGAGTACTAATTACTCAGTAGGGCTTAATAGATTGGCTTACGGCTGACGTGAAGCTTGCTTACTATCAAGTAGATCCTTAGCCATTGATTGTAAGCAATGATATGTTCAACCTAAAGTAACTAGGTCTTCATCATTTGCATAATCATCAGCGTAATAATAAATTGTAGTAATGTAAACAGTACAATACAAGCATGTGATATCTGAAAACATGAATAACAATTATATCATATTCAAGTAGTTACTACGATGAACGTCAAAGGTATTGACATTCCCACACCTGGTGGGCATCAGCGATTCGAATCGATTTTAATTTTCGGGAATAACTATCATGCCGGGGGTATATACTTGCTAGCCATCGCGTTCCCACATATAGTCTCCATCTCCACCTGCCTTGTCCCAAGATTCAATGCGTCCCCACTAACTCTCGGGTTCTGCCCTCTCAGGAGCGATACCACAGCGCACTGGTCAGCCCTCCCTCGAGTACCAGCGCACCCGGGCCCATTGGCCTCCTGTAAGTGGATGGACGGTATCTCGAAAACTTCAGACGAACCCAGGTAAGACTTTCACCGGTCTCATATCCCGGTTAAGCATTCTAGCAATGTTATGCCGACCAAGAGTCGAACAACGAACGGACCTTAAACGACACGGGCGAAACCAAATGATACAACAACGCATACCACAGAATAAGATTATTCTCCTTCCGGTCTCTATTTAAATCATGAGCATAATGTCACTTCCTCAATAGTAAAAGTTCAATGATTTTTGAAACCACTTACGCGACGAGTGACTTCTTTCACTCGTGTCTCCTCGCACCTAACAGTTCTAGGCAACTCGTCCTACAAACTCTAGGTATAGGTGCTAGGAGCAGAGCGGCCAGTAAGTCTAATGCAATGGTTTTCAATCAACTCCTAATGCGGATACGTAATCGTCAATCAATTAAGTTTGTATTAGCAGGGAGCATCATGGTCCTGCCTATCTCTACTCATGTTTCTCAGAACCAACAAACTAAACTATGTTAGTTTGCCGGATTGTGGGGCTTTGCCCCAGACAACCTCTTGATCGCTTGGACAACTCCTCCTTTCAAATGCCACTTCAGGGATCTCCAGGTGGTATTTGGGTCTTAGTTGGTTTTTTAGACACCGTTGCTTGGAGTAGTCTTACGCATGTGCTTCTTGATCACGTACCTAGATTAAGGGTCACTGTATGAATGTCATGCACGATGCAGTGAATGAGATGCATGAATATCAAGGACACGTTTGGACATTCATTTTATGGATAGACAGAAAAGTGATTGATAAACTACTTAAGCAAGAATACTTTTGTGGATAGGGGGCAAGCATGTACTCATACAATCAGGTATTCTCAAAGCAACACATGTATCCGGCGTATGATTAAATATCAATTTAATTGTCATTTATCATACCACATGCAAGCAAAGCATCAGACAAGTATATATTTACACATGTAGTGAACTACTAGCACATTCGAAACACCACACCTGGCACCAGTAACAATAGTACTTTTTATGGATCTAGAGCAGGCATGCAATCATATACATATACCGGCAAATTATTGATCATAAATGAAACGTGTTAATGCTGTGAGTGGGTAAAAATATGCAATAGCGATTTAGTTACTTAAATTTACTAAGACACATGCACGAGGTGGAGTGATGTTTTATTTCCATTCAACAAGTCAAATATATCATGCCGGGCGATGTTTTTGGAACTCGTTAAATACCACTTTTCTAATTTATTGTTTATATTAGCATAGAACTTACCATTTTCAAATCACATAGTAAACAACAAGTATAAATTATCCAAAAATACTTTCTGGAACTGGCTTATGACCAAAATGCTCCCATTATTTTTCTCAGAATTTATTTTACATCATAATGTATCGTTTTCCTATTATCCATTTCAACATGCAATTATTTATCTATTTCCAAACAGCAACCAAAACTTACATGCAGCCCTTGAAACTTTAAACATGGACTAAATATGCAACATAGAGAATCTACAAATTTTAGTGGAATATTTAGAGCACTTTTCATGTATCAAGTATTTTCACTCTTGTAAAATGCCCAAAATCCATGTATGAGGGAAAAACAGTATATACTAGTGTCGTAAAAAATCCGACATAATCCTAAATAATATGATAAGGCTATTGACCAAGTTTCATAATTTTTGGATGTCATTTAGACCACTTTTGGCATTTATTTAGTTTTAGCATGCATGCAACATTCTAGGGATAAAACTGTCATTTCATGGATCTACTTCTCTTCCATTCTGTAGATATACTATGAACATAATGCAACAAATTTTGTATTTTTAGCATTTTTCCTTGATTTATAATGGATTTTTGAAGTTCACAGCTCAATAAAATGCATTTAACTCGAAAATCACTTGGATCAGGGACCTACATGTAAATAAATCTATCTTCCAGGGGCCTGCACAGAAGATTGGTGTGACTCAGCAAACAACGCATCTAAATCAAAATAATAGGAAGGGGTTTTCGCGAAATAACCATCTTCTACCTCCCGATAGGGGCAGGGGCGAGCGGCCGCCGCGGTTCTCGCGCGCGGCGCGTCGTGTGGGGGCACGCGCTTGGAGCCGAGGTGGTCCGGGGACGCGTTCCCGGCGTCGAGGGTCACATCCCCCAAGATCTCGTCGCGTGGGCAGGCACGGACGAGCGGCACGAGGCGGTGAACTGGGCGGCGGTGGACAGCGCCCGCGTGGTGTCGTCGGGGCGGATCCGGTGGCACAGGGGTGGAAAGGCGGCGAAGCTTCGCGCGCGAGATGCGCAGGGCCGCAGCGGGCGCGGTGGTGGCGTGCACTAGCGGGGCGGAAGGAGCACAAGGCGGGCGGCCGTGCGAGCTAGCGCTTGGGTCGCCATGGCGGCCTAAGCTGCTGCGGCGCGAGAGGGCGAGGGGAAGAGACAGCGCCGAGGGGCGGGACAGAGAGAGTGAGACGGGGAGGAGGGAGTCGAGCTCTCCGCTCTTGTCCGGGGGCGCGGGGTAGTGCGGGCAGGGGGCGCTAGGGCCCGTTAGGCTCGTGGCTCCATGGCGGCCAGGGCGCGGCAGCGTTCGGTTGGGGAGGAAGAAAGGGTGCAGTGCGCGGACTCGGTCCATGGACCCAGTAACACTTACAGGTGGGGCCTTAGAGAGTGGACAGATTGGGTGCATGTGGACCGGGAGTGTGGAGGTGTGGGATGGTGGGGCCCGCTGCGAGTCCATCCAAAGTGGGAATCCGAGGAACTTCCATGTGGGACCCACACGTCACGGAGACTAGGAAAGAAGGAAAAATCTGAAAATAGGAAAAGAGGGTTTGACTACCAGTAACCTCCGTTTGAAATTACAGTTTTTAACTAACCTAGAGGCCGAATTAGTCAAAACTCAAATTATGAGAAATGTTCTAAACTTTGTGCTCTACAACTTCCTTATAAACTTTGTGGTGAGGTTCTATTTAAATATTTGGAGAATTTTTTAATCCAAATGTCAGACCCAGGTTTGACCAACTCAACCTCTCAGTTTAGAAATTCCAAAAACCTATTTTATGGTCACTTTCATACAAGAAGTTTTATACAAAAGTTGTTCGGAATTTCATGAACTACAACTTTCTTATATAGAGTTTTGCATGATCATGTCTTTTGTTTGCTCAAAATTTGAATTTGCTCAGCAGGTCAATCATCGGCAGATTTGTTAGTTTAACAAAAATCAATCAAAACACTATGCAAACCTTTATGCATGTCAACATACAAAATGGGAAAGTTGTTCCTCATCAAATTGTGTACAAGTTTGGTATAGAAATTTTGGGCTAGATCACACTGTATTTTGAACTACAAGCACAATTGTATTCAAAGGCTTGGTAAAATTGCAGTTTCAATTTATGTGGAGTATTTCTTGTCTCCAACTTTTGAACTACCAAATGAAGTCCAATTAATTCAAGGTCTAATGCATTTGAAAGGTAATGAATCCAATTTCATTTCATAGAAAGGAATATTTTAAAGTTGTATAGTGAAATTAAAAGTGATTTCATAATGAAATTTGGGAAAGAGTGTCAACCCTAGACTTAGCAAAATTTCCTAAGTGTAGGCTAACTTAATTTGGTTTGAACTTTTTGGCCCCTTAACATCTGATTTTGAAAATGGTCAAAATAGTATATTTGAAGGCAACATCATGAACTAAAACTTTTGTATTTGATGTCTTTCACGAAAACGTATACATTTTTAACTACTACAACCAAACAGCACAAGGTTTGGCATATTCGACTTGAAAATTTTGACTTAGTGATGTATTGGCCTAGTTGTTGTTCTTCTCTAAGCGTGATTAAGTCTAAATCCATGATTAACATTAATCTAATTGTGTGTCAAGGCTTTTAAGATGCCGGGGGCATCACATGTTGAGGAAGATACCATAGTTCATAGTTCAGTAACGAAATCTCAATCATTGAAATGTGAACGTTCTAAGCGGCTCACAAATCTTAGGCCTTCATCCAGGGTGTGTTCAACATTTTTCATTTTTTTCCCTACATAGGGTTAGGGTTGATTCTATCCCTTCATCCAGTATAAACTTGGGTTTATCAAATCAGCAGGGTATGTTATAGCCCACATGAACCTTCACATATACTGTCCTAATGAACCCTTTATTTATTCTCCACCAGATGCGTATGTATACATTTCATTTGTTTTGCCAAAGAAAAACCCTACTTCGCATCTGCTTCTAATCCTTTGCAATCATCAATATACACCACTGGCTTTGGACTGGACCAATTGCATGCCTTAGTTGCTCCATTAGCCAAAATTAATTCTCCTTGGTTTTGGAATAATATAGGCCCAATGCCAACAAAAAGCACTAAAGTATGCTTATTTACGGGCATTGGCTAACAACTATGGGTATATCAACATTCCATTGGCATTAAGGCGTTATTTGGTTTAAATGGGATAGGATCTGAGGATAACTGAACCAAGCCTAAGCGCAGCGAAAAATGAAAATGGAAATATCTTAGCGTGACCCGGACAAACTAACGATGCAATATTTGAAGGCAAATGAAAATCTACCAAAATGTCACGATCATTTATCATGATATATCTTATTATCACATCTCTTTCATGAATCGTGATACCAACCAATTATAAGAATTGTCCACTTACCCAAATTGAAATGTCAGTTTGCGAAATGTGACCGCATATCATAAAATATCTCGTGAAAATGGGTCGAGGACGCAACAATTGTACTCGTGAGCCGATTTTGCCCAGCAGTTCACCTCGCCGCCGCCACGCTTTCCTCTTCTTTCCCGCGGCGCCGCCGTTGCTTTTCTACTTTATCCCCGGAGGCGACGGCTTGGATCCCAATCCCAGGAGTACGCGTGGCCGCCTCCATCTCGATTGCCTCCGCCTAAGTACTCCCTGCGCCGGCCTGACCTCGAGCGCCACTTGCCTCTTGATCCCGGCGCGGCGGCGGAGAGGGAGGGACGATGCCGAAGCGGACGACGCACACGTACTCGAGCGAGGACGCGCTGCCGGAGGGGCCCGAGTCCGACCTCTTCGTCTACTACTGCAAGCACTGCGCCTCCCACGTCCTCATCACCGGTCAGCTCCTCTTCCCCCACTCGCCTAATTTCCCCAGATCTGTGTAGTTGCAGTATACTGGGAATCTACGAGGGCGGGTTATTGGATTCAAGCGGAAGGATTAACTTGGAACTGTTCAGGGAGGGGGTAGTCTAGTCCCTGCTTGGATGCAAGTTTAGGCCATCCAACAGCATTTAGTTGCATACTTCAGATTCCTTCGTTTGTATTGTATTCTAGCTTTGGAGGTTTTGTAGCACTAGGCCACGCTAGTCTGCATCTATTATACGTTTTGTACAAATCGAACTGTGCCAATGAGCAAGAGAAGTGAAATGTACCCTTACAGGGAATGTGGTGGAAAATTGGAAATGAAGAGCATGACCTTTATGGTTAGTCTGATGTCTGTTGCTACATACCCAAAAGGGTTTTGAGAACCTAATCAAGTCGCAGCCCTCTGTTCGATGCGCATTTGATCAGTTGATCCTAATGAACTTAGACTTGCTTCATCTTTGCCATTCCAAAGGATGTGATCATGTTGTACGAGAATTTCAGGGTACCACTCAAAAAGGTGTGGTCGTCATCTGTTTTCATAATGATTTTTTAAAAGTTGTGTAACTGTCATTTATATAAAATGTATGAATGCATCTATGCTTTATCTCTTTGAGTTCTGAGGGTTGCAGAATTAAAATTACAGGGTTTCTAAAGTTATGTTTTATCATCACCAGCAGATTTCTCTAAATTTCTTGTCAAGAGGGATTGGTATTGCTTGTCTGCTTTTGTAGTAACTAGTTTGAGCGATCCAGTAATGAAATTTTTGTATGCTCAATTCTGATATGTTTGTTCTGAAGATACCCAATTGCAGAAAATGCCCAGGAGGAAGACTGACAGAGCACATGTTTTAGACAAGGCTAAGCATCTCTCAAGGCTAAATGTGAAGGAGTCAGGAAAAGTGATGTTGAAACGGTATAACTATTCCTCTCTCAGAAATCTTCCTTTAGCACTTCACCTTTACTTCTTATTGTAATACTGTTCTGATTATCAAATCTAATGTCTTGCTTTTTATATGTTCTTCTCTAAATTCTAAACGCTAGTGAATATATTCGGTTTGTCAGATATTATGTAACTAAGAAATTGGGTGCTATTTTGGCTACATGACTGCACAGTTGTCTTCCTAGGCAATCTCCTGGTAGCCTCATCAATCAATGTGTGTTTACACTTTACACGTTTTTGAATAGCTTATGTGTATTGTTATATGCAATGCAGACTATTGGGATTGTGTTTATTCCTTCAAAATAATCAACTTACCAAAATGATTACAGTTCTCATGTGCATATTCCTTTGAAATAATCTACTTTAGCTTTTACGCCAAACGGCCAAAGTGATTACCTGGCTTTGCTTCAGATTGTGGTGATTATGTAATTGTATCTTTGATGCAGTGGTGAAGGAAAGCTTGAAAAACAGTTCCGCATGAGCTGTGTCGGATGTGACCTTTTTGTTTGCTACCGATCAGAAGAGGATCTGGAGGCTGCCCCTTTTATATATGTTGTTGATGGAGCACTGAGTGCAGTTGCAGCTGAGACAAATCCACATGTATATACTGCCCTCCACATGTCATATGATAAATTCAACCTGTTTTTCTTTTCTAGTCTTAATGATCATGAAAACTGTAGGATGCTCCTGTACCCCCTTGCATCACACAATTGGAAGGTGGACTTGTTCAAGTAGCCGTTGAGGTGGAAGACCGGGCACAACGTTCAGCAATTACAAGTATGTATGTTAACAATGTAGTAAGTTAATTCTCCAAGTTACAACATGCAATGTTTTTTTTTTTAAAATTGTGCATGGACGCACTACGAGTTTCATGTGGAACATAATAGATTGGACATGAGAGAATACTTGCACTGTTTCCTTCGGTTCACTATCGCATAGAATGTGGTGACAGGTCTGTATACTTTCACTTCTCAGGAGTTAATGCTGATGATGTTCGAGTAACAGTTGTTGCCCCTGCTTCTCGAGGGGAGGCTAACAGTGAGTTGCTAGAATTTATGGGCAAGGTGATTTTCTTCTCTAATTTTATGTGGTATTTTAAATTTAGAGTTAAATGCACAAATGGTCCATCAACTTACGCGGAGGTATCAGTTAGGTCCATCAACTTAAAAGGTGTATTTTCGGGTCCACGAACTTTCTAAAGGGGCTCAAATTGGTCCATACCCCTTCGTCTTATATTTCCTTTTTCATTTAGCCCCCTGAATTTCTCTTCCTTCTCCCACCTAGCTCCCTGGCCGGCCGCCGGGAACCTTGCCCTCCTCGTCAGTAGCCTGGAGGAGCGGCGGCGCGGCCACCTGCGGCCGGGGCCACGCGCTGGTGAACTTGTCCCTAGAGCTGGGTAACAAGGTGGCGGTGCCGAGGCCAGCGAGCACGTGGCGGGAGTGCTGTTCGGGCAGGCGTTGCGCGCCCATTGTTGCCCTCCCTAGCTGCCGCCTTCACGCCACCCAGGCCTCAGCCCCAGCCGCCTTCCGCCTCTAGGCCGCCGCACCACTGCGCCGCCTAGGTCCTAGCCACCGTGCCGCCGCACCTCTGCACCGCCCAGGCCCCAACCGCCTTCCGTCTCCAGGCCGCCGCGCCGCCCAGGCCTTGGCTGCCTTTCGCGTCCAGGCCGCCGCATCGCCCAGGTCCCAGCCGCGGTGCAGCCGTGCCTCTGCGCCGCCCAGGCCCCGGACGCCTTCTGCCTCCGGGCCGCCGCGCAACCCAAGCCCCGGCCGCCTTCCGCCTACGGGCCGCCACGCCGCCGAGCCTCCAGGCAGCCATGCCGCCCCGGTACCGGCCGCCGTGCAGCCGCGCCGCCCAGCCCCGGCTGCCTTCCACCTCCAGGCCGCCGCACCGCCTAGTCCCCGGCTGCCGCGCCGCCTCCAGACCACCGCGCAGTCGTGCCTCCACGCCGCCCAGGCCCCGGCCGCTGCACAGCCATGCACAGGGAGCTAGGTGGGAGAAGGAAGAGAAATTCAGGGGGCTAAATGAAAAAGAAAACATAAAACGGAGGGGTATGGACCAATTTGAGCCCCTTTAGAAAGTTCATGAACCCAGAAATACACTTTCTAAGTTGATGGACCTAAGTGATACCTCCCTATAAGTTGATGGACCATTGGTGCATTTAACTCTTAAATTTATCTGATAGTGTACTTTGAGCCTTGTAAAAAGGGGTATCCTGAATGCTCCCGTGACTAAAAGTTTTGGGTTTCGAATAAATTCATGCATTATACCATGTATGTGTTTTGTATATGTGTCAATATTTGTCAATATCTATATGAATATAGACTGAGGGAGGGAGGGCCAAAACCTCTTACAATTTGGGACGGAGGGAGTAAATGGCATCAGAATATGCACGCAATAAGTATTGCACAACTTTGCTAGAAATGTCTTTATGAATCTATGTGCAAATTATACAAATGGTATGCCTTTGTTTTTGTATAAGAGTATGTCTTTGGTTGTACACATATGCCAATTTAATTTAATTGATGGCCAATTTTCTGAGATTGTCATTTGTTAATGTCCAATGGGTAACTTTTTTTTTTTTGATAAAGTGTCCAATGGGGAGCTTAGTTATGGCTGGGGAGGTTTTATCCCTTTGACGATATGCTGTTTCAAGCCTTGTATGCTAAGATGTCCATGCTGATGGTTTGTGAAATCAGGTTCTTGGCCTAAGATTGACTCAGATGACCCTTCAAAGAGGATGGAGTAATAAATCAAAGCTTCTTATTGTGAGTCCTCACGTCTTGCTGCTAATTACATGGACTGTGGAAATTTGTTTCATTAGTATCGAATTCCAATGCACTGAGCTTGGAATCCTAGTCAATTAGTTCAAATCTTCTCTTGCCCTATTATTGATTTCATTAGTACTGGATCCTGCTTCACTGAAGTGAATCCCAGTAATCAAAATCGGCTCAAATCTTATCATGGAGTACTATATTGTTTATCTTTCTTGCACAAACTTGCCCATGTGCTGATTATTTCTCTTCTGAAAATATGCTTGGACTTTTGCTATAAGGTTGAGGATTTATCTTCACGGCAAGTGTACGAGAAGCTCCTCGAAGCTGTACAGCCTTAGAAAGACGTAGCTGATGGACCGGTGTGTCATGCGTTCGGATATTCTCTTTTGAGGCCACAGGAGGAAAAGTTCACACTCATTGTGCGAAAAGAGCAGAACGTGCTGAAACATAACTAGGCTCCGAGCAATGAGCCAATCTGGACAGTATCTCAATTCATTGTTCAGTTGTGAGATAGATATATTCTCTTAAGGGAGGCTGTTTGTCATTTCTTGATTCTGACGGACTGTCCTGCATTGTGTAAAGACTGCTGCAACAAATCTGAGTGCTGAATCCGAGTCTGAAACTCTGGATGGTTTCTTTTGAATTGTGGTGAGCCTGCTTAGCCGTCGAGCTCATTGATTTCTGGATAAGCTTGGTTCGTAAGCGGAGCGCTTTGGGCAAAGGGTACACAACGCTCGGGGTGGAACTAGGATAGATAGGGAGCTTGAGACTTGAGAAACAAATAAAGTGAACGTCTAATTTGCTCTGAACAGTTAAGCGGATTTTGACCAACAGTTCTGAGTAGCAGCCTAGCAGGCCTGCGCCAGCTGGACGGATGTGCTGTTTCGGGCTGCAGCTGAACGGTGCCACAGCAGCCCCAAAAAGCTGGAAGAATAAGGGTTGTTTGGATCTTTGAGCTAAATTTAGTTTCCGTTATATCGGATGTTTGACACTAATTATAAATATTAAACATAGTTTAATTATAAAACTAATTTTTGATACTAATTATAAATATTAAACATAGTTTAATTATAAAATGGCAAGACGAATTTATTAAGCCTAATTAATCTATGATTTCCTAATGGGATGCTACAGTAACTATTCGTTAATCATGGATTAATTAGGCTTAATAAATTTGTCTCTCCGTTTAGTCCTCGTTTGTGTAATTAGATTATAATTAGACCATATTTAATACTTCTAACTAGCATCAAACATCTGATGTTACGTAGACTAAAATTTAGCTCTTGGATCCAAACACCCCCAACTCTCGGTGTGAGCAATATTCGATCTGTATTCATATACGTAGATTCAAAATTAGATATTTAATCTGGTGTATTTCGGCACTATTCAAATATATATTTGAGAAAAAATACATGTATTTATGTCTACATGTGTATGTATTTGTCTCGGTTTCATCCCACCATCTTATTAGTTTTGTGTCCGCTCACTTTAGTGAGTCCCTCTTATTAACTTAATCTAATTCGAAGTAAATCAAAATTGCTTTAATACTTGTACGCTATTACATCATTACGTGTCGACGCACTATTAACTAATCTTACTAGAAACCTCTGGCAGTATTAAACTAGTGTCTAGTATGATTACGTGTCTACGTGGGGATAAAGCCAATTTTTTTTACAAACCCACGTAGTCGATTTGATATGTAAGCCAGTGCTCCTTTGTTCATATTGTATTGCATCACAATGAAAATTCAGTTTGAGTCCAGCTCCTAGTAAGATCCACAAAGTCACCATTTTGCCTTCGTACAAATGGGTTTCATCATTATCAGACGAGATTCCATCGCTAGATTATCTTTTTCAGAGATTTTTTATTCATTTTATCAGTTTTTGGAAAATAGAAGACATGCTTTGACCAAAAATATGCTTGGGAAAAAAAACTGATTAAATGAAAAAATATATGGAAATGACATTCTAACGATCATTTTGATAATGACGATAAAAAGGACGAAGACCATCCGTATTTTCCGTGCTAAGACTGTCTCCAAAGACAATGCCCATATGCATTGACTATCTCTGTTTTTTCACTATTCCAACTGTCTCTCTCAACACTACAGTGTCAAAAACTTCATCAACTGGAGATAGCCTAATCAGCAGTACTGCAAAACCTCTGAAAAACCTGGCGACTGGATCTCCCCCATTTCTCGCCACGCCGTACCACCAAGTCTAGCCAAAAGCGAACCCGATCCGCCCCATTTCGTTTTCACCGCCATCCCGCTTTCGGTGTCTTCTGGATCCATTCCCCCCCGCATCTCGTCCAGAGCGCGGCGATTCCGCGCGCAACCTGTCGGCGAGCCGAGGCATGGGCGGTGGTGGAGACGGGGGGTCGCGCGATCTGCTCCGCCTTCTTCTCGGTAGGCGGGCTTTCTCTTCCTCGAATGATTCGAGAGCGCCGGATGCATTCACGGTTTCGACGATGCCTATCCGATTCTGTCGGTTCTAGTTCTCGCATGCAAATCCGTTGTCCATCACACACTGCAGCGCCGCAGATATGCATCTAGAAGAGTTATCACACCAAGTGTCCAAGCGCACCGCCACATCCTTCCTACAGTGTTTGCCAAGTTTGCTTTTCTGCGGTTGCATTGCGACAAAGGGGGCTCGTAGCAGCGCTTTATGCTATATGTATATGATAATGCGGTTTTGGTTGCCCGTGTGCTGCGTTTGCTTGATGCGCGCGCCCTTTTTCCAATCCCAGAGGGGGCCCTTGCGGGAGGAGCTGCTGGTGTTGTTGTCGAAACAGCTTTATACCCTATCGATACAATAAAGACCAGGCTTCAGGTACGTCCATTATGTTTTTAATTACATGGGGTGCCCCCTAGTTCAGCTTAGCGTGCAATGATCGTTCTACAAATAGTGCGTACTTCGATGCATATGTTTATCTCTTTGCCTTTTTTTTTAAAATGGAAAATTCCGGCCTCTGCAGCCGCACACAGCCAATGTTTATCTCTTTGCTGCCTTGGTAAATTTATAATCAAGTTCATACGTGAATTTTACAAGATTTTTCCTCTTTTTTGTTGTATAGGCTGCACAAGTCGGAAGTAAGATTCAATGGAAAGGCCTGTATGCTGGGTTAGGTGGAAATATTGTCGGTGTTCTTCCGTGAGTATTTAATATTACAGTGAAGACTGAAGAATAGCAGGTCTCTTATGCTAAACGTAGAGGACGTTATCATGCTGCTGGCAATGCAAGCAGAATCTGGGTGTCCACCTAATGTTTTACTGTATTTTAGTACTGCCTATTCTCTGCTATTTTTCTCACTGATGTTTTACTACCTATATTATTGTTGGTTTTATCCTTTCCATACTGTATTGAGGTGTTCATAGTCCATGATCTTATTTCCAAGGTTATATTCCTGACATTATATGCTATATGTATCCGTATTGAGAATATGGGACCCTGATATTGTGAATTCATTATCACGTTTTTTGTTGCTATGTATCTCTGTTTCCATGCGTTTTCTCTGACCAATTTCACATTTCTTACAGTGCTTCTGCAATTTTTGTGGGAGTATATGAACCAGCCAAAAGAAAACTATTGGAAATATTTCCTGAAAATTTGAGTGCTATTGCTCACTTGGTAAGTCAGCCTTGTTGATTTCTTAATTTCGAGTCTATGGAATTACTTGGCACCAAAACTGAATGAGATTATACTAGAAAAATAATACCTACAGACTTTCAATCCTTTTCGCTTTATAAATAATTACAATGGTTTTGCGTTCTGTAAGAAATATGCAACAGACTGCAGGGGCAATTGGTGGGGCTGCTTCTTCTCTTATTCGTGTTCCCACAGAGGTCAGTTTTATTCTTTTTGCCCTTGTCACTTTCAAATGTTTCTGCAATTCAAACTATATTTCGCTGGATCCAGGTGGTTAAACAAAGAATGCAAATGAGTGAATTCAAGACTGCACCTGATGCTGTTCGCCTTATTGTTGCTAAAGAAGGAATTAAAGGTCTTTATGCTGTATGTATCTTTTTAATCATATGACAGTTTCCTTTGTGTCATATTTTGTGGAATTCTGGTGAACTACATCTATCAGGACTAGTGATATCTTCAATCTTTTTCTGTCTAAGTGCTAATTTCAGTGGCTCATCAGTTCCACACAATTGTTTCTTTTGATTTGCAGGGCTGTGGTTCCTTTCTACTGCGAGATCTGCCATTTGATGCTATTCAATTTTGTATATATGAGCAGCTCCGAATCGGCTACCGAGTAGCGGTACTTATCTCATTTAGCTTTGATGAATCTAATGTACTCCATTCCAAAATCAGTAAGATGAGACTCAATAAAGATTGAAATGCTAATTCATTGTTCCCACTTGATCAGAACGACATCCTGTTAAGAAGAATGTCATGACTTTGACTCGCTATATAACAAATCTAAACTAAAAGGACAAACTGAGCAAAAATAACTGTCCAAACTAATGAAATCGTTCAAACTCTAATGTTATGTGGGGACGCACATATGTACGCCGTAGGAAGGATGTGGCGTCAGGCCCACAGCAGTAGCAATAGAGTTTATTTCCAATTATAGATAGAATTAGTTATTAGTTAGAGATTACTTGGGAATCAAGGATCTGGCCTATATAAGGCAGAGGACTATGTATCGTGGGAATCAATCAATACAGATCTATTTTCTTTCTAATTCCCCTAAAGCTCGAAACAGCCAGGGCAAAGACCCTGACCCTCTGTAGTCGACGGCTAGGGCTAAACCCTAGTCCATACTATCTGGTATCAGTTAGCCACCGATCCTCCCACCATGGCCGAAGACATGACCTCGTCCAGCAAGACCCCCGTCGACTCCGACGCCGAGATGAAGGAGCTCCTCATCGCCACCATGAAGAAGTTCGAGCGCCTGGACGATCTGGAGAACAAGTTCGCGAACCTGGACACGACCCCGTGCGACACCACAACCGCCATCACCCGCCTGGAGACCAGCCAGCGGCAGATGGTTCTCCATCAGTATACCCCTGACTTTCTCAACCAACGCAAGGACGGACCCATGGGACAGACCAGATTCCTCAAGCTGGACTTCCCCACCTTCGACGGCACCGGCGATCCCCTCCCCTTCCTCAACAGATGTGAGCACTACTTCCGCGGGCAGCGGACAATGGAGGAGGAGAAGGTTTGGCTTGCGGCGCTGCATCTTCATGGCTCCGCGCAACAATGGTTCATGTGGCTCGAGCGTGACGAAGGGACGCCTTCTTGGCGCCGCTTCTCTGAGCTGCTCGACATGCACTTCGGACCTCCCCTGCGTTCCAATCTGCTGGGCGAGCTGGTCGGCTGCCGGCGCACCACCACCGTAGCGGACTATCAGGAGCGCTTCCTCGCACTTCTCACGTGGGCCGGCACCCTCTCGGCGCCCCAGCAGATTCAGCTGTTCTGCGTGGGCCTTGGAGAACCTCTCAGCATCGACGTCCAGCTCCAAGGGCCCTAGTCCCTGGAGACGGCCATGAGCTTGGCGCGCTCCTTCGAGCGGCGCGAGCAGGTCGTGGCCCTGCAAGCGTCCACATCTGCCCGACCCCCGCGGCCGCCCCCACGGCAGCCCCTGCTCCCACTACCGGCGTAGCCGGCCTTGGCACTGCCTGCCCCGCCGGCCACCAACCTGCAGTCCGGCACAGTCACCGTGGCGGGCCGCACGGTTCGCCGCTTGTCGCCTCAGGAGATTGAGGAACGCCGCCGCAACAACCAATGCTTCAACTGCGACGAGCGTTAGTCCGTGGGCACAACCGGGTGTGCAAGCGACTGTTCCACCTGAAGATTGAGGACGACGATGATCTCGCCGCCGCTCAAGAGTTGCCGGCGCCGGAGGAACCCCTCATCTCGCTTCACGCGGTGGCCGGCATCACCACCAGTGAGACCATGCAGCTACCCCTCTCCATCGGGTTGGCGACTCTCCTCGCCCTGCTCGACACCGGCTCTAACAACTTCGTCTCCGAGTCTGCGGCGGCCCGCGCTGGGCTGGTTGTGCGGCCCTGTCCCACCCTCCATGTTACGGTGGCCAATGGGGATCGCATGCCATGCTTGGGCACTGCCTGCGCCGCGACATTCTCCATCATGGGGGAATGTTTCACCGCCGACTTCACATCCTTCCGCTGCATGGCTACGATGTCGTCCTCGGCACCGACTGGCTCGCGACGCTGGGACCCATCCTGTGGGACTTCGGCGCGCTCCGGATGGCGTTCTGGCGCATGGACCATCGTGTTACCTGGCATGGAGTTGCCAGCCCCAGGAAGCGCCAGCTTCACGCCGCGGATGGACCCGACCTGTTTCTCGCGCTACTGGCCGACTTCCACGAGATCTTCGAGGCGCCAACAGGCCTCCCACCGCCACGCTCACGGGACCACAACATCCACTTGCTGCCCAGGACGCCGCCCATTGCTGTGCGGCCGTATCGCTACGCCCAGTTACAGAAGGACGAACTTGAGCGCCAATGCCACGCTATGGAAGCACAAGGCATCATCCGCCGCAGTACGTCTCCGTTCTCCGCGCTGGTCCTACTCGTCCGGAAGGCCGACGATTCCTGGCGCTTCTGTGTCGACTACCGGGCGCTGAACGAGCGCACGATCAAGGACAAGTTTCCCATCCCCGTGGTCGAAGAGCTCCTCGACGAGCTCCATGGCGCCTGCTACTTCTCCAAGTTGGACCTCCGCTCAGGTTACCACCAAGTGCGGATGCACCCCGACGACGTCTTCAAGACGGCGTTCTGCACTCATGAGGACCTGTACGAGTTCTTGGTCATGCCGTTTGGTCTGACCGACGCGCCGGTGGCATTCCAAGCTGTCATGAACGACGTCCTCCGGCCTTTCCTCCGTCGCTTTGTCCTCGTGTTCTTCGATGACATCCTCGTCTACAGCAGCAGTTGGGCGGACCACCTCCAACACCTCCGCACTGTTCTCACTGTCCTTCGTGAGCATGCTCTCTTCCTGAAGCGATCCAAGTGTTCCTTCAGCAAACTAGCGGTCTCGTACCTGGGACACGTTGTTTCGGCGTCCGGCGTCGCTATGGACTCCAGCAAGATTGCCACCATCACAGACTGGCCGACGCCTCGCTCGGTCCGCGCACTGCGGGGTTTTCTCGGGCTTGCGGGGTACTACCACCGCTTCATCTAGGATTTTGGCTCCATTGCCGCACCACTGACCCGCTTGCTGAAGAAGGATGGCTGGCTGTGGGGCGATGAGGCAGCTCAGGCGTTCCAAGCACTCAAGTCGGCACTTACGGTGGCCCCGGTCTTGGCGCTGCCCGATTTTTCCCGGCCTTTGTGGTTGAGTGCGATGCCTCTGGTGTGGGTATTGGGGCTGTCCTCCATCAAGATGCGGGCGCGGTCGCCTACTTCAGCCGGGCGTTGCCCCTGCGCCACCGCACCCTAGCAGCCTATGAGCGGGAACTTATCGGGCTGTCCCAGGCCGTGCGCCATTGGCGGCCATACTTGTGGGGTCGCATGTTCGTGGTTCGCACTGACCACCAGCCCCTGAAGTACATCCTCGACCAGCGCCTAGAAACGATTCCGCAACTACATTGGGTAAGCAAGCTGCTTGGCTTTGATTTTGCAGTGGAGTACAAATCCGGTCGCACCAATGTGGTGGCCGACGCGCTGTTGCGCCGCGACGGAGATGAACCGGCCGCGCTGGCCCTGTCCGCGCTGTCCTTCAACATCATCGACGATTACAGGCGCCTGGCCGCCGCGGATTCCACCCTCGTGGCCTTGGCGGAGGACATTGCTGCAGGCCGCCGCGGTGCTCCGTGGGCGTTGGCGGATGGGCTGGTGACCTTCCACGGCCGCCTATTTGTACCGGACGAGTTTCCGCACCGACACGCCATCCTGGCAGCGACACATGATGATGCACACGACGGTGTCCAGAAGACGTTGCACCGGCTGCGGCGCGACTTCCACCTCACCAAGGCACGCACAGCGGTCTAGGATTACGTTCGCGCTTGTGTGACTTGCCAGTGCAATAAGACGGAGCATCTCCATCCCGCCGGTCTATTGCAACCATTGTCGGTGCCCTCCAGCGTTTGGAGCGACATCAGCATGGACTTCGTGGAGGGCTTACCCAAGGTTGGCGGCAAGTCGGTCATTCTTACGGTGGTGGACCGCTTCTCCAAGTATGCGCACTTCATTGCCTTGGGCCATCCTTACTCCGCGGAATCAGTGGCGCGCGCCTTCAACGCCGAGATCGTGCGGCTTCATGGCGTTCCCTCCTCCATTGTGTTGGATCGTGACCCCGTGTTCACATCGGCGTTCTTCAGCACGGTGGGCACTAAGCTCCACATGAGCTCTGCGTTCCACCTGCAGACTGACGGCCAGACGGAGGTGGTCAACAAGATAATTGCAATGTACCTCCGCTGCATGACAGGGGACAGGCCGCGCCAATGGTTGCGGTGGCTACCATGGGCAGAGTACATCTATAATACCTCCTACCAGACGGCGATCCAGGAGACCCGTTCCGCCTCGTCTATGGTCGGGACCCGCCGGCAATTCGTTCCTATGAACCGGGCGAAATACGGGTTGCAGCGGTGGCTCAAACCATGGCGGAACGACAATAATTCTTGGAGGACGTCCGCGTACGGCTGGAGCAGGCTCAGGCGGTGGCAAAGCGCAACTATGGTCGTCACCACCGGCTTCTCACATTCCAACCAGGGGATTGGGTCTGGCTGCGACTGCTTCATCGCCCAATCGCCTCCTTGGACCCTGCGGCTCGCGGGAAGCTGCGACCACGTTACTTCGGGCCTTACAAGGTGGTTGAGGTAATCAATGAGGTGGCTTATCGCCTGGCGCTGCCTGCAGGCTCCCGGCTACACGACGTATTCCATGTCGGGCTCTTGAAGAAGTTCGTCGGCACTCCGCTTGCCAAGCCTCCGGCGTTACCTCTGACCCACCATGGTGCCATCGTTTCGGTGCCTGTCAAAGCCCTAAAGGTTCGGATGTGTCGAGGCGTCAAGCAGCTCCTAGTGCAGTGGAAGGATCAGCCGGCGTCAGCAGCTTCGTGGGAGGACCTGGAGCCGTTCAGGCTGAAGTATCCCCAGTTCCAGCTCGAGGACGAGCTGTTGCTCGAGGGGGGGAGTGATGTTATGTGGGGACGCACATATGTACGCCGTAGGAAGGATGTGGCGTCAGGCCCACAGCAGTAGCAATAGAGTTTATTTCCAATTATAGATAGAATTAGTTATTAGTTAGAGATTACTTGGGAATCAAGGATCTGGCCTATATAAGGCAGAGGACCATGTATCGTGGGAATCAATCAATACAGATCTATTTCCTTTCTAATTCCCCTAAAGCTCGGAGCAGCCAGGGCAAAGACCCTAACCCTCTGTAGTCGACGGCTAGGGCTAAACCCTAGTCCATACTATCTAATAAGGGGATTAATGTTAGGTTGCCAAAACTGTACTGTTATACTTCTCATGAACAAATGAAAGAGAATATGTTCAAAGTGAATGCATCTAACATTCAAGATAAATTACTCAAAGATACTAGTGCTGACCACCGAAATTTACAATCAAGAGTTAAAGACAACAAAATCCATATCAACCATAGTAGCTTAACTTCAGGTTGAGGATATCTGTGGCCTTCCTATTGTTTCTGAGCTCTTCACATTTATTGTATCCACTATCCAGTTACCTTACCTCCCTAAAATTACACTTAGTCAATGGCTTCAAGGCTCCTCCAGTATTTGTGAAAGAGATCTGATTGCTTGCTTCATTGAATCATTGGCAGTTCTGGGAGTCTGGATTTCTACAACAAAGGATGGCTGGATGGGCCGATTCCTAAGGCCTACTTTGGATAACTTCATATTGAGGGGGATTGGAGTGGATTGGGAGGGATTGAGGGGAATTTTGATCTATTGTGGATTTAAACACACTCCATTCCCTCCCAATCCACTCCAATCCCCCTCAATTCGAGGTTACCCAAACTAGGCCTAATGTTGTTTCCAACAAGCAGAGATAATTATAGCAATAGGAAACTGCATTGCATTATTTTTCTTCTGTTGCTACACATGGGATATGGGAGTACGAGAGTTCTATAAGTACCTCTTTTTTTAGTTTTAGTAGGTTGAAACTGACTTGCCATAGTTAATTGCAAACCTTTTCGCAGAGTTTTATTTCTATCATTACCTCTCATTTAGTTATCATTTAAACTTGAGCAATTGCTTTGAGCCAAAGTAGAGCTCGGTAAATGTGATCACATAACTAACTATTATTCCATTGTACCCAGATGCCAGAGCTGCTACATTATATGATCGGTAGCACTCATTGACTGAATGTCTGAATCTTGACTTTCTCATGGATCCAGGCAAAGAGGGACTTGAAAGATGCAGAAAATGCAATTATTGGTGCTTTTGCTGGTACACCTGAACCTACCTGTTAGGCTGGTTTCATTATATTTCATTTTGCTATTCCTTCCTAACTTTTATCAAGCTTGTGCATATTTGCCAATTGCTATCCGATAACTGTATGTTTTCTTAGAGTTTTGCGCACATATGTATTCTGTAAGCAATGATTAAAATGGTTCCATCAGCTTTTCTAATATCTTGTTTCGCCAAAGTAACTTTGCATTTTTCAAAGGGTGCTATCGTGTGTCATTATCTGTTCAGGCACCAAAGCACATGAAAAGGGGACAAGAAAAGTCTGCTTGGCTTCTCAATGCATTCTACATACGTTTAAAAATGTCGGTTTAGATCCATTCTTGTTAAAAGTAACAGAAAAGTTCTGGCAAATCATAAATCAAATGGAAGAAATGCACGTTATGACCTTCAACTTTTCAAGCTATCTAATTTTAACCTTGAATTGGCCGACCTTGAATTCACCCTCGAACTGTAATTGATATGGCTAGTATTATGGGTAGATGGATACAGAAATAGCAGATTGGCTCGCCCTCCCTAGGAGGCTCTGAGCTTGATCTCCTTCTGCTGGACCTCTTAATAGATTGGCGAGCCTTGTATAAAACTGGCTTACAAGGATAAGATCAACCAAAACAAACTAACAAACTCCCTAAATATCTTAACTGCTGCTTGTTGTGGACCCATCTTTCGCCTAGCATAAGTTTGGCCCACGAATGCATCCACAACAGTAATCGTCTAATATGCACCCAAAACCAAAATCCAGTCTGGTTTTACTGATACGGTACAAATATGTTAGTGGTTTTGACATGCAGGTGCCAGCTCCCACTGCAATCAGTGTATACTTTTTTTTAAAAGATTGCATCTCAAGAGCTGGTTTCACTTGTTATATTTGTAGTTTGTCGTACCCTTCTATTGGCGTATTTATGATGTTAGTGAAGTGTCCACTGTCCACTTCATATTGTCAGGTGCCATTACTGGCGCTTTAACAACGCCCCTGGATGTCATGAAGACACGGTTGATGATTCAGGTAGATCTTGCCACTGCATGGGTTATTTGACCCTAGGGCCTGTTTTAGGACTAACGTGTTTCCTCTGATTGCAGGGACAAGCAAACCAATATACAGGATTCATTGATTGTGCTCAAACTATTATGCGAGAGGAAGGTGCTGGTACCTTCTTTAAGGTAAATCTTTTCCATTTTTAGTAGATGCAGTAACAAGAACTTGCCTAAGTTCACTTCACAATGAAATCTGTGTGGTCAACTTCTGACGATCTTCACCTGGAATGTTTCCTATCTTGATAAATAAAGTAAATAGAATAGCTGTACCACAACCTTGAATGTATACCTGCAAATGCTGGCTGCGTGCAATTCGATTGATATTGTTCTCGTGGCAGGGTATCGAGCCAAGGGTACTATGGATTGGCATTGGCGGATCCATCTTCTTCGGTGTTCTGGAGAAAACAAAATCGATTCTAGCTGAGAGGAACAGCCGTAGGAATGCTAAGTTCAAACTGTAGAACAGGGTGAATGGAATTTGCACCATGAACATTTCCGTAGTGCACATGGCGGAAGTGTGCCTGGCCAAATTTTGGTGTCCCAGCCTAGTTTCATATTCTGTTATGTTACATCGGAGCACAAAAGTAGATTCATTTCGCTTGGGCAGCTTTTTGCCTCTTGGGTTGAAAGTCTTGTTTTGCGTCATCACTAGGATTTTGCCGTACGTGCGCCCAGGTTCATCCCCAATTGCGATGGGGGACGCTTGCTCACTGACCACCGGTGCCTCGGCCACAAATTACTGTCCACGGCCGTTGGCGAGGCTTGGTTTTGTTTCTATACATATATTCTATAATTGAAATTATTTTGTTTCTATACAGCTGCTGTCTGCGAGCCACAAGTGCTGTTTTACACTAGTGCGTGTTTTGTTTAGCTGGTGTTCCCCGCAGACCGTATGATCTCGCTGGCTTTCAATAAAAGCCGAGCCTTTAATAGTTTAATCTAAAAATTGCCTTTTTTTTAGCCAATGGATTTGCCATTTCATTGTCCTTTCCCCCAAAGCTGTTCGCACTCGCCTTCTGTTGGCTCTGTCATTTTACTTATTTATTTTTCTAAGGCTTTGTTTGGGATGCAGGTATTTCACATGAATTATATAGCAATTTTACATAAAGTAGTTGATGTAAAAATAGGAAACATTTCCTTTGTTTCAAACACTCTGCGCCTTGTCTTGCTTGGACGTTACTTTTATTTTATTGATTCTTGTTCACTGGTCTTCTCTCTTTCCCCTAATTCTACACCTTTTCATTTCCTGCCATCTCACCACCTCTTTCTTCCGAACAGGTGTAGGTTGCAGGTTTGCAGGCAGCTAGGCTGTCTGCGTGCTAGTGTTGCCTGCAAAATTTATGTTTCTTCAAAAAATATTATTGGAATATATGCCAATTGAGTCTTATTTGGAAGATCTTGTCGAAAGAAACATAGCCATGCGGCTTAAGTCAAAATTTAATTTCCTTAACGGTTCAAAAACTACAGATGTTTCCCTGACCGTTCAAAAAAAGTTTTAAAAAGGTTTGATATTACTACAGAATACAGAGCACATCTCGATTCTCCACATTTGCATGCTAAAATACAAAAGTACGGCCGGCCTGTTCGTCTAATTTAAAAAAAAATCACAATTATCATTTATTTTTGCTACAATTTAATCTTTTATATAATATACTTTCACTATGAATTGAAATCTACTACATTTTCGCAAATATTTTGAATAGATGGGCTAGTCAAACTTAGTATAAAAAAAAAATCAAACGACCTATAAATTGAAACGGAAGAAATACCGTATTTTTAATAATTCAAATTTTTATATCTGACTCCAATAAATATATTAGCATCTACAAGAAGTTTTCTTAAAGTTATATAGATTTGTTTTAGGAAAAAGCTGAATGATACACCCCCTTGTTTTTTAATTGATGCTTAGTACATTTTAACAGGGGAGTAGAATCGTAAGATTGATGAATTGGGATGCCTTTTTAGGGTAGATTGAATCGAGATGCTCACAAACTTGTGTGGTTCACGGCTATATCAATGTAGAGTTACAAAGATTTCATAAGCACACAAGCCTCAGGGCCAGGACGGGGTAAGAAAACCACATACCCCCCAAAACATAGCACTATAACTCCATTTCCCCCCCTCTACAAAAGAAAAAAGAGATTTACACTTGTTCGACATCAAATACTTGACCTCATAAATGATACGTTGAGAAAAATGTAGTGAACACTGTCAAGTCTGCCCAACTTGGGAAGAGGCTCTTCAGTTTCTTTGTGCTATCAACAAGAAACTGGTCAAGTACTGCCACATCAATTCTCAGACTGTCGGAAGAGTTGGCCTGTCACCATTCAAATAATTTGTTAGCAGGATAATTCACAATTGCGGCAAAAAATAATATTATAATGAGAAGCAAGAAACAAGATTGGTAACCAAACGGCGAGAAAACATTAGTAATAATAAAACCCAATGGTGTTATGTGACAAAAAACCAAATTAACATCAGGAGTCTAATATGTACATAAACATTATTAGAACTTATAGCTCAGAATGCACCTAAACATAGTTAGAAAAGTATAGTTAAATGGAGGGAGTAACTAAAACTCCGCTGTGTTTTTTGTGGCAAACATTGGCCACCTGATTGGTCTAAATAACTAAGTTTGCAGTAGTTTTTGGACACGTGTGTCCATGTGGCACTGAATATAAGAACATAAGAACCCATGCCATTCCAGCATCAATCAAAAAACCCTGGCAGTGACTCCCATGGGTTTGGCATATGTCATACCTCCAACCAGAAAGACCAATCCACATCGCTCTTTCCACTAAGTCGACAAATATATGATGGTGGCCCATCACTTACAGTTTGAGGAGCTAACAAGAACAAATAGAACAAATTAGTATCCAGCAAATGTATTGAAAGCAAATAAACGTAGATGGCATAGAAGATTGCAACCACCTGGCAGCATGTTATCAGCAAAGGACCAATTTGATAGTGGCCCAGTAATATTGAGAACAGCAGTCCAAATCTCAGATAATGAACTGAAACAGATAAATTTGCAAAATGAAATATGCATATAAAAAGCATGATTTGCAGGCTCCATAAATTGTACTCTTTCCAACTGATGGTAGTAAACCTAAATCTATTTCTTACCCAAGTGAAAGTTTGAGATGCACCCTTCGCTGTTCATTGTTAGCCGAGGTCTCCTGAATAACTAACTGAGGGAAATGATGGTAGTACTTTCTAATCTCTTCAGCTTGTGCCTGAAATTTCAAACTCCCAGAGAACAAAAACGGGACAGGGTACAGAGCCTACAAAACGAAACAATTGTATTGCTGAGAAAAGGTTTGTTGTACTTTCATTCACGTGTATGCACTCATAAAGGCACAATATCTGTTGAAAAATACTCCTAACAAAAGGAACTTGCAAGAAGCTCACACAATATTACAATATCCAATGTTTACTCACCAACCATGAGCTTCTATCAGACCGATACATTTCTTCAAAGGACAACTCTGAGTTATCCTTCAGCCATTTGGCTGCCTTGGGTGCATTGTTGAAAAGAAACTCCAATGAGTTAGAATCAACGACAGAGAAACCATAGTTTGAATCCAAAACATCATTAGCATCTGAAAGAAAGATCAAACAATAGTTTTATGGGAATGCCATGGAAACACAGAATAAATGATATTTTGGAAAGGCCAAAGATATGCATAAGATATTTGGACGCTATCACTGGTACAACCTAGATAGGCATCAAATTGTAAATGTCAAATATTTGGATCCTCACTGGTCAAAAATATTGTAAAAAAGGTTCCAGAATAGGACATGGTTTTGCATCAGGGGTCAAAAATAAGGATTTTTTTCCTGATGCACTGAAATTTTGCGACCAGAATGGCAGAATCCCATAAAGCTGGAAACCCTATCCTATTTTCCACGGATTTCGAGGCCTCGATAGCAAATGAGAACTCATTTTCAGTTTAAGGCCCAGCAGACCACCAAAGCAATTCTCTATGGATCAAATGAATATTTAACACATTACAGCTTCATAAACAATGAAACGTTGAAAAAGATGACAATGAGAAACTATGCGACTTTTGTAGTAATAAGAAAGAAGTCACCCATATTTGCGCCAAAGAGGACTCCTAATTAGTTAGTCTCAGTTCTTTATTTTAATTTGGCTGCACCATATAAATTGGGCCTTCTGCCCTAATTCAAAGAACTCAGCGAACCTGTAATAAAAGTATGTTGAAGAACAACTCTTTTTGGTGCTCCAGTGCTGTAAGGAAACAGCTGGGATGAGATGGCCAAAGCAACCACTGTAATTTGCAAAAAGCCCTTGATAATGGAAGTCTTGGATAACCAACGACTAGCAACAGGCGCAAGAGGACCAAAACACCAACCAACCACTAATCCAACTATGGCTCCAACAATAACATCAGGCACAAAATATCCTGCCAGAAGATCAAATAATGACATCGTTAATGCATAAACATTGATGTCAAGCACTGGAGTTTAGATTATAAAATTGTTCCGAACCTAACAGTCGTCCATGCAGCATAGCACATGAAGACAATCTATTCAAGCCTATAATGTTTACAGCAGTATCTTCAGTGCTCAAGTAAATCAGTAGGCAAGTTGACCAGCTAATTAATGCAAGTTATACTCTTAAGTTCACATCAGGATAGCTAAATTTCGTTATGGGATAACTTCACTTGTGGCATTTGTGGTAAAACACTATTCCATCGTGAGTCATTGAGTCTGCTCAAGGCCACACTAAAATACTAACACCCCATTTGGACATAGATATTGGAGCCTGGAATTTGGAATTTGATTTCCTGAATTCCGTTGTTTGGTTGTGTGTGGAATTCATAGTTGGAAATCAAAACCCAATTTCCTGGTATTAGATTATAACTAGAAGTTGCCTCTCCCAATTCAGAGCCTAGCACCTCTGTACTGAGTAGAATTGGATTCTAGCTAGCAATTCCTCCATATCCAAACAACAGATTTGGTATTGCAAACCATTTCTAATACCGACCTAATTTGGTATTTTTTTTCTCAAACAACCTAATTTGGTATTGGAATCCAATCCAATTCCACCAGCTCAAATATCTACATTGAAACAGACCCTAAAGAATTTGGAGTTGAGGTTTCAAAAATAGATTCTAGCCGAAGTAGAGGTGTGACTAGCTAGAGTGCAGCAAGCCAAAACACATGCACCTACGCGTGACTAACTAGAATGGAGGATTATCCAAACCAGTTAGTTGCATTGGACTAGGATCTTTAGGATTTACGGTTTCCAACACGAGCTACTATCCTTAGTTAGCAAGTTGTTTGCAGGATTGCTTAGCCATCAAGGCATCAGCATCTGTTCACCCAGCACTCCCAATCCGCCTCATTCTGCACGGATCCCTAATCCAGGTCAATGGATAGAATGTGTGCTAAAGCTCTATCTTGCCCAAGTCAGATAGCGGTTTTACTCTACTTATTTCCCCAAGTTATGTTAATGCAGGTTCAACAAGTCCCATTATCTTTGAAAATTTGACATGCAAATCGTCATAAGATGGAAGATAAAGAAGAAATAATATTTTGACAGGCAGAGTGCTTCCAGCTAAAGCCCACAAGACAGTATCACATTTCACAGTGTCGATCAGCAACCACCACAAAGTTAGTGTCCTGGACCCAAATTATCTTAATGCAAGTATGACATTCAACTACATAACTTTTGAATGCCACAGCCCACAACTACTTAAAGAAACTCTCAATTGAAATCAACAGTAGTACACTAACCATATGGTTTCGGAAGAGATCCCATCATGCCCATCTTTTCAATCAGGAACTGGATAAGGAATCCGCCATAGTAAAGACAATAAAGGAGACATGGGGCCATTGGCACCACATATGCAACCAACGACCTGCACATTATTCATCTCAATCAAAGAGATTCAAACAAGACCTGGAAGTTAAACATATTTCGATGATGAATAGATATGGGCTTAGGTTTCTGTTATGAGAAACATGTCTAAGATAAATAGAGATATATTTTTTGTGTAAAATCATCAACTCTTGTCATCATAGGGCGTTAAAATTAACATGGAAAAAGTATTACATGATATCTGCAATTTGATCTAAACAAATCAAAGATTAAAAAGAATGCAATGTGCAACGAATGCTACGATTCACTATGCATGACCTGTACTTTTTTTTAATCTATTATGGATTTAAATACACCCAGTGTATACAGTGTATAGTATTTCACATATATCTTACAGCTATATTTAGCCTGATCGGAAGTGCTACTTCTGGATACAGTGGTACGCTGCTGTGAAGCTGCAGCAACAGCCACAGCCAAAAGTAGCTGCAGCAATGTGCTCCTCCAAGTGAACCTAATATTTATAAAATCTATTCATGCTTAAGATCGGAAGGGGAGCCTTGGCCCAGTGGTAAATCTGCTGCCTTGTGACCAAGAGGTCATGGGTTCGAGTTGTGGAAACATCCTCTTGCAGAAATGCAAGGAAAGGCTGCATACTATGGACCCCAAAGTGGGTCCGATCCTTCCCTAGACCGGTGCAAGCAGGAGCGCATGCACCAGGGCTGCCCTTTTTCTATCTATCAATGCTTAATATTGGAGGGGAGGGGGGGGGGACATCACTTGTGCACTCATATACTTGAATTAGCACAAGTCAGAGACAATTTTCATATCCTGTTTTACTTGAATTAGCACAAGAGACAGTTTCCATATCCTGTTTTTCTTATCACAGACACCATCAATTCATGATAATCTTTCTTTGCCTTTGTGATTTGATTCATGAAAGCTGACAACAAAAACAGCTGGAAAGTTGAGGCACAAAATCTTTGATAGTGTTTGGTTTAAGCTATGGTAACCAAAACATAAATGTAAATCAAAGAGGCACCAGTGCTGGAATGGACAAGATACTCATAAACCTTGCACATTTTCCATTCTGAAATGTTCCATAGTAGGTGAATCACTTTACTAATTCCAAAATTTAGTGGACTTCTTCTTTGGAATAGAAATTAGCTATTTCTTCTTTGGACGATCATAGTCTCTGATTGGTTCGTCAGACAACAGTATCGCAAATGAGATAGGAACTGGCGTGGGCAGCAGCACGCCGCTTGCAATGTCGTGACCTCGCTACAATGTAGCCATGGATCTTGTCCTGTCCACACTTGCCATGCTTGTCGAGAAGAAGCGCAGCAACATGTCAAGCACCTACAGCCCTACACTGGTTTGCAAGGGGACACAAGTACAAGCTTTGTTCAAGAGCTCAACTCTCCAGAAGAAACAATCTCCAGAAAAGATGGCTCAAGAACATTGTGTTGTTCGTAGTCTAGTTCCTTGTACGCCCAAATCACTATCTAGGTTGCAAAATTGAACTCCATGTGCTTTCAAATCGAGCAGTTGACCGTCAAAATAGAGATCTCATGCTCTGAATTTAACCCATATGCAGCAGAAATGGATTTCACATGCTCTAAAATCAAGTTCCGACATCACAGCTTCCACTTCCTCTTCTCGTTACAGTACTTCACCATTGCCGCACCTCAGAAGATCAGGGCTCCCGTACAAGAGCAAACAGATCTCAAATCAGCGCCAAATCAATTTCCACCTGGCCAAACCAACCTCCGCTACTTTAAGGGTCTCCTGCTCATCCAAATCATGTCCTTTTGTGCTGGATCAAGTTCTCCAGGGACTCCCTCACAGCTTGGGAGAAGTGAGGCAAGGAAGACAAGGACAGCTCATGGCAGCCTGGAAGGTGTGTTGCGGAAAGGATGACAGGACAAGGAAAGTGGTGTGATTACAGTGGAGGGTGGGCACCGGGCAGGACTACATGAGAATAGGCCGGTATACAATTACACAGTAATGGAATACAGAGTGAGATGAAACAAACATATGCAAGGCTACCTGCAGTCCCACCGTGATGTGTTTATGTTACATTCTGAACCAAATGCCACCTGTTTCATAATTAAACTGTCCCACATACTGAATTATGATAAATGCTTGTTGGTGGCATTTACTTTCCGACAGAGTGCAGGTGCCAGTGATACCAAGTGACCATTTTGGAACCTCACAGTGCAGGGCATGATGACATGACAAAAAAAAAGCTTGTTGATGGTATTTAGTGTCAGACTCCAGTGATCAAGTGATAATTTTTCACCTCATAGTGCAGACATTGACAAAAAAATGCATTGCAGTGAAGTAACAACATATAACTGAATCACATGTTTTAACAGGAAAACAATTAAATAAGAACCAATAGGAACAAGAGAGTTTGCATACTTAGACGGTTGTTGGTTCCACTGCTTCCTGATGACGCTCGAGATGAATCGCCCAAGAAGCATGGACATGGAAATGAAAAATGTTAAAAAACCTCCGCTCAATCCAGTTAGCGTGTAGGCCTGCATAAAAATGAAACGTACTACTCATGAAGCATCTAGGATCATATAAACTAATTAGTTCAAAGTATTACATTGAAATACAAGATAACTTTAGGGCTATATGAAAATATTTTTTTAAAAATCCTCTGAAAAAATTATAGATTGACCTAATAACCATGGTTCTTAAGGCAGTAAGGCGAGGCACAGTGAGCCACCACCTTCCGGACGCCTAGGTGAGGCAAGGCGACGCCTTACGCACATGATGTTTATCAAAGCAGCAGCATCAGTAGGGAGGACAGGAAAAAGAAAACGAAAAAGGAAAGGGGAAAGAGGAAAGGGCAAGGTTGCTGGCCCAGCCCAATAGTCGGCCCATGAAGATAGCCTACCGATCCCTCAACGGGAGTTCAACTCACAGCCTCGACTGCTTCGTCTCTCCCCGAGACAGCAGCGCCGCCGCGGCCGTCTCCGCCCCTCCCTCCCTCCCTCCCTCCCTCCCTCTCTCTCCCACCTTCCTCATCGGCTTCAGCTATCTTCTGCCACTCAGGTAGGCTGTGACACCCTCCTCCCTTTCATTCCCCTTCCCCCTCAGATCTCAAACGCCGCCGCATGGAGGGAGCACTTGCTTCACCGGTGCCTAGATCCTGTGGGGATGGAGCATGTGGTGGCTGCTTGACCTTGTTATCCTCTTGTTCTTCCTCTCTTTCCCCTCCCTCCCTGCTTTCCCCACCGATTCTGTCTTGACGACCAGGACGCCCAGAAATTTCTGGCGCCTGGATGCCTAGGCAACGACTAGGTGTCGCCTAGGTGACGCCTTAAAAACCATGCTAATAACCTTATCATATGCAGCATGCATGTCCACACTATCTATGTTAATGTAAAATGTGACTGAGAATATAACTTGATTTGACTAACTAATACCACTCCTTTTTTTTTCTTTTGCAATTCTCCAGTTAATGGTGTACACACATGGAACAAATTACCATACACAAGAAGCAAAAGCTTTACTATCGCAAAGAGCCCTGTCAGTTATCTTTTCACCACCCCTTTTCTCTAGTTCATATCTAATAAATGCCAAAAGGGAAACAATTAAAAAAAGTAGCCATTCGCTAGTTCATATCCAATAGTCTGCCCCTTTTTCTCACCTTGCTAAAGAAACTAGAAAACAAAATTCCCAAAATAAACTCTCACAAATTGCCTCCCAAGATTGAAATACACATCATACATAATGTAACTGGAATCAGTTTTTAAGTCTAGATCATAAGACTAGTAAAATCAGTACATGCAGAAATGACAGTGCAAGTGCAACTGGAAGTAGTAGAAAATAATAATTCAATTGTTATGGTATGCGCGATATCACTATAACCTATTGTACCATATCTATAAAAAACTAAGTTTGTAGTTTTATTGTAACAATTCTCAATATGAATACATCATTTTCACAAGTTAAGTGCCAACATTCATGGAGACATCAATTACCAAAGTTAAAAAGCTATACGTATCTGAAAACTACAATATTTTGCAACAGAATGCAATAGAGGTTAATTAGTAAATAGTTTATGCCACTGTGATGTGTCAAGGTAAAGGGAGCTCAAAGATTTTGAAATCTTACCATGGTTATTAGAGAATACAATCCAAAGGCACCCCAAAAGTGTGCTTGCTCCGATAGCCCCTGTAGTTCAATAATAAAAATCCATTAGAAGGCACAAACTATCCCTTTAAACTGCATTTTCACCCCCAACAAATGGAAGCAGCATGCAAGTAAATCTAAAACATAGATTCTATTCATAAGATAGATTATCCAGATTTCAGAATGCTGACAAATCTTTTATCTGCAGAAGAATTGTTATACCATGAAAATTCTGCAGGACAGGACAACCCAACTTCAGCATGGCAAATCCAAATTTCAGCATGAAAGTTATATTCGAACTTTCAAAAATAAGGTCATACTTAATGTTTTTGTGCACAAAAAGTTGTCGAGGTGAATGTCATGTGCATCAAGCCCACAGCCAGCCCAACTAGGCAAGCAGCAGCCCATCTGGGGCTGTAGTACAATTCGTGCGTGAACAGTACCCGCGAGTACTGTAGCGCTGACGCAGGCCAGAGTTCAGATAGGTTAGGACTAGGAAGAGCCCAGAGATTAGATTTGCTTGTGGGTCAAGTCGTGTCTCCCCTATATATGGAGGCCCCTTGTATCGGACTGAATCAAGCAGGGTTTAGGGCTAGCCCCCCTCTGCCTTTTGCCACAATTCTCTAAACAGCCTCTCCTTCGCTACCGTTCACGCGTCCAATTCTAATCCAATCAGCCTCTAACCCTCCGAATTTCCCTAGGGGTGATCCAAGTGCCTCACAGTGAATTATCTACTTCAAGCTATAGACTGCAATTTTTGCGATATTGTTCATATACATGATCATGGCTGCATGAAGATTAAAGGGCCTTTTCTTTTCT
The DNA here is from genome assembly GCA_030272315.1 of Paspalum vaginatum. NCBI lineage: Eukaryota > Viridiplantae > Streptophyta > Magnoliopsida > Poales > Poaceae > Paspalum > Paspalum vaginatum. The sequence goes on along the minus strand of CM059013.1, from coordinate 36,731,660 downwards.
CTTATCCACTCTTTTTTTATTTATTTTACATCTCTTCAATATTTATGCACAAACACCCAATATTATCATATAAGCAAAATCACAATTTGTAAAATCAACTAGAAATACAAACAATAAACCTTATCATATCATTATGTTTGTATTACTTTTCATCAAGAAAACTACCCAGAAATAGATAAATTAGATATAGGAGCACTCGCAAAAGAAGAAATTTGGAAAGGATAGCACAAAGTACATGTTCATAACTTATAAGGAAAATACCCATGTAATCTTCGGCAGCAACAGACCAACCAATGAAGTAGGTACAAACATAAAGAACGCCAAATAAGGCTGAGCAAACCTGTACCAATGCAATGAAATATATAATAACATGAATCTGATTGATAATACTTTTAAGAAAAAAATATAATGAATAGAAACAGTTCATCTCATATTTTTTCAGGATGTAGTATAAAGAAAGAGATTACTTATTGGTCACATGCATAAGTTGGAATACGTTAAAATAAAAAATATACAAGTACAAAATCATGTGACAGAACTGACAGCTTCATTCTCAGAAACTGCACCAGTGGCTCAGCTGTCAAAACAGACAGCTGAAACATTACTGCTACAACTGTTCGTGACTAGTTCATACATAGATCATTGCATATTGTTGCATGCAAGTGAAACAAAATCATAAAGACAAGACAGTGTCATATCCATGACAGTGTGAACAATTGCTTCAAACTCATATTAAGCTAACTTGTAGATAATAATGCACATCTTATTGTGAGCAACAGATACAAGTTAAGGAATGGAATGAGAATATCCAAAAAAACTGAATATGGATGGCATATAAGTGAGTGGGTGGATACACAAATCTAGAAGCAATACTGTCGCAAAGGATGGGTCAGTGGCTGCGCATCATACCCTCGATGCACTTTTTATTTCCTACAAGACCACTGGAATGCCTATGGATACTAAAACTTATAGAAAAATAATAGTAATTACCAATTCATTGCATTCTTCGCGAATAACAATCTTAGTGCTGCAGCCACAGCAGGGATAAATATTGCAAGGATGACACCAAATGCATGGAGTAACATTCCTGCAACCATATGCGAGAAACATTATAGTTGGCCAGCAGAACCTTGTACAGAATTACATAGTAAATTTTGATTAACAGTAATGCTAGTATCTAATCAGTTTACTTTTAGACAAGATATGGGAATTACAATGTCCATAAATCTTTTCCTGAGATTGAGCACTTCTCATAGAACTTTATGAAATTGCAAAAGAAACATTGAGAAAAAGAAAAATCGCAAGATTAGCACCAGATCACTATAAAAAAGTTGCGATTACTCAAATATATGTGCTGACAACCTCACTGTAATGTTGCTACACCCCTTTTAAATTAGGGAGGATACAAATCTCACTGTAATGTTGCTAGGCCCCTTTCAAATTAGGGAGGAGACAAATTTATAAATAAAGTTTCTAAAATCAAACTCCACAATATTTATATTAACACTCCATCTGTCCCAAATTGTATGTACTAGATTCATTCAGTACTTGTGTCAAGATCCATCAACATCCATATGAATGTGGACAGATAAAAAGAGAGCTAGAACCCCTTATAATTTGGGGACGGAGCAATAAAATTATTTGACATTCTTGTCAAGTTTGTTAAGAGTTTCACTATATATATGTCAAACAACAGTGTTTTACTTCTATGTATAAATATAAGGACAACATTGGTATAGAATTTTATGTGCCCAACAAAATGTCTCCTCTACTCCCTTCTAAATTCTAACTTCTTGAAAACTTCCACTACGCCAACACTATATCATTTCCAATGTACTCCACGTATTATAAGGGGTTCTAGCTTTTGAATGGGTTCATGAATATTCATTGTATATGTTTCGTATGTGTCAAGATTCATCAACATCCATGCGAACATGGATAGAGAAAATAAGGGCCAAAACCCTTACAATTTGGGACGGAGGGACTACATTTCATATTTCAGTCACGTACCTCTCATGAAACCTAGAAGAGTTGCAAACCATGACATCAAGGTAATGTTTGGAAACTTCAGGAGCAGTGGTGCAAGAAGAAAAATGGCTACCGGTAGACTGTGAAGAGTCAGAGAGATATCACGAGAATAAAATACCTGTGTGTAGGAACAAAGAATATTAATTTATCACAATTCACAAGCAATGGCAGAAACTCATGGAAAGCAGGAAAAGAAAACTTTGTCCAGAACAAGTGTTCACATCGAATTGGTATCTGGAAAATTTGAAAGAATATAGAATAACATACCATGAACCAAGTCAAATAATCAAAAAAGACCGCCCGCGAATCCTCAATTCCATCTTTAGCAGCTTTATTAGATATCTCATCTTCATTTAACATAGAATTTGTGAATGCCTTCAGCTAGGCTGAATAAATTTTCACCACGTGCTTGAATACTCCCAGGGCTGGTACAGAAACGATAATTCTTCAATTGTATTACTTCAAACAAAAGTTTAGAATTTTTTTCAAGACAATAGTTTAATACATACAGTAGATTCTCCAATGTATCATATGAAGTATGATAGAAATAGCCACCCAGAACAAAAATAATATCAAGTCCTGGAATGCTTTGTAATGTCTTCAGCAAATATCCTATAATCTGTGTCACCCGGAATTATTCCAAACATATCCTGCATATAGGAAAAACAATCAAAACATATCAGCTGGACACACTAGAACACATTAGAAGACTGAGTGGCTGCAATATGCGTGAGAGACCAACTCAAAGGATGGACAAGCATCAGAAAGAGTATCTTAGGATTTTTGACAAGTATTCACATACAGGTTAACACACAAAAAAAAAAAAAAAATTGAGCTCAACAAGCACAAAGCTTATTTAGACCAATAAGAGACAGATACTGGTCAGGTAGAAATAATTTCCTCATTGAAAAAAAAATCCACACGATCCCCTCACTCATTTACTTGTCAATTTGGATGTTCTTTGTACACTGTTTCTCAATTTGTTTAGGGCCTAGAGAATTAGGTTTTGGGGAAAAGACACATGAAAATGCAAATTGTACTTGCATTTTAGTTGGTATCCTTGCATGTTGGTACGCCTTCTGAACCATGGTTTACAACTTAGAGCCTTGCCAGCAGCTGAAATGTTCATTGCCAGGCTATCATATCTACCACTCCAACAAAGCAACTTATTGAGAAAGATATAAAAAAACAGCCTGACCAGTAGTTTACTCTCGGATCTCATTGATATAAATATAACTGCATGTAACTCCAAAATAGCTGTTTTGGCCTGGGCTTGGATGACAGCTTATAGGGTAGAACCGGGCCAAAAAGAAAAAAAACAGAGCAAGAACTACCATGTACCTGGCTTATATGAGTATAAGCACAGGCAATGAAGCAATATAACAACTGCCCCCACCACACACACAGACCAACTCCCATGTAGACATACAAAAGTATATAAATCATTTTGCACAACTTACATAAGTAATGATGCAATTCAAATGAACTAGTTAAGAAGCAAGGACCTGAGCAACACTATTTGCCATAGGATACTTTGCAGTCTGAGCATAAATGCGAGAAGGCCACGATCCAGGTCCAGATTGACAAACTAAATCTGGCAAGGAAAAGACAAAGCTAGGATCAAATTCACATCTGATATGAGCAAACTAGTCAAACAACAAAACTTAACCAAGAAGACAAAATTGAACAGTTATTTCAGGCAGAGACATTCGCACACGAGAAGTTCAGATCTACTCAATCAGAATACAAAGTACTTTACTATCATTAGAGTACATCTAGTAGTGAAACTAAAATATGTTTAAATTACCGACTTAGTTAGTGACTCAAGAATGATAATTTTTAGGCAAACTATTCATCAGATGAAATATGAACCAAATACATGGATACATTAAGAACTATCTCGTGTTGCCTTGAGTAGCACAAAAGCACGTAATAAATAAGTACAAAATTATACCTGTACCCCCACTTCCAGAAGCTTCAATATTAATGAAAGCACTGATTGTCCTGTTCCATCTATGCGTCTTAATAAAACCATGTGAACCCTGGTTAAACAGTATAGAAGATGGGAGAATGTGAGTTGCTTCACTAGGTTTAGCCAGGAACAAATCCACAGAAGATTGACACATTTCTTTTAAATTCCACTACTTTATTTATTCTTTAACAGTTTATATTCGATACGAAAATTTGTTCCGGAGACTTCATGTTTCTTTACAGTGACAGATAGACTACTTCCACTGATGGCCAATCCTACAGTTCGTTTCGCACCAAGAAAGTGACATGTTTCTCAGAGGTGATCTCCTCGCAGCTGATAAGATCAAATGGTATGCAGTCCTTGGAACAAAATAAACTCAGACTAAGTTCAAGCAAAGCCAACTACAAAGGACCTTCACTATAAACAAATATCAGCACCACCACTATCGTTTTTCATTTATGCATTCTACAGATTTAAAAACTGAAAAGTGGTCAGGCAGTTAGGTAACATACCAAAAGGAAAAGCTCCTCTGCGCCATTGAAAAGGAAAATCACCGGTCGAGGAGGGACCCACCCAGAGTCAATGATGAGTCGTGATAGCTCAAGCATAGATGCTGGACAGGAAATAGTCCATAAGATAGTCTAATAGAAGCCTGTAGTAGTAAGAACATGGCCTGTTTTTACAAAAAGAAAATTACTTACCAACACAAGAACCACAGTCTGCTGCACCTGGAGATCCAAGCGGACTATCAAAATGCCCATTTACCAACAAGGATGGATCATGATCTTCTGAAACATTTGATGAAATCCTGTAATTAATTGTTATATCTTAGAAATAATTTGTTTAAATTACTCTTTAAAGGAATACAAGATAGGTAAAGTGGAAAACTAATTTCCCTTTGTAGAAGGCCAACCATAGCTAGAGTGGCCCAGTGCTAGTGATGGATTCTAACCTAAATTAGATGACCATATGAGTTGGCCAAATAAGGCATGGGCAAACACTGATGCAAACCATGTCTTCATTTTGCTGTGAAACATGAGTGGAAGCTTAGTTGTTGGCACGAGCCGGAGTTTTGGATATATTCAGGGTGCTTCAAACCTCAAAACTAAACTAGAGGCAATGTAATAACCAGTCAGGTCAATATACCAGTTTAACGACCGGTTCATCCTTTCACTGCCTTGAATCTTGATAGATAGTTTCTAGTCAGCTGCTAAAAGGTATTTATTAGTTATTATGCACCTAGGTAGCTGATACTAGTAGTTCCACTCCTATCATATGATGTATCCATTTCCACTGTCAAGTGAACAAGATCAGATGTAGTTACTACTTTTAGACTTTTAGTCAATGTATGCTTGAAGAATATAAGATTGTAGAATGTAGAGGCATATATAACATAACATCCTAAAGTGATACTATATGTTTGATATATGCTTACAAATATATAAGCAAACCATACAATGGGCAAGCTAACATACATCAAAGTTAATGTTGTTATGGTAAGAACTATTAAACGAAGGTGGTTTTAATAGCTTTTTTAAAGGCACAACCGCATATGACATGGACTTGCAGCTTAGATGGACAAAAATATTGTTGCAAGATGGGAAAGCAAAATCAAGAGCGTACCTCATGACAATATTCTTATGATTCCTGTAGCCTAGAGTTACTCTATGACGCAGAAACATCATGCTGAAAGAGCCACTTACAAGTGTTTCCTCAACCTCTATTCTGCAAGGGGAAACGAAAAGTAAAGTTACATGAAAAGTAGAAAAGAAAGTGAACAAAACATGTCCTTTCAGGTTAGCAAATCCTGCACTAGTACAATTTTGTAATTTCTCAGTGGTTCATAGTACAGACTAGAGAAACATGTATGTCAGTATTAGGAATTGTATATAAGCTGATTAGGCTAACCTATGTATATCTGATAGGATACCATATAGGATTAGGCATGTAATCTTATCTTGTACCTTTCTTGTACTGCAAGCCTATTCGGGCTATATATATAAGACAGCCACCCCCCATCAAGGGTGTGAGGTGTTTCCCTAATTCTCTACATGGTATAGAGCCTAAACCCTAGGGCTGCCTTTCCTCCCCTCCCACCCCGAGTACTGTTCACGCGTGAACAGTAACCAGGCCCTAACCCTAGGCCGCGCCCTCCACCTCTCCTCCGCTGCCTAGCGCGCCGCCCTCTCCTCTGGGCGCCGCTTTCTTCAACAGATCCCATCTGTTGATGTCCACAATTACCCACGTGGACTCCTTCGCCAGTGACAGCGACTCCGACTGCTCCGTCGGTTTCTCTCTCCTGTTCGGCGACGACGTCCCTGCGCAGATCGATCCTCTCATGGCGCTTCCCTACGCCACCATCTCTGTGCAGTCCTACGTCCCCATGAAGCTCGACTTCCGCGCCAACAACTTCGCCAAGTGGAAGACCTAGCTTCGAGGCCCTGTGCGGCACCTTCGGCCTGCTGTCCCACATCGACGGGACGGCGCCCCCCAACCCCATCACCACGGCATGGCTCCAGGAGGACTGCTATGTTCGTGCCTGGCTTTACGGCACCATCTCCGACGCCGTCCACGACTTCATCATGACGGTCGACCCGACGGCCCGCAAGCACTGGGTTTCCATCACCACCCGCTTCGAGGCGAACAAGGCGCCACGTGCTATCTTCCTGAGCCAAGCCTTCATGACCTTGACTCAGGGCGATTTGCCCGTCGAGGCCTACGGGCAGGAGATGAAGGCGGCTGATCGTCTACGCGACGTCGGCAGGCCTGTCGATGATCCCACCATGGTGCTCAACCTCCTTCACGGCGCCAATCCTCGCTTCAGCACCACCTGCGACATCATCGCCGGTGATCCCACCATGGACTTCTCCGGCGCTCTCGATCAGCTCGCTCTCAAGGAGCTGCAACTGGCCGAGGAGGCCAAGATGGTCAACTCCACCGCCCTCTCCGCCTCCTCCACTTCCTCCTCGACGTCCTCCGCCTGTGGATCCTGCTGCCGCTCCTCCACCTCCGCTTCCACCCATCAGTTCCTGGCGCAGCAGCAGCAGGGCGGGCAACAGGGCGGCGGCGGCGGCCAGCAGAAGCGGAAGAAGACCTACTAACTGCAAGGGCGGCGGCGGCGGCGGCAACCAGCAGCAACAGCAGCCGCAGCGCCCCCAACCCTACTGGCCCGTGGATTTGCATCAATCCGTGGGGCCAGCAGCAGGGTCAGGCGGGCGGCTCCAGGCGGCGGTGGACAGGGCTGGCGCGGCGGCTACCAACAGCGTGGGGGTCCGGGTCTCCTCGGGGCCAACCCCCAAGCCCACACCGCGATCCAGCAAGGCAGTGGCCTGCAGTCCTTCGACACTGCCGGCCTCCTAGCGGCGCTACAGCAGATGTCAATGCAAGGCGACGCCTGGGTCAAGGACACTGGTGCCTCTACGCATATGCACTCCTCTGAAGGTATACTTCACTCTCGTCTCCCTAGCTGCTGATTCTTCGATCCTAGTAGGCAATGGTGCACATATCCCTGTCACGGCCCGCGGTTCCTCAATCCTTGACACCAATTCTGCCAAATTCCTTTTGAACAACATCCTTGTCGCTCCCTCCTTAGTTCGAAATTTGCTGTCTGTTCGTCAGTTTACTCGCGATAATGGTGGTTCTATTGAATTTGATGCTTTTGGTTTCTCTGTAAAGGAACCTAGGACGGGACGCGTGATTCTTCGCTGCAATAGTTCGGGCGACCTCTACACTATCTCGCCAGCCACTTAGTCTACTGTCAGCGCCCTCCTTGCAGCCTCATCGTCCGTGTGGCATCGTCGCCTTGGTCATCCTGCTCCAGCCGTCTTAGCTAGTCTCAAGAAAAACAATTTGATTTCCTGTACTAAAGTAGACTGCAGTCTTTGTCATGCCTGTCAGCTAGGCAAACATGCTCGTCTACCTTTTAGTTCATCAAGTTCCCATACTGTTTCCTCCTTTGAGATAGTTCATTGTGATGTCTGGACATCCCCGGTCCCTAGTATCTCTGGCTGCTCTTACTACTTGGTTTTCTTAGATGATTTCACTCATTTTTGCTGGACGTTTCCCCTTAAGCACAAGTCTGAGACTCGTCAGCACTTTGCTGATTTTATTCCATACGTTCGTACACAGTTTGGTTTTACCATTAAATGCTTTCAGGCTGATAACGTGAGAGAATTTGTTAACCATGCCATGCACAATCTCCTCACTGCACACGGCGTCGTTCTTCATCTTTCATGTCCCTATACTTCTCAGCAGAACGGTAAGGCTGAACGCATTCTTCGCACCCTCAACAACTCTGTGCGCACCTTGCTTCTCCATGCGTCCATGCCACCCAAGTACTGGGCCGAGGCCCTTGCAGCTGCCACATACTTGCTCAACCGCCGTCCCTCTTCCTCCATCCACAACGACATCCCATACACTCGTCTGTACAAATCCCCACCATCTTATGCGCACTTACGCATCTTCAGATGTCTCTGTTACCCTAATCTCCAGGCCACATCTCCGCATAAGCTTGCACCGCGTTCTACCGCCTGTGTTTTCTTGGGGTACCCTTTCGATCACAAGGGATATCGTTGTTTGGATCTCTCCACGCGTCGGATAATTATCTCTCGTCATGTTGTCTTTGATGAGCTTAGTTTTTCGTTTGCCCGTGATTCTAGACCTCCCACCAGCTCCTTTGATTTTCTGCTACGTCGCGACTTGGATATTGCACCTTGTTCTATTGATCATGCAGCTAGTGGCCCCTTTCCTGCGGATACTCATGGTGATGAGCACTCGCGGTCCTCGCTTGGTGGGCGTGGTCCTGTGCCCCTGCCAAGCTTCGGCGTCCCCTCACCGGGAGAGTGTGGTTCCGTACCCCCATCCGACTCTTTGGATGCTCCTCCTCTAGGCGGGTGTGGTCTCGTGCCCCCGTCAGGATCTGTCGACGACACAAGGACTGCTGCGCCAACCGCCCTGTCTTCATCGGCTGCAGCTTCAGCTGTTCTTCCGGCTCCCCGTGTCTCACCGGGCTTCCCTCCACGCCCTACTGACCATCCTGGTCGGTTTAAGGGCGCCATCTACAGTCGTCGCCCGACGTCTACGCAGCACAGCGAGCTGCCTAGTGGCTCGCCCCTACGGCTCAGTGAGCCAACCGTGCCAGACAGTTCATCACCGTCTCCTGTCCTGCAGCAGTTTGCGCCTCATCGTCCACTGACCCACACACAGTCTGGGGCCATTCCCCCTGTGCGGTACGTGGGCCTCTCCACTACAACGTCGACACCATCGCTGATTGCTTCCCCGATTCCTGCCAACTACCGTAGCGGTTTATCTGATCCAAACTGGCGTGCGGCGATGGCTGACGAGTACCAGGCCCTCGTTGACAACGGCACTTGGCGGCTAGTTCCACGGCCGCCAGGCGCCAACGTCGTCTCCGGAAAGTGGATCTTCAAGCATAAGTACCACTCCGATGGTACTCTTGCTCGGCATAAGGCGCGTTGGGTGGTACGCGGCTTCTCTCAGCAGCACGGCATCGATTACGATGAGACGTTCAGCCCGGTGGTCAAACCGACGTCCATTCGCACCGTCCTGAGCATCGCCGCCTCACGCTCATGGCCGGTTCGGCAGCTGGATGTGAAGAATGCTTTTCTTCATGGCCATCTTGAGGAGACTGTCTACTGTCAGCAACCGCCTGGCTTCGTCGACCCTGCTGTTCCTGACCATGTCTGCCTCCTCCAGCGCTCTCTCTACGGGTTGAATCAAGCTGCGCGAGCGTGGTACCAGCGGTTCGCCACGTTCATCCGTCAGCTCGGCTTCGCTTCCACGTCATCTGATGTCTCCCTCTTTGTGTACAATGAGGGCGACGGGCTTGCTTACTTGCTGTTGTACGTCGACGACATCATCCTTACAGCCTCGTCGCCTGCTCTTCTTCAGCGCCTCATCGACCGGCTTCACTCCGAGTTCGCGATGACGGACCTTGGGGATCTTCATCATTTCCTCAACATCTCCGTGACGCGTTCTTCCGATGGCTTCTTCCTCTCCCAGCGGCAGTACGCTACTGAGCTCCTGCAGCGAGCGGGTATGTCTGAGTGCCACTCTACAGCAACTCCTGTTGACACTCGACAAAAGCTGTCTGCTACTGATGGTCCTCCTGTTGCTGATCCTTCTGAGTACCGGCGCATCGCTGGTGCCCTTCAGTACCTCACGCTCACTCGACCAGACTTGGCGTATGCGGTACAGCAGGTCTGCCTCTTCATGCATGATCCTCGTAAGCCTCACCTGGCATTGCTCACGAGGATTCTTCGCTATCTGAAAGGTACGCTCTCCGCCGGTCTTCATCTGGGAGTTGGATCGCTTCAGTCTCTCACCGCGTACTCTGATGCGGACTGGGCTGGATGCCCGGACTCTCGACACTCCACTTCCGGCTACTGTGTCTATCTCGGTGACAATCTCATCTCTTGGGCGTCCAAGAGACAGACCACGGTCTCACGCTCCAGTGCTGAAGCAGAGTATCGTGCAGTGGCTCATGTTGTTGCCGAGTGTTGCTGGCTGCGGCAGCTTCTTCAGGAACTCCATCTCCCTCTCGAGAAGGCTACTGTTGTCTTTTGTGACAATGTTAGTGCTGTTTATATGGCTGCTAATCCAGTTCACCATCGACGCACAAAGCATATTGAGATTGACATCCACTTCGTCCGTGAGAAAGTTGCCTTGGGCGAAGTTCGTGTTCTTCATGTTCCTTCATCACAACAGTTTGCTGACATTATGACTAAGGGTCTGCCTGTACAGTCTTTTACTGATTTTAGGTCCAGTCTTGGTGTCCGTGATGTTTCCCCTACGACTGCGGGCGGGTATTAGGAATTGTATATAAGCTGATTAGGCTAACCATGTATATCTGATAGGATACCATATAGGATTAGGCATGTAATCTTATCTTGTACCTTTCTTGTACTGCAAGCCTATTCAGGGCTATATATATAAGACAGCCACCCCCCCATCAAGGGTGTGAGGTGTTTCCCTAATTCTCTAGCAGTCAGAAACTACTACATGAATGCACAAAATTAGAAGAGCTGTTAAAGACAGTTGTTGCCTGAGGTTTGGGTATTGATATCATTAAGAAGATAATGTTATACATTTCCAAATCGCGAAGGAAAAAATCAAGAATACTTTACTGGCAATGATTGGACCCCACAGGCTCAGGATCAAGAATAGCTGTTCATTTGTTTTCCCAATGCACAAGCTACTTGCCCTTGGCCTACCCAAAATTGAACCAGTATAGGCATTCACTCCAATGCTAGATGTGTAAAAAGAAAGAGCCCTCAAAAGTATCACTTGTGTCATGTGGGGACCATGGTTTCAAAGGCGGTAAGGAGAGCCTTGGCGAGCAGGCACCGCCCAGACGCCTAGGCGGCACCTATGCGGCAAAATTACATGGCGAGCAGGCACCGCCTGAACGCCTAGGCGATACCTTTGAGACAGAGCTGGTGACTCAGCAGCCCTGTCTCTCCTGTGCGATGTTGAGCGGCAAACATTGCTCCGCCGCACCATCGAGATCCTGTAACCTGTTTCCACTACAATCTACGCTGCAATCCACCCTCTGCCCATGATAGCTTGGACCTGGTACTATAGAGTTTAAGTTTCAGCTCAACCAAGGTATAAACCACTGCACACCTAGTTCACTGTACGAAGGCAATGCTAAAGGGATGGCAGGATCTGCCCTCCTTTTGTAATATTGGCCAATCGAGGGGATTCAAATGCTAATTTGAAGGCACCATGAATCTGGCCCTACTCATCTATTCTGCTTGGACCACACTTTGCAATCAGTTGAGCATGATAGAAAGGAATGATGTCTGGAGGAAATGATGTCTGGACACCAGACAGTACAGCTGTCATGGTTGCATCTAGCAGAGCACAGAAACCTATGCTTTGTCGTATCCCGAGTTCAATTGATCCCAATTTAATGCGATACTAGGAGAATCATTCTGACGAGCACCCAGCATCCCAGCACCACGCAGGACCACAGACCAACAGCCGAGAACAGCAAAACCATCGCTATCTCACAGGAAGCACAGCCGTGTTGGTTGGCACTCAGAGCGTAGCGTAGCGTAGCAGAGCAGAGGATCCAGCAAGCCTTCATGGACCACTCGAGTCACCCGAAGGAAGAAGCAAGCAGGGGAGGAGAGATTGACCTGTACTCCGGGCCCGCGCGCGCGGCGAGACCATCGAGCTCCCCCTTGATGTACTGCGCCGCGGCCTCCAGCCCCGGGCTCCCTTCCTGCATCAGCAATGGACAGCGAGTCAGCATCGCGGCGCCCCCACGAGCGAACAGCTGGCGGGGCCAGGGCGCGGGGGCCGGGGCGGACCTGCCGGCCAGGGATGTCGACGGCGAGGCGCTGGAGGTGCCGGAGCACGCGGCCCTCGGAGAAGTCCCCCGGCGGGGCGTCGGCGCCCAGCGGCGACACGTGGCGCATGTGGAGGGCGCGGTAGGCGAGGAGCGACATGGCGCCGTAGAGCGCGGCGAGCGCGACCAGCACGCGCAAGGACTCCCCGAGGCCGTTGGCGGCGCCTTCGGCTCCTCCCGCGGCGGAGGGAGCGGGCCGCCGGCGCGGCGGCGCGCGGGGGGCCATCGGACGGGCGGGCGGGCGGGCGGGCGGAGGCGGCTGGCGCCGCCGCAGTCGTCGCGACGGATTCGGAAGGGCTCCCCTCCTCGTGAGCCGCCGCTTGCGAACGGAGATTTTTGGCTTGATTTGGGGGAGGCGGAGGAGGCTCCGAGGCGGGGAGGGGAGGGAAGCGGCCTTGGCCGGCCACGGGCAAGGCGGCCAGGCGTGGGGGTGGGTGGGGACGACGGGCAGAGGGGGTGACCGTGCCGTGCGTTTGGAGGTCTGTGCGGGCCGGAGATTCTTGACTGGGGACGGGGAAGGCGTACCAGACGGCCGCCGCCCAGCCCGCCAGTTTGGACCCGTGAGGTCGCTTTTTGGGTGGAAATGTTTCCATTCCACCTGCAAATATAAATCATCTTTGAATCGTCAAAGAGAAAAACTTCTGCCTTTTCGGAATGCGGGGTTTTTTATTGTTTTCTGCGTTTTCAAAATTAAATTGTTTTTTTTGTGAAATTTCCATGTTATTCCTTGTGAAATTCCCACGTTCCAAAATCCGTAGGCTGCCTGATAACATTATTAAGGGGACATAGCTTTAGCAAATAAATGTGGAACAAACTTGTCTAGCTTTAGCAAAAAAAGAACCTGGGGAACAAACGTGTCTTTGATGATAATAAAAAAAGCAAGTTACTCCCTAAGATCCCTATAATCAGAAATCAAAAGTATAGAGGATACAACACTATGTTATTTAAAAATAAATTTTTTTGAGTGGATTTAAAAATAAAATTTGATTGAACTAAGAACTGTTTATTTTCCTTTTAGGCAAACCTTGTGCGACTACAATGACCGATTCGGTTGACACAAGATGTGATAGCAATCAACCATACACGTCCAAAGCAAAATCGACCTGCCCCTTAGGTAATTTGTAACATCCTCACGTGGATTCTGGACAATGGCGTGACTCGCCCCATCTTACGATGAATAATTAAGAAACTATGATATATATTTGTTGGAGTATGTGTTAGCCCATGTATCACGTCCATGGATGAGGACACGTGTACTCTAACTATATACCACTCTTCTAGGGTTGGAATAACTAAGGAAACCATTCATTCTAGCATGGTATCATAGAGCTAGGTCTCTTCCTCCTCTCTCCCCAGGCGCACCGCCAGGCAGTGCGGCCGCCCGCCGCAACCTCCCCCCACCTCCTCCTTCCCTCCCCTCTCCTCCTCCTTCCCTGCGCAGGGCCTGCCCGCCGCCTGTGGGGCCATTGCGTGGCGCGGTCGCCCGGCCTGGGGGGCTGCCGCCCGCGGCTTGGGACCTGCCTCCAGGGCTCCGCCCGCGGCTGGAGCTCCTCTCGCCGCCGTGGCGGGCGCGCCACCCGTGCCTGAGCCCCCGCCTGCTGTCCGTCCTCGCCCTAGTGGCGGGCGCGCCGCCGACGCGCCTCCACCCCCTGTTGCCGCCGCTGGTGATGCGCCTCCCCTGGGCCCTCTGCTGCCGCCCACTGCAGATCTGCCCGCAGGCCTGGGCGACCCGCTGGCTGCCATCTCCACCGTTGCTGGTCTTCCCGGCGGGTCCGGTGGCCCCTTCCTCCTTCCGGGTGGCCATGCCATCTACCCGGCCACGGCTGCGACGACTACAGACCCCCACCTGGCTGCTACCATCACCGCTGGTAAGCGGCCCGGCTTCACCGGGATCGCTGAGGCGGACTCCGCCCTCGCCGAGGCCCTCCTTGTCGCCCGTGCTAGCAGCCGCGGTGGCTCAGGAGCGTGTCCGCACGGCTGCCCTCACTTGGGAGCGTGAGTGCGCCGCTGCGGATGCGCTTGCTCGCCGGGTCGCCATCGGCGATGTTCGGGTTCTCCACGTCCCGACCACCTCCCAGTTTGCCGATATTGTGGCAGAACCGCCTAGATTAATCCGGATTTAGTGCTTAATCACCAGATCCGGACTAACCTCGGTAGTCCTTCAGGATGTAGTTATCCTGACTTGGCCTTCCCATCCGGATCGAGCTTGATTTTGGGGCGACTCTCGAAGGAGTCCGCAGGTTACAACATACACATCACATTTATTACATAACTTAAAATATTACACATAAGTTTTGATACTTATTACATTTCCGGCTGATAAGTTCCTCAGCCATTAAACAAAAGTAGCATGTTCTCATGTTCCTTCAACTCATGCACACATCTAACTTCTTCAGTTGTAGCCAAGCTTAGATTAGAATAAAGGATGATTGAGATAAGGGTCCCATTCAAACCAAGTGTATTCTGCACCTGAAAAAGCATGGGCAAGAAGCCTGAGTACTAATTACTCAGCAAGACTTAACCGACCACTGGGTCGAAACCCACTTCCTAACTCAAGGCCGGGGTGATTAGGTCGACTCACACTGCGGCAGGCCTAATAGTAATTCCTTAGCTTTAGAATTTAGTTCACCCTTTTTAGTTATTACCTGTTCATACTAAGTTATTCCTATTCTACTAACCCACCAGGATTCATCAAGACAAACATGTTGTCAAACATTTATTATTAACAAGATCAATTCTCTTAATACGATGTTGGTCGCGATCAGGCAGCTTACAACTGGCAAGCCACAGACGATTCGAATCGGTTTTCCACCTCTCGAGAGGGATACCCAAACACTCGTCATATGTGTGTACACCGACCCCACATACGACAACCCAACATACAGTGCCACCTAGCCGGAACCATCCTCACCGAACCCGGGTGTCAGTCCTTTGACACCCGCCCAACCTCCTCCTTCCAGTTGGTCTCGTCTAGTTCCGCGCTTAGGTACAACAGGACGAAAGGCTTACCGGAGCCCGTTAAGGACGGTAAGTGAATGAGGCGCGTTCGGCCCAACCAGTCCACACATCAGACGGCCTTATGCGACACATGCAGGATCAGGGTCCATAGCAATTAATCATAACATGTAATATATGAAAGCGAAACTGATCCCGCCGCATGCCTGTCAATTTATTATCCATCTTCTTATTCTCGACCAAATTTGCTGTAAAAGATTCCTTTCCTATGCCTTTGCCACCTAAGCCATCTACTGAGCATAGGATTATATGCTGGGTAATGAATCATCATGCTCTAGGGTTTCAATCAACTCCTAATTCTAATGCACAAGCATAACTCTAATTTAAATTAAGAATTTAAGAAAACTGGGTAATGCACCGGGGCTTGCCTTAAGTCACAGGATCGGCCTCTGTCGGTGACTCGGAGTCTCCTCCTGCAGGTGTGAAGGATGCTTCAGTCGCACCGGCTTCCGGATTTTCTGTTGCAGTGGAAGACTCTTCAATAGGGAGCGGTGGGACCAGCGTGCCTAAGTTGATGACATGCAGGAGTTTTTAAAATATGAGGATGATCAACCTGTTGAAAAAGTAAAATGTACCATTTTCTAAAGAAAAAGGGCGGTTGGGGTTAAATATGGATATTTTTCGAATGCAAAAGATTGTCCTAAGCTTTAAATGAATTACCAGATATTTTTAATATTTTTAAATAATTTGTAAAGCTTAAATGAATTTTCTAGGAATTTTGAATAATTAAAATGGATTTTTGAATTAATTTTCTATTTTTAATGCACTTTATGAATTTTTCTGCATTTTTAAAATAAAGTCTAAAATTTTTTATATAATATTAAACTCTAATTTACTTTCTTTTTGGAATAACCACCTTATTTATATAAATTAATAAACCAATTTTTCTAATTAAATTAAACATATTACATTAAAGTAAAATAGATAAACAAATTAATTAAAGGAAAAAGAAAAACAGAAATACTGTTGAAATTCGGCCCAGCCACAAAAAGAAGAAAGCAAAAGTTTCTAATTTCCCCCTCCAAAAATCGCCTGAGTTTCCCTTTTGTCCTGGCCCGGCCCAAAGTGGGCCTGGCGGCCTGCCTGCGCTAAGGCGCGGCCCAGTCGAAGCCTTCGGCCGCCCGGAGCGTGGCGGCGGCCGCAGCGAACGGGCTCTAGCGCCGCCGCGCCGGGCGCTGGCGACCTATCGGCGCGGCGGAGGCGGGAGCCTCGCCGGCGGTACTCGGGCGGCTGCGGCTCGCCTGCCCGCAGCGCCCGTCTCTGGGGTGACCGCAGCCGCGTCGCGCGGGAGGTAGCCGCGCAGCGGCAGGGGGGCGCAGGGACCATTGGACTACGCGGGCGCGGTCACGGCGACGGCGGCGGAGGCGGGCAGCGACGGCGCGGGGCGCGAGGTGGCGCGGGCACAGGCGCGGGAGCGTGGGGAGCAGCAGACTCCCCCGCTCGCCGCGGCGGGGAAGAAGACCCTGCCCCCCGCGGGTCCCACCTGTCAGCGCCGCCTGATAGGGGGCGCGGGTGGCGGGTGGGCTGGCCGCCACGCGGGCCGCCCCCCCCGGCTGGGCTTTGCCCAGCGGGCGCGTGGCCGCGGGCTGGCCAGCTGGCCCGCGAGGCTCCCCCTTTTTCTTTTTTTTTTTACTTTTACCCTTTTCATTTTTAACCCTAGATTTTGACCTTTTTCGACAGGGGTCCAAATACAAAAGGGAAAGGGCTTAATTTAAACTACCCTTTCACATTTTTGCCCCTGGAAAACTCCAAATTTTTAAAAAGGCCTCAAATTTAAATTTGAATCAAATTTTTGAAAGAATAATTATTGTAAATTGCAATGCACATAAGTGTTTTAAAAATACGGAGTATTACAGCCCTCCCCCCTTAAGAAAATCTCGTCCCGAGATTTAACAGTAACTAAAGGGTAGGAAAGAGACGTTTTGAGACGAGGGAAGAACTTACTAGCTTGGCCTTTCTGAGACTGTTGCCAGAAGTCCGGATATTCCTTTTGCAGAAGTTGTTCAGGCTCCCATGTAGCCTCTTCTGAGGTATGATGTCGCC
Organism: Paspalum vaginatum; assembly: GCA_030272315.1. NCBI lineage: Eukaryota > Viridiplantae > Streptophyta > Magnoliopsida > Poales > Poaceae > Paspalum > Paspalum vaginatum. The sequence continues at coordinate 36,714,228 of CM059013.1, read as the reverse complement.
ATTGTATCTTGTAAAACTTGATCGACCGTCGGCGGGTAGCTCTCTCTTTAACATCCAAAATCTTACTGGGGTACTCCTTGTATGCTAGATTGGGCTCCACTTGTAGTTCTGTATGATCTACCTCTTCTGAAGGTATCCTCAGGCATTTCTTAAGCTGAGACACATGAAATACATTGTGGACTGCTGCCAAGTGAGGGGGTAGTTCGATTCGATAAGCCACTGGACCGCACCTCTCGATAATTGGAAAAGGTCCAATATACCGAGGGGCTAACTTACCAGGTGACACCGAATCGATGAACTCCCTTCATCGGGGATACTTTAAGGTATACCCAATCCCCTATTTCAAAAACCAAAGGTCTTCTTCGTTTGTCCGCATAGCTTTGTTGGCGAGCTTGTGCAGCTTTCAACTTAGCTTGGATAAACCGAACTTGCTTCTCAGCATTCATTACTAACTCAGGGCCAAAAGTTACTCTTTCTCCTGGTTCCGACCAATTCAAAGGGGTTCGACATCGCCGTCCATAAAGAGCATCAAAAGGAGCCATCTCTAAACTCTTTTGATAACTGTTATTATAAGTGAACTCCGCTAAGGGTAAACAGGATTCCCAATCGGAACCATAAGTCAATGCACATGCTCGAAGCATATCCTCCAAGATCATGATTAATTCTCTCCACCTGGCCACTGGTTTGAGGATGGTATGCCGAGCTATGAATGAGGGTAGGACCTAAAGCTGTTTGTAACTGTTCCCAAAAGCGGGCAACAAATTGCGGACCGCGATCGGAAACAATAGTTTTAGGCACCCCATGTAACGCTACTATGCGTTGCAAGTATAACTCTGCCAGTTGTGGGACTGAATTTTGTATAATTCATAGGAATAAAGTGGGCCGTCTTTGTTAACTGGTCCACAATCACCCAAATGGAATCCTTCTTCCTGCGAGTTTTAGGTAAACCCACAATGAAATCCATGTGGATATCTTCCCTCTTCCAACTTGGAACTGGCAACGGTTGTAAGGGTCCTGCGGGTCGTAAGTGATCCGCCTTTATTCTTTGGCATACATCACATTCTGACACATATCTTCCTATTTCTCTTTTCATTCGGGTCCACCAGAAACGTTGCCTTAAATCTTGATACATCTTAGTACTGCCCGGGTGAATAGTGTAACGTGAGATATGAGCCTCTTCCATAATCTTCCTTCTAAGATCGGTGTTTTTGGGAACTACCAGACGATTTTTAAACCAGAGTACATCTCCTTCTTTGATCTCGAAAGGTAACTCTTCGCCTTCAGCAAGCCTTCGTTTTAAATGTTGGACTCCTTTGTCTCCCTTTTGGGCTTGAATTACTTGGTCCTTAAGAGTGGGCTCCAGTTGAAGAGTCCATCCTGGCTCCAGGTTGTATCATTTCTAAATTCATCTTTTCCATTTGCTCACAAAGGGATTCTGTGGCAGGAGATAAGGTAAGACAATGGCAATGAGCTTTATGACTCAGAGCGTCCGCAACCACATTGGCCTTCCCAGGATGATAATGGATTTTCAAATCATAATCCTTGATCAACTCCAACCAGCGGCGTTGCCACATATTTAACTCGCTTTGAGTAAAGATGTACTTTAAACTTTTATGATCCGTATAGATATGACAGGTGTTCCCTAGCAGGTAGTGGCGCCAAATTTTTAAGGCATGCACCACTGCTGCTAGTTCTAGATCATGGGTGGGATAGTTTTCTTCATGCTTCTTCAGCTGACGGGATGCATAAGCTATGACTTTTCTTTCTTGCATTAACACACATCCTAATCCAATGCCCGAAGCGTCACAATATACTTCAAAAGGTTTGGTGACGTCCGGCTGGATTAATACCGGGTAGAAGCAAGTAATTTCTTTAAGCTTTGGAAAGCCCGATCACACTCGGGTCCCCAAACAAACTTCATATTCTTCTGTGGCAGCTTGGTCATTGGTTTGGCTATTCTGGAAAAGTCCTGAATGAATCGACGGTAATAGCCAGCCAAGCCTAGAAAACTTCTAACCTCAGTAACAGTACTTGGGGTTTTCCAGTGTAAAACCTCTTCTATCTTCTCAGGGTCAACTTCTATCCCATCGCCAGAAAGGATATGACCCAAGAAGGAGATTTTATTTAGCCAAAAGGCACATTTGCTGAACTTGGCATATAGCTTATGTTCCCACAACTGGGATAACACCACATGCAAATGGTGTTCATGTTCTTCCTTGGACATTAGAATAGATCAAAATGTCATCGATAAAGACTACCTACAAATTTATCCAACTCCGGCATAAAGATGGAGTTCATCAGGTACATAAAGTATGCCGGGGCATTAGTTAGTCCAAAGGACATTACCAGATACTCATAAAGACCATATCTGGTAGAGAAGGCAGTTTTGGGTATATCTTCCTTTTTGACCTTAATCTGGTGATACCCTGATCTCAGATCAATCGTTGAGAAGATCTTGGCTCCCAATAGCTGATCAAACAACACATCAATTCGGGGGAGGGGATATTTGTTCTTAATGGTCACCGCATTAAGGGGGCGGTAATCCACACACATTCTTAGAGATTTGTCCCTCTTTTTCTCTACAAAAAGAGCTGGGCAACCCCAAGAGGAAGTACTAGGACGGATAAAACCCTTTTTAAGAAGGTCTTCAAGCTGTACTTTCATTTCAGCCATCTCTCTCGGAGCTATTTTATAAGGTTTCCGATAAATGGGAGCCGTGCCTGGGACTAGCTCTATGGAGAACTCAATTTCCCTATCTGGGGGTAGTCCCGGAAGATCTTCGGGAAACACATCTGGAAAATCCCGCACCACCGGGATAGCTGCCATCTCAGGGCTGACAACTGTATTTACTACTGGCATCTCTTTTTCTATTCGGGAAAGCGACACTTGCACCGGGGTATTATCGGAGGAAATAACCCGTATGGTGCGAGCAGTGATATCCATAACGGCTTGATGAGCATTCATCCAGTTCATCCCCAAGATGACTGGTATGCCATGCCCTGGTAGCACAATGGGTTGGATCTTGAAAAATTTTCCACCCAACTCCAATTGCAAGTCCCTAACCACTTGGTTAGTTAGCAATTGTTGACCGGGAGCCGTGATAAGGTATCCTTGTTTAACGGGGAATACAGAAAAACCCCGATGATATGCATATGCATGACTGATAAAAGTATGCGATGCTCCCGTATCAAATAAAACTTGAGTAGGCAGATCATTGATTGAAAACGTACCAGTCATGACTGCTTCTCCTTCTGGCAATTCTTCCATCTGCATATAATGTACCTTGCCCACTTTCGGGGCAGGGCCCTTCTTCTTAAAAGTATTTTGGAGATTCCCACCGGAGGTTGGGGCAGATGGGTGGAATCCTTGACTTTGACGAGGATATGGGCAGTCCTTCGCGAAATGATTAGGCCGTCCACAATTATAACAGGTATAGCTCGGCATTGAAGTACGAGGAGCAGGAGGACCAAGTGCCAGAGGACGAGGGGGCTGTGACTGTGGCCTCATAATCCACTGTCGTGGGAGTTGATTCGACGGTGGAGCTGACCGAACCATCCACGAGGGACGAGGAGCGGGAAAGGCATACCTGGGTGGTTGATAAACCACCCTGTGGCCGACTGCTCGCTCCCTCAGTGGCTCTCTTACGTTTCTTCTCTTCTCCATACACCCGGAGTCTTTCTTCCAATTGGATAGCATCATTCACCATCTGATGGAAACTTGGGTAGGACATATTCATCTTTGCCCTCATACGAGGAGATAAGCCTCGTGAAAAGTACATCCTTTTGGATTCATCCCCAGTAATCAAGGTAGGAGCATATTGAGCTAGATGGTTGAAGGCTTGAAGATACTCCAGGACTGTTTTATTACCTTGTTGCAGGCTCAAGAACTCTTGCATTTTCATTTCCACAAGACCTTCAGGGATGTGATGGTCCTCGAAAGCCTTGCGGAAGTCTTGCCAAGTAAGCTGTTGATTGGGTTGCAAGGAAGCTTGATAGGTTGCCCACCAAGCTCTAGCGGGTCCTTGTAACTTCTGAGCAGTAAACATAACTTTTTGCTGATCTGAAAGATTTGGCAGAAGTTCAAACATACCCTCTATGGTCCGTACCCAATGCTTGGCATCCATTGGATCTGGTGCAGACTGAAAAATCGGTGGATGGAGAGCTTCAAAGTCTAGAAAAGTCACTCCAGTCTCTCGCCCACGGCGCGGGTTATCTTGCATTAAGTGATGCTGAGCAAGCTGACTTTGAGCTAAGAGCTCAATTAAACGATCATGGCGATCCAAGACATCAGCCATGGTGGGATGAGCTAGGGGGTGGTGGAGGAATTTCATCGGAATGATCGCCCGACATCTGCGGAGCATAGAGTGGAGACAACTGTAAGCTTACTATTACGCTGACAGCTGAAAAGAGTCATGTACAAAGGATCTACATTCTTTTATTGAAAAACAAAGGCACACATAACATTTTACATATCAGTTTCAAACCACCCTTAGTTACTACTATTATACAACCATACCGTCCCCACTGGGTTATTCGAGCAACAACGCACACTGGCAACTATTTTACAAAAAAATTTACAAAAATTTTACAAAAAGTACAACTTCAAACACCCCAAACATCGGACCCACAACAACTCATCCTTCAAGCGCTGCTCTGGCCCACTGAATTTTCGCCCGCATCTGAATCGTACCCTGTACCAGGAGTAGGGGTAGGTGGTCCAACGGAACCGGAAACAATCCCTGAGGATCCCTGAGTAGCCCCTGACCCCTCAGGAACTAACTCCATGGGCTCCTCCTCTGAAGAACTCTCTTCTAGCTCCGCCTGAAGCTGATCATTTTGCAGTTGTAGTGCAATCACCTGCTCATTAAGGTTGTCTATGATGGTGTGATCAAGTTCGATATGTGTGGTTTGATCCTGAATGGTTAGGTTAGCAGTGTGCAACTGATCCCTTAAGTCTCTCATGGTACGTTGGTCCTCGTATTGACGAAGACCCAATACTAATGATCTCAGAAGTATCCCTATGCTGTTGTTCTAACATGTGCTCATTCTGTGCCCTTAATCCCAAGAAACCCTCTCTGATACTCTCATAGGTTTGGTGGCGCTGATCATAAAGATCCGCCAACTGGGAAGTGTAGTGGACTTGCTCACGCATTTGGCGCCTTCGCAAGTCTCGTGCACTACGGTTCAGATTCCTCAACCTCCTTTCCCACTCGGGCTGAGATCGGTCATTGGGAGGAAGAAACATAATTTCAAATCCTTCCAACTCACCCAGATGCCTCGTACAGAGCTCAGTTAGAGCCCTATAAGCGGCATCAGAAAAAGCCTCTCCAGGAGTTATCCCACTACCCTCAACTTCCCATACTTCCTCCTCCGGAACCCTAGGGTCTTGAGGCATACGCACTCGCACCCTTGTCTCACCCATGAGACCTAGATCAGCATGACGAACAATGTAACGGGGACAACTAAGATAACCCAACCCTTGAAGACGGTGGTGGAGAGTCATAGCTAAGGGACAGTTTTCTGGACACTCCTGGTGCCAACAACCCCTAGCATCCTCGTAAGGGACGAAAGTGTGCGGCATCTGGACCAGAACAACAAAAACTTTTGTTAATAAATCATTTTGAATTGCTCTACTTTACTTCTAAGGATAGAAGAATAACTCTAATGCAATGATGATGCATGACATGTTTTAAGACCAGATCTTTTAATGTTCTCTACACGCTCATTTTTAAGAAAGAGGATTTCATTAATTCATATCTTAAAATACACCCTTATACGGGGCTTACTTACTATAAAGTGAAAAATAGTTTTTAAAATAGTAACCCACCCGTCAAGCTCAGCTCTGATACCAGCTGTGGCAGAACCGCCCAGATTAACCCGGATTTAGTGCTTAATCACCAGATCCGGACTAACCTCGGTAGTCCTTCAGGATGTAGGTATCCCGACTTGGCCTTCCCATCCGGATCGAGCTTGGTTTTTGGGGCGACTCTCGAAGGAGTCCACAGGCTACAACATACACAGCCACATTTATTACATAAAGTTGAAATATTACACATAGGGTTTGGTTCTTATTACATCCCGGCTGATAAGTTCTTCAGCCATTTAAACAAAAGTAACATAGTTCACGAGTTTTTCTCCAACACACACACCTTATTCTGCTCCAGGCGTAGAAAAGCTTATTTCAGAAGAAAGGAGGACTAAGATAAGGATCCCATTCAAACCACGTGTATTCCGCACCTGTAAAAGAATAGGCAAGAAGCCTGAGTACTAATTACTCAGCAAGACTTACCCGACCACTAGGTCGAAACCCGACTTCCTAACTCATAGCCGGGGTGGTTAGGTCAACTCACACTACGGCAGGCCTAATAGTGAATCCTTAGCTCTTAGAATTTGGTTCACTTTTTAGTTATTACCTGACCATGCTAAGTTATTCCTAATCTACTAACCAACCAGGACAAACATGTTGTCAAGCATTCTTCATTAACAGGATCAGTTCTCTTACTACGATGTTGGTCGCGATCAGGCAGCTTACAACCGACAAACCACAGACGATTCGAATCGATTTCCACCTCTCGAGAGGGATACTCAGACACCCGTCATATGGGTGTACACCGACCCCACATACGACAACCCAACATCCAGTGCCACCTAGCCGGAACCATCCTCACCGAACCCAGGTGTCAGTCCTTCGACACCCGCCCAACCTCCTCCTTCCAGTTGGTCTCGTCTAGTTCTGCGCTTAGGTACAACAGGACGAAAGGCTTACCGGAGCCCGTTAAGGACGGTAAGTGAATGAGGACGGTAATTTCCCCCTCCAAAAATCGCATGGGCTCCCTTTCAGCCTCGCCGGCGGTGGCCTCGGGCGCGGCGCGAGCCCCTCTCTCTTTCCCTTCACTTTTCCCCTTCTTTCCCCCTCTCCCTTCACTGCGAGGTCACCGCCCGCCGCGGCATGGCGCCCGCCGGCGCAACGCGCAGGCGAGGTGGCCTCGCGGCGGCGGCGGTGCCCGCAGAGACCCACCGCTTACCAGCGCGGGGTGCGCGCAGGGGCGGCGCACCCGATGCGCGCGTCCGCGGGAACCCCGAATGGTTCCCACGCGCGGGGAATGCGGCGGCGACACCGCGGTGGCCTCGGCGCCATGCGGGGCTCTGAGCTCTGGCGAGCTCAGGCCGGCGCTCAGCGTGGCACAAGAGAGGGAGGAGGGAGCGGGGTTGGACTTACCGGCGCGGGGGTCACGGCGACGGCGGCGGAGGCTGGGCAGCGACGGCGCGGGCGGGGTGGCGCGGGCACAGGCGCGGGAGCGTGGGGAGCAGCAGACTCCCCCGCTCGCCGCGGCGGGGAAGAAGACACCGCCCCCCGCGGGTCCCACCTGTCAGCGCCGCCTGACAGGGGGCGCGGGATGGCGGGTGGGCTAGCCGCCACGCGGGCCGCCGCCCCCGGCTGGGCTTCGCCCAGCGGGCCGCGTGGCTGCGGGCTGGCCAGCTGGCCCGCGAGGCTCCCCCTTTTTCTTTTTTTTTATTTTACCCTTTTCATTTTTAACCCTAGATTTTGACCTTTTTCGACAGGGGTCCATATACAAAAGCGAAAGGGCTTAATTTAAACTACCCTTTCACATTTTTGCCCCTGGAAAACTCCAAATTTTTAAAAAGGCCTCATATTTAAATTTGAATCAAATTTTTGAATGAATAATTAGGGTAAATTGCAATGCCCTTAAGTGTTTTAAAAATACGGAGTATTACATCCTCCTATTGGGTTGGATACATCGACACGTTCCTTACAATTGGTATCAGAGTTAGGGCTCACATCTCTTGTGAGAATAGCCAATTCAATTGGCAAATTTGTGAGATAGCTCGTACAAGTGTTGTTGGCTTCACCGCCAAGTGAGTTTCTATGTCCAGGGAAGGGATGGGTACCGATAGGGTTCCATTTTTCTATGGAAAGGGCTTCCCTCAGTGGATTGGTGCTTATGGAAGCACATCTTCAAACCCTGGGGGCTTGATGTTTGGTGTGTCACGAAAGAGGGCACCCCTATCAACTCCGCTTGTGAGACGCAATTTGATGCAATTGCCAAATCCACCTTGTTGTCTTCTCTAAGCAATAGTGTGTTCAACTGCATGTTTGCTTCACATAATGCTCATGAGATATGGAAGCAAATCGTTGAGAATCAAGAGGACTCGAATGTTCTCGCCGATGAGCAAAATAGCTTTAAGCAATTTGCTAATGAAAGTGCTCATGACATGTACTCACACTTGAATGGTCTTGTGAATGAAATTAATGCCCTAGGTCTAAAGCAATTGACGTATAGAGAGGTGAACCACAAGATCATATGTTGCCTTCACAAGCCCAACTATGACATCATCAAGACCATCTTGCTCAAGGAAGACTTGGACAACAAAACACCCAACCAAGTCATCAACACCATTGTTGCCCATGAGTACTCCATGGGGATAATCAAGCAAGAGTCCACCTCCTCTTCAAGCCAAAAGAGCCTTGCCATCAAGCACACAATGCAAGCATCAACTAAGGCGGCAAGAGCAAAGCTCAAGTGAAGAAGAAAAGGACAGTTGAGAGTGATAATAATACCTCAAGTTCAAGCTCAAGTGAAGATGAAGCTACCTCAAGGGCCATAATCTTCCACCAAACGAAGGTAGCCGAACATGTGAGGAAACTCTATGTGCTAGGTTATGAAACTGACATAACAGAAGATGCGGTGGGAGTGTTCAAGATGGCAGGCAAGAAGAACAAGAGCAAGCAAAGGAGACATAGAGCTTGCCCCACCATCATCAAGGAGAAGAAGGCTGGCAAAGGGAGTTCAAGAGATGAATCAAGAAAGCCCTTCACCACCAGTCGTCACACATATGCCTTATGGCTAAAGGTAATAGCGATGTAAGTGATGACTCCTCCTCCTATGATGATGAGCCTAATGAGATTTGTGAGATCATGAACTTAATCAACGAACAACAAGAATATATGCTAAAACAAAAGTAGCAAATTGCGGCCCTCAAAGCTAATGAAGAGATCCATGCCTCCTTTGTCTTAAGCTATGAGAACTTGCTTAACAAATTCAATTTGTTAGACAAGGAGCATGGGGAGCTCAAGAATCAATTTGAGGACCTTGAACTAAAATATGAGTCTCTTACAAACTCATTGGATGCATCTATTCCTTGTGCAATTCCTATTGTCAAGGTAGATGTGTCTACCTCTTGTGATCTAACACCTTGCTAGGGAAAATGATGAGCTCGAACAAGAGGTGGAAAGGCTAAGAGCGGACTTAAGGTGGCTTAAAGGAAAAGAGGCATAAGAGCAAGTTCGATCTCCTCAAGATAACCCCTCAAGGGCGTGAAGAAGCTTGAGAAGGGAGCAACTGTGACTTGTTTCAAGTGTCACAAAGAAGGCCACAAGTGTGATACCCCATATTTTTAATTTCCATTAAGTGCATTAATCATGTTATTATATGCATAATTTGAAAATTTTAATTTTAATTTGAAGTTTAGTTCTTAAATTTTTTTAAGTTAGATTTAATTTATTTGAGTCATCCTTGGATTTAAGTGCTTTTAAAAATTTATTTTTATCAAGTGCAAAAGTGCAAGGTGATATTGTGAAATACACCCTTTCACTTTATATTTGGCTCCATAGATAATTTTGTATGCTAAAGGCTTAAAAGTGAAAAGTTGATTAGATAAAAAAAAGAAAGAAAACTAGGGGGCAAACCGGCGTCCCAAAAGCCGCAACGGCCTGCCCCTGTTTCTCGATGGGCTGCACCTTACGCCTCTTAGCTGGCGGCCCAGCCCACGGGAACCCCGTCCCCGCCCACCGTCTTCTACCTCGGGCGAGTTCAGATAGATATCCATGCTGTCGCCGTTCTTATCCTTTGCCGCCGCCGCCGATTCCCCACTCCCTGCTGCCTTCCCCGCTCCATAAAAGCTCTGACGGCACCTCCTCAACAGAGCCACATCACTACCTCCTCACCGTCCGCCGCAAATGCCATTCTTCTTCTTCCCATGCTCTGTTCATACCGCGAGCAAGCTCGCCATGAAATTCTCCACACCGGAGCCATTCTAATTCAATTAAACTCGCATGGACCACCAGACCACCTTCCTCTATCTCCGCCCCACCACCAATCGACGTTCCGTCGCTCCAACTGGGCTCACCGCGAAGCTTCCGAACGGCAACTATGGCCGCCCATGGCTGCCCTTACTCCGTGCACCTCCGCGTGCCCGGAAACCACGGAACGAACTCGCGCTGCTCTCCTCTTCGCGCCGGTACTCTTGGATTCGCAAACGGGCATTGACAATACTCGTTCCGACGAAGCCTAGAGTTGCTCCGGCGAGCACGAACGGCGAACGGAGCATGGCCAGTGAACCGGCCAACTCCATCCCCCTTGAGCACTTCTTTGATCGAATGGGCCGGCCCAGTAGGCCGCCCATGCGTTTATGGGCCATCGGGCCAAACGAGAAAAGAAGAAGAAAGCAAAAAGAAAAGAAAAAAAGGAGATGGGTCGGCCTGACTTCAGATTGGGCCGAGCCGAAATACAAGATGGAGAGAAATTAGTCCAAAAAGGTAATTTTAAGGAGTGAAATAGGACTTTTGTTTAGAAAACAATTTTGGGCCTCGGGCCTCTTTTAATTCTGATTTTCTAAATTTAGATTTCAATCTTTATTATTTAAAATTTTAAAAGGATTATATTTTTATTAATTAATTTTAAATCTTTGAAGTTCTATTTTTAAATAATTAATAACTAAATAATTACTTTATTATTTTGAAAATACTTTTAATTCCTAATAAATTATTTTGGGCTTTTAAAATTTTAGGATTTATTCTAAAACTTCTATAATTATTATTCTAAAACTTTATAAAATTGTTTTATTATTAAAAATACTTATTTAATTTTAATACTTTCTTTTAAGCTTTGAAAATACGAGGAATTATTTTAAAATCCTAGAAATTTATTTTAAAATCCCAGAACATTATTTAAACCTTAGAAAAATTATTTGAATTTAGAAAAAGGCCTGAATCTTGATTTCAGTGCCCCACCTTCTCTTTTTAGAAACTTCTATAATTCTTTTAATTACAAGTTGATCATCCTCATACTTATGCATCATTCATATCATGCATTTAGATACGATAAGTCGAGTTGATTGCTGATGAAAGAATTCAAGAAAGAGTCTGGGAGCCAAGCTCCGCAACACGACACCACAACAGTACCAAGAGGAGCATTGTTGATCAAGATTCTAACTTTCTGTACCTCAACCCCTGGAGTAATCAAGGCAAGCCCCGGTGCATTCACCCCTTTTTATTTTGAGTCTTAATTAATGAGTCATGAATGTGCATTAGAGTTAAGAATTGATTGAAACCCTAATGCATACTAAATTCCTGATTCAAGCATAATGAACCCTATACGTATTAGATTATATGCTTAGCCAAGCTTAATAATAGGTCACGTTTAATGTTACTTTAAGAGGAATCCAAGAAAGTTTCCTGAGATATGAATTGGAGACATTGGACGGGATCAGTTATGCTTTTGAGACATGAATATGAAGAGATTAATGAATGAACATGATTGAGATCCTGATCATGTCTATGTCGTATAAGGCCGTCCGATGTTTGGCCATGTTTTCGGCTTTCGAACGCGCCTCTTTCACTTGTCGTCCTTGTCACGGGCTTCGATAAGACTCTCATCCTTTGTACCTAGGGTTGAACTGTGGTGAGACCAACTGGATGGTGGGAGACATGCGAGTGTCGGAGTACACTCGGGTTCGGTGAGGGTAGTTCAGACTAGGTGGCAACGAGGATGTTGGGTTGTCATATGTGGGGTCGTCGTACACACACATGACTGGTGTTTGAGTATTTATTCTCGGGAGTATAAAATCGATTCGAATCGCTAGGCTTACCAAGTGTAAGAGCCGAATCATCACCGACATCGTAGTTAAGAAGAATAATGTTTCTATAAAGAATGATCTTACAAAGTGTTTGCCTTGATTTATAATAGAATAGGCATAACATAGCATAAGTAGGATATAATTAAAATAGAGATAAAACTTAAAAGCTAATGATCCACTTGTAGGCTGCTGCAGTGTGAGTTGACCTAACAAGCTTCGGCCATTGATTAGAAAGTCGGGTTTACACCCAGTGGTCGGATAAGTCTTGCTGAGTAATTAGTACTCAGGGTTGTGGCTTTAACTATTTTTCAGGCATGAGGTCTCTATCTCATCCCTTTTCTGCGAGAAAGCATTGAAGCCAAGTGTTCTTCTGATGACTTCCTTATACTTCCTAAAGTTGAAGAAATAAAGAAGCCAGATGATCAAGCTCCCTTTACTATTCTTATATTCATCTAAAATGAAACAACACCAGTGGGCTCGATGTTGATTTCATGTAATATAGCAGGGTTCCATCATTTGGATCTTGTTTCCGCTGTGAGTTTTTACACTTTTGTCTTATAATCTATAAAAACTCTTGTTTTATTTGTTTTGTTTTATTAAAGTCTATTATTAGAACTTCTTGTATTGGAATAATCCAAGACTCTTAGGGGTCGCTTGGTGTATATCGATCCTGTTTTGGCGTAGTCAGTGCCTTTTTAGGACCTGACGAACTATCGGGCTTAATCCGGTTTAGGCGCAAACACGTGTTTTGTGTTTAAATTAGATTAAGTTGGGCGGTTCCGCCACAACAAGTCCAATCAATGCAAGGAGGAGATGGCCCAAAAAAGAGCAAGAACAAGGGCAAGAGCAATGCTAAGGGCAAGAAGAAGGCAATGGAGGAGAAAAACGAGAACTCTCTAAAATTGAAGGCCTCACTAGTGTACACCAATCCAACCTACAAGGTAAAGCAAAAGAGCAACCACTAAATACTCGAGAAGAAGAAGAAGAAGAATGGCAAAGTGGTGGCTCATACCATGGGCTGGAGTAAGCAAGGATGGAACCGGCCTATTTGGGTGCCAAAGGATATAATTCAAACCATGGAAGGCTCCTGAAAAGTTTGGGTCCCAAAGACTTAGAAGAAGAGAGTGGCTACGGGCAATTTGGAGACTTGGCAACTTTTGGATGCATAAGTAGGGATGCATCAAGCAATTGGATTGGAGCCAAGTATGGCATTAAAAATTAACGACCCAAATTCTCCTCCCCTACATATGAGGTAAAGAGAAAGGTAAACCAATTGCATGAATCATTGTAGGTCAAATGCCTCTCTAAGATTACATGAGCATGTTTCTTACATTCGTTATCTAGCTTTGTGCTTTCCTAGTACTACATATGGTTTGTTGCTTGTGCTAACCGTCTATTCTTGAAGCACCTTACATGAGCTTAACTTGTGGTGTATGGAAAACACCATTTCGAACATGGCACATGCTTCACAAAGACAAAGTGTTACAAGTGGTATAATTTTCTCACTCTTAGTATCCCCTCTTTTGGTGTCGTGTTTTCAAGTTGTAGATGTTGATCCCCATATTGTGATTACAAGTGCATACACTTGGTTAAGTGATTCAAATACTATTGCACACACTTAGGGGGAGCAACTCTATAACTTATGTTTTTGTGACTAACATGCTTTCAAATACTATTTGTTGTAGTCACATGGTTCTATCCTCCGATGAGCTTCATTTTCAATCGGTGTCCATCCCCTACAATTGTAGATTGCCACAATTGGTATCTTAAATTAAGGGAAGAACAAGAAAAAGGTAAAATGGCCTCACTAGTAAAAAATTCCCTTGGTACTAGTGCTTTTCTTTGCTAGTGGTTGTGTTTAGGCTTATAGGTGCTTGATGACAAAGGGGGAGAGATATCCCAAGCAAGCATTGCATATCAACAAGGGGGAGAGGAACAAGCATTGCATATCAAAGAGGGAAGAGAGATCCCAAGCAAGCATTGCATATCTCAAGGGGAGAAAAGGTCAAGTACCAAGGTGGAGAAATACGAAGACCATTAGCAAAAGGAAGATGAGGTAAAAAAATAAGGAGGCAAGGTGATAGGGGGAGGTACTAGTTCAATTATGGGAGTGAATTGCAATATTATGATCCTATGAACTAAAGTACGAAACTCAGTGCTCAATTTATGCTTAAATCCCTCATGTGATAAAGCCGGAGCATCAATTGGATCATATGTGAAGCGTCCCCAATTTCTTGAGAACTCAAATGTGATACAAATGCTAGTCTTAGGGTTCTAGCAACACATTTATTTTAAGTAGTACAGAGTCAGACTTAACGATTACAAACCAAGTACATAAATAGACACGAAAGTAAGAGTGGAAGCTAATCCTTCGGGACCCAGTGCCATAGGCTAGTTGGAAAGTAGGATCGCGATCTAGCCGAAGAATAGCTCGAATAGTTCGTCGGAACTATCTGAAAAATAACAACATAGTAATAGTAAGTAAATACATACTCCGAAGCCCACCTTCCTCCTATAGAGTTTGGGGGAGGTTGACTATAGCTGCATGCAAGGCTATATCTGAAGCTTAAGTGTCTTGCGAGATACAATGCAATGTTCGTTTTAGTTGCCAAATTTTAGTTTTACGAAAACAGAGTTTTTATTCAAAAGGGGTGGCTACTGGACTTGCCGGTCCAAGCAGCCCATCACTTATCCACCACCAACCAGCATCCACTGCTGTTCCAAAACCACAACCATTCCATCCCAAGCCAATCCACCATTTTAGTTTATAAAAACTTGTTAATTAAAGAAATCAAGCCGTAACCCATCCATACCAATGGAGACGGACTATTTAAATAGATTCTACTCTGATCAGATGTTGTACTATGACCCACAAGTTGGACTCAGCGGCAGTTTACTGTTGTAAATGGCCGAATTCTAAACTAAGCTCCTGCCTTTGTTTCATCACCTAGCAGTATTTTAGGGATTCAGGCAACCGAGTCACTCCAGTACCCCGCGATACTTCCGTGACACCCAACCCCTTCCCTAGCCCTTTGTGTGCCAACACAGCAGCCACTAGGCTATCCACTTTGGCTCAGGCCCAGCTAATACCTCGTACAGAGCGTGTGGTTGTACTAAAAAAACTAGGCAAGATGAAAATCAACTCGGTCCTTATAAGGCGCAGGTAGAACCATTCCCCTTTTCTATTGCTCGACACCGTGAGCCATCCACATACCCGTCCTCCACGAAGTCCGGGACCGAGGTAACCGCGAGCTGATACAGTTACCCGTTCAAACCTTGTCCTTAAAATGGCTGTTTCAGTGCGTAGTCGTATTCCGACAAGATCAGTTGCCGGGTTCTGCCCCATTTTATTTCAAAAACACACCCACACCATGAGGAACCAAATAATTAGTGAATAATTAATTGCGTTTAATTACGTAAATAATCTTCTTATATTAATTATATAATTATCACCTTGTTTACAAAATGTTGGTCTAGTGCATAAATCGAGTTGTTCTTTAATACCTTTGAGGTAATATTTAATTTCAGGGAGACCCACATGTAAGTATTTTAGACCATAGTCTCTTATTAGACCTTCCGGATCAGCACATGGACTCCCCACTCCTGTTTACTCCTTGCGTCAAAATATCTCTATATGAAACCACAGTAAAAATTTGTATAAAACATGAGCTGTCAGTAGCACGTGGTTCTTTCTAGCCTCATCCACTGTCCACGTAAGGCAAAGTGAAAAAATCAAAGTAACAGTAGGTCGGTTACAAAACTCTAGAGCAACCGGCAGCAATAGAATAATCAACCTGTGGAAGTCTTGAGTAGATACTTGGACACTGATTCGTGGGACAACCAAAACAAACAAATTATTTTTCCGTTGGCGTCCAACTTTTAACTGTCTTTTACTTGGAGTAGCGGCCAATTAAAAGCCATGGATCAGCATGAACATACGTGAGGGCCAAACTTCCTATCAGTATAAATAGCACCCTCGGGACTTCAGTTCCAGTTATCCATCACTCTACCGCCTCCTTTCATTTGACACACATATACTACTCCACGTATAGTTATTTATGAAGATTATTATCCAATTATTTTTGTTGAGTATGTTATACTTATTTTCGGTGTTATTTAATGCAGAATCAGAAGTACACGTTGAAGGCATCGCCAACTAGGATAAAAAACGGAGGAATTATGGGCGAAACTACTTTGTACAATATATTATATTTTTGTTGTAAATAAATAAATAAATTGTATTTATAATTATGTATAACATAACAGTTTGATATAGATAAAACTTCCGCAACTTACTTATACCACTTGATTTATTGATGTAAATTTTAGCTTTCACAGAGTTATGGATTGATAATCCATAATTATGTTGCGGCTGTCGCGTGGGCTTGGTTTGGGGGCGTGACAGTTAAAGTAGTACCAGAGTTGTAGGTTACGTGGTTTGAAAACGTTTAGAAAAATATGCGATGCATTTTATTTATAAGCTAAGCATTTTTATTTTTCATTTTATGTATATTTTGTTAATCATTGGTAATAAACTTTCAATTATTATTCCTTCTATAGATGGCAGACGAAATGGTTTAGACAGTTGATTTTAAACAGTTATTGGAGACTATCACTGCTGAATTTGGTTTTCCAGCTCCATATTTTGGTTGTACTCAAAATGGAGATACCTGTAATGCTTTTGTTTATTTTCAATATCGGCCGAGAACCGATCCATTGGATCATCCTTTTCATACTTTTTTTTTGCGACGTACACTTTTGAGTCCAAAACAATTAGAAAGGCTCACCTTGCCGCTATCCATGACATGTGCCATCATTTACTAATCCATTTAGATGATATTCACTATAGTGAAATTTTGAAACTACGAAATGTTGTGGTATTATATGACTCATGTACTCAAAATCTTCAGAAAAATCTTATTTATACTGATAACTATGTTAATAATGTTCGAGAATGGAGTGCGCATGTTAGCGAAAAAGGTGCTCAAGTTGCACAAGATTTATGTGAGCTTTATCAAATCCTTGAGCATCCAAACATCTTGCATCACATTCGGAGAATTCAGTCCCTGTAAATCTAACAGATAATTCTGGCATCGGGGATGGCAATATACAACTCTCGGACATTATTAATATCTAGAACGAAGAAGTTTTGTTTGACCTAAATAACTAATGGTGTGTTTGTTAGTAAAAAAAAGGAGAAAAATCTTCACGAAGAGTAATTTTGATTATTTATACCTCTTTGTGTTTCCATAGTGTTTCCATATGCCATAGCAAGAGAGAGAATTTTTGTTGTACGATGCCTTTCTCCAAAAGTGATACTGTACTTTGTATATCTATAGTTTTGTATAATATTGTAAATTATGTATATTTTCTTTTGTCTTCCAAACTTATAATTTTATAATACTAAAATTAGATGGTTCAAGAACAGTCCACCGACAATAATAAGGACGAAATAACCAAAATATCTGTTCAAAATACAGCAACTGAACATGGCGTCTCAAATTTATTTGAAAATTTACCTACGGAAATAGCACAAATACCCCAAATGCCGATAACAATGTTGGAAAAACAGCAAAAGACTCAACAACAACAAAATACTTTGATTCAATAACTCAGCCAATAAATTTCTCAAGTGGATGAAAATTCTGGGGAGCATCGCAATCACAATTCAGATTTTCACCGTCTTAAACCTCCTATGTTCACTGGCACAACAGACCCCCTCATTGCAGAAAATTAGATTACAGATATGAAAAAATGTTTTGGTGTTGTGAAATGTTCAGATATGGAAAAAGTTGCATATCCTACCTTCATGCTGAGAGAAGAAGTTTTTGACTGGTGGAATGCTCATAGAAAATCATACCCTGAAGGTACAAATCTCACATGGTAAATATTTAAGCAAGCTTTCTATCACAAGTATTTCCCATGTAGCATACTAAGACAAAAGGAACGAGAATTTCTTGATCTCAAACAAGGTAACAAAACGGTGGCGGATTATGAAATTGAATTTTCAAAACTTATCAAATATGCCCCAGAGTTTACTCAAAATGAAACTAAGAAGGCACAGTAGATTTGAGGAGGGACTTAATCCCATAATTCATGGTCGTGTCAAATTTTTTGAGCTTGACATCCTTCGTGAAGTAGTGAATAAAGTCCATATTGCAGAACAATCTTACCAAGACGAACGGACTGCTTATGAAGCAAAATGAAACAAACGTTCACAAAAGTATCAAGTATCCAACCAAAAAAACAAATTTAAAAAGCCAAGAACATTTGGACAATTCAATGATACAAAATCAAATCAAAGGTATACTTACCCAAAGTGTAAGATTTGTCAAGGGAATCATTTTACGTGACAATGTAAATATAGTCAAGGTAGATGCTTTGGATGTGAGGGAGAAGGACATCGATATTCTGAGTGCCCTAACTCAGGGCAGATTCCTAACAATAACCAAACATCAAACCAAAAACCAATACTAGTAGTGTTAACAACCCATCAAAAAGGTGTGTACCTACCAACACCTCCGATAACGCAATAAGATGCAAAAGGAAAAGCCAAAGGAAGCAATCAAGCTCGAGTTTATAACCTAACTATAAATGATGCTGAAGCAACAAATGACGTGGTGACAGGTATACTTCTTAGTTGCCTCTCACTGTGGGATAGTACTTTTTGACTCTCGGTACATCGCATTCTTCCATATCAGAAAATTTTGTTGATAAACATTACCTACACCAGTAAACTACTCTCTGCGGAAATTGAAGTTGAAACCCCTATGAAAACGACTGCTTCAAGATACGTATATAAATCATGCCCGGTAGAAATAGAAAGAAGGAAGTTTCTGGCTGACCTTGTGGTACTAAGGATGGTAGAATTCGATGCTATTTTAGGCATGGATTGGTTATCTAAGCATTGGGCATTCATTGATGGTCGTGGTTTTAGGAACCGGGGGACACAAACAGTAGATTTGTTGTTCGGTGGGAGAACAGCACGAACTGGCTCCGAATGGAGAGTCGGAAGACTCAAAAGATTTATACTGGTTCGGGAGTGAAAATCCCTACGTCCAATGAGCGCGAGTGGTTATATTGCTGGAGGTCTTTCGATCTGTTGTGGTATTACAAAGGTTGTACGTGCAGACTGTGTGGTTCTGTGTTCCCTTCGATAGGCGCTTCTCTCCTTTTATAGACGAAGGGGGTAGCTTAGAGTGCTTCGGGTCACGGCAGGAAAAGGAAGGAAGAGAAGCAAAAAGAAGGTAAAGTGTCATGCGGGACCCTCGTGGCGGAAGCCCCTCGGCTGACCAGATTCGTCCTTGGTACGTTCCCCACACGTGCGGTGTGGTCATCTTTCAAAGTCATGTAGCTATGCCGTGTCAGGCGTTGAGTCCTGTAGCTACGCCGTGCCAGGCGTTGAAGGCATGGCTCGGTCGTCTCTCCTGATCCTCAGCCCACATCGTGTCGGGCGTACCAGGCATGGAGCCCCCCCTCCTTCTCTTGGAGGTCAACTGTAGTACAGGGACGTCCTGTTCCATCCGCCCTGACGGGCTGACACCGTCTCCCCGCGTGCCAAGGTGGCAGGTGGACGTAAAGGTAAGGAAGCGTCGCATCGCGACTAGCGTAGGCCATGATGCCTTCCCTCAGTTTTCCCTCGCTGCGGGTACAAGCGTGCGTGTTTGGTAGACGTGGGGAGCGACGTGTGGTCCTTGCGGTTGGGCCCACAGTCGGTTTGGCCCTTGAAGAGGCTTTATCCGCTCCGTCCTGCGCGATCGTACGGGACGAAGCTCGGTCGCTCTGCCTCGCAGGATCGTACGGGACGAGGCTCGACCGACCCGCTCCGCCCAGCGAGACCGTTCGGGGCGAAGCTCGGCCGTTCCGCCTCGCTCGACCAATTGCGGCGAGGCTCGGACATCCCTCCTTGTGTGCCTGTGCGGATCGAGGCCTGGCCGCTTCCGCATGAGTCGGGCCGGATGGCCTCCCTCAGCATGGTAGCCCTTACGAGGCCTGCTGGTGGGCCGCGGGCTGTTCCTCCTGGAGGGATTCTTTATTGCCTCCCCGTCATTGATCGTCATAGAAAAAGAGTAAGACCACCAGGATCATCCTGAAATTGTATATCAATGAAACAAGAAGATAGCTAATCTCATCGCCATTAATATTGAGCTAAACAAGAAAGATATAAAATATATTCCTATAGTAAGAGAATACATGGATGTATTTCTTGATGAATTACCTGGAATGCCACCCGATCAAGAAATAGAGTTTGGTATTGATTTAATTCCTGAAACAAGTCCAATTGCCAAGCCACCATATAGAATGGCTCCAGTTGAAATACAAGAGTTAAAGAAACAACTTGTAGAATTGGAAAACAAAGGATTCATCCAATCTAGCATATCACCATGGGGAGCTCCTGTACTCTTTGTAAAGAAGAAAGATGGTAGTCTATGACTTTGTGTAGATTATCGAGAATTAAATAAAGTGACTATCAAGAATAAATATCCATTGCCAAGAATCGATGATCATGTTTGATCAACTTTAAGGAGCCAAGGTATTTTCTAAAATAGATTTACAATCTGGGTATCATCAATTGAAAATAAAACGTGAAGATGTTTCCTAAAACTGCATTTCGAACAAGATATGGACACTAGTGAATATTTGGTAATGCTTTTTGGGTTAACAAATGCTCCACCAGCTTTTATGGATTTAATGAACTTAGTTTTTAAACCGTACCTGGATCCGTTAGTAATTGTGTTCATCGATGACATTCTAATATACTCAAAGAGTGAGGTTGAACACGAAAATCACTTGCAGATAGTTCTTGAATTATTACAGAACAAATTATTTGCAAAACCGAAGAAGTGTGAATTTTGGCTTGATAAAGTATCATTTCTAGGTCATGTGGTATCAGGAAATGGAACATCAGTTGATCCGTCAAAAGTACCAACCACGGTAATAGAGATAAGAAGTTTTCTTGGATTGGCAGGGTACTAGTAGACGATTTATTGAAAGTTTTGCAAATTTATCAGCGCCGTTAACAAAACTCACACGTAAAGGAGCAAAATTTGAATGGAATGAAAAATGTGAAAGATGTTTTGAAGAAATAAAGAAGAAACTAGTATCAGCTCCAATACTTACTTTACCTAAAAGTGGAATTGGCTATGTGATTTTCTGTGACGCGTCAAAAATGGACTTAGGCTGTGTATTAATGCAAGAAACTAAAGTGATTGTTTATGCATCTCGACAATTAAGACCCAATGAATTAAACTACCCTACGCATGATTTGGAGCTAGCAGCCGTAGTATTTGCACTTAAAATTTAGCATCATTATTTATATGGAGAACATTGTGAAATACACACAGATCACAAAAGTCTAAAGTATATATTTACTCGAAAGGAGCTTAACATGAGGCAAAGACGCTGGTTGGAATTAATAAAAGACTATGATATTGAAATAAATTATAATCTTGAAAAAACCAATATTGTTGCTGACGCTCTTAGTAGAAAAGCGTCATGTAATTTAGTCACTATGATCACTAATAAAAGAGAGCTACAAAGAGATTTGGAAAAATTGGAGATAATGGTGAAAAGAGGTAACCCAAAAGTTCAGTTAGTATACACTAAAACTTCAGCCAATACTTCAGAAAAGTATAAAATCAAACCAAGAGAATGATAAATTTCTACATAAAATAAAGAAGGAGATTGAAATGAATTCAAAATCCAAGAAGATGGATCAATCTGGTTTCGCAATAGACTATGCGTCCCAAATAATCGAGAATTAAAGGAAGAAATATCGAGAGTAGCGCATTCAACTCCTTATACTATACATCCTGGTATTACAAAAATGTACAAAGATTTAAAAGGAATATTTTGGTGGAATAATGTGAAAAGAGACCTAGCAAAGTTTTTCTCACAATGCGATGTATACCAACAAGTAAAAGCAGAACATCAAAGGCCAGGCGGTTATTTACAACGTTTGAAAATCCCAGTTTGTAAATGGAAGCAAATTGGTATGAACTTTATAGCCGGATTACCTCCAACATCAAATGGATATAATTCTATTTGGGTAATCGTGGATAGATTGACAAAAACTGCACATTTTATTCCAATCAAACAGACTTATTTATTGAAAAAACTGACAGAGCTATGTATCAAAGAAATAATATCACTTTATGGAGTACCAATAACTATTGTTCCGGATAGAGATCCTCGTTTTATATCTAAATTTTGGAAAAACTTACGTAAAGCATTGTGAACTAGACTTGCTTTTAGTACAGCATATCACCCTCAAACAGATGGGCAAACAGAAGGAACAAATCAAATTTTAGAATACATGTTGCGATCATGTGTGATAAATTTTGGAGAATCATGGGACAAACATTTACCACTTGTGGGATTTGCCTACAATAATAGCTATCAATCAACTATTAAAATGGCACCATACGAAGCCTTGTACGTGAAGAAAATGTCGAACACCGATATATTGGAATGAAGTGGGAGAAAACAAAATTTTTGGAACCCGATATAATTCAAGAAACAGAGAAAAAAGTTAAACTTATAAGGAACCGAATGCAGATAGCCCAGAGCAAGCAGAAAAGCTACGCTGATAATCGAAGAAGAAATCTAGAATTTCAAGAAAATGATTGGGTATATTTAAAAGTCTCTCCAATGAAAAGAATTAAAAGATTTGGAATCCGTGGAAAATTAAGTCCAAGATACATTGGACCATACTAGATAATGAGAATGATTGGAAAAGTTGCCTATCAACTAAATTTACCACAAAATTTGCAAGGAGTTCATGATACATTCCATGTCTCAATGTTACAGAAGTGTCTAGAGAACCAATCGATAAAGTTGAGATGCCACAAATACAGTTGCAAAATGACCTCACGTACCAGGAATATCCCATTCGTATATTAGGATCTATGGATCGAAAGTTACGACAATGAACTATTCCATTCGTTAAAATACAATGGAATAATCACACAGAGGAAGAAGCCACGTGGGAAAAAGAACATGATATTCGAAAAAAAATTCCCTATCTTTTTGCATAATTGTGAGTGAAATTTCGGCACGAAATTTCTTTTAAGAGGGATAGGGTATGAGGAACCAAATAATTAGTGAATAATTAATTGCGTTTAATTACCTAAATAATCTTCTTATATTAATTATATAATTATCAGCTTGTTTACAAAATGTTGGTCTAGTGCATAAATCGAGTTGTTCTTTAATACCTTTGAGGTAATATTTAATTTCAGGGAGACCCACATGCAAGTATTTTAGACCATAGTCTCTCACTTTGGATAATGATTAGACGTTCCGGATCAGCACACGGACTCCCCACTCCTGTTTACTCCTTGCATCAAAATATCTCTATATGAAACCACAGTAAAAATTTGTATAAAACATGATCTGTCAGTAGCACGTGGTTCTTTCTAGCCTCATCCACTGTCCACGTAAGGCAAAGTGAAAATATCAAAGTAATAGTAGGTCAGTTACAAAACTCTCGAACAACCGGCAGCAATAGAATAGTCAACTTTGGAAGTCTTGAGCAGGTACTTGGACACAGATTCGTGGAGCAACCAAAACAAGCAAATTATTTTTCCGTTGGCGCCCAACTTTTAACTGTCTTTTACTTGGAGTAGTGGCCAATTAAAAGCCATGGATCAGCATGAACATACGTGAGGGCCAAGCTTCCTATCAGTATAAATGGCACCCTCGGGGCTTCAGTTCCAGTCATGCATCACTCTACTGCCTCCTTTCATTTGACACACATATACTACTCCCCGTATACACACATATACGCTATATATTTCCAAGTACACCATATATATACTTATTAGTACTAATCTAGATAATTAGTATACTACTTGTATACTATAGCGAGGCCATATTTCTAGTATAGCGTTGATATTCTGTCAAGTAATATTTTGATTTTCTAGGGTCGACTTAGCCGAATTTCTACTTCGGATAAAGCATTATATTGTTAATCGACTGATACTGGTTTTCTTAATAAGAGGCAAGCTGCGTTAATACCCTAGTTATTTTAAGTCGTATGTTTATTTTCATAGTACATTTTTATTATCAGACTGTTACGTACTTACTTCTCAAAGTTGTGTTGCTTGTTTATTTTTATGATTTAATATTTGTATTATGCTCTATTTATTCATGCTTTTATGCTCGTATATATTTAAAATAAATATACTTTGTTTAATATTCAAGGCTAAATATTGCTGATCACTGGTTTAGTAATATTACCATCAGAGTGGTAGTGACGTGGAAACCGATACTATTTGTAGCCGGAGATGATTAGTGAAGATCTAGTCATGATGCCGGATGGTTATTGAAAGATATGATCTGTATTTTATTCACCTATATGGTGTAGTACGTGCAACTAAAAGTATCAATTATGATTATCTATAGAAAAGCTCTGATTTACGGTATGATTGATTTAGTAATCTCTCCAGGGTCTAAAACTAAGGAAAATAATATAAATTGTAAATATAGTTATTTATGAAGATTATTATCCAATTATTTCTTGCTGAGTATTTTATACACATACTTGCTTTGGGTGTTACTTAAAGTAGAATCAGAAATACACGTTGAAGGCATCGCCAACTAGGATAAAGACCGTGGGAATTATGGGCGAAACTACTTGTATAATATATTATATTTTTGTTGTAAATAAATAAATAAATTGTATTTATAATTATGTATAACATAACAGTTTGATATAAATAAAGCTTCCGCTAGTTAGTACTGTATATCACTAGATTTATTGACTGTAAATTTTAGCTTTGACATAGTTATGGATTGATAATCCATAATTATGTGGCGGCTTGTCGCGTGGACCTAGTTAGGGGGCGTAACACACACAACCTCCTTCTCCATACGCAAAAAGTTCCACTTCCATAATCCAACTCAACACGTTAAGATTACGATAGATATAATTAAATGAGCGATTCCACATGTGCGCGCTACATCTAAATAGATTTGGGGTGACTATCCTACTAGGTTTTTTCTCAGCAAGCAAAATCACTGCAAGTTTTATTGGTTGAACTGGCCAAGGTGATATTTGCAGAACTAGAAATTTTATACATCAAGTGAGGATTCCGGTGGACTTGCCGTCGTCTAGGGCCTCATTGCAGTGGAAGTCGGTACTAGGATCGTCGGCCTCCTGTTCTGCAATGGCCGTCTCCAGCTCCTGGGATTCTTCTGGGATGGCGTCTATCACACACAAACAAAAACATACAATAAATACAACCATTCATGCGCAGAACATTTTGGAAGGGTAGGATTAGGTAGAGGGTGTATTTAGAGAGATTTAGAAAGAAGAATCATCCCAAACGGAATTGGAATGGACAAGATATGGGGGTTTTGTGCAAAGGGGTAGGGTTAGACTTCTCTGGAAAGAGAAAAGACTTTGTGGGCTGGATCCCATGCGCGGCCCACGGGCGCCCAGGGGGTAGACCGGTCTGGGCCGTAATTGTCCTCCTTGGCCAGGCGTGTGCGCCCGATGGGCCAGCCCAGCTGGCGCGGTGGGATGGGATGGCGCAGGGTTACTGTGTGAGAGCCGAGCCTGCATGTCAACGAGTGTGGAAGGGCGACGACGTCAGGGAAGGGTGTGCAGTGGTTCGGCTTGGCTCTGCTGCTCGGGCGCACCGGCCGTGGGAGGGGAAAGGGGGGCGGCTCGCCGGCGGTTCCCCACCGAAAGGGCGGTTCTAGTAGCAAGATCGGCACCAAGAGGTGGAGGTCATGGCGGCGGACCTAGCAGCGTAGTCCCCACGGCAGAAGAGGTGATAATCTGCCCTGGCGGCATACGCCGATGGAGCACGCGGCGGGGTTGCCCCGGGGCGGATTCGGGCCGAGGTGGTGTGTGGAGGGAGGTACGCGGTGTCATGGCGTGGCTAGTGCTTACCTTAATTTGGAGGCGGACGGCAGTGCAGAGGGGGGACTGGGCATGGCGGCGGTGGAGGTAGTGTGGTGGCGGCGTGGCACGGAGTTCCCTCCGAGGCGGGTTCAGGCTGGTGCAACGTGTGTGGTGTGGCGTGCTGCTGGATGCCGAGGGAACGGGGCTTTTATAGGCATCAAGGAGCGGCGGCGTGGAGTGAGCTGCCGGTGTAGCGGCTTGTCCGACGTGTGGTGCATCCATGCGCGGTGAGGGTTGGCAGCATCGGCGCGGCGCCGTGTTCGTGTGCACGTCGTGACATGGACCGGGTGCAGGGGCCTGGCGGCGGCTGGGAAGGCCGGTGGGGAGATGGAAGCATCAATGCTGGTGCGAGCTCGTGCGGCCCTGCTCGTCGCCCGAGGTAGGGGACGGAGCTGGCAAGTGGGGCCGGTCCGTCAGCGAGGGGAGGTGGAAGTGGATGCAGGCTAGGCTGCTGGCGGTCTGGTGACGGCCTAAGGTGGGGTAGCGGAGCGGGCCAGACGGGCTAGGAGAGGGCAGAGAGGCGAGATAGGCTGGTGGCCAGGTGGCGGCCCAAGGGGGGTGTGCGGCCGCGAGAGGAAAGAGGCCAGATGGGCCGGGCCAGGGGAAAGGGTTGGCCAGCTTGCTCTTCCCTTTTTTAAATTCCTGGTTTTAGGATTTTGGTGGAGGAATTTTGGAAGGGCTCTTTAGAAGGATTTGGAGCGGATTTTTGGATGAGGCCTTGGAGAGTTTGGGTGGACGAGAAGCGGAGAATTGGTTGGGGTCAGGAATTAGATTTTAAATTATTTTTTTAGAAATCGGATGATTTATTTGGATAGTTTATTTATGTGACTTTTAGTTTGTCGATTTTTGGGGTATTACAATATGCTGGTGGCAAATAAAGTTGAGCATTGATAAAGCCATCTAAGCAAGCTAAGTTGATTCTAACTCATTAAAATTTATACTTGGTATCATTTCTTGTATTTATCTTGCTTGCTTCGGTTGTGTTATCATCAATCACAAAAAATGAGAGATTGTAAGAAAAATGGCCTCATTCAATGTTTCACAAAATGTTTTGGTGATTTGATAACAACTCAAACCACTAGGAGTAATAAGGTTGCCAAGCTTGTGATTATAGGGTTTTAGGTTCAAATGGTGCAGTATAAAGAAATGAAACAATACAAATTATGTACAAGTATGATGATCAAGAAAGCTGGATTTTTCTATAACATTGTAGATCTCTTAACAAGCTTTCCAAAAAGTCCTAGATCATCAAAATCGGAGTTCGGAGTGAAAAATTATGCCCAAAATACAAAGACGTGGTCTGCTGAAATGAACAGAGTGCACAAACAGGTACTCACAGGATACAGGCGGGTGTAAACATAAAATTCTGTATAAATCTACAAATCCAATCAAATGAACTTCTGTACAACATTGTATAACTCCTCACCAGCTTTCCAAAAAGTTCAAGATCATCGAAATCGGAGTTCGGAACAAAAAGTTACGACCAAAATACAAAAGTATCTCTGCCTAGAAAAAAAAAAGTCCGGTCCATTCATTTCCCTAAAGACGGACAATATGATCCATACAGGGAATTTTCTTACCGTTAGCCAATGACTAGTTTTGATCTTTGACCTATTTATACCCCACCGCCGCCGGACCAGCCTCGCAGTGGCCGCGAAGCAGCAACCCACAAGGGAGGAACGTCTCCCCGCCGGGCGCCGGGCGCCATGACAACAGCAGCGGCTTTGATTAAAACCTCCTTTCCTCCAACTGATAAAGTCTGCTCCATCCACCCCTGAACTCTTTTCCATATTCTATCTTTCAGATATTTAAAGGCACTATTTGGTGAGCTTCCAATATCTGTTGGTATTCCTAAGTATTTCTCACTCAAAGCTTCATTATGGACATTCAAGATGTTCTTTATCTCCACACCTTTATCATTGTGGCAGCCCTTTGGACAATGGATCGTAGACTTATCCATATTTATTTGTCGCCCTGAAGCTTTGCAATACAACTTCAGTGTTTCATCCATTGCCTCTGCGCTTCTCCTATTCGCCTTGAAAAACAGCAGGTTGTGATGGAATCAGCTTGTCGGATACCCCTTGAAGGCTGAATTGCTCCATTCGCTCCCCATTGAACAACACCGAATAATTTGGACTATGCTAATGCCTGCTCGGGGGGGATTTGGGGCTTCCGTGAGTGCACCCTCCCGTGCCCGCCACGTGTCTCTGACTGGTACTGTTCATCTTCCCCACCCCGTACGCGCGCCTCCTCTCCGCCGCCGCCCCCGCCCCGCCCTCCAATCGCGTCTCCGGCGGCTACAGCTGTCGGATCCGCCACCTCCTCTCCTCCCACGCTAACCCGGTTTCGCCGGGGTGTCTACGCCGGGCTCCCACGCCGCCACCACCTCCCCCAGCTTCGGCAGTGCCCCCGCTGCCTCCGTTGCCGCCCTCCTCACCGCCGCCAGCTAATCCGGCTTCACCGAAGTGGCAACGGACGTGAAGCCCTCGCCACCGGCACCGCCCTAACCGCCACCCTGCACCACCCAGTCGGCGGCGCCCGCGCCACCCAGCCTCGTCCGCCCACCGTTCATCACCACCGCCGGTCTGGCCGCCACCCCCGAAGCTCCCCTTTAAGCCTGCAGCCATCCAAATCCCCACCTTGAAACCCCAAATCCGAATCCCAAAACCCTAACCCCAAAACCCAAATCCCTAACCCCCAACACCCGAAATGGAAGAGGAGGAGGAGGAGGGGCCTACCTCATCGCCGGCCGCCAGAGCACGAGCCACCGCCCGTCAAGCGCTGCTCGCCTTCGCCTTCCAGTCGCGTCGGAGACCAGGGAGGAAGAAAGGGTGAGCGAGGGTGGAGATGCAACCGATGAGCCGACGAGGTGAAGATATTTTTTGCCGAATCGCTGCGCGCCGTTGATCCATAGATAGACGGCTGGGAAGGGTGCGCGCGCCGATCGGCTTCATCCCGCGCGACCGAGCCTAGACCTGATCAAACGTCGGGTCGGGTCGGGTTGAGGTCAGGCCACGGGCCGTGTATGATGGCCCAGTACCCGACCCGCGCCTAACGCCGGGTCGGGTCGGGTTGGCCGTGCACATTCCCCGGAGGCATCGGGTCGGGTTTTTTCGGGTTGGGTCGGGTTTTGGGTCAAAAATCATGGCCCGTGCCCGGCACGTCGATTGTTGCGGGTCAAAAAATTCGGCCCACACCCGCCCGTCGTGTTGCTCAGGTCGGATCGGGTTGGGTTTTTTTCGGACGGGTTGCTCGGGTTGGGTGACCCATGCCCAGGTCTAACCGAGCCATAGCATTTACCGAATAATTTTAATTTAACTGCTGCTTGCTGGACCCAAAACCACCACGTACGGTCATAAGCCGCGGCCCGTTTTGGATTGAGGCCCAAAATCCAGCGGCCCGCCTGAAATCCCTGCGGACGCCGAGTGGTGCTGTGCCGCCGGCGGCGCCAACCGAGGCGACGGGGGAGGAGGGAGGACCGCCGGCGAGGTGACGCATCGCCATCCTTCCGTCGATCCGCCACCGCCGCCAGGCCAGCCTCGTAGCCGCCGCTAAGCAGCAACACACAAGGGAGGAACGTCTCCCCGCCGGGCGCCGGCCGCCATGGCAAGTTGGCAACAGCAGCGCCATAAGTCGGATGAGCCCGTATGGGCCTTGCATGAGCGCTGGTGCATAGGCTTTCGACAAGGAACGTGACCATGCCGTGCTGAGATGGTTCGCCGGTTCATCAAACTATCCAGATATCAAGCACAATATGTGCACCGCCGGAACACTCACACTCCTTCAGATCCAGAGGAGGCAGCGTCTACATTCAGAAAAGAACAGAGGCCAAATTACTTCTTTCAAAAGACC
The DNA here is from genome assembly GCA_030272315.1 of Paspalum vaginatum. NCBI lineage: Eukaryota > Viridiplantae > Streptophyta > Magnoliopsida > Poales > Poaceae > Paspalum > Paspalum vaginatum. The sequence goes on along the minus strand of CM059013.1, from coordinate 36,684,588 downwards.
AAGAGTCCAAGACGTCTCACACTTCGATGAGCGGTATGTGCCAATGGAAGAATTAGGTCCATCCGACGATGGGGGAGGCCCATGTCTTACCGAACTCTCTAAGAGATTGTTGAACTTGAAGTCACTCGAAGAGAGGGATCAGTGCAGTGCTGTTGGAGATGTTACAGCAGAGTGACTCCCAGACCTGAAAAGGTGAAGCGAACTCAACGAATCACTCCACTGTACTAAGTAATGCTTTCATGTGTGCTAAGTACGTTATGCATCCATGTAGAAATCATGCTTCTGTAACATCTTTTTTCTCCACGTGGTCCTGACGTGTTCCATATGCTTCCACCTGTGCAAAATGTCTATTTTGAGTCTACAGGCACAAGAATTCAAACAAAGATCAAGTATCGTAATATATGGCAGCTGTTTGAACATCAAGCCGTTGAGCATTACGAAAAACAAAAGGCGAGTATTTCCATGTCTCTATGATTCAAAACAATTTTACCACTGTCGTTCATGCATTGTTTGTCAATGTATAAGCCACCAATTATATCCTGTATTATCAAGAATCTGTACAAAGCAATGCGCCAATCTTAATTGAATATAACTGAAAGCTTGGCAACTCAGTGAGCAAGCTCTAACCAGGTAACCTTGATTTTCATGCCCTTTTAGTAGTAGTGTAGCCTCAAGGAACCATATTTAATGCAAAAAACGAAACAAAAATTCGTAATACAGCTCGAATAACTTCAGACAGGTTCATGCTATAGTTCTTTTGCAATGTAAAGAGCTTCAGCAATAGTTACAAAACCAATATGTAACAACAGGCCACAATGTTTTGAACCTAGAGTTGTACACATCAACTATATTTATTTTGTACAGAAAAAAAAAAGAACCAAAATATGCTCAAGTAGACATGTACAGAGAAAAAAATAACATAACCAGCATAGGAGAATTAACCCCATATAGTGGGAGGCATTATATAGTTCATTATAATGGCCACCTAACTAGTTAATGCCTTTGCTGATGATGCCTTTTTATCTAGGGCTAACTTACTGATTTAAATATCTTTGATTTGTCCTTCTCCAGGATCTGTGTATGCTTTAGGATAAAGCATTACTGCTAATCAATTTTTATTACATGATCCTGTACTAGGTTCTGCTGGCAACTATAATGTCTCTCACATATGGCTGCAGGGATGTTGCTCCATGGACTTGGTATCCTCCTTGCAACATTTATCCCTGCTATGGCTGCAGCATTAAGACTGATATTTACGAAGAATCAATGAATTGGTAATTATTACTTTTCCTGTTAGATTTACTGACCATAGGCAAATAAGAAGCGCATCAAGAGTCTGATGTGCATCCACCTTTACTCAGCTGCGACAGTATTGCTTCTAGAATGTATGTCATGTATATTCTTATTTTTTCTTCGAAATTTTTGTTCCTTTCCTTAGCTTTTTATCTGCTATGCACATTAAGATATGAATTATGATCTAGAAGTTAACTAGTATGAGTTTGCAGTGAGTGTTCGCACTGTGATCCATGTCGCACTTTCTTGCCTTTATGATTTTATTTCACTTGTATGCAAGAATATGCAATGAAAGTAGTTGCGAAAACAGTAGTAGTAGTAGTAGTAATGTTTCATGTGTCCGTTTCGAAACCTGAGCCATTGCGGGGCATTTCTTATGGTCGTTCTATAAGAAATGTTGATAATTAATCGCCACCACTGCTCCACAGCCCATTAGCTTTTTAGTTTGTTTGAGCTTGTCTTCTTCTTTACCAATGCAATAACAAACTCTCTCACTTTTTCAGTAAAAAAAATGGTTGCTTAGTCCACATGAGCGTTTTGACTGTCTGTTAAGACCTCTTCCCTTTAAAGCTGAGTGCAAATTAAGGTAAACGAAATTTAAAACGTCATAGCATCATATTCTCTTGCTATCAACTACCAGCCTACCCTCATATCTTAACAAAATAAAACATGATAGTGTACATCTAGTGTTGTAACCTACATAACTCAGTGCAGGTAACAGGTCGACTGTTGTTCCTTTTCAATAAAAATTTGCTGATCAGAATCAACCCAGTTGGCCAGTTTGCTTGGCCCTACTGTTGCATCCAGCTTTCTGCTACTTCAGAAATTCAACAAATCTCGTTGAGAAGGAATTGGAGCCCTCAACAACAGAACGGGCAGCAAGAACAGCAAGGAAACCATTTGGCTGCGGCTGGTTGTTGGGGTGCTGATTCTGGTGCTGATGCCTGTGCAGGTGCCGGTACGGGTGTTGGCTCCGGGGCTGGGGCTTGTTCAGCTTCCGGTGCCTTAGCTTCAACTTTCGTGGCTTCCTGCTGCTGAACAAGAGGCTCTGCTTGCTGCGATGTGCTTTGCCGGGGAAGTTCAGGAGGGTCATCTTTTAGGGATCCACTAGATCTCACGTCACCTGCCAAGCTGAAGAATTGTAGATAAATTAGGAGGAAACACCTTTGGATTAGAAAACATTGGTTGAATCTTTCACCAAGGAAAACACATATTGACAGCCTAATCATTCTATTCACTTATGCTGCTTTGCAGGGAATGGAATGTGGAGAGGCCATACATTGGGAATGCGAAGCTTGTTGTGCTAGCATCAGATCGGTGTGACAAGCTATGGTTATAATCGGTATCGTCACCCCCTTCGTTGTCCCCATCCCTGGTAACAGGCTTCAATTTTGCACTGGGCGCCTGTGCAGTCGTCTTGGCCGCCTCACTTCTCATTGGGCTAGAGCTTAGGCTCGGCCTTGGCAATGGCGGCAGTGGCACCAATGGATCATTGAGGTTGCTCAGTTCACCTGTTTTGCCATACAAGAAGAAATGGTCCTTTGAAAAGCTCGCGTTGCCGACGTTGATGCTAAAGAGGGATTCATTTGACGTCACGCTCCAGTCGGTCGGCGTCGTCGATTTCGACCTTGCGAAAACAGACGATGGGATTCTTTTCGGGTCTGGATGCTCATCTGGTGCCCTAGACATGGCCTGGACTGTGGGGGCATTGCTTTCATGTTGTGACGGTGAACCGCTCTGCTGCCTGATACCTTCAATTGCTGCATTTCCCCCAAATGATATTGTGCTGCCTAGTATTGGGCCCTCTATCTGAAAGAAATCATCCTCGTCTATGTTTTCTGATGAAGTGGAAGATGACGAGCTTGATTCCTTCTTGTCGAGTTTATCTCCTGGTGTTTGGTTATCGGTTTCGGCAGGGGTAACAGAAGGATTGGTGCTCACTTGTCCACTATTTTGGTCTTCCTGCTGATCGACCATTGTGTGGTGTTAGGAGAATTTTCTATCTATATTCGTTGGCTGTTCCTGGCGAATGGCACAAGAAGCATCAAGTCAAGGTCTCATGCTAATATGATTATTAATTATAAATCTTAACATACTGCGAGTGCGAGCTTCTAACTGTAACTGCATCATTCCAATTAAATCAGACTGTTATGGTGTTTACTCCTATGGAGTTGAATATACTCAAAGAATTCTATTAAAAGAAGACTGTAAACTTTTTTTACAATAAAGTGCAGACATCCGAGTTATTTGAAAATTAACAAAAGCCATGCAAAAAAAAAATAAATAGAGAAACAAGAAAGCCACACTTTTTCATGGTATCAGATTTGTTACTGTTTTCTGGGGGGGAAAGCTTTCGTGACCTCATGTGAACAGATTCTAGAAGAAAAGTGAAATGGACAAAGAAAAAGATACAAATGCTGGTGAATATTATAAAGAACATTCATTTTCTAATTTGATTACAGCAACAAAGAACTGACTTACCACATTCATAAGAACCATTCAATAATTTGCATGGCAGCGATAACCAGGCCCCAAGTATCTCTTTTTTGTTTTCTTCCCCCCAAATCAATCAATCTATTCAATAAAATTTTAAGAAAGGGAAATGAAAAGACATTTTTATTAAGAATTAAAGGAAAAAAAAGAAACAAGAACGCTGATGATGTGACAAACTATCAAGGACTACAGCATCATGTTTACCTCTTCAGTCCGGGCCTACAATGCCTAGCTCAGTTTCCACGCCTTTTCTTTGCTCTGAATTTTTTGCTGACGCAATAAAAGGTGCAACAAAGAAGCAACTGATTGAAACAAGAAAAAGATGATATCAACAAAATGGAGCAAGGGAGAGGAGGTTACATGCAAATATGGAATGGTTGGTTCAAGTGGGGGTAATGTCGCCCACACGTTCCCGTCCGAAGAAGCTGCATGAGCACAATATTCCGTTGCCATTATTTTCGTTTTTGCTGTGTCTCAAGCAGTGCTGGAGAGTAGGCACAGGACGCTATTATTAGCCTACCACTTTATAAATTTTATTTATTCTCAGCTTTTTTTACATATATAAATGCACGCTGATATACAGGAGTATATACATCTGCATTGTCTAAAATTCTGCATGTTCGTTCTGCGGATCTCATTTGGGGAAAGAAAAACAGAGTAAACAGAGCCCAGATCTCTTCCTTGCTGCCGGCGGCCTCCAGAGTCGAGAACCAGAAAGCTAAAGGGGCTGACGACCACCTGACACCTATCCAAGTTGCGTTGCCGCTCTTTATTACACTGCTGCCTTTCGGTTTCCTTGCTCTGAAAGCATGGTATTTCTTGGGCTCATCAGTCTTATTGTTGCCTCCCAGCAAACCGACGTGAACCTTGATCCCCCATCAGCAAATCAAGGTGTGCGAGATCAGAGAGAGGCGGCGATGGCGACGACGGACTGGGGGCCGATCATCGTGGCGGTGGTGCTGTTCATCCTGCTGTCGCCGGGGTTCCTGTTCCAGCTGCCGGCGAGGGTCAGGGTGGTGGAGTTCGGCAACATGGGCACCAGCGCCCTCTCCGTCCTCGTCCACACCATCCTCTACTTCTGCATACTCACCATCGCCGTCGTCGCCATCGGCGTCCATGTATACACCACCAAACCGGATCCCGTTGAGTAGTAGCAGTACATTTTTTTTTTGTTTGCGTGTGCTCCTCACTTCAGTTGTGCCGCTGTTGGTGTTCTTTTTTCAGTCAATATATATCTGTTGTAGTATATGATAGGCTGATAGCATACATATTACACGCACACACTGTTTTTTTTTTGTTTATGCTTAACTTGTTGCTTCCGGTTCATTCTTCTGTTCTTTCTTCTATTACCGAAATGCACCAACACCATGGAGTGACTTTACTGTCAGTAGATTATATCTGTTTTATGCGTTAGTGTACTCCCTTTATTTTTATTTAAATGACGTTCAGACAGTGTATCTTGGCCTATTTCTAGTTCAAATGGTTGGTCGGAAACGTCAAGTATTATCGAATGGATGGAGGTAATACTTTTAATGATATTTAACTTATATGAGTATACTTATGGAAATATACGGTCAGAACCCAGATGCGTATATTAAAGCCATTTTCAGTCTCCCCAACGAGAGTTGCACACTGTATAACTTTCTCCGTGGAGTCAAGTTTAATTTGCGAAGTTCATTAACCCCGTTTATTAGCTGCCTGTGTTGAAATAATGTTGGTACTAATAATTCATGGAACGACATTTCTTCGGGCGACCCCCTTCTTCAGGTGTCTCTGACCTGACGAGTCATGATGAGTGAATCAGTGATCACTATTGTGCCCGGAGAGTCAAACGGGTACGTAGAAGCGGTCAAAACAATCGAGTCAAAGGCTCTAATTAGGTTTCTTGTGTTGGAACTGGCTCACCCAGGTCCCTAGGTTTTGGGTGCTCGTATTTTTTCTAAATTTATTTCAGAATTTAATGGAAGTTTGTTTTTTTCAGCTGTAAACCATGTCCATCGACGCTCTGGATACCCTGGCTTGCTGAAGGATAAGGCAGGGGAACACGGGTCATGTGACTTTCGGTCCTTTGTGGACCGTCTGTTTTCGAGGTGGATGGACAAGATGGATTGGTAGAGTACCCGTGCCACAACGTTTTTTAACATTCACTACTACAGTGAATCACGGCAGGGAGCATTGTTTCACCTAGACTCAAAACATTGTTCGTCCCAGCGACTTCCCTTCAAAACGTTAGAGAAGCTAAGCCCGTATTAACTTTATCAATATCGAGATCAACGGGCCTAGTCTCTTGTAGGTGCTCATAGGGATAGGCAGGTTGAGTGTACGTACGTGTTCATAAGCAGTCTGTGTATGTAATGCATAATTCGCAAGGCTATATGCATTAGCTACAGCAAGTGCTTTTGGTACCAGATGTAGCATAAAATATAGCGCAAACCTGTTCTAGCCGTCTCCTCACCGACCCCAAATGTCGCAGACCAAGCGCTTTCGCCACATGTAGAGAAGCGTCTCGTTCTGCTATCTAGTTGTTGCCGCCCATCATCCCCAACTCCCATTCCCTCGCGCACAAGGATGGAAGAGGCAACGATGGCGTGGAGGCATGGGTGAGGAGGCGATTAGCACCAGAGGATCTGGGGAGGGCTCGGCGAAGAGCAGATCAGGATGCCATGGCTGGTGATGCCACCTTGAAGCCCGGTGGCGGCCCGAAGTCTAGAGAGAAAGAGGCCAGAGGGGGAGGAGACCTAGGTGCTGAGGGCGGGCGGGGGGGAAGAATTTTACTGACTAGGTAGAATGCTTCTTCGAAAGCAAAAATTTAGAGAAATGGGAACATTAAACTAAAACATTATAGAGATGAATCATATTAAGAAGTGGGCAAGGAATCATCTCTAGGAATGCATTTTAGAGTGGTCACTTAAGATGACCGTCTCTAAAAATGGATTTGCAGATGACAACTACCTTTATAAATGAATTTCTACCTGTTGAACTTTATTTGCCAAAAAAAGGTATTCGTAAAATCAATTAGGCAAGCCTCCCATATGTTCGATGCTTGCACATGCTTCAACGTTCAAACAAGTTATATTTGGCCAAAACAAAGCAAAAAGGCCAATTAGAACACTGAGGTTTTAATCAAATCTGATTTTAAACGTACTCACGGATAGTTTGGTGATCAGTGATCACACAACTTAAGCAGCGGGCACACTCCAAGGCTGTGTTATCTATCACAATCCTACCACGTTAATCTTGGTGGTTAAAGTTGCCCTCACAAAAAAGGTATTTTCTTCTTATTAGTTTTATGTGATTATCAACCTAAAAAGGTAAAAAAATAATTTATTACATCGCCTCTTGACATGGGATGGTACTATGCATCAAATAGTTTAATCCAAAAGCTTAAACTGATAGGAAGGAAAGGATTTGCAATCCACAGCCATGTCTAGTAGGGAGTGGATATGTATTCTGTGTGTCTAGATAGTATTATGCAGTGGGACGTGGATACCAACTTGCGGAGAGATATGAATATGAATATACTCCCCTCCGTCTACCAAAGAATGAAATTTTGGCTTTGTCATTAATCAAACTATCCTAAGTTTAACCGAATGTATATAGAAATATAATAACATTTATGATATCAAATATGTATAATATGAAAACATTTATGATATCCTAAGTTTAACATTTATATCCGATTCGAATATGATACACAATATTTGCCATATCCAAAATTTTGTCCATATTAAAAGTATTGATATCTAGCATAGCAATAGACCAAAACTAAAAATATCCTAATATAATCTAATCTTCTCGACACTATAGGTTCTCGACTAGATGAGAAGGAAATTTTGATTTTATTTTTGATTTTTATTTTACTCATGTTTCCTAATATTTATAGTGACATTATCTATATTTTTAGTCCTTTGTTATTTATTTATTAATGCAAAAGACTAGATTTAACATAGGGGACTCACGTTGGTTCAGTCTAATTCATTTCTATTTCTTTATATATTTTTGTATGTCTCTATTTTTTAGAATAAAAAGGTGAAGTAGCAAGGTTACAAGGAACACATTTCTCATATGGAAGGCAGATATGTGACTTGTGCGTTACGAGGAATTGACAATGAGCTAAACTTTTTTTTGGTCAATTTACTTCTTTAAGCAAATCTATTTAGATTCTTGGCTCATGGAACGGCTAAATGATCACCACGAGTCTCGTATATGTGGACTAATACTTTTACCCTGTCTGAAGAAAATATCCGTAACCGCACCCTACTATGCATCTTGTATTTGAGACAGTTTGTTTATATTCGTATTTGAATAAAAAAAAACTTTTAGCAGTATCCATCCGATCACTTCCTACCCATCTCTCACCCAAGCCAACCAAACCCAGACGACAAGGTAACCATTCCCGATCAGCTGCACCACATCACCCGCATGCCCCTGGCCCTAACCTTCTTCCTTGCCGTGACGGTGCACCATCTACCTCAGCTCTTAGAAGCAAGAGGCATGTCCGGCGACCTTTTCGGCGCCACTCAACGTCGGCGAGCTCACCGGCGTCACCATTGTTGGCTTTGAGGTTCCTTCACAGTGACATGTATTCGACGTTCTTTCTCATCCATGTGCGCGTGGCTGAGTACGTGTCTTGGCCCGATGCCTCTTTCTGCACCCTTCTGGGTGCTTCTGTGATGCAGGTTTTATCTATTATATAATATATGTGTGTTTTTATCAAAAAATAAAATGTCGTCCCCACCATACCCCACGAAAAGAAGCCTCGAGATACAAGCGTCGTCGGATTTTCGTTCTAATGGCTAAGGCTGAAACCAGCGGTTCCTCTATTCCTCCATTTCCCATTCACTTATTTCAACTATACATCTCTCTGACTACAGTGCAGGTTACAGTGTATAAGAAAGCGGGATAGAGAAACCGCTAGCCTTAGTCCTAAGGGTTAGTTGCCGCAACATGAATACAAAATAAACAGAAACTTCTAGACCATACACTATTTCCAAGACCGATACTGTGGCACTGAACAAAGTATCAACTGGATCCTATCAAATTATATATACAACTTTTGTATATATTATTTTCTTACCATAACGTGTGCATATAATTTTCTGGTACATGCATAGGAGAGCTTGCTGAAGCCACTACAGTGCGATATGACCGCACAAAATACCTTATACGCATTGTAAACAGATTGTAGACGGTGGGTTACGTTGATGAGATTAGGCTTAGGCACCATTCTTTATGGCAGGTGGCCTGCTAGAAACCGGTTGCAAAACAGTTTCATAATGGCTCTAGAGTGTGTTTGGTTGGTGGCCAAATTCATAACCAAAATTCTAAATTGGCCATGGTTAAATATGATCCACGATTTTAGAAACAAATCAAACATGCCTTTAGAGTTTGGAGACGTCTAATTTTAAAGGTACGAGTGATAAAGTTCATAGTTTCCAACAGTACTACTTTTGATAGAAAAGAGATGTGCCGAATGGAACGGAGCAAATGGAATATAGAGAAAAAATTTCGGTGTTAAAAGCTAATTTGACAACCCTATTTTTTAAAGGATTCAGAGAGAACCTCCGATTCTCCCGAATTCCGTAGAGAAACGAGGTTGCCATAGCCCTAAATAGAGAAATTGTTCGGCCATTTTTTATTCTACTAACTAATTGCTCGCTAGTCACCAGCTAGCAGTACAAACTACAAAGTCCAGCACGCCAACACCAAGCTCGCCGGCCATCGCGCACGGCTCGCCAGCCGCCGCTCACGCGCACCACCGCCTGATCTCTTCCTCCCGTGCGCCCAACGCTCGCGTTGCAACGGCAGGGAACTCGATGACCTCTTGCGGATAGATCCGCACGTCCCTTCGCCTCGTGGAGAGCAGAAACCCCGAGATCCGGCACCGTCGGCTGATCAGGCCTGCGCGGGGAATGGGTCGGCGAGGGGAGCTGAGGCCGCGCCGCCGGGGAATGGGTCTGGCTCCTCGTCCTCTGTCTCCGGCGGCTCTCCTGGGCCCGCCTGGACCGTCGTCAACATCGCTCGCTCCGCCGTAAGTCCCCGCTCCTCCCCTTTCTTCCGGGGTTCATTGACGGGCGGTTCCATTCCACGGCGGCCAGAGTACGCAGGGCGCCGCTCTCTTCCCCTCGTCTGCCAGCCTGCCACCCCACCGCTATTATGCAATCGATATTATTCTGGTTGCCCCCCAATCGCCGATCTCACAACGCTCCCAATCGTAGCTCTCACGCATCCAGCTCTCGAGCGCCCTTGTCTCTGATCCGCCGCCAAGATCCGGCGACTCCCCCCGTCTCTCATCCGCGGCCAGGATCCGGCGACGCCCCCCTGTCTCCGATCCGCCGCCGCTGCAGCATGGCGTCGCAGGTCTCTCCACGTGCCTGTTCGACTACTATGTCGTTGTGGACTTCGAGGCGACCTGCGAGAAGGACGCGCGGATCTATCCGCAGGAGGTCATCGAGTTCCCCGCCGTTCTTGTCCACGGCGTCACCGGCGAGCTCCTGTCTGCCTTCCGTACGTAGGTGCGGCCGAGGTACCACCCGATCCTTAGCGCTTTTTGCCGCGAGCTCACCGGCATCACCCAAGAAGATGTCGACGGTGGGGTCGATCTGGCTGATGCACTCGTTCTGCACGATGCCTGGCTGGTGGCAGCGGGCGCAGCAAGAGACCGTGTCGCCGTGGTCACCTGGGGTGACTGGGACTGCAGAACCTTGCTGGACAATGAGTGTGCTCTCAAGGATATAGTCAAGCCGTTCTACTTTGAGCGCTGGGTCAATCTGAGGGTCCCGTTTGCGTCTGTGTTTGGTGCGAGGCGCCGCAACCTCCAGGAGGCAGTCCAAGAAGCAGGGCTGCGGTGGGAAGGTCGCGCCCATTGCGGCCTCGACGATGCGCGCAACACAGCGTGCCTGCTTGCCGATTTGATGCGGCGCGGAGTCACCATCTCCATCACGGGTATGTTCACTGTCCTCATGGCGCCAAAGGAAGATGAGGTTCCTCAGCCATCACTACAGCTGATGGCTCAGCCACTTCCACAGATGCCCACACACTGCTACTGCGGCATCCCAATCAAGAGTGACCTGGTGATGACCCCAGGTCCAATGCAAGGACGATACTTCTACATCTGCGGCAATTGGTCGCCAGAGTTTGGGACGATCTGCCCCTTCTTCCTCTGGGCGGCCTGATGGTTGGACGGCTGGACTCCGACGAAGGTAAGGTTAAGCTATCCTCTGTTCTTCCACCTGCTCCTCCTACCTATCTTGCTGCTTAGATTTGTGTAGCATAGAAATTTCACACCGTGTCTAGTTCTCGTGCCACCACATAGCATAGTTCTTCAGTTCTACTCCGGCCACGTTGAAGGTTTCTTTCTCACACTTGGTATGTGCCAGCGAATTAAGGTCGGTCTTCTCAATGCTTTATTCTTGTGAGATTTTGATTCCTTATTGCTTGGAATTCTTGACATTATATTTTCTTTTGTCTTCCCCACGTCTGAAAACTTAGTATTTGGAAGAAAAAAACATCACTTGAGCTATTCAGAAGACAGGTTAACCATGAATTAGGATAGTTTAAGTTGTGTTAGTTTGAAGCAGGATAATAACCTGAGAAAGTTGTCTAAATATTGGCATAAATTTCAGTGTTATTCTAGTTTGTTTCTTTTGTTCTGGATAGCCACACTGAAATTGCCTGGAGTGAATTAGTTTCTCCTTTTTGCTTAGCAGCCTTGCAAATTTATGTTGTTTCAGATGTTCTAGGCTATCTTCAGTTATGATGACTATAATCAAATTGCACGCTATGTTAGTGATTGTAGTTATCTAAACATTTTTATATATCTAGTGAGTGGAATGTGTTATGCATTAAAAATGTGTGAAGTCGTGTTAGCCTTTTCACAGAATTTTATAGGTTGCCATGACATAGCTTTTCACATACTAATATTGTTCTCAGATTTTGTATAACCTAGTTTCACTGTCGCTAAATCTGAATGGGAGAATTAGAAGGTTGCAGTCCATACGATAGAAGCAAGTGCTGACTATATTCATTTTTTAAGTTGTCTGATAGCTTTTCTATTTTGTTTTTTACTATATGATAATTTACATGCTTTTGCAGTACTTTTGCACCATAAATTTCACAGTCAACTGCATCTGTAGGTCCTTTAATTTGTCATCTCTTTTGAATTTAGATAACTACTATATATGTCTTTGGCAGATTCCTATCTTTTTGTTTCTTTCAGCAAGTATATATTCTTTCAGCAATATGTACTATGTTATAATTTTATATTCTATTTTTTTGCAGCATAGGGTATTCAATATGTCTGCTAGGCTATTTTCAGCGTAAGGTATTTTCTTAATTATGTGTAGGTAGTTTAGTAACTCCGCCTATGTTGTCTCAACATAGCCGGTCCCAAGCCCGGATAAAGGAGGAGGGTGTCCTGTCCCGAAAAGAGTTTGTTATAGGCCTGTTGAACCAACATAAAATCTTAGCTACTCAAACAGGAGATGAAACCCAAGAGAAATTGTCCCGCTGCTGGTGACTCTCGTTGGGTTTCGATTTCGACGCTAGCCTTCCCCATCTTGCTTCGGACTAAAAGGCTTTGATGATGTTGCTTAGTTTAGTCATCTGTGCTGTATATTTTTTTCGTGTGTTTTTCACGCCTTTGTTTTTTCAAGGTAATAGTAGGTGGAGTGTGGTTCTTCTTTTCTTTTTGTTCTTTGGGTAATTTGTCCTTAATCTATTTTTGTTTCTTAGGATTCTATATTAGTAGTGAATGCAATTTAAATAACATAGTATACAAGCAATATGTCGAGGTAGCTTACATATGAATTGTAACTGGAATGATGGACAATAGTGATATATCCATATACGTTGAACTTTTAGAATCCTGAGAACTACAAAATGAAGCAAGCTCTGATCTCTTGTAAGTTCAAATGCTCTGTGGCATATTGTGATCTTTTTTCGACCTTTCCTTTGAGTGTGGTGATTAGGAGATGGGGTTGTAGAAGATAAAAAATACATCTTAAGCTTTTGCTAAACGTTTTTAGCATTCTTTGTTTTTCCTTGTTGTAATGCAGAAACCGAACAGGGTGTTGCTCAAGCAACTATCCATGGCCAAGGTTCTCAGATAACGCCAAAGATCTTGTCAGGAGAATGCTCAATCCAGATCCAAAACAACGAGCAAGTGCTTGGTAATAATCATTCCTGCACAAGATGGCTATATTGTGTTTTACTCCTTTTTTTTCAATCTTAATCCAATCAGAAATTCTAATCCTAGACTGCTGAACCTTGCATTAGTACTAATGAAAATAATGCCGTAATATTTCATAAGTGTTGTTTCCTATATGTTTGTCTAGATGCCCTTTTATTGTCATTTTAAGTCTGAACATCCTTACATCTTTGATTACAGCCTACAGGTCATAACTGAGCATCTTTCAGTAGAGGAGGCTGCCGACAAGAACCCGTCGACCGCCACCTGTGCGTCCCTTGACCAGAAGCTTTGCCCATTCCAAGAGCTGCTCAAGAGGTATGGATCACCAGAATTGATCTTCTGACGATATGTGCTTAATTAGCTGTTCTTAAATCTTAATGCTTACTGCACAGCACTGATGCTTGACATGTCTACTCATGATACAGAGGCGACACGCAGGGGGCCAAGGCAGCAGCTGTAGCACCATTGCCTCTGCGATTCCAACCGTTAGTTCATCTATATATCCTAGCGTTCATCCAACCTTATGATAGCATAAGCCAGCCTTGTTGTATAATGTATATGACCATTTTGCACGTTGAGCTGGCGAGCGGCTGGATGGTGCCGTGGGCCAAGGCTAACAGCCACCCCACCGTCAGGGTCAGGCCCTCATCATCTCCACTGGTGCGTACAGAGTGTACTGCTCCTACAATTCCACTCACAGCTTCAGAGCATTGCTGGCTGGTTTTGATCCTCATTTGCTAGCTAATGCCTGGTTTCAAGCAGTTCCTGGCATGGCCTACTTCATCGCCGCTGACAAGAAGTCACGTCGCTCGTGAAGCGCCACTCCTTCGAGAACACCCCCGAGCACCTGAAGAACATCTCCTTGCAGGGCGCCAGTCATCCCCACTGGGCCTTGTTCCAGCCTTAATAAGCACGCCACACAACACAAGCAAGGTTTGTACTGCCGTGTGTTTTTTGCGTGCATGTTCCTTTTTTTTTTTTGCATTAAGCAGGGGGGCCTGCAGTGCAGACCACAATTGGTAGCTGCCTTTTTAGCTTCTATCTCTATGTAGTGGTGTGGTCTATCAGCTCGCTGTGAATTATGCCCACAGTTGCTGACAGGGATATGTTTGGGAACAAAGATACATTGCATAATTTTGATGAACTGAAGCTTAGTATATGTCAGTTTGGTCACCACTCACCAAGTGCCCCCTCCCCTGGCACAACAAATTTTCAGAAGAGCGCCGACATACAGTTGCAAGAAGCAGGCTGGCAGCAGGCCATCGTGGTCTCTCTGCACTCTTTACTTGCCGTCTCTCTGCATGCATTTATGGTGCTACTTATCACAGTTCGTTCTGTTTTTTTGCTTTCAAATTTTTTATCCTATTACACCGTATAGATTATGCATAGGAGTGGCTAATTGAGTGATGATTTGTTGCCAATCGACATTTGTTGTGACTTACCAGATTATTGGAGATGCCTTGTTACCTTATTTGCAGTAATTTTCTAATTGCATAATTCGTAATACATGCAACAAATACTAATGGAAGCTGTTAGTAGATATTTTTTCCCTTCACAACAGAAACTAATTAAATTCACATCTAATTGAAATAATTATTCTGCAGTTTGCCCTAACATTTGTGATATTTGTGCAACTAGTCAAAGTTTTTCCCCCCTCTAAGGGTTATTTAGTTTGATGATGGTGATGACTCCTGTTTGGTAATTCTTCTGGATGTTTTGGCCGCTTAGAAGAATGAATTGATATATGTCTTTACTTTGTTGAAATGCTCACAAAACCAGTCATTTTCTCGTGATTTATTGGTAATGAAAATTCAGATTAATCTACTTTGAATTCTAAAGATTGGGTTATGGGGTCTGTTTGATAAGTCAAAATGCATCCATGGGTGATGATTCTTTCTCTGTTCCTAAGTTTAGAAGCAAACTTTGTTACACCACACAAGCAGAACAAAGAAGATGATTGCAGTCTCATTTCTGAAGCTCCAGTGCTGAGATGAGGGACATGGTCAGAACAAGCAAGGAGAACAAGTTCAGAAGACAACTTTGAATCACCAAATAAGCAGAAGCATGAAAACACCTGCAGTCTTATTTCTGAAACTCCAGTGTTGAGAAGAGGGACATACTCATAACTAGTGAAGGGTACAAGTTTAGAAGCAAGTTCAGCACCTACCTGACTTTGTTTTGCATTTGGCATCCACGACTGGCGCAATGGAATCAATGATATCTTGATAGGGTAATTTTCTTGGTCCATCTCTCCATAATTTCTTCCTATGTCTTTTTTTGTTTCATATGTTGCAGTTTTACTCAAGCCATTTTACTTAGTTGATCTAGGGCTTCTAATCATATATAGCTATTATAAGATATACTCCCTTTGTCCATGAAAAAAAATGAAAATTTGGCTTTATTCTAAGTCAAACCATCTTAAGTCTAACCAAGTTTATATAGAAATGTAACAGCATTTATGATATCAAATACATATAGTATGAAAATATATTTCACCGTAAACTTAATGATACTAATTTGATAGCATAATCTTCAATATATTTTAATATAAATGTAGTTAAAGTTACAATGGTTTGACTTAGGATAAAGCCATCATTTGTTTATTTTGTGGACGGAGGGAGTATACAGTAGTGGACAGTTTAGTGGTTTACAGATTTGAGTGGCAGTGGTGGAGGTGTTTGGATCTTTCAGAACTGAGCTATATGCACCAACAAGTGATACAGGTGATATTGATGCAAGTTATTTTTCCTTTCCGCCTCTTTTCTAGATTTCTACCTAGGCATTTCTCTAGAGCAATTGTTAATCTTAAATGTTAGTTGTATCCCATGGGACATAATGACAACATTACTTACTGCTTGCAGAGCAAAGGAGTAACTTACAGAAGGATGGGGGTATTTTGATAGCATGGGAAGCAGATATTGCATGACACCAACAGTTGAGAATTTTGCCTGCATGGTTGACCTGTTGACAGTGTGGTTATCTGGATGAAGCACAGGACATCATAAAAAATCACCATGCGGGACAGCAGCGAGCTTATGGGATCCCTTCTAATATTTTGTATGGTGCATGGCAATCCTACACCTGCCCAGTCTGCAGCAAGGATTTTTTGTTGTTGATAGGAGCAGCAAGGAATTGTTAAAAATAGAGCGTACAGTTCAGCTTCAGCCAACTACTTGAAAATGTTTTATGAAGCTGATAGCCTCAAGTAGTCAATTATGCAATGAAAGGCAGAGAACTGGACACGTTTGCTACTACCACAGTGTAAACATGAATAAGCGGACATCCAAAAGGATTGTGGTTTTATATATGCCACAGATTAGTCAATGTTACATTTTTGCTGTAATCCCATAGAAGTTACAACCAGTTACACGAGCAATGAATATTACTGCTTATTTATACAATATTTGTCAATGTTGCATTTTGGTCACGAAAAATTTTCTCACACCAATCCTGCCCATCAATGCCTAGATTCTGTCGCTGCAGTGATCCCGTGGCAATCCTCCACATCGCTGATTCCCTTTCCCTTCTGCTTCTACATCCTTCACTCTGCCATTGTCCAACGACCTGCATCCGGACACTCTGGCGAGGGAGCATCGAGGACGACGCAGCATGTTCTACGTCTGGCTGTTCTCCTCGCTCTCCTAGTCGTTGATCTCTCACTTGACACTCCGGTGACGTTTGTCACTCAGACGTGGGCCGGACCCACGTATCACCACGTATCAATGACAGAGGCAACGTGAGAGGACATCGTTCCTCCTACCGCATCATATTTCTCCCAACGGGTTGCCCATCGCTACGGCGGACTTTCCTTCTACGCTCTCATTTCTAACCCGATACAGAGACACCAAATTGTGTTTGGTTTGTGGCAAAAAATTTAGCCATAGCAAACCTAGTTCATTTTTTAAACTACGTTGGCTATGGTCAAATTTAGCTACGAACCAAATAGGTATGAATGAAGAGCAAGTGGAGAGTGAGGGATGGCAGGCGACAATTGTGTAAGATTGGTATTCCTATGGCCTTCGAGTGGTTTCCTTCTGTAATCTCCATCCCCGCCTGTCCCCCCTCTCCTGAGCGGTTCCGTATTGGCAGATCTTGTGCAGCGTCCATGACATGCCAGGGTGAGGAACTAGGCAACGTGTGGCCCATGGCCTGTCGAAGGAGGTCGGCCCTCTTTTGCTACTGACTAGTGGCCCATGCCGAAATTGTGGAAATGAAAATCTTTTCTTTTTAGGAACTATATTATCAGTGCCTAGTGATGGTGCAAAAAATAGTGCGAAATGTGCAAAGACCTTCGGTTGGGAAAATCAAATTTCATATGCTTTTGAGATTATATTATGAGATGCTTATTATTGCTGTGCTTGTGCATCAGTTGTGGCACTGAGCTGGTGTACGGCTCTGCATCCCGGTTGATTACACTCCCAGAACTAGAAGAGGCATAATAAGTAAAGCTGTAAAGGTGATTCAGGTGATCCACTCTTCTACGAACATGCACTCTCTGTCCTAATACCTATCGTGCAGGCTCATTCATCTGTGATAGACTGATACGCCAAAAGTGCCATGCTGCGGACTTCGTAGTTACGAATATTAGTTTAAATAATCAAGCCATAGAATCAATAAACTAAATAGAGGAAAGTATGTAAGATCTTGATAGGACATGCATTTGCCAATATTGTGTGCAAGAGAATATACTAACTCCGTGTGTTCCTAGGTTTCGCTAGGAGAAGGGAGGGCCGGCTGATTCTTGATCAACTGATAGACATAACAAAGCTAGACTGACCTTGAATTGTGTGATAATCATAGTGATGTGTGTTTGTCACGCTAGTCTATGCATATCTTCTCTGAAAAAATTTACTCCCTCAGTTTATTAATATATGACTTTTTTTAGTGTAATTTGAACTAAAAATGTCATATATTAAAATCCGGAGGGAGTAGATATTTGTGTTATACAGAGTTGACGAAATGGAGATATGTACGTGCAGAGTGTACAAAGAAACTAGATATGTTACATTTTACATGGACTGGAAGTCTAGAACTATGATAGCATATGCATTATTGTCCGAAGAAATCGCCCATGCAAAGTGCAACAAAAAGAATTAGCAAGGTACCACGGTAACTTGGAAAGCGTCATCCAATCAAAATGAGTTTGTAGTCAAGTTATTGTGAGGGGAAAAAGGACTGGTGCATCTATGGCATGATTGTATTGCTGGACATGACTTCGACCAAAAGCTTAATCTTATGACAAAGAGGTGTAACTTACACTTGAACAAACATTTTTTTAATTTCCATAAAAACACAACCATTATAATCAGATAGTGAATAATTTTGAGCAAAGCATACAAAATAAAAGTAAGTCTAAAACCCACACATAGGGATGGAACACATGTCCCTCACGTGCATTACATTAAACAAATTCAATCAGCGCAACGATACCTTGCCACTACGTACTCCGATCCACCTTATGGTCTATGGCATGATTTTATTGCTGGACTTGACTTTATTAGCTAATAATACCTCTTGTGCTTGCCGCCGAGTTTTAATTTGCTGTGTTTTCGAAACATGCTAGTTTCCCTCCAGGCCGACTGGAGTGTGCAGCACCATGGTCTCGATGGTAATTCCAGGCCCGAATGCCATCATCACCCCCCACTCCGGCGCTTCTTCCCCACTAGTATCCTGCTTGGCCGCCCGACGGCGGCGCAGCTCATCGAGCACGAAGATGACGGTCGTGCCGCTCATGTTGCCGAACTCGCTCAGCACACGACGGCTCGCCGCGAGCTTGTCGTCGTCCAGGCCGAGCACTCCCTCGATGCGGTCCAGGATGGCACGGCCGCCGGGGTGGACGGCCCAGAAGAGGTCGTTCCACTTGACCCCGGCGACGCCAAGCGCGTCGAAGGCGTCGGTGAGGCACCGCTCGACGTTGCACCCCACCAGGCGGGGCACCTGGTTGGAGATGTGGTATTCCATGCCGCCTTTGTTGATCTCCATGGATATGGCGTCCTCGGTGTCCGGTATCGTGGTCTGCGAGGCGAAGGCCATCTCGAACAGCGGCCGCTCCACGGGGCCGACGGGGTCGGCGCCGACGATGACGGCGCCGGCGCCGTCGCCGAAGATGGCCTGGCCGAGGATGTTGTCGAGGCAGCCGTCCTCCGGGCCGTAGAAGGCGATGAGCGTGATCTCGGAGCACGCCACGAGGACGCGCGCGCCGCGGTTGTTCTCGGCGAGCTCCTTGGCGAGCTGCAGCGACCGGCCCCCGCCGTAGCAGCCGTGGAGGCTGAGCACGGTGCGGGAGACGGTGGGGCTGAGGCCCAGGAGCGACGCGAGGCGGCGGTCGGCGCTGGGCGCGCGCGCGCCGGAGTAGGTGCTGAAGATGAGGTGCGTGATGTCGGTGGCCGGGCGGCCCCACTCGGCGATGGCCTTGGCCGCGGCGCGCGCCGCCAGCTCCGGGACGGCGGCGGAGGCGATGTCGACGCGGGCGTCGAGGGACGGCAGCGCGCGGTCGGTGAAGTCCGGGTTGGCGGCGAGGAGCTGCTCGTCGAGGTGGACGAAGCGCTGCCGGATGCCCGACTTGTTGCAGATCCTGGTGAGCTTGCCCTTGAGGTCGGTGAGGTGCTCGCTGTGGGTGATGCGGAAGTAGTAGTCGGGGTACTCGTCCTGGGCCAGGCACGTCGGCGGGTTCGCCGTGCCGATGCCGAGCACGGCGGCCGGACCGTCCGCGCGCTGGGCACGCCTGATGTCGCGGACGGTGGCTGGAGCGCTGCCCATGGATGGAAGTAGCTCGCCTGCTCCTGGGCTCTAGGAGTCTGGGTAGCTGATGGAGAGCAGAGCACGTTGTACTTGCTATTAGGGATGATGTTTGCTCTTCTTCGTGGTCTGGACGATCTGGGACAGGTGCGTTCTATTTATACCAGTACTAATCGTCGTGGATTCCTGTGGCTGGCTGTTAGGTACTCCATAGTCCATAACAGGCCGTTGTGCTGCTGCTGGGGAACGACTTGGCCTGCAGGTCAACCATCCAAGGAGTTTGACATGTCTTGTAAACTAGGGGACACGGGTGCAGTGCCGCCTCAGAACATCATACTCCTTGCCTACTGTTCTACTCTAAAACAGTACGTGTAGAGATAAAGACACTTATTATACTCTCCTTCACGTATAAGCATCTTATCTAGATTACAAAATACCTAGTTTTTGTACAATATTATCTATATATAGAACTCTTTACCGACCTCGTATCTCCGCCATTAGATGCAAGTAAGATCTAAAAACTAGCCATCGACTAGTTCTTAGCTAGGCCCACAAAATATATAATTCAACTACATGAATTAATCTATTATTATTAGTTGTCTAAACAATTTCATCCACCAAAAGATGAAAAGATACTTATCGGGTCTTGATTATTCAAAATCCCGTTTGACAATGTACATCGACATTGTAACGTGATAATATATACTACCTCTGTCATAGAAAAGAGGTAAAGTCCATTTATCTGATCTACGATCTAAAACCACAAAACCAGATATGTCACAACATCCAACTATAATGTGAAAAGAAAACCCACACCGGGCGGTCTTTTGGGTGATTTTGCTTACGTGGCGGCGTAGGGCCCACATGACCCTCAGCCGCGCCAGCCTCCGCGCGCACCTGCCCCACCGCATCGGCCTCCGCGCCATGGCCGGCAGCCCGTGGCTGCCCCCCGCGCGCGGCCTTCGTGCCATGGCCACCAATGCACGCGCGCCCGCGCGTGACCTCCCCGCTGCCACTCACGCGGTCGCACCTCCCTCCGCACATACGCCGCTCACCTGGGCTCCGCAGCGTCCCACGCGGCGGCGCTGGATGAACTGGCGGCCTGGCGGGTGCCGCGCCCATGCTGCTGTTGTCGTCCGCGGCTGCGGCTGTCTACACAATGGCGGCCATGCTGGATGACCTCCTACTGCCATCCTCCCGTGAGCACGCCTTGGCCGCGCTCCCAGCGCTGGCGTCGTCCTCGGACGTGGTGCCCCGACAGGCCTTGGGCACTCCTAGGTTGGTCATCCAGCGCCACCGCGGGGATGTCGCGTGTGGGTGGGCATGGCACGGAGGCCGGCATGGCCAAGCGCGCGTTCAGGAGGCCATGGCACGGAGGGTGGCGTGGTGGGGTGGCCATGGGAGGATGCCACGATGATGGGAGCGGTTGGTAGCTGGAGTGGTGGATGGCGACAACGATGGGAGCGGCCAGGAGGTAGCAAAGGAGACAGAGGAAGAGAGGAAAAGGGTAGCCCACTCGCCGGTGCTGACATGTGGGCCCTACGTTGCCACGTAAGCAAAACCACTCAAAAAAACTGCCCAGGAGTGTCTTTTTTGGACGGTTTGTATAGTTGGAGCCTTGGAGGTTATAACATATCTGGTTTTGTCGTTCTAAGTTATAAATCAGACAACCATGACAAGTACAAGATTGTAAAATGGATATTACCCCAGAAAATAAGCCGCATTTGATTACTTATCTTATTTACAAAATTATATAAATATTATTCTTTTGTTATTATTTGATTTATTTTTTGAACATAAATGATAATTTGATTTATGAGCATAAGTGTTTTAAGTTTGACTTATATTTTTTTGTATCCGTATAATTTTGTAATAAGTCGAATGATCATTTTTTTTTAAGTCTAAAAGGTTGAAATTTGGGAAGTAGAAATTCTAAACATGCCCTTAATTAGACGTTGCTTGGCTCCCTGCCTCCCTCTCCCTCTTACTGGACCTATTCTGGCCCATACGTCCTTGGGTTGGGCTGCCGACACGTTGCGTGGCGCGTCTTGTGCGGCTGCAGTTGCCGGATGCTTTCCACTAGCTGGTCTGGTGAGACCAAGTTCCCGGTCTCAATGCATGCATGGCCTGTGACGTGATCCACCCGGACTACTACTTTTTAAGAGAGGTCAAATGGTCCAATTTTGCTGCAGCTCAGCTAGTATATACAATTCATCAAAACTGTGTATAAACATGCTGCCGGCATCGGGTTTTGATCGTCGGAGTGGACGAGAGCGGTGGTTGTGCTGGCCTCGTGCGATCTCGGTTCGTGATTGAAGTGATTAGTCAATAATAGGCGGGTGTTCTTTAATAAATTTGCAAGTGCGCGTAGCTAGATGTAGCACGTCTGGTAAACATTCACTAGTGATATGCCCTATCAGGATATTACATGGCATGTTGCTTATTAGGAAAAAACCATGCATGTTGTGGCAAAATATAAATTAGACAAATTATTAAGCAATGGATATGCATTTAAAAGGTAACTTTAATTCATTAAGCATAACCTATATCTCGGGAGTCAGGACCACTTACATAGTATAGTAAATTAAAGAAAATTCGACAAATGACATGTATCAATCCCTCCATCCTACTCCCTCCCGGTCCCAAATAAATATCGTTTTGGACATGGCCTAAGTCAAATTTTTTAAACATTGACTATGAATAACTTAGAAATTATTTAGTTTTGAAACTTAAAAGTCACATGTTTAGATTTGTCTTAAATAGTACTTTCATAAAAATATAAATTTATTATAATGTTCATTTATGTTTAAATAGAAAACATTAGTCAAAGATACATCTTGGAGACCGCGTCGAGGTCCAAAACGACACTTATTTTGGACCCGGAGAGAGTAAATTGTAAGGGGTTTTAGACCTTAACTAGGTTCATTAATTACTTCATGTATGCGTATTCAATATATGTCCATGTTCATCAACATGTTTATAAATATGAACAAATAAAAAGAGGGTTAGAACCCCTTACAATTTGAAACGGAGGAATATATTTCAATTGCCCGTAATTAAGCAAGAGCCATTTGCAAATATATACACATGGTTGGTCAATGAAGTGTGTAATTAACCTCCTGTCGCATTCGGAGTTAATTTGGACAGGGTCTAGCTATCTTTGTTCTCTATCGATGAATGAAAAAGGTACACGCAGTACAGTGGTCTTTGAATTGTATCTAATTGTTTGATCTAAATAATTGTGCCTAGTAAACACCACCGAACCTGAGCTTTCATATCCGGATCATGGTCCTCAAGTTTTCTTTCTGAAATGATCTTGATGTCGTCTAGAGGAAGTTAATAGGCTAGACTGGAAAATTCAACACTTAAACAAACGGTCAGCCCTCAACACCGAACAGTTTGGTGCTACCTACTAGATAGTCGGGCGATGATCACCTGATTGTCCGGTGTCACACAGAGAAGAGGCTCAAGTATGGAAATATGCGCGTAAATACTTATCGAGCCTATACGATGGAGTCAAAAGGCTCTCTTTCGGTGATGATGGACTTTTTTGTATTGAAACCTTGCACTCAAAACAAAGAGCTTGCACAAGAGTAAAAGTCAAAGCACAATATAATGCAAAAAGTAATGCGACAAGCACAAAGCTTCCAGCAAGCTCCCAGCGGGGGCACAACACACAAGACACAATTTTATCATGAGGTTCGGTCACACCCTCAAGTGCGCCTATTTCTTCGTTGAGGCGCTCACCAAGAGGTTGAGTCTTTTTCAACTCATGGCCTCTCCTCACCAACCACCAAAGTATGATGAGTGCCTCACATACTAGCAGTGCTCTGGAGAGCAGGGTAATACAAACTTCAAAGCGTGGAACCCACAAGCTTGGTGCCATTCGGTAGATGCCTAGCCATCTAGGAGGAGACCTCCAAGAGTAACAAAAGCTCAATTGCTCAACTCTCTCTGAACTAGATAGAGTATATGTTGATTAGTGATTTTTTGAGCTTAGCTTTCCTCTTGATAATATGATATACTTATACTTCAAGATAAAAGGTAAATTTAGTGAGATACACTTGAGTATTGAAGTTGATGAACAATGTCGTCTTGATCAATTTCAGTAGAGAAGAAAAACCAAGCTGAGCTTCATATGAGAGCAATCGTCTTTGAGCTAAATAAGTTGGACTTACAATATGGAAAACCTCTTTCATAGGTAGATGGAGCACATTTACTCATAAACCATTCAACATAGTACATATTTGTCTTTACTAGTGTTCACGTCACTTAATCACGGCAAATCTTATACTGCAAGCGACAGTATCGTGTGTAGTTTTTCCCCAGGATAAGTATCATGGGTTTTGTCACTCCAAGGAACGAACTAAAGGTAATCTAATTAACAAAAATTTGAGAAAAATTTAAAGGGGTGAAAGGTGTAGAGCTAACTCTAAACCATTCCTTAATCTAAACCAATTCTTAACCTATACTAGATATGTTAATATATAAGATAGGCGATTAGAACATCATTAGAGAACTAATTAAAGGGTATTAATTAGCTTCTAATCAGGTTCTAAACGGATCCAAAGCATATGCGATAACGGGCATCACATCTAAGATAAAACAGCGAGATACCTAGTAGCTTAAGGCAAACAATCATGTTCAAGCATATTCATCACAGCATAATTAAATCATGATCAACCAATCTAATCCCCTAGATCGAGTTTAACCTTTCCTCGGGCTCTACTGTTCACCAGTAACCAGGTAATCGACGAGAAACTCTCAACAGGCATACATAATTAGAGAACGCGCTTCTAATTACTTCACATAGTCTAATAACATAATTAAAGCAACTAGAACTTCTAATCAGCCATGATCACAAGAAATAGAAACATAACTATATCATTAGTAAACTAGATTAGAGATCAAGAACGCTAGATAAATAACACCCTTAATGACATGGTCTAATCAACAAGCGTCTAGATCTAAATCTAATTAGAACTAGAACAAGCATAATTAGAACAAGAACTTGATAATTAGACAAGAACAAAGCTTCATTGATTAACTGTATCAACGTTACATCCATGATCATACCTTCCCTTGATGATACAATTATGCCTCTAAAGCTAGGTAATTAGAGCACTGTGCAAGGCCTCTAATCACCTCCAGGAACTAGACTCGGGGCCTAGACTCGCTATTTATACCTGGAGAAGACGTGGGAGAAAAGGCAAATCGAACCGACGTTCGGAGAGGTGGGGTCGGCCGACCAGGAGGGTCAGGGTCAGCCGACCCGGACTCTTCCCGCGTCGTCTCCTTTCCATCTTTCGCGGGGTGGTTACTTAATGCTTAAGTAATATTTGTGCGGGGCCTTCGGGACTCTTATGCTTCTGGAATCTTCGTATGGGCCGAGCTTCAATAAATTCTTCTAGCCTTTGTCATATTCATCATCTTTAATGAATAAATATCTTAATTTTCTTGTAGCTCTTTCACACTTCATTGAATCTTCTGGTTAGGGAGCTTTGATCTACAGAGAGGGGCTATGAGTATACCAAGTCTTCCTTGTTCTTCATCTTCAATCCATGTCATCGAGCGGTCTTTTCTTACTCGAAGTGGATCATGATGAATTTCGCGAAAAATTTGTCTAAAACCTGTAAAAATCACACGTAGCATATTTCCAACACAATATTGTAAAATCCACAATTATCGGTGATAAATGTTAGTGAAAGATATAGTTGACGCATAAAATCAATGATAAATCATATAAAATAATGCATAAATTTCATACATAAGCCGCGTCAACAACTTCCCCACTCTTAAACCTTGCTCGTCTTCGAGTAAGTCATGTTTTACAATTAAAGTTCATTTATAATCATAAATCAAATAATCAAACCAAATTTAAAACTCTCAAATTTTTCTATGTTTGAGACCAACAATTTATACAAGTAAATAGATATTCATGTAAGCATACTCCACAACATATGTAGAAAGAAATAAAAAACTTATCAATAACAAATCTCCTTATTTTTCAATAAATTTTCAAAAAGGATTAAGTATCAGAGATTAAAATATATAAGTCCAAGAACTACTCTCATCTTTCCAGGCTCTCAGTGTATAAATATATGTGGAATAAACTATAAGAATCTATAAGTATAGTCTTATCTGGAGCTTGGTATGAATCCTAATCAAAATTTAATCTCGATATATTATCAAACTAAGAAAGGAAATATGCTGGTATTACTGAGATTTCTCAAAAAGGTCATGTAATTCATAATGATGAAAAGATTAGAAGAGAGTATATATAGAAAAGTGGACATATGCAAATAAATTAAATGATCTCAAGGCACAAATAAAGTCCTTGTTATCGGATTGCATATTGTTGGAAGATTTTCTGGAGTTTTTTTTAAACAACCAACTAAGTTATACAGAGAGGTCTTTAAGAAAACAAAGAGGGGCAGGTATATTTACCTAATTCTACTTTTGACCACTTGGTCTTTTTCTCTCTATTTTTTTTTCTTTTTTTCTTTCTCTTTCCCTTTTTTTTCTGGCGACCACATGGTCAGTTTTTCTCCCTTCTTTTTTTTAATCACGACCCCCATCCCCACTCTTAGATAATACTCATCCTTGAGTATTTAAAACACCAATATAAGTGGGATATAACTAAAATATTTATTTCCAAAACTCCAGAAAACAATAGGTTGTGGTCAAGGAAGATATATGAAATGATAATTTTGGTTTCAGGAGGGATATCCAGCGAAGTTTGTAATCTTTCTGATGTAGAGAGTTACAATGTATGGATAAAAAGGCTAGCAAATGAAAAGATAAGTAAAAATGAATGACCAGCTTTGAAATCTCATTCCCTAGATTCAAATCTTAATCCAATTCAATCAAGAATTAAATTTGATAAAAACTACGGTTTAACAATAAAGCTCTAAATAGGTAGGGTCTATATAAAATAATCGTAAGAAACTTAGTCTTAATATTGATAGCTCAAAACAAAATTTTAAGGAGATCCATTAATGACAAAGAATTAAAATCTAAACTTTGAATAACATGTGGGTCTTTATGAAATATCATATTTACTATATAAATGCCAATCATAATTCAATTAAATTGCATTAATGAGAGCATAAATGTAGCTTAATTAATGACATATGATTACAAGAAAATAAATATTTTATTTTATTTCATCTCATCAATGGGAAATACATAATCATGATAAAACTAACTCATACATAAATAAAAAATAAATTATAACTATACAGAAATTGATAAAAGAAAAATAACAAAAATAAAATTCATAACGAAAATTTAAGAAATAAATAAAAACTAAGGCAAACCAATGATCTTCACTGTTGACGCCTCTGGTTCCATAGCCTCAAATGGTGCAATTGCTCTTCTATGGTTTGAGTGTTCCGCTCAAACTGATCGGTATTTGCTCTAATTTGATCAAGTATCTGATAATTTTCTGAAGTCATATTTTCTATGCCATAGAATGCTTGTTTAGGCATGCTCTGAGTTGTAATAAATTCAGGAGTATAACGTCTTGGACTCCTTGGAACAAAAGCTGGAGGCGGGGGAAAATGTGTTGAAGGAATGAACACTAGGGTAGAAGTAGGATCAAACGAGCTAACTGGCCTTGGATTAAGCACATGCACTTGAGATGATGATCCTGCTCTAAACTCTTCAGCCATAAAATGCTGACTAGGTTGTGCAGATGGTGTCTCTCAGGCGCCCCATCCAGATGATGGCGGTTGCTGGCTTGATTCTCCTTCCTCAGTCATAAATTTTTCCAACCAATCAATCCTTCCTTGTGCAAATAAGACAAGTCTAGGACTAGGAATTCTGAAATTGGTTTTGCTAACAAAGAAACCAGTATTCTTGTTTCCATAAATATATTTTCCTTTCCTTAAGGAATTTTCATCAATGCTAGCTAGTAACTTTGTGTAACTTGGATCAAACACTAAATCGGGTTTTAGCGCAGAAGCGAGGATAGTAAGATAGTGTCCAAATCCAAGTAATCCAGTGTTTCTATTCCTCTGAACAATCCAATGGTTAATTATGGAATGTATTGGATTAATCCCCATAGGGTGACAAAGTGCAATGTAAAGCCATTTTATTTCAGCACTCTGCACCTTAGTGTCATCTAGCCTCTCTATGACTCTGACAGTCATGAATCTATGGATGCTTCTGATTATGGGATTAATTATTCTCATTCTTTCCTTGGAAGAATTTTCAGCAATTTGTAACCAAAAACTCTCTAGAATGTCTTGGTTAACTTCAAAAGTTTCAGGTGAGTTCTCCCAAAATCCCAACAAAGAACCAATCATACCAAAGGACATTTCTACCCAATCTTCCTTCAATCTAAATCTCAAGGCACGGTTATAATCAGAGGAACTGATTATATCCATAGTGGTCATGATTTCTAAAGCTACGTCCCTCTAGTAGGTAGTAGAAATATGAATGAAATTGCTCTAGCAAAAATTCTGAAAAGCTTTCTCTATGCTAGGAGCAAAATCTAGACCGCCCAGGAAATCGAAGTCTAAATCATAATTGGAGGTGATGCGATGCTGGCAACTGTTATACCTTTGCTCTTCAATAGCGGTACGGAGCGAGAATCCTTCCTGCGAGTACTTCCATTGATCCTCTTCAACGTCCATCGCTTGAGGGGCTTGTTCTTGAGCTCAGGTAGAAGAACGGGTCCTCCTTCTTGTTTGCTTGTTTGCTCTAGAACTTCATCAGTGTTGACGGAGAAGCGGGAAGAACACCCTACGTAGGCCTTGATCGCGATGAAGACTGCGATCAGAGTCGGAACTTCCCATCTCAGAGACAGAGTATCTCCTTGATGTGGGCCTTGATGAACTCTCCTCCTCTCGAAGAGGGCTTCCTTTAGATGGGGTACTCTTGAAGGCTTTCTTGAGGAATTTCTTCATCTACCTCTCAAATATTTCTCTCAAAACTAAAACTCTACTTCTTTTCCTGGGGGTTTCTGAACCGGTGGTAGTGGCTCTGGTGTTGAAAAGCAGCGACATCAACTTCTAATTTATAGGCAAAGAGGTGGCTCAAAGGGGAGGTCGATCTGGTGAAGGGCTGGCTGGGGTCGGTTGACCTGGAGGAGTCTGGTCGGCCGAGCCAGGCTTCTTCTGGACCTGCTCGTGTCCAAACTTCTCCTGTAAGCTACCCATAGGATTCCTAGCAATAAAGGCTGGCTTATACAGCAAGGTTCTCGATATGCATGCAGCTTTTGACAGAAAACCAACGAAGTCTTTAAAGTTTGTCTCCTTAGGTGATAGCCTTTTAAACCTTTTCTATCAAAACCTCTTAATTATTATCCATATCAAGTTTGCTAGTTATATTATACTAAAAAGAGGATCCTATGTTGCCTAATTTAAATATTTCTTATTAAGAAGTTGATTATCTCCACTAATTCTACGTCCTTAATTTGCATTTATGCAATATAAATATATTCATAAGTATGCCTACTATAGTAGGTTAAAAACACACAATGTTTATAACAGTCAACATAGATTTTAATTTTGAGATATAAAATAATTTAAGTTGCTAATTCTAAAACCTATGTTTTTGTTTTGCATAAAAACAAATGTTCGGTAAATTTACCGAGTTAATTTCAGAATAAAGATAAGTAATTGAATTGAATTGAATATACCCATCTCATTTCTTTAGCATGGCTTAGGTATACGCCTAGTTTTTGGATAAATTAGAGAGAAGATTTTGAAATCTTATAATAATAAAAGATTAAAATCTAAGAAAAAGGTCTCTCCTTTTTTTTTAATAAACCGCTTCAAAATTGAATCGAATTCAAAAACCGGCAAAGGCTTCGTAATTTTCAAAATTTAGACAGCTACGTAAGTGAGAGTAGCCACCTTTTTATAAAAATTCAAAATCAAATATTAACTAATCTAAACTCTTTATTAATTTTGACCATGGTTCACTTTAAAACTAAAAGCTTTAAACTAAAAATTGTTTCTAAGAAAAACTAATAAACTAAACTAAAAACTTTCTAAAATACCTGGGTTGCCTCCCATAAGCGCTTGAGATAAGTCCTTCAACCTAACATCTTCTGGGCGCCATCCAATGTCTGGTGTAGACACTGCAGATGAGTCTTCTTCTTCAAGCTTCGTCCTCTTCTATTGCTTGACACATCTCGAATCTTGGACGGAATTTGAACGAGCTTGACTCTCCATTGATGTTGAACTTGATCATCCCTTCTTCCACGTTGATGTTGGCTTGAGCTGTTCTGAGAAAAGGTCTTCCAAGTATCGATGGTGACCTTGAGCTTCCTCCAATTTCCAGAATAACGAAGTCAACTGGTACAAGATTTGTTCCAATCTTGACTGGCACGTTCTCAGCGGCTCCTTCTGGATATCTGATTGAGCGATCTGCTAGCTCTAGACACATGGATGTTGGCTCTGCCTGTGGCAGTTTCAGCTTGTCAAACACTGACTTAAGCATGACACTTACACTTGCTCCTAAATCACAAAGAGCCTTGTCAATGTTGAGTGCACCAATAGAGCACGGGAGAGTGGGACATCCCGGATCTGCCTTCTTCTGCAAAGGAGTATCCATGATAGCTGCACTACACGCAGTCGTCAACTTCACACATTCAGATGGCATTTCCCTTTTGTTAGCTAGTATATCTTTGAAGTACTTGGCATAAGTGGGAACTTAGAGTGCATCCAATAATGGCATATGGATATACAGCTGCTTGATCATTTCAAGAAACTTGTTGAAATGCTCATCTGACTTGTTCACTCGAACTCTGCTCTTTTCTGGTAGTATCCTCGTGTCTTCCACTGTCACTGCAGGTTCATCTTCACTCTGAGCTTCTGCTTCCACTTCACTGGCAAGTCTTGTAGTCATTTTCAGATCTCTTGTCTCCTTTCCATATCTGGTAGTGACTGCTTTGAGTGATTCCTTCGACTGTGGTTGTCCTGGGAACTTTCCTTCATTCTTGTTTGGGAGATGCTCTGCAAGTTGAGAGAGTTGATTCTCCAAAATCTTCATCATCCCTACTAGCTGTTGGTTTGAACTTCCCACAGTGGTGATCTTGCCGTCAATGTTCTCCAGCACCTTGTCCATAGCCTTGAACTTGGAGTGTGTGTCCTTGTTGATCTTGGCTTGCTCTTCCATAAAGTCCTTGAGTTGAATTCGTAGAGGAATGACATTCTGAATAGCTGATCCAGCAGTGCACTGTGGTCGATTCTGTCTGTAGTTGGATGGAGGAATCCAACCTTCCTTTCTTGCATAGTCTAGTGCCTTAGCTTCCTCTGGGCAACCTTCCCTTAAATGGCCAAACTCTCCACCCTCTTCACAAGTCATCATGGCTTCTGTAGACTTCACTTCCTCTGCTCTGCCAATCTCTATCTTTCCGAACCTTCTCATGAGTGAGTCGATCTTTCCAACTAAGATCTCCATCTTGTCCACTTCAAGCACACTCTTCGCCACTCCAGTGGATGGAGTGAGAGCAGGCTGTGGTGCCACTCTGTCTGCTCCTGTGCCCCAAGTTCCATTCTCAGCGATCTTCTTGAACAAAGCTTCGGTCTCTGTAGGAGTGAGACTGAGAATTGATCCTCCTGGACGATGCGTCAATCTGGGCTCTACACACTGCGTTGAGTCCACCGCAGAACTTCTGGATCAAGTCCCATTTCTGAAAGTTGTGATGAGGGCAGGCTGACACATAGTCATTGAATCTCTCGTAAGCTTCATCGAATGTCTCCGTGGGGTACTGCACAAATGTTGAAATCTTGTTGCGCAGGGCTTGAGTCTTTTCAGGTGAAAAGTATTTGGCGATGAAAGCTTGTAGTAACTACTGCCAGTTGTTGACCGTAGCTTCTGGAAGTGTGGACAGCCACTAGTGAGCCTTCCCAATCAGTGAGAATGGGAATAGTCTTGCTCTGATCTGATCGTTGGTGACTCCATCGATGTTGAAGGTGTTGCAGATCTGCAAGAACGTCTTCAAGTGTTGATTCGGATCTTCCTTCCCACTGAATGGTTGATTCTGCACCATGCTGATCACTGAGCTTCTGATCTGAAATGCTCTCTGAGGTGGAGTGAGATCTCTGATCTTCAAATCTACTGACGTCGGCACACACAGATCCTAGTAGCTTCCTCTCTTGGTTCTCGTCACCCATTTTCGGCAGAGCTTCACCTTGTTTCCGCGGAAATATGGCAGAGTTTCGGGTCTTCTTTAGTAGCTTCTCTGGATCATCCACATAATTAGTCGGTTTGTTGGACATAGGTCCATCCATTCCTGCTAATGTTAGTGGCAGAGAATATATACAAAGAAAATATATATTCTAGAAAAATATATTAGCTAGAAAAACAATAATTCAGCCATAAATAAACAAAAGGTAAGAAAATAAATTCGAAATTTAAAAGGTATAAAAAGAAAAACATATATGGCGCAAGAATAAAAACAAAATAAAAACTAAAACATAAAAGATAAAGGCTAAATCGAAAATAAAAACTAAAATTAAAGGATAAAAGCTAAAAACACAAAAATTGATAATTAGAGTTGATTGCTAATTACATTTACATGAGATTAAAACTATACAAACTAACTAAAAAAACTAGTAAAAAAGAGACAAAGTTAAATATATACAAACTCAAGTTAATTACTGATTCGCTTAATTAGTTCCCCGGCAACGGCGCCGGAAAAGCTTGTTGACGTCACTTAAGCAAGGCAAACCTTATACTGCAAGCGACAGTATCGTGTGTAGCTTTTTCCCAAGGATGAGTATTATGGGTTTTGTCAATCCAAGGAACGAACTAAAGGTAATCTAATTAACAAGAGTTTGAGAAAAACTTAAAGGGGTGAAAGGTGTATAGCTAACTCTAAACTAATCTTTAATCTAAACCAATCCTTAACCTATACTAGATATGTTAATATATAAGATAGACGATTAGAACATCATTAGAGAACTAATTAAAGGGTATTAATTAGCTTCTAGTCAGGCTCTAAACGGATCCAAAGCATATACGATAACGTGCATCACATCTAAGATAAAACAGCGAGATAACTAGTAGCTTAAGGCAAACAAGCATGTTCAAGCATATTCATCATAGCATAATTAAATCATGATCAACCAATCTAATCCCCTAGATCGAGTTTAACCTTTTCCCGAGCACTATTGTCACCAGTAACTAGGTAATCGACGAGAAATTCTCAACATGCATGTATAATTAGAGAACGCGCTTCTAATTACTTCACATAGTCTAATAACATAATTAAAGCAACTAGAACTTCTAATCACCATGATCACAAGAAATAGAAACATAACTATATCATTAGTAAACTAGATTAGAGATCAAGAACGCTAGATAAATAACACCCTTAATGACATGGTCTAATCAACAAGCATCTAAATCTAAATCTAATTAGAACTAGAACAAACATAATTAGAACAAGAACTTGATAATTAGACAAGAACAAAGCTTCATTGATTAACTGTATCAACGTTACATCCATGATCATACATTCCCTTGATGATACAATTAGGCCTCCAAAGCTAGGATAATTAGAGCACCGTGCAAGGCCTCTAATCACCTCTAGGAACCAGAAGAACTCTAATCCTAGACTAGAAACTCGACCCTCTGCTCTCTCTAGTTGTTGTCCCTCTTTCCGCCGACTTCACGCCTTGATAATGAATTGGATCCCTCGACTCAGGGCCTAGACTCGCTATTTATACCCTAGAGCAGACGTGGGAGAAAAGGCAAATCGAACCGACGTTCTGAGAGGTGGGGTCGGCCGACCAGGAGGGTCAGGGTCGGCCGACCCGGACTCTTCCCGCATCGTCTCATTTCCAGCTTTCGCGGGGTAGTTACTTAATGCTTAAGTAATATTTGTGCGGGGCCTTCGGGACTCTTATGCTTCTGGAATCTTCGTATGGGCCGAACTTCGATGAATTCTTCTGGCCTTTGTCATATTCACCATCTTTAATGAATAAATATCTTTATTTTCTTGTAACTCTTTGACACTTCATTGAATCTTCTGGTTAGGGAGCCTTGATCTACACAGAGGGGCTATGAGTATACCAAGTCTTCCTTGTTCTTCATCTTCAATCCATGTCATCTAGCGGTCTTTTCTTACTCGAAGTGGATCATTGTGAATTTCGCGAAAAATTGGTCTAAAACCTGTAAAAATCACATATAGCATATTTCCAAGACGATATTGCAAAATCCACAATTATCGGTGATAAATGTTAATGAAAGATATAGTTGACGCATAAAATCAATGATAAATCTTATAAAATGATGCATAAATTTCGTACATAAACCGCAGTCAACAACATCCCCACTCTTAAACTTTGCTCGTACTCGAGTAAGTCAAGTTTTACAATTAAAGTTCATTTATAATCATAAATCAAATAATCAAACCAAATTTAAAACTCTCAAATTTTTCTACGTTTTAGACCAACAATTTATACAAGTAAATAGATATTCATGTAAGCATACTCCACAACATATGTAGAAAGAAATCAAAAACTTATCAATAACAAATCTCCTTATTTTTTAATAAATTTTCAAAAAGGATTAAGTATCAAAGATTAAAATATATAAGACCAAGAACTACTCTCATCTTTCTAGGCTCTCAGTGTATAAATATATATGGAATAAACTATAAGAACCTATAAGTATAGGCTTACCTGGAGCTTGGTATGAATCCTAATCAAAATTTAATCTCGATATATTATCAAACTAAGAAAGGAATCTGCTGGTATTACTGAGATTTCTCAAAAAGGTCATGGAATTCATAATGATGAAAAGATTAGAAGAGAGTATATATAGAAAAGTGGACATATGCAAATAAATTAAATGATCTCAAGGCACAAATAAAATCCTTGTTATCGGATTGCATATGGTTGGAAGATTTTCTGGAGTTTTTTTTAAACAACCAACTAAGTTATAGAAAGGTCTTTAAGAAAACAAAGAGGGGCGGTATATTTACCTAATTCTACTTTTGACCACTCTGTTATCAATATACAATGAAAGCCCTTGATCCTCAACCTATGAGAATATTTTATGCTTGAACATTATATGTATATAATTATGTATGAGAGTCATGTCTTTTAGTTAGGAATACAATCGATTTATTCTTTAATTTCCTATCCAAACACTTCACAGAGAAGTTAGACATTTAATTGTGCTGTTACTGAATATACACCAAGACCACATAAGGGACATGATGCACTTACACCTTCCTCCTGCCACCTGATATGCTTGGCTATTTTGTAGGACATGTACAAGCATTTATTAATCCTTTGCTTGATGGGCATGTACTGGATTTATTTAGCTATGACTCTCGTGGGCGCTGATACCCCCTCCTCGTCTACCTTGACATATCTATACTTGAAGGATGGATCGACGCCTAGGAGGGGGGTGAATTAGTCTTTCTAAAAACTATAACTACTGAGCAAAACCTATGCAAAATAAATCTAGCTACGTGCACTAAGGTTTTGCTAAGTGTTGCTATCTCTACCGTGTCTAAGTCTTGCAATCTAGTTTCACCTAGAAGCTAACCTATCAAGCTAGTCTAGAAAAATAAGCATATAATGGCAAAAATATAAATGCGGAAGCTAAAGAGATGGATAGAGAATGCAAACTCCCGTAGACGATGTCAACGTTGGCACACAAATAGAGACTCGGAGATTTTTTTACCGAGGTTTGAGAAACCCCCTACTTCTCGTTTGGTGCCCCTCGTAAAGCTTTGTTCTCGCGAAGTCCGCGCAAGGACTCTGGCCTCAGTCCGCGCAAGGAAGGAGGTTGGCAAAGTGACCCACGCAACGCCTCACTGTCGCGTAGTCCGCACAAGGACTACGGCCTCTCCCGCGCATGGGTAGAGGATGACTCAGTCGCTTGCGAGATGGTCAAGCAACCCGGTCGGGTAACTCCGGATATCCCCGGTACACACCCACACACGCCCTTCGCTCACGTAGTCCGCACAAGGACTATGGCCTCACCCGCTCAAGGGTAGAGGATTGTCGAGGCTATTGGGGTCTTCCGCAGGCCTTTTCACGGACGCTTTCCGCCGTCTCCACTAAGGCGAGCTTTGGCTAAAACGCCGAGGGCCTCAATTCCTCTCACAAGTAATGTGGTAGCCACTCCACACTCCGGAGGGTCTCGCGGGACTGCAAACTGCACACTTACCAAGATGACGTGCACGCAGGCACGGATGAAGACAATGGGCCTAAGCAAAAATGCTTTGCAAGCTCTAGTTATGCCGGGATGTGTCTATTAGCTCTTGTGGTGGTTGGGATCTCAAATGTGTGTATTTGGCTCTTTGGATGGATTAAGGTGGTGCCTCAACACTTGTGTTAGCTTAGGAGTCTCCAACCACAATGTGGAGGCTGTCCATGGGGTTATTTATAGCCCAAACCTCCAAACTAGCCGTTGGGAGCTTTTTTCCACTTTTCTGCGCACCCACCGGACGGTCCGGTGGCACACCATCGGACGGTCCAGTGCGTGTAATCGGCTAGACGTTGAGTCGACCATTGGACCTTAAAATATGACCATAGGAACCATCGGACGATCTGGTGCTGCACCATCGGACGGTCCGGTGCATTGTAGCGTCTCCGTCTTCACCTTGGAGAGCTCTCGGTCTAGAACGTCCGGTGGGGGGTATCGGAAGGTCCGGCACCAGACTGTCCGGTGCATTGAACTTGCACCGGTCCTTCTCTCTTCAATCGTGGCCTTCTTCTACTGGCCGGACCATCCGGTGGGGCTCGACCGAACAGACCGGTGCGTGAAAAATTCCAGCCCGCTGAATAGCCAGCGGGATCGCCGTATCGCACTCTCGCTCCTAACTTTGGGGAAGATTTGGTCTTCTTCTGTGATCTTTTAGATCTTCTGTGAGGTGTTTGTTCCTCAATTCTTCTACTTGCACTGTGGGACTTAACCAAAAACAATTACACATATATTAGTCCCCAAATGGTACATGTTATCACCTCGATCACCAAAACACATTAGGGAACTAAGCACAAAACTTAGCCCATTTTCCTTACAATACTGATTGCAATGCACACAATAAAGTGTTGTCCTTGTGATCCTTTCACAACAACACACAATTATACTCGCACATGTCAATCTTCTCATAAGTCATCCAAGGCGACAAGTAGCATATAGAATCTATACATCTCCTCTAGAGGTGGCTACTCTTCATAGTCAACTAAAAATGACTAGAAACTTAGAGCCAATCCTATACTACCATGTAAATTTAAAGAATTGTAGCGTGGAATTTAACTTGTGTGAAAGTAACGTGAGAGAGTTGCAGAACCTTGCTGGACAATGAGTGTGCTCTGAAGGATATAGTCAAGCCGTTCTACTTTGAGCGCTGGGTCAATCTGAGGGTCCCGTTTGAGTCTGTGTTTGGCGCGAGGCGCTGCAACCTCCAGGAGGCAGTCTAAGAAGTAGGGCTGCGGTGGGACGGCCGCGCCCATTGCGGCCTCGACGATGCGCGCAACACGGCGTGCCTGCTTGCCGATTTGATGCGGCGCAGAGTCACCATCTCCATCACGGGTATGTTCACTGTCCTCATGGCGCCTAAGGAAGATGAGGTTCCTCAGCCATCACTACAGCTGATGGCTCAGCCACTGCCACAGATGTCCAGCCACTGCTACTGCGGCATCCCAATCAAGAGTGACCTGGTGATGACCCCAGGTCCAATGCAAGGACGATACTTCTACATCTGCGGCAATTGGTCGCCAGAGTTTGGGACGATCTGCCCCTTCTTCCTCTGGGCGGCCTGATGGTTGGACGGCTGGACTCCGACGAAGGTAAGGTTAAGCTATCCTCTGTTCTTCCACCTGCTCCTCCTACCTATCTTGCTGCTTAGATTTGTGTAGCATAGAAATTTCACACCGTGTCTAGTTCTCGTGCCACCACATAGCATAGTTCTTCAGTTCTACTCCGGCCACGTTGAAGGTTTCTTTCTCACACTTGGTATGTGCCAGCGAATTAAGGTCGGAATGTGTTATGCATTAAAAATGTGTGAAGTCGTGTTAGCCTTTTCACAGAATTTTATAGGTTGCCATGACATAGCTTTTCACATACTAATATTGTTCTCAGATTTTGTATAACCTAGTTTCACTGTCGCTAAATCTGAATGGGAGAATTAGAAGGTTGCAGTCCATACGATAGAAGCAAGTGTGACTATATTCATTTTTTAAGTTGTCTGATAGCTTTTCTATTTTGTTTTTTACTATATGATAATTTACATGCTTTTGCAGTACTTTTGCACCATAAATTTCACAGTCAACTGCATCTGTAGGTCCTTTAATTTGTCATCTCTTTTGAATTTAGATAACTACTATATATGTCTTTGGCAGATTCCTATCTTTTTGTTTCTTTCAGCAAGTATATATTCTTTCAGCAATATGTACTATGTTATAATTTTATATTCTATTTTGTTGCAGCATAGGGTATTCAATATGTCTGCTAGGCTATTTTCAGCCTAAGGCATTTTCTTAATTATGTGTATGTAGTTTAGTAACTCCGCCTACGTTGTCTCAACATAGCCGGTCCCAAGCCCAGATCAAGGAGGAGGGTGTCCCGTCCCTAAAAGAGTTTGTTATAGGCCTGTTGAACCAACATAAAAAGGAGGAGGGTGTCCCGTCCCTAAAAGAGTTTGTTATAGGCCTGTTGAACCAACATAAAATCTTAGCTACTCAAACGGAGATGAAACCCAAGAGAAATTGTCCCGCTGCTGGTGACTCTCGTTGGGTTTCGATTTCGACACTAGCCTTCCCCATCTTGCTTCGGACTAAAAGGCTTTGATGATGTTGCTTAGTTTAGTCATCTGTGCTGTATATTTTTTTTGTGTGTTTTTCACGCCTTTGTTTTTTCAAGGTAATAGTAGGTGGAGTGTGGTTCTTCTTTTCTTTTTGTTCTTTGGGTAATTTGTCCTTAATCTATTTTTGTTTCTTAGGATTCTATATTAGTAGTGAATGCAATTTAAATAACATAGTATACAAGCAATATGTCGAGGTAGCTTACATATGAATTGTAACCGGAATGATGGACAATAGTGATATATCCATATATGTTGAACTTTTAGAATCCTGAGAACTACAAAATGAAGCAAGCTCTGATCTCTTGTAAGTTCAAATGCTCTGTGGCATATTGTGATCTTTTTTCGACCTTTCCTTTGAGTGTGGTGATTAGGAGATGGGGTTGTAGAAGATAAAAAAATACACCTTAAGCTTTTGCTAAACGTTTTTAGCATTCTTTGTTTTTCCTTGTTGTAATGCAGAAACCGAACAGGGTGTTGCTCAGGCAACTATCCATGGCCATGGTTCTCAGATAACGCCAAAGATCTTGTCAGGAGAATGCTCAATCCAGATCCAAAACAACGAGCAAGTGCTTGGTAATAATCATTCCTGCACAAGATGGCTATACTGTGTTTTACCCCTTTTTTTCAATCTTAATCCAATCAGAAATTCTAATCCTAGACTGCCGAACCTTGCATTAGTACTAATGAAAATAATGCCGTAATATTTCATAAGTGTTGTTTCCTATATGTTTGTCTGGATACCCTTTTATTATCATTTTAAGTCTGAACATCCTTACATCTTTGATTACAGCCTACAGGTCATAACTGAGCATCTTTCAGTAGAGGAGGCTGCTGACAAGAACACGTCGACCCCCACCTGTGCGTCCCTTGACCAGAAGCTTTGCCCTTTCCAAGAGCTGCTCAAGAGGTATGAAAATTTGGCTTTATCCTAAGTCAAACCATCTTAAGTCTAACCAAGTTTATATAGAAATGTAACAGCATTTATGATATCAAATACATATAGTATGAAAATATATTTCACCGTAAACTTAATGATACTAATTTGATAGCATAATCTTCAATATATTTTAATATAAATGTAGTTAAAGTTACAATGGTTTGACTTAGGATAAAACCATCATTTGTTTATTTTGTGGACGGAGGGAGTATACAGTAGTGGACAGTTTAGTGGTTTACAGATTTGAGTGGCAGTGGTGGAGGTGTTTGGATCTTTCAGAACTGAGCTATATGCACCAACAAGTGATACAGGTGATATTGATGCAAGTTATTTTTCCTTTCCGCCTCTTTTCTAGATTTCTACCTAGGCATTTCTCTAGAGCAATTGTTAATCTTAAATGTTAGTTGTATCCCATGGGACATAATGACAACATTACTTACTGCTTGCAGAGCAAAGGAGTAACTTACAGAAGGATGGGGGTATTTTGATAGCATGGGAAGCAGATATTGCATGACACCAACAGTTGAGAATTTTGCCTGCATGGTTGACCTGTTGACAGTGTGGTTATCTGGATGAAGCACAGGACATCATAAAAAATCACCATGCGGGACAGCAGCGAGCTTATGGGATCCCTTCTAATATTTTGTATGGTGCATGGCAATCCTACACCTGCCCAGTCTGCAGCAAGGATTTTTTGTTGTTGATAGGAGCAGCAAGGAATTGTTAAAAATAGAGCGTACAGTTCAGCTTCAGCCAACTACTTGAAAATGTTTTATGAAGCTGATAGCCTCAAGTGGTCAATTATGCAATGAAAGGCAGAGAACTGGACACGTTTGCTACTACCACAGTGTAAACATGAATAAGCGGACATCCAAAAGGATTGTGGTTTTATATATGCCACAGATTAGTCAATGTTACATTTTTGCTGTAATCCCATAGAAGTTACAACCAGTTACACGAGCAATGAATATTACTGCTTATTTATACAATATTTGTCAATGTTGCATTTTGGTCACGAAAAATTTTCTCACACCAATCCTGCCCATCAATGCCTAGATTCTGTCGCTGCAGTGATCCCGTGGCAATCCTCCACATCGCTGATTCCCTTTCCCTTCTGCTTCTACATCCTTCACTCTGCCATTGTCCAACGACCTGCATCCGGCCACTCTGGCGAGGGAGCATCGAGGACGACGCAGCATGTTCTACGTCTGGCTGTTCTCCTCGCTCTCCTAGTCGTTGATCTCTCACTTGACACTCCGGTGACGTTTGTCACTCAGACGTGGGCCGGACCCACGTATCACCACGTATCAATGACAGAGGCAACGTGAGAGGACATCGTTCCTCCTACCGCATCGTATTTCTCCCAACGGGTTGCCCATCGCTACGGCGGACTTTCCTTCTACGCTCTCATTTCTAACCCGATACAGAGACACCAAATTGTGTTTGGTTTGTGGCAAAAAATTTAGCCATAGCAAACCTAGTTCATTTTTTAAACTACGTTGGCTATGGTCAAATTTAGCTACGAACCAAATAGGTATGAATGAAAAGCAAGTGGAGAGTGAGGGATGGCAGGCGACAATTGTGTAAGATTGGTATTCCTATGGCCTTCGAGTGGTTTCCTTCTGTAATCTC
This sequence comes from Paspalum vaginatum, assembly GCA_030272315.1. NCBI lineage: Eukaryota > Viridiplantae > Streptophyta > Magnoliopsida > Poales > Poaceae > Paspalum > Paspalum vaginatum. Next base: position 36,643,518 of record CM059013.1, on the reverse strand, counting down.
CATCCCCGCCTGTCCCCCCTCTCCTGAGCGGTTCCGTATTGGCAGATCTTGTGCAGCGTCCATGACATGCCAGGGTGAGGAACTAGGCAACGTGTGGCCCATGGCCTGTCGAAGGAGGTCGGCCCTCTTTTGCTACTGACTAGTGGCCCATGCCGAAATTGTGGAAATGAAAATCTTTTCTTTTTAGGAACTATATTATCAGTGCCTAGTGATGGTGCAAAAAATAGTGCGAAATGTGCAAAGACCTTCGGTTGGGAAAATCAAATTTCATATGCTTTTGAGATTATATTATGAGATGCTTATTATTGCTGTGCTTGTGCATCAGTTGTGGCACTGAGCTGGTGTACGGCTCTGCATCCCGGTTGATTACACTCCCAGAACTAGAAGAGGCATAATAAGTAAAGCTGTAAAGGTGATTCAGGTGATCCACTCTTCTACGAACATGCACTCTCTGTCCTAATACCTATCGTGCAGGCTCATTCATCTGTGATAGACTGATACGCCAAAAGTGCCATGCTGCGGACTTCGTAGTTACGAATATTAGTTTAAATAATCAAGCCATAGAATCAATAAACTAAATAGAGGAAAGTATGTAAGATCTTGATAGGACATGCATTTGCCAATATTGTGTGCAAGAGAATATACTAACTCCGTGTGTTCCTAGGTTTCGCTAGGAGAAGGGAGGGCCGGCTGATTCTTGATCAACTGATAGACATAACAAAGCTAGACTGACCTTGAATTGTGTGATAATCATAGTGATGTGTGTTTGTCACGATAGTCTATGCATATCTTCTCTGGAAAAATTTACTCCCTCAGTTTATTAATATATGACTTTTTTTAGTGTAATTTGAACTAAAAATGTCATATATTAAAATCCGGAGGGAGTAGATATTTGTGTTATACAGAGTTGACGAAATGGAGATATGTACGTGCAGAGTGTACAAAGAAACTAGATATGTTACATTTTACATGGACTGGAAGTCTAGAACTATGATAGCATATGCATTATTGTCCGAAGAAATCGCCCATGCAAAGTGCAACAAAAAGAATTAGCAAGGTACCACGGTAACTTGGAAAGCGTCATCCAATCAAAATGAGTTTGTAGTCAAGTTATTGTGAGGGGAAAAAGGACTGGTGCATCTATGGCATGATTGTATTGCTGGACATGACTTCGACCAAAAGCTTAATCTTATGACAAAGAGGTGTAACTTACACTTGAACAAACATTTTTTTAATTTCCATAAAAACACAACCATTATAATCAGATAGTGAATAATTTTGAGCAAAGCAGACAAAATAAAAGTAAGTCTAAAACCCACACATAGGGATGGAACACATGTCCCTCACGTGCATTACATTAAACAAATTCAATCAGCGCAACGATACCTTGCCACTACGTACTCCGATCCACCTTATGGTCTATGGCATGATTTTATTGCTGGACTTAGACTTTATTAGCTAATAATACCTCTTGTGCTTGCCGCCGAGTTTTAATTTGCTGTGTTTTCGAAACATGCTAGTTTCCCTCCAGGCCGACTGGAGTGTGCAGCACCATGGTCTCGATGGTAATTCCAGGCCCGAATGCCATCATCACCCCCCACTCCGGCGCTTCTTCCCCACTAGTATCCTGCTTGGCCGCCCGACGGCGGCGCAGCTCATCGAGCACGAAGATGACGGTCGTGCCGCTCATGTTGCCGAACTCGCTCAGCACACGACGGCTCGCCGCGAGCTTGTCGTCGTCCAGGCCGAGCACTCCCTCGATGCGGTCCAGGATGGCACGGCCGCCGGGGTGGACGGCCCAGAAGAGGTCGTTCCACTTGACCCCGGCGACGCCAAGCGCGTCGAAGGCGTCGGTGAGGCACCGCTCGACGTTGCACCCCACCAGGCGGGGCACCTGGTTGGAGATGTGGTATTCCATGCCGCCTTTGTTGATCTCCATGGATATGGCGTCCTCGGTGTCCGGTATCGTGGTCTGCGAGGCGAAGGCCATCTCGAACAGCGGCCGCTCCACGGGGCCGACGGGGTCGGCGCCGACGATGACGGCGCCGGCGCCGTCGCCGAAGATGGCCTGGCCGAGGATGTTGTCGAGGCAGCCGTCCTCCGGGCCGTAGAAGGCGATGAGCGTGATCTCGGAGCACGCCACGAGGACGCGCGCGCCGCGGTTGTTCTCGGCGAGCTCCTTGGCGAGCTGCAGCGACCGGCCCCCGCCGTAGCAGCCGTGGAGGCTGAGCACGGTGCGGGAGACGGTGGGGCTGAGGCCCAGGAGCGACGCGAGGCGGCGGTCGGCGCTGGGCGCGCGCGCGCCGGAGTAGGTGCTGAAGATGAGGTGCGTGATGTCGGTGGCCGGGCGGCCCCACTCGGCGATGGCCTTGGCCGCGGCGCGCGCCGCCAGCTCCGGGACGGCGGCGGAGGCGATGTCGACGCGGGCGTCGAGGGACGGCAGCGCGCGGTCGGTGAAGTCCGGGTTGGCGGCGAGGAGCTGCTCGTCGAGGTGGACGAAGCGCTGCCGGATGCCCGACTTGTTGCAGATCCTGGTGAGCTTGCCCTTGAGGTCGGTGAGGTGCTCGCTGTGGGTGATGCGGAAGTAGTAGTCGGGGTACTCGTCCTGGGCCAGGCACGTCGGCGGGTTCGCCGTGCCGATGCCGAGCACGGCGGCCGGACCGTCCGCGCGCTGGGCACGCCTGATGTCGCGGACGGTGGCTGGAGCGCTGCCCATGGATGGAAGTAGCTCGCCTGCTCCTGGGCTCTAGGAGTCTGGGTAGCTGATGGAGAGCAGAGCACGTTGTACTTGCTATTAGGGATGATGTTTGCTCTTCTTCGTGGTCTGGACGATCTGGGACAGGTGCGTTCTATTTATACCAGTACTAATCGTCGTGGATTCCTGTGGCTGGCTGTTAGGTACTCCATAGTCCATAACAGGCCGTTGTGCTGCTGCTGGGGAACGACTTGGCCTGCAGGTCAACCATCCAAGGAGTTTGACATGTCTTGTAAACTAGGGGACACGGGTGCAGTGCAGCCTCAGAACATCATACTCCTTGCCTACTGTTCTACTCTAAAACAGTACGTGTAGAGATAAAGACACTTATTATACTCTCCTTCACGTATAAGCATCTTATCTAGATTACAAAATACCTAGTTTTTGTACAATATTATCTATATATAGAACTCTTTACCGACCTCGTATCTCCGCCATTAGATGCAAGTAAGATCTAAAAACTAGCCATCGACTAGTTCTTAGCTAGGCCCACAAAATATATAATTCAACTACATGAATTAATCTATTATTATTAGTTGTCTAAACAATTTCATCCACCAAAAGATGAAAAGATACATATCGGGTCTTGATTATTCAAAATCCCGTTTGACAATGTACATTGACATTGTAACGTGATAATATATACTACCTCTGTCATAGAAAATAGGTAAAGTCCATTTCTCTGATCTACGATCTAAAACCACAAAACCAGATATGTCACAACATCCAACTATACAAAACTGTGAAAAGAAAACCCACACCGGGCAGTTTTTTGGGTGATTTTGCTTACGTGGCGGTGTAGGGCCCACATGACCGCTCAGTCGCGCCAGCCTCCGCGCGCACCTGTCCCACCACGTCGGCCTCCGCGCCATGGCCGGCAGCCCGTGGCCGCCCCCCGCGCGCGGCCTTCGTGCCATGGCCACCAATGCACGCGCGCCCGCGCGTGACCTCCCCACTGCCACTCACGCGGTCGCACCTCCCTCCGCACATACGCCGCTCACCTGGGCTCCGCAGCGTCCCACGCGGCGGCGCTGGATGAGCTGGCAGCCTGGCAGGTGCCGCGCCCACGTTGCTGCTGTCGTCCGCGGCTGCGGCTGCCTACACAATGGCGGCCATGCTGGATGACCTCCTACTGCCATCCTCCCGCGAGCACGCCGTGGCCGCGCTCCCAGCGCTGGCGTCGTCCTCGGACGTGGCGCCCCGGCAGGCCCTGGGCACTCCTAGGTTGGTCATCCAGCGCCACCACGGGGATGTCGCGTGTGGGTGGGCATGGCGCGGAGGCCGGCATGGCCAAGCGTGCGTTCAGGAGGCCATGGCACGGAGGGTGGCCTGGTGGGGTGGCCATGGGAGGATGCCACGATGATGGGAGCGGTTGGTAGCAGGAGTGGTGGATGGCGACAACGATGGGAGCGGACAGGAGGTAGCAAAGGAGACAGAGGAAGAGAGGAAAAGGGTAGCCCACTCGCTGGTGCTGACATGTGGGCCCTACGTTGCCACGTAAGCAAAACCACTTAAAAAAACTGCCCAGGAGTGTCTTTTTTGGACGGTTTGTATAGTTGGAGCCTTGGAGGTTATAACATATCTGGTTTTGTCGTTCTAAGTTATAAATCAGACAACCATGACAAGTACAAGATTGTAAAATGGACATTACCCCAGAAAATAAGCCGCATTTGATTACTTATCTTATTTACAAAATTATATAAATATTATTCTTTTGTTATTATTTGATTTATTTTTTGAACATAAATGATAATTTGATTTATGAGCATAAGTGTTTTAAGTTTGACTTATATTTTTTTGTATTCGTATAATTTTGTAATAAGTCGAATGATCTTATATTTTTTTAAGTCTAAAAGGTTGAAATTTGGGAAGTAGAAATTCTAAACATGCCCTTAATTAGACGTTGCTTGGCTCCCTGCCTCCCTCTCCCTCTTACTGCTATTCTGGCCCATACGTCCTTGGGTTGGGCTGCCGACACGTTGCGTGGCGCGTCTTGTGCGGCTGCAGTTGCCGGATGCTTTCCACTAGCTGGTCTGGCGAGACCAAGTTCCCGGTCTCAATGCATGCATGGCCTGTGACGTGATCCACCCGGACTACTACTTTTTAAGAGAGGTCAAATGGTCCAATTTTGCTGCAGCTCAGCTAGTATATACAATTCATCAAAACTGTGTATAAACATGCTGCCGGCATCGGGTTTTGATCGTCGGAGTGGACGAGAGCGGTGGTTGTGCTGGCCTCGTGCGATCTCGGTTGGTGATTGAAGTGATTAGTCAATAGGCGTTTGTTCTTTAATAAATTTGCAAGTGCGTAGCTACATGTAGCACGTTTGGTAAACATTCACTAGTGATATGCCCTATCAAGATATTACATGGCTTGTTGCTTATTAGGAAAAAACCATCCATGTTGTGGCAAAATATAAATTAGACAAATTATTAAGCAATGGATATGCATTTAAAAGGAAACTTTAATTCATTAAGCATAACCTATATCTCGGGAGTCAGGACCACTTACATAGTATAGTAAATTAAAGAAAATTCCACAAATGACATGTATCAATCCCTCCATCCTACTCCCTCCCGGTCCCAAATAAATATCGTTTTGGACATGGCCTAAGTCAAAAATTTTAAACTTTGACTATGAATAACTTAGAAATTATTTAGTTTTGAAACTTAAAAGTCACATGTTTAGATTTGTCTTAAATAGTACTTTCATAAAAATATAAATTTATTATCATGTTCATTTATGTTTAAATAGAAAACATTAGTCAAAGATACATCTTGGAGACCGCGTCGAGGTCCAAAACGACACTTATTTTGGACCCGGAGAGAGTAAATTGTAAGGGATTTTAGACCTTAACTAGGTTCATTAATTACTTCATGTATGCGTATTCAATATCTGTCCATGTTCATCAACATGTTTATAAATATGAACAAATAAAAAGAAGGTTAGAACCCTTTACAATTTGAAACGGAGGAATATATTTCAATTGCCCGTAATTAAGCAAGAGCCATTTGCAAATATATACACATGGTGGGTCAATGAACTGTGTAATTAACCTCCTGTCGCATTCGGAGTTAATTTGGACAGGGTCTAGCTATCTTTGTTCTCTATCGATGAATGAAAAACGTACACGAATAATTGTGCTAGTAAACACCACCGAACCTGAGCTTTCCAATCCAAACAACGCTCGCCCTTGGATTTTGGAGGCCAGTTTTTGTGAATTTATTTGTACACTCTTGAGAGTCAAAACTCGGAAGTCCAAAGTTGCAATGTTCAAGTCCAATATATGCATTCCATTTGACATATTTCTACAGATTTGTTAGTTTTTTGTTGAAACCAGCAAACAAATGATCACGGTTCAAGTTGACGTTGAAAACAGTTTATTTTCACTCCACGTGTTTCTTTGAAACCCGGGGCCAAAATGCTTGCTACAATTTATTTGGCTAACTCGCTTGCAAATTAAGCCATTTCTCACTGAGAGTTTTATTCTTATTAAATAATGTGTTATAAGAGAAGAGAGATGAAATAAGTTTATTGGAATTAAACTAGGCGTACACTGTTTTAAGAAGAATATGAAACATATACTGAAGCTATCATTGAAATATTCATATTGTGTCCAATCCTTTAATTGCAATTAAATACCATGCCTAACCATACCGAAAGGTGAGAAACAATCCGTCGGCAAGCCAACACAAACACTCCTTGGGATGCTTGAAAATTTAGGATTGAAGCAATCCAAATCATCTTGCCATTGACAAGATAATCATATCCGGATCATGGTCCTCAAGTTTTCCTTCTGAAATGATCTTGATGTCGTCTAGAGGAAGTTAATAGGCTAGACTGGAAAATTCAACACTTAAACAAACGGTCAGCCCTCAACGCCGAACAGTCTAGTGCTACCTACTAGATAGTCCGGCGATGATCACCTGATTGTCCGGTGTCACACAGAAAAGAGGCTCCAGTATGGAAATATGCGCGTAAATACTTATCGAACTATATGATGGAGTCAAAAGGCTCTCTTTGGTGATGATGGACTTTTTTTTACTGAAACCTTGCACTCAAAACAAAGAGCTTGCACAAGAGTAAAAGTCAAAGCACAATATAATGCAAAAAGTAATGCGACAAGCACAAAGCTTACGGCAAGCTCCCAGCGGGGGCACAACACACAAGACACAATTTTTTCATAAGGTTCGGTCACACCCTCAAGTGCCCCTATTTCCTCGTTGAGGCGCTCACCAAGAGGTTGAGTTTTTTTCAACTCATGGCCTCCCCTCACCAACCACCAAAGTACGATGAGTGCCTCACATACTAGCAGTGCTCCGGAGAGCAGGGTAATACAAACTTCAAAGCGTGGAACCCACAAGCTTGGTGCCATTCGGTAGATGCCTAGCCATCTAGGAGGAGACCTCCAAGAGTAACAAAAGCTCAAGCTCAACTCTCCCTGAATTAGATAGAGTATATGTTGATTAGTGACTTTTTGAGCTTAGCTTTCCTCTTGATAGTATGATATACTTATACTCAAGATAAAAGGTAAATTTAGTGAGATACACTTGAGTATTGAAGTTGATGAACAATGTCGTCTTGATCAATTTCAGTAGAGAAGAAAAACCAAGCTGAGCTTCATATGAGAGCAATCGTCTTTGAGCTAAATAAGTTGGACTTCAATATGGAAAACCTCTTTCATAGGTAGATAGAGCACGTTTACTCATAAACCATTCAACATAGTACATATTTATCTTTACTAGTGTTGACGTAACTTAAGCACAACAAACCTTATACTATAAGCGACAGTATCATGTGTAGTTTTTCCCCAAGATAAGTATCATGGGTTTTGTCAATCCAAGGAATGAACTAAAGATAATCTAATTAACAAGAGTTTGAGAAAAATTTAAAAGGGTGAAAGATGTAGAGCTAACTCTAAACCAATCCTTAATCTAAACCAATCCTTAACCTATACTAGATATGTTAATATATAAGATAGACGATTAGAACATCATTAGAGAACTAATTAAATGGTATTAATTAGCTTCTAATCAGGCTCTAAACGGATCCAAAGCATATGCGATAACGGGCATCACATCTAAGATAAAACAGCGAGATAACTAGTAGCTTAAGGCAAACCATCATGTTCAAGCATATTCATCACAGCATAATTAAATCATGATCAACCAATCTAATCCCCTAGATCGAGTTTAACCTTTTCCCGGGCTCTACTGTCACTAGTAACCAGGTAATCGACGAGAAACTCTCAACAGGCATACATAATTAGAGAACGCGCTTCTAATTACTTCACATAGTCTAATAACATAATTAAATTAACTAGAACTTCTAATCACCATGATCACAAGAAATAGAAACATAACTATATCATTAGTAAACTAGATTAGAGATCAAGAACGCTAGATAAATAACACCCTTAATGACATGGTCTAATCAACAAGCATCTAGATCTAAATCTAATTAGAACTAGAACAAGCATAATTAGAACAAAAACTTGATAATTAGACAAGAACAAAGCTTCATTGAATAACTGTATCAACGTTACATCTATGATCATACCTTCCCTTGATGATACAATTAGGCCTCTAAAGCTAGGTAATTAGAGCACCGTGCAAGGCCTCTAATCACCTCCAGGAACTAGAAGAACTCTAATCCTAGACTAGAAACTCGATCCTCTGCTCTCTTAGTTGTTGTCCCTCTTTCCGCCGACTTCATGCCTTAATAATGAATTGGATCCCATGACTCGGGGCTAGACTCGCTATTTATACCCTGAAGAAGAAGTGGGAGAAAAGGCAAATCGAACCGACGTTCGGAGAGGTGGGGTCGGCCGACCAGGAGGGTCAGGGTCGGCCGATCCAAACTCTTCCCGCATCGTCTCCTTTCCATCTTTCGCGGGGTAGTTACTTAATGCTTAAGTAATATTTGTGCGGGCCTTCGGGACTCTTATGCTTCTGGAATCTTCGTATGGGTCAAGCTTCGATGAATTCTTCTGGCCTTTGTCATATTCATCATATTTAATGAATAAATATCTTTATTTTCTTGTGGCTCTTTGACACTTCATTGAATCTTCTGGTTAGGGAGTCTTGATCTACACAGAAGGGCTATGTGTACACCAAGTCTTCCTTGTTCTTCATCTTCAATCCATGTCATCTAGCGGTCTTTTCTTACTCCAAGTGGATCATGATGAATTTCGCAAAAAATTTGTCTAAAACCTGTAAAAATCACATGTAGCATATTTCCAACACAATATTGTAAAAATTCACAATTATCGGTGATAAATGTCAGTGAAAGATATAGTTGATGCATAAAATCAATGATAAATCATATAAAATGATGCATAAATTTCGTACATAAGCCGCGTCAACAACTTTCCCACTCTTAAACCTTGCTCGTCCTCGAGCAAGTCAAGTTTTACAATTAAAGTTCATTTATAATCATAAATCAAATAATCAAACCAAATTTAAAACTCTCAAATTTTTCTATGTTTTAGACCAACAATTTATACAAGTAAATAGATATTCATGTAAGCATACTCCACAACATATGTAGAAAGAAATAAAAAACTTATCAATAACAAATCTCCTTATTTTTCAATAAATTTTCAAAAAGGATTAAGTATCAAAGATTAAAATATATAAGCCCAAGAACTACTCTCATCTTTCCAGGCTCTCAGTGTATAAATATATGTGGAATAAACTATAAGAATCTATAAGTATAGGCTTATCTGGCGCTTGGTATGAATCCTAATCAAAATTTAATCTCGATATATTATCAAACTAAGAAAGGAATCTGCTGGTATTACTGAGATTTCTCAAAAAGGTCATAGAATTCATAATGATGAAAAGATTATAAGAGAGTATATATAGAAAAGTGGACATATGCAAATAAATTAAATGATCTCAAGGCACAAATAAAGTCCTTGTTATCGGATTGCATATTGTTGGAAGATTTTCTGGAGTTTTTTTTAAACAACCAACTAAGTTATACAGAGAGGTCTTTAAGAAAACAAAGAGGGGCGGTATATTTACCTAATTCTACTTTTGACCACTTGGTCTTTTTCTCTCTATTTTTTTTTCTTTTTTTTTCTTTCTCTTTCCCCTTTTTTTTTCTGGCGACCACATGGTCGTTTTTCTCCCTTCTTTTTTTTAATCACGACCCCCATCCCCACTCTTAGATAATACTCATCCTTGAGTATTTAAAACACGAATATAAGTGGGATATAACTAAAATATTTATTTCTAAAACTCCAGAAAACAATAGGTTGTGGTCAAGGAAGATATATGAAATGATAATTTTGGTTTCAGGAGGGATATCCAGCAAAGTTTGTAATCTTTTTGATGTAGAGAGTTACAATGTATGGATAAAAAGGCTAGCAAATGAAAAGATAAGTAAAAATGAATGACCAGCTTTGAAATCTCATTCCCTAGATTCAAATCTTAATCCAATTCAATCAAAAATTAAATTTGATAAAAACTACGGTTTAACAATAAAGCTCTAAATAGGTAGGGTCTATATAAAATAATCGTAAGAAACTTAGTCTTAATATTGATAGCTCAAAACAAAATTTCAAGGAGATCCATTATGACAAAGAATTAAAATATAAACTTTGAATAACATGTGGGTCTTTATGAAATATCATATCTACTATATAAATGCTAATCATAATTCAATTAAATTGCATTAATGAGAACATAAATTTAGCTTAATTAATGACATATGATTACAAGAAAATAAATATTTTATTTTATTTCATCTCATCATAGGGAAATACATAATCATGATAAAACTAACTCATACATAAATAAAAAATAACTTATAACTATACATAAATTGATAAAAGAAAAATAACAAAAATAAAATTCATAACGAAAATTTAAGAAATAAATAAAAACTAAGGCAAACCATTGATCTTCACTGTTGACGCCTCTGGTTCCATAGCCTCAAATGGTGCAATTGCTCTTCTATGGTTTGAGTGTTCCGCTCAAACTGATCGGTATTTTCTCTAATTTGATCAAGTATCTGATAATTTTCTGAAGTCATATTTTCTATGCCATAGAATGCTTGTTTAGGTATGCTCTGAGTTGCAATAAATTCAGGAGTATGACGTCTTGGACTCCTTGGAACAAAAGCTGGAGGCGGGGGAAAATGTGTTGAAGGAATGAACACTAGGGTAGAAGTAGGATCAAACGAGCTAACTGGCCTTGGATTAAGCACATGCACTTGAGATGATGATCCTGCTCTAAACTCTTCAGCCATAAAATGCTGACTAGGTTGTGCAGATGGTGTCTCCCAGGCGCCCCATCCAGATGATGGCGGTTGCTGGCTTGATTCTCCTTCCTCAGTCATAAATTTTTCCAACCAATCAATCCTTCCTTGTGCAAATAAGACAAGTCTAGGACTAGGAATTCTGAAATTGGTTTTGCTAACAAAGAAACCAGTATTCTTGTTTCCATAAATATATTTTCCTTTCCTTAAGGAATTTTCATCGATGCTAGCTGGTAACTTTGTGTAACTTGGATCAAACACTAAATCGGGTTTTAGCGCAGAAGCGAGGATAGTAAGATAGTGTCCAAATCCAAGTAATCCAGTGTTTCTATTCCTCTAAACAATCCAATGGTTAATCATGGAATGTATTGGATTAATCCCCATAGGGTGACAAAGTGCAATGTAAAGCCACTTCATTTCAACACTCTGCACCTTAGTGTCATCTAGCCTCTCTATGACTCTGACAGTCATGAATCTATGGATGATTCTGATTATGGGATTAATTATTCTCATTCTTTCCTTGGAAGAATTTTCAGAATTTGTAACCCAAAACTCTCTAGAATGTCTTGGTTAACTTCAAAAGTTTCAGGTGAGTTCTCCCAAAATCCCAACAAAGAACCAATCATACCAAAGGACATTTCTACCCAATCTTCCTTCAATCTAAATCTCAAGGCACGGTTATAATCAGAGGAACTGATTATATCCATAGTGGTCATGATTTTTAAAGTTATGTCCCTCTGGTAGGTTGCAGAAATATGAATGAAATTGCTCCAGCAAAAATTCTGAAAAGCTTTCTCTATGCAAGGAGCAAAATCTAGATTGCCCAGGAAATCGAAGTCTAAATCATAATTGGAGGTGATGCGATGCTGGCAACTGTTATACCTCTGCTCTTTAATAGCGGTACGGAGCGAGAATCCTTCCTGCGAGTACTTCCATTGATCCTCTTCAACGTCCATCGCTTGAGGGGCTTGTTCTTGAGCTCAAGTAGAAGAACGGGTCCTCCTTCTTGTTTGCTTGTTTGCTCTAGAACTTCATCAGTGTTGACGGAGAAGCGGGAAGAACACCCACGTAGGCCTTGATCGCGATGAAGACTGCGATCAGAGTCGGAACTTCCCATCTCAGAGACAGAGTATCTCCTTGATGTGGGCCTTGATGAACTCTCCTCCTCTCGAAGAGGGCTTCCTCTAGATGGGGTACTCTTGAAGGCTTTCTTGAGGAATTTCTTCATCTACCTCTCGAATATTTCTCTCAAAACTAAAACTCTACTTCTTTTCCTGGGGGTTTCTGAACCGGTGGTAGTGGCTCTGGTGTTGAATAGCAGCGACATCAACTTCTAATTTATAGGCAAAGAGGTGGCTCAAAGGGGAGGTCGATCTGGTGAAGGGCAGGCTGGGGTCGGTCGACCTGGAGGAGTCTGGTCGGCCGAGCCAGGCTTCTTCTGGACCTGCTCGTGTCCAAACTTCTCCTGTAAGCTACCCATAGGATTCCTAGCAATAAAGGCTGGCTTATACAGCAAGGTTCTCGATATGCATGCAGCTTTTGACAGAAAACCAATGAAGGCTTTAAAGTTTGTCTCCTTAGGTGATAGCCTTTTAAACCTTTTCTATCAAAACCTCTTAATTATTATCCATATCAAGTTTGCTAGTTATATTATACTAAAAAAAGGATCCTATGTTGCCTAATTTAAATATTTCTTATTAAGAAGTTGATTATCTTCACTAATTCTACGTCCTTAATTTGCATTTATGCAATATAAACATATTCATAAGTATGCCTACTATAGTAGGTTAAAAACACACAATGTTTATAACACTCAACATAGATTTTAATTTTGAGATATAAAATAATTTAAGTTGCTATTCTAAAACCTATGTTTTTGTTTTGCATAAAAACAAATGTTCGGTAAATTTACCGAGTTAATTTCAGAATAAAGATAAGTAATTGAATTGAATTGAATATACCCACCTCATTTCTTTAGCATGGCTTAGGTATACGCCTAGTTTTTGGATAAATTAGAGAGAAGATTTTGAAATCTTATAATAATAAAAGATTAAAATCTAAGAAAAAGGTCTCTCCTTTTTTTTAATAAACCGCTTCAAAATTGAATCGAATTCAAAAACCGGCAAAGGCTTCGTAATTTTCAAAATTTAGACAGCTACGAGAGTAGCCACCTTTTTATAAAAATTCAAAATCAAATATTAACTAATCTAAACTCTTTATTAATTTTGACCATGGTTCGCTTTAAAACTAAAAGCTTTAAACTAAAAACTGTTTCTAAGAAAAACTAATAAACTAAACTAAAAACTTTCTAAAATACCTGGGTTGCCTCCCATAAGCGCTTGAGATAAGTCCTTCAACCTAACTTCTTCTGGGCGCCATCCAATGTCTGGTGTAGACACTGCAGATGAGTCTTCTTCTTCAAGCTTCGTCCTCTTCTATTGCTTGACACATCTCGAATCTTGGACGGAATTTGAACGAGCTTGACTCTCCATTGATGTTGAACTTGATCATCCCTTCTCCCACGTTGCTGTTGGCTTGAGCTGTTCTGAGAAAAGGTCTTCCAAGTATCAATGGTGACCTTGAGCTTCCTCCCATTTCCAGAATAACGAAGTCAACTGGTACAAGATTTGCTCCAATCTTGACTGGCACGTTCTCAGCGACTCCTTTTGGATATCTGACTGAGCGATCTGCTAGCCTAGACACATGGATGTTGGCTCTGGCTGTGACAGCTTCAGCTTGTCAAACACTGACTTAAGCATGACACTTACACTTGCACCTAAATCACAAAGAGCCTTGTCAATGTTGAGTGCACCAATAGAGCACGGGAGAGTGGGACATCCCGGATCTGCCTTCTTCTGCAAAGGAGTATCCATGATAGCTGCACTACACTCAGTCATCAACTTCACACATTCGGATGGCATTTCCCTTTTGTTAGCTAGCATATCTTTGAAGTACTTGGCATAAGTGGGAACTTGGAGTGCATCCAATAATGGCATATGGATATACAGCTGCTTGATCATTTCAAGAAACTTGTTGAAATGCTCATCTGACTTGTTCACTCGAACTCTGCTCTTTTCTGGTAGTATCCTCGTGTCTTCCACTGTCACTGCAGGTTCATCTTCACTCTGAGCTTCTGCTTCCACTTCACTGACAAGTCTTGTAGTCATTTTTGGATCTCTTGGCTCCTTTCCAGATCTGGTAGTGACTGCTTTGAGTGATTCCTTCGACTGTGGTTGTCCTGGCAACTTTCCTTCATTCTTGTTTGGGAGATGCTCTGCAAGTTGAGAGAGTTGATTCTCCAAAATCTTCATCATCCCCACTAGCTGTTGGTTTGAACTTCCCACAGTGGTGATCTTGCCGTCAATGTTCTCCAGCACCTTGTCCATAGCCTTGAACTTGGAGTGTGTGTCCTTGTTGATCTTGGCTTGCTCTTCCATAAAGTCCTTGAGTTGAATTTCGTAGAGGAATGACATTCTGAAGAGCTGATCCAGCAGTGAACTGTGGTCGATTCTGTCTGTAGTTGGATGGAGGAATCCAACCTTCCTTTCTTGCATAGTCTAGTGCCTTTGCTTCCTCTGGGCAACCTTCCCTTAAATGGCCAAACTCTCCACACTCTTCACAAGTCATCATGGCTTCTATAGACTTCACTTCCTCTGCTCTGCCAATCTCTATCTTCCCGAACCTTCTCATGAGTGAGTCGATCTTTCCAACTAGGATCTCCATCCTGTCCACTTCAAGCACACTCTTCGCCACTCCGGTGGATGGAGTGAGAGCAGGCTATGGTGCCACTCTGTCTGCTCATGTGCCCCAAGTTCCATTCTCAGCGATATTCTTGAACAAAGCTTCGGTCTCTGTAGGAGTGAGATTGAGAATTGTTCCTCCGGACGATGCGTCAATCTAGGCTCTACACACTGCGTTGAGTCCACCGTAGAACTTCTAGATCAAGTCCCATTTCTGAAAGTTGTGATGAGGGCAGGCTGACACATAGTCGTTGAATCTCTCGTAAGCTTCATCGAATGTTTCCGTGGGGTACTGCACAAATGTTGAAATCTTGTTGCGCAGGGCTTGAGTCTTTTCAGGTGAAAAGTACTTGGCGATGAAAGCTTGTAGTAACTGCTGCCAGTTGTTGACCGTAGCTTATGGAAGTATGGACAGCCACTAGTGAGCCTTCCCAATCAGTGAGAATGGGAATAGTCTTGCTCTGATCTGATCGTTGGTGACTCCATCGATGTTGAAGGTGTTGCAGATCTGCAAGAACGTCTTCAAGTGTTGATTCGGATCTTCCTTCCCACTGAATGGTTGATTCTGCACCGTGCTGATCACTGAGCTTCTGATCTGAAATGCTCTCTGAGGTGGAGTGAGATCTCTGATCTTCAAATCTACTGACGTCGGCACACACAGGTCCAGTAGCTTCCTCTCTTGGTTCTCGCCACCCATTTTCGGCAGAGCTTCACCTTGTTTCCGCGGAAATATGGCAGAGTTTCGGGTCTCCTTTAGTGGCTTCTCTGGATCATCCACATAATTAGTCGGTTTGTTGGGCATAGGTCCATCCATTCCTGCTAATGTTAGTGGCAGAGAATATATACGAAGAAAATATATATTCTAGAAAAATATATTAACTAGAAAAAAATAATTCGGCCATAAATAAACAAAAGGTAAGAAAATAAATTCGAAATTTAAAAGGTATAAATAGAAAAACATATATGGCGCAAGAATAAAAACAAAATAAAAACTAAAACATAAAAGATAAAGGCTAAATCGAAAATAAAAACTAAAATTAAAGGATAAAAGCTAAAAACACAAAAATTGATAATTAGAGTTGATTGCTAATTACATTTACATAAGATTAAAACAATACAAATTAACTAAAAAAACTAGTAAAAAAGAGACAAAGTTAAATATATACAAACTCAAGTTAATTATGATTCGCTTAATTAGTTTTCCGGCAACGGCGCCAGAAAAGCTTGTTGACGTCACTTAAGCACGGCAAACCTTATACTGCAAGCGACAGTATCGTGTATAGCTTTTTCCCAGGATGAGTATCGTGGGTTTTGTCAATCCAAGAAACGAACTCAAGGTAATCTAATTAACAAGAGTTTGAGAAAAACTTAAAGGGGTGAAAGGTGTATAGCTAACTCTAAACCAATCTTTAATCTAAACCAATCCTTAACCTATACTAGATATGTTAATATATAAGATAGACGATTAGAACATCATTAGATAACTAATTAAAGGGTATTAATTAGCTTCTAATCCGGCTCTAAACGGATCCAAAGCATATACGATAACGGGCATCACATCTAAGATAAAACAGCGAGATAACTAGTAGCTTAAGGCAAACAAGCATGTTCAAGCATATTCATCATAGCATAATTAAATCATGATCAACCAATCTAATCCCCTAGATCGAGTTTAACCTTTCCCCAGACTCTACTGTCGCCAGCCACCAGTAACCAGGTAATCGACTAGAAACTCTCAACATGCATATATAATTAGAGAACGTGCTTCTAATTACTTCACATAGTCTAATAACATAATTAAATCAACTACAACTTCTAATCACCATGATCACAAGAAATAGAAACATAACTATATCATTAGTAAACTAGATTAGAGATCAAGAACGCTAGATAAATAACACCCTTAATGACATGGTCTAATCAACAAGCATCTAGATCTAAATCTAATTAGAACTAGAACAAGCATAATTAGAACAAAAACTTGATAATTAGACAAGAACAAAGCTTCAATGATTAACTGTATCAATGTTACATCCATGATCATACCTTCCCTTGATGATACAATTAGGCCTCTAAAGCTAGGTAATTAGAGCACCGTGCAAGGCCTCTAATCACCTCCAGGAACTAGAAGAACTCTAATCCTAGACTAGAAACTCGACCCTCTGCTCTCTCTAGTTGTTGTCCCTCTTTCCGCCGACTTCACGCCTTGATAATGAATTCGATCCCTCGACTCGGGGCCTAGACTCGCTATTTATACCCTGGAGAAGACGTGGGAGAAAAGGCAAATCGAACCGACGTTCGGAGAGGTGGGGTCGGCCGACCAGGAGGGTCAGGGTGGGCCGACCCGGACTCTTCCCGCATCGTCTCCTTTCCATCTTTCGCGGGGTAGTTACTTAATGCTTAAGTAATATTTGTGCGGGGCCTTCGGGACTCGAATCTTCGTATTGGCCGAGCTTCGATGAATTCTTCTAGCCTTTGTCATATTCATCATCTTTAATGAATAAATATCTTTATTTTCATGTAGCTCTTTGACACTTCATTGAATCTTCTGGTTAGGGAGCCTTGATCTACACAGAGGGGCTATGAGTACACCAAGTCTTCCTTGTTCTTCATCTTCAATCCATGTCATCTAGCGGTTTTTTCTTACTCGAAGTGGATCATAGTGAATTTCGCGAAAAATTGGTCTAAAACCTGTAAAAATCACATATAGCATATTTCCAAGACAATATTGCAAAATCTACAATTATCGGTGATAAATGTTAATGAAAGATACAGTTGACGCATAAAATCAATGATAAATCTTATAAAATGATGCATACATTTCGTACATAAACCGCGTCAACAACATCCCCACTCTTAAACCTTGCTCGTCCTCGAGTAAGTCAAGTTTTACGATTAAAGTTCATTTATAATAAAAAATCAAATAATCAAACCAAATTTAAAACTCTCAATTTTTTCTACGTTTTAGACCAACAATTTATACAAGTAAATAGATATTCATGTAAGCATACTCCACAACATATGTAGAAAGAAATAAAAAACTTATCAATAACAAATCTCCTTATTTTTTAATAAATTTTCAAAAAGGATTAAGTATCAAAGATTAAAATATATAAGCCCAAGAACTACTCTCATCTTTCCAGGCACGTTGAAGGTTTCTTTCTCACACTTGGTATGTGCCAGCGAATTAAGGTCGGTCTTCTCAATGCTTTATTCTTGTGAGATTTTGATTCCTTGTTGCTTGGAATTCTTGACATTATTTCTTTTGTCTTCCCCACGTCTGAAAACTTAGTATTTGGAAGAAAAAAACATCACTTGAGCTATTCAGAAGACAGGTTAACCATGAATTAGGATAGTTTAAGTTGTGTTAGTTTGAAGCAGGATAATAGGCTGAGAAAGTTGTCTAAATATTGGCATAAATTTCAGTGTTATTCTAGTTTGTTTCTTTTGTTCTGGATAGCCACACTGAAATTTCCTAGAGTGAATTAGTTTCTCCTTTTTGCTTAGCGGCCTTGCAAATTTAGGTTGTTTCAGATGTTCTAGGCTATCTTCAGCTATAATGACTATAATCAAATTGCACGCTGTGTTAGTGATTGTAGTTATCTAAACATTTTTATATATCTAGTGAGTGGAATGTGTTATGCATTAAAAATGTGTGAAGTTGTGTTAGCCTTTTCACAGAATTTTATAGGTTGCCATGACATAGCTTTTCACATACTAATATTGTTCTCAGTTTTTGGATAACCTAGTTTCACTGTCGCTAAATCTGAATGGGAGAATTAGAAGGTTGCAGTCCATACGATAGAAGCAAGTGCGACTATATTCATTTTTTAAGTTGTCTAATAGATTTTCTATTTTGTTTTTTAATATATGATAATTTACATGCTATTGCAGTACTTTTGCACCATAAATTTCACTGTCAACAGCATCTGTAGGTCCTTTAATTTGTCACCTCTTTTGAATTTAGATAACTACTATATATGTCTTTGGCAGATTCCTATCTTTTTGTTTCTTTCAGCAAGTATATATTCTTTCAGCAATATGTACTATGTTATAATTTTATATTCTATTTTGTTGCAGCATAGGGTATTCAATATGTCTGCTAGGCTATTTTCAGCGTAAGGCATTTTCTTAATTATGTGTATGTAGTTTAGTAACTCCGCCTACGTTGTCTCAACATAGCCGGTCCCAAACCCAGATCAAGGAGGAGGGTGTCCCGTCCCTAAAAGAGTTTGTTATAGGCCTGTTGAACCAACATAAAAAGGAGGAGGGTGTCCCGTCCCTAAAAGAGTTTGTTATAGGCCTGTTGAACC
Organism: Paspalum vaginatum; assembly: GCA_030272315.1. Taxonomy (NCBI): domain Eukaryota; kingdom Viridiplantae; phylum Streptophyta; class Magnoliopsida; order Poales; family Poaceae; genus Paspalum; species Paspalum vaginatum. The sequence goes on along the minus strand of CM059013.1, from coordinate 36,624,445 downwards.
AACATAAAATCTTAGCTACTCAAACTGAGATGAAACCCAAGAGAAATTGTCCCGCTGCTGGTGACTCTCGTTGGGTTTCGATTTCGACACTAGCCTTCCCCATCTTGCTTCGGACTAAAAGGCTTTGATGATGTTGCTTAGTTTAGTCATCTGTGCTGTATATTTTTTTCGTGTGTTTTTCACGCCTTTGTTTTTTCAAGGTAATAGTAGGTGGAGTGTGGTTCTTCTTTTCTTTTTGTTCTTTGGGTAATTTGTCCTTAATCTATTTTTGTTTCTTAGGATTCTATATTAGTAGTGAATGCAATTTAAATAACATAGTATACAAGCAATATGTCGAGGTAGCTTACATATGAATTGTAACCGGAATGATGGACAATAGTGATATATCCATATATGTTGAACTTTTAGAATCCTGAGAACTACAAAATGAAGCAAGCTCTGATCTCTTGTAAGTTCAAATGCTCTGTGGCATATTGTGATCTTTTTTCGACCTTTCCTTTGAGTGTGGTGATTAGGAGATGGGGTTGTAGAAGATAAAAAAATACACCTTAAGCTTTTGCTAAACGTTTTTAGCATTCTTTGTTTTTCCTTGTTGTAATGCAGAAACCGAACAGGGTGTTGCTCAGGCAACTATCCATGGCCATGGTTCTCAGATAACGCCAAAGATCTTGTCAGGAGAATGCTCAATCCAGATCCAAAACAACGAGCAAGTGCTTGGTAATAATCATTCCTGCACAAGATGGCTATACTGTGTTTTACCCCTTTTTTTCAATCTTAATCCAATCAGAAATTCTAATCCTAGACTGCCGAACCTTGCATTAGTACTAATGAAAATAATGCCGTAATATTTCATAAGTGTTGTTTCCTATATGTTTGTCTGGATATCCTTTGATTATCATTTTAAGTCTGAACATCCTTACATCTTTGATTACAGGTCATAACTGAGCATCTTTCAGTAGAGGAGGCTGCTGACAAGAACACGTCGACCCCCACCTGTGCGTCCCTTGACCAGAAGATTTGCCCTTTCCAAGAGCTGCTCAAGAGGTATGGATCACCAGAATTGATCTTCTGACGATATGTGCTTAATTAGCTGTTCTTAAATCTTAATGCTTACTGCACAGCACTGATGCTTGACATGTCTACTCACGATACAGAGGTGACACGCAGGGGGCCAAGGCAGCAGCTGTAGCGCCATTGCCTCTGCGATTCCAACCGTTAGTTCATCTATATATGCAAGCGTTCATCCAACCTTATGATAGCATAAGCCAGCCTTGTTGTATAATGTATATGACCATTTTGCACGTTGAGCTGGCGAGCGGCTGGATGGTGCCGTGGGCCAAGGCCAACAGCAACCCCACCGTCCGTCCGGCCCTCATCATCTCCACTGGTGCGTACAGAGTGTACTGCTCCTACAATTCCACACTCACAGCCTCAGAGCATTCCTGGCTGGTTCTGATCCTCATTTGCTAGCTAATGCCTGGTTTCAAGCAGTTCCTGGCATGACCTACTTCATCGCCGCTGACAAGAAGTCACGTCGCTCGTGAAGCGCCACTCCTTCGAGAACACCCCCGAGCACCTGAAGAACATCTCCTTGCTGGGCGCCAGTCATCCCCACTGGGCCTTGTTCCAGCCTTAAAAAGCACGCCACACAACACAAGCAAGGTTTGTACTGCCATGTGTTTTTTGCGTGCATGTTCTTTTTTTTTTTTTTTTGCATTAAGCAGGGGGGCCTGCAGTGCAGACCAGCATTAGTAGCTGCCTTTTTAGCTTCTATCTCTATGTAGTGGTGTGGTCTATCTGCTCGCTGTGAATTATGCCCACAGTTGCTGACAGGGATATGTTTGGGAACAAAGATACATTGCATAATTTTGATGAACTGAAGCTTAGTATATGTCAGTTTGGTCACCACTCACCAAGTGCCCCCTCCCCTGGCACAACAAATTTTCAGAAGAGCGCAGACATACAGTTGCAAGAAGCAGGCTGGCAGCAGGCCATCGTGGTCTCTCTGCACTCTTTACTTGCCGTCTCTCTGCATGCAGTTATGGTGCTACTTATCACAGTTCGTTCTGTTTTTTTGCTTTCAAATTTTTTATCCTATTACACCGTATAGATTATGCATAGGAGTGGCTAATTGAGTGATGATTTGTTGCCAATCGACATTTGTTGTGACTTACCAGATTATTGGAGATGCCTTGTTACCTTATTTGCAGTAATTTTCTAATTGCATAATTCGTAATACATGCAACAAATACTAATGGAAGCTGTTAGTAGATATTTTTTCCCTTCACAACAGAAACTAATTAAATTCACATCTAATTGAAATAATTATTCTGCAGTTTGCCCTAACATTTGTGATATTTGTGCAACTAGTCAAAGTTTTTCCCCCTCTAAGGGTTATTTAGTTTGATGAGGGTGATGACTACTGTTTGGTAATTCTTCTGGATGTTTTGGCCGCTTAGAAGAATGAATTGATATATGTCTTTACTTTGTTGAAATGCTCACAAAACCAGTCATTTTCTCGTGATTTATTGGTAATGAAAATTCAGATTAATCTACTTTGAATTCTAAAGATTGGGTTGTGGGGTCTGTTTGATAAGTCAAAATGCATCCATGGGTGATAATTCTTTCTCTGTTCCTAAGTTTAGAAGCAAACTTTGTTACACCACACAAGCAGAACAAAGAAGATGATTGCAGTCTCATTTCTGAAGCTCCAGTGCTGAGATGAGGGACATGGTCAGAACAAGCGAGGAGAACAAGTTCAGAAGACAACTTTGAATCACCAAATAAGCAGAAGCATGAAAACACCTGCAGTCTTATTTCTGAAACTCCAGTGTTGAGAAGAGGGACATACTCATAACTAGTGAAGGGTACAAGTTTAGAAGCAAGTTCAGCACCTACCTGACTTTGTTTTGCATTTGGCATCCACGACCGGCACAATGGAATCAATGATATCTTGATAGGGTAATTTTCTTGGTCCATCTCTCCATAATTTCTTCCGATGTCTTTTTTTGTTTCATATGTTGCAGTTTTACTCAAGCCATTTTACTTAGTTGATCTAGGGCTTCTAATCATATATAGCTATTATAAGATATACTCCCTTTGTCCATGAAAATTTTTTTGAAAATTTGGCTTTATTCTAAGTTAAACCATCTTAAGTCTAACCAAGTTTATATAAAAATGTAACAACATTTATGATATCAAATACATGCAATATGAAAATATATTTCACCGTAAACCTAATGATACTAATTTGGTAGCATAATCTTCAATATATTTTAAAATAAATATAGTTAAAGTTACGATGGTTTGACTTAGGACAAAGTCATCATTTCTTTATTTTGTGTACGGAGGGAGTAATAGTAGTGGACAGTTTAGTGGTTTCCAGATTTGAGTGGCAGTGGTGGAGGTGTTTGGATCTTTCAGAACTGAGCTATATGCACCAACAAGTGATACAGGTGATATTGATGCAAGTTATTTTTCCTTTCCGCCTCTTTTCTAGATTTCTACCTAGGCATTTCTCTAGAGTAATTGTTAATCTTAAATGTTAGTTGTATCCCATGGGACATAATGACAACATTATTTACTGCTTGCAGAGCAAAGGAGTAAATTACAGAAGGATGGGGGTATTTTGATAGCATGGGAAGGAGATATTGCGTGACACCAACAGTTGAGAATTTTGCCTGCATGGTTGACCTGTTGACAGTTTGGTTATCTGGATGAAGCACAGGACTTCATAAAAAATCACCATGCGGGACAGCAGCAAGCTTATGGGATCCCTTCTAATATTTTGTATGGTGCATGGCAATCCTACACCTGCCCAGGCTGCAGCAAGGATTTTTTGTTGTTGATAGGAGCAGCAAGGAATTGTTAAAAATAGAGCGTACCGTTCAGCTTCAGCCAACTACTTGAAAATGTTTTATGAAGCTGATAGCCTCAAGTAGTCAATTATGCAATGAAAGGCAGAGAACTGGACACGTTTGCTATTACCACAGTGTAAACATGAATCAGCGGACATTCAAAAGGATTGTGGTTTTATATATTCCACAGATTAGTCAATGTTACATTTTTGCTGTAATCCCATAGAAGTTACAACCAGTTACACGAGCAATGAATATTACTGCTTATTTATACAATATTTGTCAATGTTGCATTTTGGTCACGAAAAATGTTCTCACACCAATCCTGCCCATCAATGCCTAGATTCTGTCGCTGCAGTGATCTTGTGGCAATCCTCCACGTCGCTGATTCCCTTTCCCTTCTGCTTCTACATCCTTCACTCTGCCGTTGTCCAACGACCTGCATCCGGCCACTCTGGCAAGGGAGCATCGAGCACGACGCAGCATGTTCTACGTCTGGCTGTTCTCCTCGCTCTCCTAGTCGTTGATCTCTCACTTGACACTCCGGTGACGTTTGCCACTCAGACGTGGGCCGGACCCACGTATCACCACGTATCAATGACAGAGGCAACGTGAGAGGACATCATTCCTCCTACCGCGTCGTGGTTCTCCCAACAGGTTGCCCATCGCTGCGGCGGACTTTCCTTCTACACTTTCATTTCTGACCCTATATAGAGACACTAAATTGTGTTTGGTTTGTGGCAAAATTTTGACCATAGCAAACCTAGTTCATTTTTTAACTACATTAGCTATGGTTAAATTTAGCTACGAACCAAGCAAGTGGAGAGTGAGGGATGGCAGGCGACAATTGTGTGAGATTGGTATTCCTATGGCTCTCGAGTGGTTTCCTTCTGTAATCTCCATCCCCGCCTGTCCCCCCTCTCCTGAGCGGTTCTGTCTTGGCAGGTCTTGTGCAGCGTCCATGACGTGCCAGGGTGAGGAGCTTGGCAACGTGTGGCCCATGGCCTGTTGAAGGAGGTCGACCCTCTTTTGCTACTGACTGGTGGCCCACGCCCAAATTGTGGAAATGAAAATCTTTTCTTCTTAGGAACTATATTATCAGTGCCTAGTGATGGTGCAAAAAATAGTGCGAAATGTGCAAAGACCTTCGGTTGTGAAAATCAAATTTCATATGCTTTTGAGATTATACTATGAGATGCTTATTATTGCTATGCTTGTGCATCAGTTGTGGCACTGAGCTGGTGTACGGCTCTGCATCCCGGTTGATTACACTCCCAACTGGCAGAGGCATAATAAGTAAAGCTGTAAAGGTGATTTGGGTGATCCACTCTTCTACGAACATGCACACTCTGTCCTAATACCTATAGTGTAGGCTCATTCATCTGTGATAGACTCATAAGCCAAAAGTGCCATGCTGCTGACTTCATAGTTATGAATACTAGTTTAAATAATCAAACCATACTATCAATAAACTAAATAGAGGAAAGTATGTAAGATCTTGATAGGACATGCATTTGCCATTATTGTGTGCAAGAGAATATACTAACTCGATCCGTGTGTTCCTAGGTTTTGCTAGCAGAAGAGACGGCCGGCAGATTCTTGATCAAATGATAGACATAACAAAACTGGACTGACCTTGAATTGTGTGATAATCATAGTGATGTGTGTTTGTCGCCCTTTTATTTCAACTTGTCTTGTGTTCTTTATGCTTTGGATCCTGTGATGGTTCAAATCATCAACCATCTTGCATAATTTATAGGAGTAGTGTTCTATTTTGAATATATGCGACACTTGGAGTCTTGTTATATAGTAGTAGTAGTGCTTAAAAATAGCTTCAGTAGAGCTGTTTGGCATGGGAAACTTGATGCTTACAATACGATGTGTTCGTGGCCTTTACTCTGACATGTGACTGGGTAATATTTAGTATTTGTGACAGTCGATGTCACTGAATACATCCCCCATATTGTTATCTTGTATTATTCCTCTCTGAATTTTACTTACATTTCTAGAAACCTCTGTATGGTGGTCTGCTGGGTCTGTAATTCACTAATTCAGTCTTTGTATTATCACTGGATTGAGAACCTGATTCTCACACAAAGGAAAAAAGAGAGATACCATAGGCAGGGTTTGGCTGTGTGCGTATTTTCACTGAACATTGCTCTCTGCATTTCTTAAGTGAACCTGATTTTGGTTACGTTTCTTTCGTTGCCTTGTTACATCTAACTTGAATAGGAACTGGAATTTTTCTTCACTGAACATTTTGCTCTTGCTCTGCATGTAACCAGGTTGGTCTTTGGATCTTTGGAGGAGTGCTGAATGTAGATGCAGTCTCTGCAGCAATTCTTGGCCTAGCTGTTCTTTTAATTTCAGGGGTTGTCACATGGAAAGAGTGTCTAGCAGAGTCTGTGGCATGGGACACCCTTACATGGTTTGCTGCACTTATTGCAATGGCTGGCTACCTCAACAAATACGGGCTGATCTCTTGGTTCAGTGAGACTGTAGTTAAGGTACACTAACTCTTCCTCCTGTAAATCTCTCCTCACATCAGAATTAACTTCAGATTGCATCCAAATTTCTAAAATGATTTGTAACTGCAATAGGCATTGATCATGATGGATATTCTCTGTTACAGTATGGCATGGTGCTGAACTTGATGCCACACAAATCATAGTGTTTGCTGCTGTTTTTTGGTAACATTTGTATAGGTTCCACCAAGGCGAACATTGCAAGGAATTCTGATACTAAATAACATTTATAAATATGTATAGGAACTAGGAGCTATCATTTTGCTTTTCATCTGCTCACAGCTCACTCTTGGAAAGAAGTGTTATCAACACGATGGGATATGCTACGTGGTTATGCTATAAAGAATTTTGGTTTGCTAGACCAGAGTTAGAAATGGTTCTATTGATTCTTCTTACCTTAATTTGGGTGAATGGCCGATTGGTAGGCTCATATATTAATAAAAAAAATTGGGGCATGCAGTTCAGTGCCCATCTTTTTCTGCAGACAGTTCAATGCCAATTTTGGGCCTGATGTCCCAATGAGTTTATTCTTTGGTTAACCCAGAGTCCTAGACTGGTGTCAACATCGTTGAATAAAATGCCTTTTCGTTTTGCTGATTCCTCCTGTATTGACACATCTTTTTGTTTCTTACAGTTTGTTGGAGGCCTTGGTTTGTCATGGCAATACTCATTTGGTGTCTTGCTGCTGCTGTACTTCTACTCCCACTATTTCTTCGCCAGTGGTGCCGCACATATCGGAGCAATGTTCACTGCATTCCTGTCAGTGTCGAGTGCCCTGGGCACCCCCCCCCCCACTCTTTACTGCCATGGTTCTCTCATTCCTCTCTAATATCATGGGTGGCATCACCCACTACGGCATTGGCTCTGCTCCTGTCTTCTATGGCGCTGGGTATGTCCCGTTGGCTCAATGGTGGGGCTATGGGTTCGTTATCTCTGTCGTAAACATCATCATCTGGCTTGGTGCTGGAGGCTTCTGGTGGAAGATGATCGGGCTGTGGTGAGCACTGCAGTAACTGCGAGGTTCCTTTGTTTTCTGTTGTTTTGGTATTAGGGAGAAGGAAAACTATTCCGAATATGCGGCGCCACAGGTTCGGCTGTCCACAAAGTTTTGTCGTCGACATGATTGCAACCCATTCTTTTAGTTGGTATCGATACATTTGTTCGAACCTTCCGGCAGCTAATTGCAAGGCCAGGGTGCCGTTTTTTACTAGCAAAAATTAATTAACTGTATCGAGTTGTGGTCAATGAATCTTGGAGATCATTCTCTAGATATATACCCATGATGGATGACTATTTCTGCTGTTTCGTTGTCATGTTCGGATTATGTTGTGATGCACCATCATCTGCATTATATCGGTGCATTGGTAACCATGGCTTTATACTGCTGGCTGGATCTTTGATTCTTTGTGCATTCTAATAAGGTACAACTTCTGTTATCTACAATTGGCATTGCTTTTGGAATTATGTAGATTGTTGTCTCCAGTAAAAATAGTTGATCCTCTGCGGAAAATACCAGCGGCATGCATCCCTGCAATCCTTGAATATGGCTTATCTGATGATGAAATTTTGTGCTGTTTCTTCTTGGAAATCTGATAATACAGTTGGCTTATCTGACAGGAAAATTTTCTAGATCCTGTTTTTGTGTGTTTTTGAATTGTTTTTGTAAAATTCCTGCATTCTAACGAGGGTCTAGAAATACTAACATTAGGTGTTGTCCGAAGGTGCACTGTTGCCCGCTGAAGGTCATGAAAATTGAAACCATGATCATGTATATGGTGTGCTTTCTTGCACCACTTTTTATGACAGTAGATGTATACAGCTGTTTCGCTATTTGCTTGTTATTATACATTCCATATCTCGAGTCGTGGCAGATGGGTGATTCTGGTCAAGTCATCAGTGCGCGACTTCCATAGTCGAGATTTTTGTGAGCAACATGTTGGTGACCTCACCACCGGATGTGCGGTTTTCATGCAAAGCAGTGTACTACGCTAAGCCCAAGAAAATAACTGGCACTTTCGTGATGTGTATCATCTCATCAGTATCAAAACTTCGAAAGGCCAAAACAGTCTTTATAGATTAAAAGGAGTGACCTCTCTATTTAGCTCTAATTTTTCCTAAGCAATGCCATGGATCCATGTCTCTCCTTGGTAGCATAGAGATCATGTCTGATAATCTGTCTCTGGAGTCTGGACACTATCTAAAGTTTTCATGGAGCTTATCTATTTGCAATTTTCTCCTCACAATCTCTTCCCTTGCATTGCGTCGGCCTAGGTGCTTGGGATGCTTGTGAACCAGAGACAAAATGGGGCCAGCACTCTCTTTTCATGTCCTCTATCCCAACTAAGTAGGCAGCAATCTAAATCAACCAGCTAGTCTCCCGTTAGAGACACACTGGAGAAAAGAAAGTAAACTCTCTACCTGCCAATCCAGCGCCATAAATTTCTATGTCAGTATCCAACTATTATGACATTTAAAAAATGAGCATGCGACTAATATTTGAGAACCGAGATAGTATAATCTATAGATCCTATTTAAAAAACAACAATTATTTTAACACATCTCTCTTACTTTTTTAAAAAGGATGAAGTGTTTCTCCACTCTGCTCTCTTGCGTTCCGCTAGCCCGGTCGCCCCGCCCACCCCCTCGCCCCAGTGGATATCTCACCGCCTCGCTCCTTCCGTCCCCTTCCTAGAAGCACCCGCCGCCGCCGCCCTCGCTACGCGCTGCGCCGCCCACGCGGGGATCCGCCGCCGCCTCCATCGCTCCGCGCTCACCGCCGTCCAGCGGGGATCCGCCGCCGCCTCCCTCGCTCCGCGCTCCCCGTTGCCCGCGCGGGGATCCGCCTATTCCGGTCACAGCTCGTCCTCCTCGCCCCCTCGCTGCGCACCGCCCGCGCGGGGATCCGCGGCTGCCTCACTCGCTCCGCGCTCCTCCATCGCGCCGCACTCCCCGCCGTCCCGCGGGGATCCGCCACCGCCTCCCTAGCTCCGCGCTCCCCCCCCCCGCCCGCCCACGCGGGGATCCGTCTCTTCCGGTCACCGCTCGTCCTCCTCGCCCTCTCCCCGCCCGCCGATCTCGTCGGTACGGACAGACCCCCTCTCCCCACTCCGTCGCCTCGCTCCAGCTGGAGACAGCACGCGCGGACCGCTCACCCCACGTGCTTCGACCGCCGCCATCGCCCGGGTCCGCCTCCACCCCACTCCTACGCAATCGCCCTGCCCCTCGCTCCGTCGCCGCCTTCTGCACGCCTAGATCGACCGACGCCCATCCTCTACGGGTAGATACGCCGGCGCCCACGCCGATGGCCTCCTCCTCCGCATCCTCAACGGGCGGCCCGCACGCCCTATCTCCGCCCGCCGTAGCCGCCGCCGGGGCCGCCATCTCCAGCTCCGCGCTGTCACCGCCTCCTCTGCTCCTGCTCGTCCCACGCACGCCTCTGCTCTCCCATGTCGCTCCCACCCCACCCCATCCCACCCGATCTCACTCCACAGCAGGAAGCGGCCCTCCCCTCGACCTCCACCGAGTGCGCATACCGGCGCGTCGAGGTGTCCAGCTGCGCGGTGGGGGGTGCCGGGCCATGGGCGTCTCCCACGTGGCGGCCCAGGTCCTGCGCCCACTGCGGCTGCGCCCGAGTTGCCTCTCTGCGCTCTCCTTTGTTGACCGCGCGCCAGCTTGCCGTCGCTACGAGCGCTCTTCCCGCGCGCCGAGCGCGGGCTCCATGCTCGGGAAGGCCGACGTCTTCGTCCTCCTCGTGGAGTCCCTGCCCGCGAGGTTCGATGGCGTGGTCGACGGTGAGGTACTAAGGTACGACTTCCCTCGCTGTGTATCTCATTTGTATTCACCCGATGCTCTGTCTCCACTGTATATGATTTGTTCGTTGACACTGAAAAACTGATTAAAAAACAGCTGAGTTCTCACAATGTCTCAAGCATGTGCTGGTTAAAAGGGTTATAGTTCAGAAACCAAATTTATCATGTATGAGATGGATCTCTCTTGTTCATGTTTACTACCATTGTAATTGTTTTTTCTTTTCTAAATACTGAAAGCATTGTGCTGGTTAAAAAGGCTATAATTGTAACTAATTTTCCTTTTCTGGATACTCATTTTCATATCGGTGTTTCAGACCTCCAGTGCATATGCCCGTAATGAATCAAGGGCTTAATGCTGTTTGATTAGACTGAAATCGATGGTGCTTAATTTCTAATTTAAAGCTACTGGAATGGACATTATTAGTTTGAACAGAACTGTAGCTTTAAGGTGGTTTGTATTAACAGCACAGGCCTCACCTAAGAGGCTAAGACTCTGTTAGCTGCAGAGAGGCTTAGCTTGAATAACATCAGTAAGTTATGTTTATCGTTCTATCCAGGGAAAAAACACTAATAGACAATGCATATGTATGACAAATACAAGTGGAGCACAAAATAGTTACCAGACCTAGCTGAGTGCAGCCATTGAAGGTACAAGGTTTGAGTAGTAAAATGGTGTTGCAAAATCATCTAGCTTCTTATTCTGTTAGGCCATCTAGATTTTCTACTCTTAGGCCACATAGTTTTAAATAAATATAGTATTTCAAGTTTAGATGGTTTTTACATTCCTGAAGATAGATTTATGTATCATTCTTTGGTCATACCAAAAATTAGCTGGTAACTAGTATAGCATGTGCAAGCCTTCACATTCAGTAAATTAGCTGGTATAGTAAATAAATAGTTAAATGATAATTGCTTTTCAGGTTTTGATCGATTCCAGAAGAGAGCTATATATTACCAATATGGCAAGGGTATGACGGCTTCATACTTGTGTCGTTAAGGTGTGAAAGCAAACATCTTCAGGGGAGCTCAATCACTCCCTGCACCCTAAGCTGGTGAGCACATCTAAAAACATAAATATGTGCATGGTTTCAGGGTCCAGGATTAATTGGGTACATGCTTTTCAGATTTTTAGGTTTTAGAGTTGACGTTCAGATTTAGGTTCCAACCTATGCCTCCCATTTTAATCAAATATACAGTTTTTCAGCCAGGAGCAGGCAGGGTTTCATATATCAGGGACAGTTTGGGGAGCTAGGAAAAAAAGATTTAGGTTGTTTACAGTTATTTGCTCTAAATTTCTATCGGCTGTTGATGTTGCTATACTGCCTATTGTTTGCTTGCTCTTGAGCTTTTATTGCTAGAATTAGTATAAAAAATCTCCTTTCAGCCTGCATGATAACACTAATGCTAATGCTAATAAGTCAATGTCGATACAATACAATAGAAGCGTGTTCCTCTTTATCTTAACTCTGTAATCAGTCTTTTGATTTAAACCTTTATTAATAAAAATCATGCAATAGTGTTGGGTATGTTTTTTTGTCATATAAAATAGTGTTGCTGAATTATGATGGGTGCTGCTGAACAGACTTTTTTCACTAGCAAAACCACACTCTTCCATTCAGATGGATAAAGCATTTTCTTTTCTTTAGATGCATTCGTTCAGATAAGCCTTGGACTACAGCGGTTGCATTGACGCGTACAACAAGAGCTTCATGACATTTGGCATTGCATACTAATCCAAGCTACAATACGTACCTTGTCCACCCCTGATGATTTGGCCAACTAGACAATTATATATATGATCTACACTACATCCTGAAATCTACTATGTGAGATGGAGCTTAAAGGGCTGACTTGAATCAGCACTGAATGTGGACTCACTGCAGGTGCAAAAGGATAATTGTTTAGAAAGTTTCTTCATCTAGCAAACACTAAAGGCGCTACGGCAGTGGCGTGCTCACAAAAGGCATTTGCCGCTACTTGCTTCACCTGAAGGTAAAAGTTCCACCTTCTCGTGGAGTCAATTCAATGGTCCATGAACGCCTTTCTTTTACTCAGCTGTATTTATAGAGTAACAACAGACTTTCTGTTATTCTCAAGTATACAGTATATTTTTTCTCACATTTCATTCCAACTTGTACTCCTTATGTTCTATTAACTATTGAACAGTGAATACTGTGTCTTGTAGCACTGTCATGGACAGTGAGGGGGCGCGATTTAGTTCATGGGCTGCGAAATTTGGCATTTTCAGTAGGTATTAGGTATTATTTCATCCACATGCTTTTTCTAATATCGGCTAGACATGTCTTATATAAATACTTTGGAAAATGACAGGTATTCATCTTTTGGTGCTGGAGCATTGTTCAATGGACTACCATTGGGCATCTGCTGCATTGGGCCTTGCAGATTTGGGCACCTTGGTTCAACTCTGGATTTCAAACGTGATGTAGGATGCATCAATGAGTATGCCGCCTGGCATGATCGATCCTGCATGCAATCCACCACTGCTCGTCTTTCTCTTGATCGTGCTTGCTATCATGTTGCAGTTTAAGTGAAAACTACCACAGATCAGTGACACCGGCAGCGGTAGCAACAGCTTGCCCAAGAGAATGCTATCGTGCAGAAGGTTCTTGCCAAATCAGCTCGACTATTTAGTTGTTCCGTGCACATCGCCATATTCTTTTGTAGTTTCAAGTTCTGTTGTTTTTGTAGCAACTTAAAACCTTTACACTAACAAGGAATATAGGTATGTTCAGATGTTAGTTTTAATTTCTCTAACAAAATTTATTATTTTGTCAAATTGATAGAATGTTGTTGGCATTGCATAACATTTCTGATTCTATCGGCATCTGATATCCAGATATGTTCCTCAGCACAGCTAATGTTACTTATTTGTTTTTAGAGTCTAGACTTGGTTATACAACAGAATAATGAATGCTTATATGGCCTGAATGAGTGGTGTAAAATCCATGATTTGGCAAGTGGTTAGTACCTTATTTATTTGAAAGTGGAGTACTTGTGAACTTAAAAAGGTTGATGATTGGTCCAATTTAGTGCTAAAGGCCAAGGCTTCTGAGACAGATGCAGAGAAAAGTACGTTACCCTTTTGTTTTGGGATATCTCTGTAGTTTGAACTCATCTAAACTGGTGATTAAATTAAATTGGCTTAAACATTTGTGTCATTTAATTTGTCACTACAATTTAGGGTCAGATGTAGACTGCATATTACTCTGCATTTAGCACTAAACACATGAAAGCCATTGGGAAGATGGAAAAAAACTGAACTAGAGTACTGCCGCTTACTTTTCTTACTTAACCGTAGAAAATCAAAAACCTTTTTGCAGCTATACAAACTACACAGAAATTTTTCTATAAGTTTAAGAATTGATTATACTTATTTGCTCTCTTTATAGTAGTTTTCTCCACAAACCAATGATCATCATTCATTGCTTCTTTTCTTTTGGCTGGTCTGCTGGTCTCTGTTCATTTGACGGTAGTTTTATGTTGTTCCCTTCTTCACCCCTGGAGTTTCCAACCTTGTCATACTTAGCTGATTTTCGTTGCATACTTCAATGACCCTACATAAAAATTGACTATATTGTTTTGTAGGAATTAGTGTGGAATTTCGTTAGCCTTTACTCATGTGCAAAAGACTAAACGTTGAAAAATAATTGTCTATTGTTCCCGTTGCAACGCACGGGCCAATTGCTAGTCTACGAACATGCACACTCTGTCCTAATACCTATAGTGTAGGCTCATTCATCTGTGATAGACTCATAAGCCAAAAGTGCCATGCTGCTGACTTCATAGTTATGAATACTAGTTTAAATAATCAAACCATACTATCAATAAACTAAATAGAGGAAAGTATGTAAGATCTTGATAGGACATGCATTTGCCATTATTGTGTGCAAGAGAATATACTAACTCCGTGTGTTCCTAGGTTTCGCTAGGAGAAGGGAGGGCCGGCTGATTCTTGATCAACTGATAGACATAACAAAGCTGGACTGACCTTGAATTGTGTGATAATCATAGTGATGTGTGCTAGTCTATGCATATCTTCTCTGAAAAAATTTACTCCCTCAGTTTATTAATATATGATTTTTTTAGTGTAATTTGAACTAAAAATGTCATATATTAAAATCCGGAGGGAGTAGATATTTGTGTTATACAGAGTTGACGAAATGGAGATATGTACGTGCAGAGTGTACAAAGAAACTAGATATGTTACATTTTACATGGACTGGAAGTCTAGAACTATGATAGCATATGCATTATTGTCCGAAGAAATCGCCCATGCAAAGTGCAACAAAAAGAATTAGCAAGGTACCACGGTAACTTGGAAAGCGTCATCCAATCAAAATGAGTTTGTAGTCAAGTTATTGTGAGGGGAAAAAGGACTGGTGCATCTATGGCATGATTGTATTGCTGGACATGACTTCGACCAAAAGCTTAATCTTATGACAAAGAGGTGTAACTTACACTTGAACAAACATTTTTTTAATTTCCATAAAAACACAACCATTATAATCAGATAGTGAATAATTTTGAGCAAAGCAGACAAAATAAAAGTAAGTCTAAAACCCACACATAGGGATGGAACACATGTCCCTCACGTGCATTACATTAAACAAATTCAATCAGCGCAACGATACCTTGCCACTACGTACTCCGATCCACCTTATGGTCTATGGCATGATTTTATTGCTGGACTTAGACTTTATTAGCTAATAATACCTCTTGTGCTTGCCGCCGAGTTTTAATTTGCTGTGTTTTCGAAACATGCTAGTTTCCCTCCAGGCCGACTGGAGTGTGCAGCACCATGGTCTCGATGGTAATTCCAGGCCCGAATGCCATCATCACCCCCCACTCCGGCGCTTCTTCCCCACTAGTATCCTGCTTGGCCGCCCGACGGCGGCGCAGCTCATCGAGCACGAAGATGACGGTCGTGCCGCTCATGTTGCCGAACTCGCTCAGCACACGACGGCTCGCCGCGAGCTTGTCGTCGTCCAGGCCGAGCACTCCCTCGATGCGGTCCAGGATGGCACGGCCGCCGGGGTGGACGGCCCAGAAGAGGTCGTTCCACTTGACCCCGGCGACGCCAAGCGCGTCGAAGGCGTCGGTGAGGCACCGCTCGACGTTGCACCCCACCAGGCGGGGCACCTGGTTGGAGATGTGGTATTCCATGCCGCCTTTGTTGATCTCCATGGATATGGCGTCCTCGGTGTCCGGTATCGTGGTCTGCGAGGCGAAGGCCATCTCGAACAGCGGCCGCTCCACGGGGCCGACGGGGTCGGCGCCGACGATGACGGCGCCGGCGCCGTCGCCGAAGATGGCCTGGCCGAGGATGTTGTCGAGGCAGCCGTCCTCCGGGCCGTAGAAGGCGATGAGCGTGATCTCGGAGCACGCCACGAGGACGCGCGCGCCGCGGTTGTTCTCGGCGAGCTCCTTGGCGAGCTGCAGCGACCGGCCCCCGCCGTAGCAGCCGTGGAGGCTGAGCACGGTGCGGGAGACGGTGGGGCTGAGGCCCAGGAGCGACGCGAGGCGGCGGTCGGCGCTGGGCGCGCGCGCGCCGGAGTAGGTGCTGAAGATGAGGTGCGTGATGTCGGTGGCCGGGCGGCCCCACTCGGCGATGGCCTTGGCCGCGGCGCGCGCCGCCAGCTCCGGGACGGCGGCGGAGGCGATGTCGACGCGGGCGTCGAGGGACGGCAGCGCGCGGTCGGTGAAGTCCGGGTTGGCGGCGAGGAGCTGCTCGTCGAGGTGGACGAAGCGCTGCCGGATGCCCGACTTGTTGCAGATCCTGGTGAGCTTGCCCTTGAGGTCGGTGAGGTGCTCGCTGTGGGTGATGCGGAAGTAGTAGTCGGGGTACTCGTCCTGGGCCAGGCACGTCGGCGGGTTCGCCGTGCCGATGCCGAGCACGGCGGCCGGACCGTCCGCGCGCTGGGCACGCCTGATGTCGCGGACGGTGGCTGGAGCGCTGCCCATGGATGGAAGTAGCTCGCCTGCTCCTGGGCTCTAGGAGTCTGGGTAGCTGATGGAGAGCAGAGCACGTTGTACTTGCTATTAGGGATGATGTTTGCTCTTCTTCGTGGTCTGGACGATCTGGGACAGGTGCGTTCTATTTATACCAGTACTAATCGTCGTGGATTCCTGTGGCTGGCTGTTAGGTACTCCATAGTCCATAACAGGCCGTTGTGCTGCTGCTGGGGAACGACTTGGCCTGCAGGTCAACCATCCAAGGAGTTTGACATGTCTTGTAAACTAGGGGACACGGGTGCAGTGCCGCCTCAGAACATCATACTCCTTGCCTACTGTTCTACTCTAAAACAGTACGTGTAGAGATAAAGACACTTATTATACTCTCCTTCACGTATAAGCATCTTATCTAGATTACAAAATACCTAGTTTTTGTACAATATTATCTATATATAGAACTCTTTACCGACCTCGTATCTCCGCCATTAGATGCAAGTAAGATCTAAAAACTAGCCATCGACTAGTTCTTAGCTAGGCCCACAAAATATATAATTCAACTACATGAATTAATCTATTATTATTAGTTGTCTAAACAATTTCATCCACCAAAAGATGAAAAGATACATTATCGGGTCTTGATTATTCAAAATCCCGTTTGACAATGTACATCGACATTGTAACGTGATAATATATACTACCTCTGTCATAGAAAATAGGTAAAGTCCATTTCTCTGATCTACGATCTAAAACCACAAAACCAGATATGTCACAACATCCAACTATACAAAACTGTGAAAAGAAAACCCACACCGGGCAGTTTTTTGGGTGATTTTGCTTACGTGGCGGTGTAGGGCCCACATGACCGCTCAGTCGCGCCAGCCTCCGCGCGCACCTGTCCCACCACGTCGGCCTCCGCGCCATGGCCGGCAGCCCGTGGCCGCCCCCCGCGCGCGGCCTTCGTGCCATGGCCACCAATGCACGCGCGCCCGCGCGTGACCTCCCCACTGCCACTCACGCGGTCGCACCTCCCTCCGCACATACGCCGCTCACCTGGGCTCCGCAGCGTCCCACGCGGCGGCGCTGGATGAGCTGGCAGCCTGGCAGGTGCCGCGCCCACGTTGCTGCTTGTCGTCCGCGGCTGCGGCTGCCTACACAATGGCGGCCATGCTGGATGACCTCCTACTGCCATCCTCCCGCGAGCACGCCGTGGCCGCGCTCCCAGCGCTGGCGTCGTCCTCGGACGTGGCTGCCCCGGACAGGCCCTTGGGCACTCCTAGGTTGGTCATCCAGCTGCCACCACGGGGATGTCGCGTGTGGGTGGGCATGGCGCGGAGGCCGGCATGGCCAAGCGCTGCGTTCAGGAGGCCATGGCACGGAGGGTGGCCTGGTGGGGTGGCCATGGGAGGATGCCACGATGATGGGAGCGGTTGGTAGCAGGAGTGGTGGATGGCGACAACGATGGGAGCGGACAGGAGGTAGCAAAGGAGACAGAGGAAGAGAGGAAAAGGGTAGCCCACTCGCTGGTGCTGACTATGTGGGCCCTACGTTGCCACGTAAGCAAAACCACTTAAAAAAACTGCCCAGGAGTGTCTTTTTTGGACGGTTTGTATAGTTGGAGCCTTGGAGGTTATAACATATCTGGTTTTGTCGTTCTAAGTTATAAATCAGACAACCATGACAAGTACAAGATTGTAAAATGGATATTACCCCAGAAAATAAGCCGCATTTGATTACTTATCTTATTTACAAAATTATATAAATATTATTCTTTTGTTATTATTTGATTTATTTTTTGAACATAAATGATAATTTGATTTATGAGCATAAGTGTTTTAAGTTTGACTTATATTTTTTTGTATCCGTATAATTTTGTAATAAGTCGAATGATCATTTTTTTTAAGTCTAAAAGGTTGAAATTTGGGAAGTAGAAATTCTAAACATGCCCTTAATTAGACGTTGCTTGGCTCCCTGCCTCCCTCTCCCTCTTACTGGACCTATTCTGGCCCATACGTCCTTGGGTTGGGCTGCCGACACGTTGCGTGGCGCGTCTTGTGCGGCTGCAGTTGCCGGATGCTTTCCACTAGCTGGTCTGGTGAGACCAAGTTCCCGGTCTCAATGCATGCATGGCCTGTGACGTGATCCACCCGGACTACTACTTTTTAAGAGAGGTCAAATGGTCCAATTTTGCTGCAGCTCAGCTAGTATATACAATTCATCAAAACTGTCTATAAACATGCTGCCGGCATCGGGTTTTGATCGTCGGAGTGGACGAGAGCGGTGGTTGTGCTGGCCTCGTGCGATCTCGGTTAGTGATTGAAGTGATTAGTCAATAATAGGCGGGTGTTCTTTAATAAATTTGCAAGTGCGCGTAGCTAGATGTAGCACGTCTGGTAAACATTCACTAGTGATATGCCCTATCAGGATATTACATGGCATGTTGCTTATTAGGAAAAAACCATGCATGTTGTGGCAAAATATAAATTAGACAAATTATTAAGCAATGGATATGCATTTAAAAGGTAACTTTAATTCATTAAGCATAACCTATATCTCGGGAGTCAGGACCACTTACATAGTATAGTAAATTAAAGAAAATTCGACAAATGACATGTATCAATCCCTCCATCCTACTCCCTCCAGGTCCCAAATAAATATCGTTTTGGACATAGCCTAAGTCAAATTTTTTAAACTTTGACTATGAATAACTTAGAAATTATTTAGTTTTGAAACTTAAAAGTCACGTGTTTAGATTTGTCTTAAAGAAAACTTTCATAAAAATATAAATTTATTATAATGTTCATTTATGTTTAAATAGAAAACATTAGTCAAAGATACATTTTGGAGACAGCGTCGAGGTCCAAAACGACACTTATTTTGGACCCGGAGAGAGTAAATTGTAAGGGATTTTAGACCTTAACTAGGTTCATTAATTACTTCATGTATGTGTATTCAATATCTGTCCATGTTCATCAACATGTTTATAAATATGAACAAATAAAAAGAGGGTTAGAACCCCTTACAATTTGAAACGGAGGAATATATTTCAATTGCCCGTAATTAAGCAAGAGCAATTTGCAAATATATACACATGGTTGGTCAATGAAGTGTGTAATTAACCTCCTGTCGCATTCGGAGTTAATTTGGACAGGGTCTAGCTATCTTTGTTGTCTATCGATGAATGAAAAACGTACACGCCAGTACATGGTCTTTGAATTGTATCTAATTGTTTGATCTAAATAATTGTGCTAGTAAACACCACCGAACCTGAGCTTTCCAATCCAAACAACGCTCGCCCTTGGATTTTGGAGGTCAGTTTTTGTGAATTTATTTGTACACTCTTGAGAGTCAAAACTCGGAAGTCCAAAGTTCCAATGTTCAAGTCCAATATATGCATTCCATTTGACATATTTCTACAGATTTGTTAGTTTTTCGTTGAAACCAGCAAACAAATGATCACGGTTCAAGTTGACGTTGCAAACAGTTTATTTTCACTCCACTTTTTTCTTTGAAACCCGGGGCCAAAATGCTTGCTACAATTTATTTTTTTGAAGGTGACAGGAGGGGCTGGGCCCCTACTGGTTATATATTAACTAAAAAATATTTACATGAAGTTATTCAGCCATGTTACAATGAGAGGGAAATAACTAGCTTTCGCACGATGGATAACCATGGCGAATTCACTAACGAATACATTGATACAGGAAGTAGTGGAGGGGGGAGTGCCATTGAAGACTAAGTTATTCCTGGTAACCCAAATCGCCCAACAAATAAGAATTATAAATTCCATGAAGAAAGGAACTCCCAGCTGCAGCTTGATTAGCTCTAGGGCTTCAAATGGATCAGCATAATCATGAATGAATATATTGAAATGTGTCCAAATCTGTTTTGCAAAGGGGCAATGAATGAGGAGGTGAGTAACCGTTTCCTCACAACTCATATGACATAGCACGCACTCATAAGAAGCCAGGTGCATATTCCTACGCCGAAGGACATTTCTTGTATTGAGTCGATCCTTGATAATCAACTAGAAGAAAATTTTATGTTTGAGTTGACAACAACTGTTCCATAACCAGTTATGACATCTGTGAATGACCCTTGTACCTTTGAGATTTATATAAGCCTTGCTGGGAATGAAATTATTCGAGCTCCAAATATAGTGCCATTCATCATTTTCTTGGCTGGGTGTGATCTCCTGAATAAAATTTCCCAAGGTTATGAACTGCTCATATGCTTGTCCTGAGAGTGGCAAGTGAAAATGGTTTGTGAAATCCTCATCCAAAATAAACTTCTGCAGAGTGACCTTCTTTGATTTGGCGAATGAGAACAACTCAGGAAAAGAGGATTTGAGGATCTGGTTGTGCCATAGATCGTCCCAGAACAACACCGACTGACCACTTTTAGCAAATGGTCTAGCAAGACCTTTATATGTATCTAAAAGGCTGAGTATATCTTTCCACCAAAATGAACCTCTGATCCCTGATCCAGGAAGGGTGGAATTCTGATAATATGAAGTCCAAATCAGGTTCACCCAGGGGAGGTTTTCTTTGTTGAAGAACTTGTGCAAGTTTTTGAGGAGGCAAGTGTTATGAACTTTAAGATCAATGACACCCAAACTTCCTTGTTCTTTTGGAAGACATACTAACTCCCATGCAGCTTTGGACATTTTCTTTGAATTAAGGTCTGCCCCCCTCCAGAGCATATGCCTTCTATATTTGTCCAACTGCTTCACTACTGTTTTGTGAAGCTTCATGGTGGAACCAAGAAAAGTGGGGAAAGCTGAAAGAACGGAGTTTACTAGGATGAGCTTACCATCTTGTGATAGGAGGCTCGAAGTGAGCAGCATTCTTTTCTCACACTTTTTAACCAGTGGCATGAAGTCTCGGACTGCTGGCTTCTTGAGTCCAAGTGGCATTCCCAGATAGGTGAAAGGCAATTCTCCAATCAAGCAACCAAATTGTGCAGATAAAATTTTCATTTTGTCCTGGTTGATATTCAGAGGAACCATCATTGTTTTAGCAAAATTTATGTTAAGGCCTGTAGAGTATGCAAATGAATTGAGTAGGGCTTTGAGGAATAGAAGTTGTCTTGCATCGGCTTCCATCATGATAAGAGTATCATCTGCATACTGGACAATAGAAAAATCTTGTGTGTACTCTGTATCCATGGAAACTGTAACAAATGCAGGTTCTTGGCTCTGTTAAGGAGAGTCTGAAGGAAGTTTGCAGCTAGCACAAAAAGGAGTGGTGAGAGTGGGTCTCCCTGCCTAACACCCCATCTGCAGTGGATGACTTTGCCCGATACACCATTTAATAAAACTGATGAGGTTCCTGAGAGTAGAATAGAGTCCATCCAGTTGAGCCATCGTTCACCAAAACCTTCGTGTAACAAAACTTGCTTAATGAAGTTGTGCTCAATTTTGTCAAAAGCCTTTTCAAAATCCAATTTGAGCATGATAATCTCCTTCTTAGATTTATGGCACAGATGTAGGTACTTCAGAGACCAAGCGAGGCAGTCATGAATGGATCTATTTTTGATGAAACTATATTGGTTCAGATGGATAATATCCATTACCTTGCTCTGCAATCTGTTAGCTAGCAGCTTTGTGATCAATTTGATGGAGCAGTTAAGGAGTGAAATGGGCCTGTAGTCTGTTGGTGTTGATAGGATCCATTTATGCTCTGCCAGCAGACTTGACCATTATAGAAATCCTCTACCAATTTATAGAAGTCTTGTTTTACAATATGCCAGCAAGTTTTCAAGAAATCTGTGTTGAAACCATCTGCCCAGGTGATTTATCAGATGGCATATCTTTAACTGTTGAATCAATCTCCAAGTGTGTGAAAGGTTCTTCCAGCCGTAATAGGTCATTCCTACGAGTCAGAAGATCAGGCATGTTGAAGAGTATGTGATTTGCTTCAGATGTGCCTAGTCTGTCCTTGAAAGAGTGCCAAAAAATATTAGCTTTAATGTTATGATAAAAAATCTCAGTCCCATAACTATCCTGAACTGATGTGATAGTATTTCTAGAGAGTTTGATGGAAGCATTTGCATGGAAGAATTTAGTGTTCCCTTCACCGAACTTAACCCATTTGATATTACCTCTTTGCTTCCATTAGATTTTTTTGTTGTTCCAACAAATCTTTTAGGTGATAAATGAGGATGCGCTTGAAGTTCCATTCCTGCAGGGAGAGGTCTCTAAATTCCTTAAGAATTTCAATGAACTGGATTAATGGCTTGACTCTGGCAATTGCTGCTGCAAGACTTGAAATATTGGCTCTCCATGCCTTTAGCACTCTCCTCAGATTTTTGAATTTAGCTGTGAGAATTTTCGCCGCATCTGACTGATTAGTAGGCAATGACCAACCATGGTTAACAATGTGTAGAAAGTTTGAGTGCTATATCCAATAGTTTTCAAACCTGAATCTTCTAGCTCTTGGGATCGTTGTTTGAATATCTATAATGCATGGTGTATGATCTGATGGCTCCATGGATAAAGCTGTAGCTATAGTTTGGGGATAAGTCATAGACCAGGATATAGAGGTGAAAAACCAATCCAAACGTTGAAGTAGAGGTGAATCTTGTTTATTAGACCAAGTGAATTTTTTGCCTCGTAGGGGAATCTCAACCAATCCAAGAGAACTAATAGCATCATTGAATCTAAGAATGTCAGCAACATTTCCACCTGGCTTATTCCTGTCGTCAAGTTTTCTCAGGAGATTTAAATCACTGACAATCAGCCAATCAAAATCATCTGGCATATCAATATTTTTAAATCAATCTAGAAAATTCTGCTTTCCTTCATCAGTACATGGAGCATAGATATTAGTGAGTAACCAGGTAGAACCTGAGTGCAAAGATGTGAATTCGATAGAGTGAGCATATTCATTTTGGAAAATGGTTTGCCCAGAGAACATGGACCCCTTCCAAATAATAGCAGTACCACCAGATGCACCAATAGAAGGACAGTAAGCAAAATTGTTGTAACTACAATTACAGATCTTTTTGATAAAGCTAGAATCAAGGTGGCCTTTTTTGGTTTCCTGCAAACAAATAACATCACATGCAGCCTCATTGATTTTGTCACGAATAGAGCCCCATTTGTACTCAGCATTTAAGTCTCTCACATTCCACGAAAGCACTTTCCAACGTTTATTATGAACAGACTGATTCATGGATAAAAATGAGAGTTAAGATAAAAGATAGCTACAGATGTAATCTGCAGACTAAAAGTCACACCAAACATGATTTTAGACAGTCCGTAGGCTCGAGAAATACCCACACATGAGTTTAACAATTATCATAAAGCTCATGAAACAGGGAATATAAAAGGAGTTCATGAACAAAAGGGAAATGATATATAAGAAAAAGCATAAACAAAGGGTCTTAGATATCATCATTACTATCCTGATCTGGCCTCTTCTTCTTTTCCTTAGTCAGCTTCTTTGCCTTAGGCTTGCCGACCACCTTCTTGCTTGCCCTTGGTTTTTTTATTGTCCCACCATTGGCCTGCTTGGACTGGAGTGCTTGATCAGAGAAAGCTTCCTCATTCAGGTCAGTGAATATGCTGCTCCCAGGTTTCTGATGATGGAAGGAGACAGAGTGAAGCAAAGCAGTTCTTACTCAAGCATGAACCATGTTTAAATCCTTTGTTGATCTGCTTAAGTCTGGTGCTCCGTCTCACTTCGGAGTCAACAAGGACCTGATGTCTTTTCTTCTTTGATTCAGGACCTGAGATAGGAGTGGAAAAAACTTCCATCTCATCTACCTGTGGGGGTGGAGGGTCAGCTATCACTGGGTAGGTTTCATGTATAGGCAATATTCTAGTACCTCCTGCCTGAGTGGATTCACTGAAAACTTTCCATGCACATGAAAAGAGAAAGTTTTTCGCCCAATCAAAGTGAGTTGGGGAACTAAGCATGGACGCCATGAATGCTGTCCATTCTTATGGCAAAATCACCATGGACTTGTACTGAGCATCCTTGGGAAAAGTGTGAATCCATGCATGATTACCACAAAGTCCCTGAAAGATAGTTTCTGTCGGATCAACTGTGAATTACGTTCTGATGGACCCAATAAAAATGTTCTGTTGGAAATCAGGAATTTGTAAAGCAGCCTCATCTGGTATGGCAGCATTGTTGACAGACTCTGATGAGACGATGTTAGATGAGATAGTGAAACTATCTTGAGCATTCTACATCTGGATATCCTGATCCTCATCAATAATGACCTCATCATCATCCAATGGTACTGGTATGAAATCCACCTGTGGATCTTCCTACGCAACTATGTGCTGGTCGTCAAAGTTGACATCTGTCTCTTGGTCATTTGCTCCCTCCCCTGGTAATTCATTGAGGTCCAGAACATTAATGCCATGGCCACCAACTTGATTGTTGTTCCATTGTTGCCAATTCTGGTGGTCATCAACCTGAGCATCTAGCTGTGCATTGGCCTGTGCTTCCTGAAATCCATCATGAGCTTGCTGTCTATAACCAAAAAAATCATAGAAAGGAGGATGCCCATCATTTCTATCTGGGGGTGGCTCCGCATCCTCAGGGCCCCCACCCAAAAAATCATTCTGTAAGATTTCACATTGAACAGTCCACGAGTGACCTTGAAAACCCTCCCCATCAGTGAAGACAATAAATCCAGGAACTGCTTCCAGACTAACCACCCGTGCCTTCAGGATTAACCATGCCAAATTGCCGGTATCATATTCCCAAAAGATAAGTCTACCAAAAGTAGATATGGTCTGTTCAATATAATCCTGACGCCAATAGTCATTTGGGAAACCCAAAAGCATAAGCCACACTTCAGTATTAAAATTGAGAGCCCTATAATTCCGGCCCCGATCATGACGTTCAACAGAAATCATAACATCTTCGAAGACATGAGGGCTGTTGTGAACGAGATTGTCACGATCGTAAACATATTCAAACCGAACAAAAGCTTGCCCTAGGTGACAAGGCTGGATATCTTTGATTTCAACTCTCATGTGATCAACCAAGAACTCTCTGACAATGTCATGAATAACCGGGAAATTAACCTGACCTTGAGGCATCGGGTTGATGGAGACGATAGCCAGATCCTCATTCTTCTTCAATGGTCGCGTAGCGACAACGCACACCATTGGTTCTCTGTGTGGTACAAATTGTGGTGCAAAGCCAAGTGGGAGCAAAGGGCGTGGATCAACACTCTGATACGCCATGTCTTGAACCGGTGTTGGCACCACTGCCAGAGATGCCGGTGGTGGCTGGGAATGGCGGAGAGAGCTGGTGGGAGGTGTGGCACTGTTGCTCTGGAAGGGAGAGTTCGCTGAGGATGGAAGCTCAGGGGACGTGGAAACCTAAGATGACTGCTGACCAAGAATGGCACGCGAGAAATCCTGAAAGGAATTAAAGACAGGTGGCCCACTTGCAAACGCCCCAAGAGGGTCAATTGTGATACCGCTGAACCAGGAATTCACCTTAAATGTGCATGGGCCATATTTGGAAACAAAACAATCGCTAGAAATCGTATTCTTGAACTGAATGGAGCCAGAGTGAAACTGATTGGACTGTGAGAAAAGGCAGTCATCTGAAATGTGGCCCCAATCAAAGCATGCAAAGCAACGGATGGGGTTACTACAAGCATTATGCTGATGCCCTGGTGAAAGACAACGGACACAAACAGAAATTGCTCCCAAAATTGATGGCTGAGATGAATTCCGTTTGAAAATAGAATTTGAAAGCCCCTGTTCCTTGTTCTTCGTCGGCACCCAAAATTGGGAGGGTTTCTTGATCCGATAAAAAACAGAGGCAATCCGATGCGGCAAATGTGAACTGATCCGATCAAAAACAGAGGTAGAACGAGAACGCAAATGTGAAAGGCGTGATGAAGATGTCTTAGTCACATCTGCATATGATCTCTTTTTCTTTGGGGTGACTTGAACCCATTCATACTAAGGCCCAAGGTCCATATTTGTGAAGAAGCGAGCTTTAGCTAGACCATTGGGGTTGTAGAGGAAAAAGGAGGCTTTAAAAAGATCGGTAATCTGAGAACCAAGGGCATAAACACATAATCCAACTTCTTTGCAAGAGACAGAACTTGAAAATTTGGTCTTCCAGATCTAAGACATGGAAGGATGCAGCTGGAGCACTGAGAAGAGACTGAAGGAGGAGACTAATGGAATCACAGGTTAAACGAAATTTGCAACGGCCAACAGCAAAGAGAAGAAAAAAACCATTCTCGGAAAGAGAGAGAGAGGTGACAGAACGACCAAATGCTCGCTTGCAAATTAAGCCATTTCTCAGCAAGAGTTTTATTCTTATTAAATAATGTGCTATATCAGCAAATATGGTGACATATATAGCAGTATATTTAAGAGAAAAGAGATGAAATAAGTTTATTGGAATTAAACTCGGTGTACACTATTTTAAGAATAATATGAAACATATACTGAAGCTATCATTGAAAAATTCATATTATGTCCAATCCTTTAATTTCAATTAAATACCATGCCTAACCATACCGAAAGGTGAGAAACAATCTGTCGACAAGCCAACACAAACACTCCTAGGGATGCTTGAAAACTTAGGATTGAAGCAATCCAAATCATCTTGCCATTGGCGAGATAATCATATCCGGATCATGGTCCTCAAGTTTTCCTTGTGAAAGGATCTTGACGTCGTCTAGAGGAGGTTAATAGGCTAGACTGAAAAATTCAACACTTAAAGAAACTATTAGCCCTCAACGCCGAACAGTCTGGTGCTATCTATCGAATAGTTCGGTGATGGTCACCTGATTGTCTGGTGTCACACAGAGAAGAGGCTCAAGTATGGAAATGTACGCGTAAATACTTATCGAGCTATATGATGGAGTCAAAAGGCTCTCTTTGGTGATGATGGACTTTTCTGTACTGAAACCCTGCACTCAAAACAAAGAGCTTGCACAAGAGTAAAAGTCAAAGCACAATATAATGCAAAAAGTAATGCGACGAGCACAAAGCTTGCAGCAAGCTCCCAGCGGGGGCACAACACACAGACACAATTTTATCCTGAGGTTCGGTCACACCCTTAAGTGCACCTACTTCCTCGTTGAGGAGCCCACCAAGAGGTTGAGTCTTTTTCAACTCATGGCCTCCCCTCACCAACAACCAAAGTATGATGAGTGCCTCACATACTAGCGATGCTCCGGAGAGCAGGGTAATACAAACTTCAAAGCGTGGAACCCACAAGCTAGGTGCCCTTCGGTAGATGCCTAGCCATCTAGGAGGAGACCTCCAAGAGTAACAAAAGCTCAAGCTCAACTCTCTCTGAACTAGATAGAGAATATTTTGATTAGTGACTTTTTGAGCTTAGCTTTCCTCTTGATAGTATGACATACCTATACTCAAGATAAAAGGTAAATTTAGTGAGATACACTTGAGTGTTGAAGTTGATGAGCAATGCCGTCTTGATCAATTTCAGTGGAGTGGAAAAACCAAGCTGAGCTTCATATGAGAGCAATCATCTTTGAGCTAAATAAGTTTGGTCTTCAATATGGAAAACCTCTTTCATAGGTAGATGGGAGGACATTTGCTCATAAACCATTCAACATAGTAGATCTTTATCTTTACTAGCTAAGATATGCAATATAATTTCTCCATGATCACCCACCTGCAATTTCTAAACAAATCACTTATTAGAGCAACATCCAAATAAAAGAAATAGCTTTCATGTCACTTTTAACAATATGATAACCAAGAGTATCAAAATGCATCCAAAGTAGCATTCAATGATAGCCATCACTAAGACAATCCATCCAAATGATAGTATCACTTTTACCTTGGCATACACTAGATAACCAATGATGAGAGTGTCCAAGTTATAGTGAATATGTTTATCAAAAATAAAGCTAATGTCATGATCCATGAGTATATCCAATAGTGAGTTGATCCTTAGCCAAATATTCTTCAACAAGGTAGATATCCAATAGATCCAATATTTTCAACATAAGATCTATATACAATGCAAGCCCTTGATTCTCAACCCATGAGAATATTTTATGCTTGAACATTAGATGTATATAATTATGTATGAGAGTCATGTCTTTTAGTTAGGAATACAATCAATTTATTCTTTAATTTCCTATCCAAACACTTCACAGAGAAGTTAGACATTTAATTGTTTTGTTACTCAATATGCACCAAAACCACTTAGGAGCCAGGATGCACTTACACCTTCCTCATGCCACCTGATATGCTTGGCTATTCTGCAGGACATGTACAAGCATTTATTAAGCCTTCGTTTGATGGGCATGTACTGGATTTATTTAGCTATGACTCTTGTAGGCACTGCATACCCCGTCCTCATCTACCTTGACATATCTATATTGACTGCAATGCACACAATAAAGTGTCGTCCTTGTGATCCTTTCAGAACAACACACAATTATACTCACACATGTCAATCTTCTCATAAGTCATCCAAGGCGACAAGTAGCATATCGAATTTATACATCTCCTCTAGTGGTGGCTACTCTTCATAGTCAACTAAAAATGACTCGAAACTTAGAGCTGATCCTATACTACCATGTAAATTTAAAGAATTGTAGCGTGGAATTTAACTTGTGTGAAAGTAACGTGAGAGAGTTGCAAGCCAATTTTTCTCGAGGTATCAAGGAGTTGTGACTCCCTTAGTATTTGTTGAAGCACCTGCACAAGGGTTTTTCTCTCCCTTTATCAATGTAACCCGAGTGGTGGAATCCAAAGTACGTACACCATTTGCACAAGGGACTTCTCTTGTTTTTTCCATAATTTCTCAGAAACCCACCAAGAGGAGAAACTCACAAGTCATCTATGATCGCGATGGACAAGAGTAATAAGCTTAGGTATTCACTTGATTGATCTCGTGCAAAAGAACTAATCCATTTAGCTCAAGGATCTTAGCTCACAAAACTTTGGGTGGATGAATAATGAATAGAGCCACAAATGACCCTTGAAAGTATATGTGTTCTTTAGGTTGCCAAATGTATCAAATATTTATGGGGAGAGTCCTTAAATAGCTAGCCTAGAGGACAAAGATATTTGCTAAAGGTTGACAGAAAGTGTATGGACCAAACAGTCTAAAGTCCCCCCTACTTTTACACACCAGACAGTCTTGTTAGTTCAACTTTTGAATATAGTCAAAACTATCTGTTAACTACATGTGTTCGATGTAGCATGCGTCCATGGGCATGGCCCAACACCCACGTTTGCAGATGCACTAGCAACCAGCCCATGAAGTCGCAACGGAATAGGTCCGTATACCTTTTTGTAGCAGGCCTGTAGATGTCCGAGGCTTGGATAAGTGGATAATAACTAAGCTAACACGAGAGAATAGAAGAGATATTAGTGGTACGTATATTGGTGAAAACGAAATACACCGAACCGAAACACCAAAACCAAAATTCACGGTTCGTGTTTTTCTAGTAGAAAGTTCGGTTCCCAATTTTTGAACACTGGATTTTTTTTAGCAACAAATAAACCACAACGAAATAACCAAAACACTGAACGCCCAGCCCAAATAATAGCAATTGTGTCCACGGTGAAAAAAATTAAAACCAATAGCAATGAAAGAAAGCTATACGCCTATACTTGGAGATGGCATGTGAGGAGCTGGGTGCATATTATTAATTTGGACAGCATACGATAAATTCTCTCCTAATACGCTGAGGCACATGCATGCATAGGACAGATAACTTGCATTCATGGACTGACGAGGCGCATGTGATGAGAAATGGTGAAAATGTCATATAGGAACTACGTATGGCTGCCTGTTGATAACATGAAGGAGCGAGCAACATGTGGCACTGTGTCGGCCACCGATTAGCACTACCCGCTCTTTTTTTATTTAGTGATAAATGCATGGCTAGTCTTTCATTTTTCTGGCTGTGTCACTTAGGGTCCATCAACTATTTAATATTGACGGTAAGTCTATAAATTTTTTTTCTGTGTCACTTAGATTCATCAATTATTTAACGTTGATTGCAAGTCCACAAACATTTTAGGTGATTCATCCGGGGTCCATACCGGTTCGTGGGGGCGCTAGATCCTACGTGGCTTGCCCATGTCGTCGCCAGCGTGTTCAGCTATTTTGCAACGGCAGTTCGGCACTGGCGCGGGCCAGGAGAACCGACGAGGCAGGAGACGGTGTTGGTAGAGAGGCGAAGAGGTGGACCAACGATGGAGGCGGTAGGCGGGGCCGACTTGGGCGACGACGACGTGGTGCGCCCCGTGCTAGATCTCACTGTTAGTTGGTCCCAGCGCTGGAGCCCGACCCGTGCGCCCCCAGCCTCTGCCTCCCCATGCCGCCTCTGGCCACCACGCCCTGCCGGCTCCACGGACGCCGGGTCACCCCTCCCACGGACGCGCCCTGCCTCAGCTAGCACGGCCGCACTGCACTGCTCGGCGCCACGGTGTCCTTTAGCCTGGAGTCCCCAAACACCCGTCGAAGCGACGCGCCTCCGTTCCCGCGCCCCCTGGAGCCGAGGCTAGACGCAACGAAGCCCAGCGCGTCCGCGGTGGAGTAGTGCGCATGCCTGTCATCGCCGCGCAGGAGGAGCATGGCAGCCAGCACGCTGCCTGCGTTGGCACCCACCGTGGCGCCGAAGAAGTCGATCACGCAAGCGCCTGGGTCCCCCTTGCGCTCGCAGCGTGGCCTCCACCTTCGCGAGTGTCAGGCCAGCAGCGCATCGGCGTGGCCCAGGCTACACCCATCGATAGCCAGCACGCGGACCCGGGAGGAGGTGGGCGACAACAATGGGAGGAGGAGGTGGGCGACGATGGTGGAAGAGAGGAGGCAGTGGCGGCAGAGGCAGAGGGCAGGGCAGAGAGAGAGCGGCGGCGGAGAGAGGGAGAGAGCGGACAGAGGGAGAAATAGCTAGACACACTAGCGACGACGTGGGCGAGCCACGTAGGATCTAACTCCTCCATGAACCTGTATGTACTCTGGATGAATCATTTAAAAAATTTGTGGACTTGCAATCAACGTTGAATAGTTGATGAACTTAAGTGGCACAGAAAAAAAAAGTTTGTGGACCTATAATCAACATTAAATAGTTGATAGACCTATGTGACACAGCAAGAAAAAGTTAACGTACTAACCATGCATTTATCTCTTTTATTTATCACACTCTTTAATTCATTTTTTTTACATTTCAGTGACAAACAAATAAAAACGGAAGAAGTACCAGGGTGATTAGTCTTGAATGACAACCCAATTCTAGATGAGATGATGTGGCCTATTATTATACGCTGATTCTATTAATTTTTCTGAAATAGCGCGTGCGATTATTTCGGTCTAAAAAACAAGTCATTTTAGTTTATTCTAAATCAAAAAAGATAAAGTTCAACCAAACATATCAATATTCATAGTATCAAATAAATATGATGAATCTAATGATACTTATTTAGTTTCATAAATATTGTTTTTAATATAAATTTGGTGAAACTTTACAAAATTTAACTTATGACAAAATTATAATTGACTTTTTTTGGCTAAGGAGTACTCTGTATTACTCTATCCAGTTATTAATATATAAAATTTTTATTCAAATATGAACTAAAGCATTATATATTAATGACTGGATGGGTAGTTAGTAACATATGTGATTATGATTAATTGATCGGTCCATTCCGTACGTCCAACCAAACCAAGCACAATATACCAAACGAGAGAGAGAATACGATGGATCGTTCGATTTCCCAAACCAAACACCCTCTAAATAACTCTCATGCCATCTACTCCGATGAGGGGTGTAATCAGATCGGATACAGTAAGAATATTGCTCATATCATATTTGTTTTCATATTTTTCTCGGATTTCGAATTGGATACGAATAGCTGTCGGATACAAGTACGAATATGGATTATCTTGGATACGAATACGGATATATGTGTGTCGAATACGGAGCGAGTCAGACACATATAATATTGAATACAAAATTTTTCTTCGGATATTGAGTAAAAGCAACGTCCATATATACTACTATTTATTTTCTATTGATAAAAAATATAAATAAAAACAAAATGAAATGCTTTGAATGGTTCACACATGGCAATATTTTGTGCTAGTCAATAGTCACGTGAGGAAGGAGTTTAAAAAAATGGTAAAATATATCCCCGGTCTCTAAACTTGGTTTTGTGTGTCAACTTGGTCCCTAAAGTCTCAAAGTGATTATACCGGTCCATAAACTTGTCTTGGTGTGTCAATTTGGTCCATAAAGTCTCAAAGTGACTATTCGGGTCCCTAAACTTGTCTTAGTGTGCCAATTCGATCCCTAAAGTCTCAAAGTAGCACAGGCCACACGGAGGAGCAAAGGTGGAGTCCATGTGCCACGTCAGCTAATGGGATGGTCACTTTGAGACTTTAAGAATCGGATTGACACATCAAGACAAGTTTAGGGACCGATATAGTCACTTTGAGATTTTATGGACCAAGTTGACACACCAAGACAAGTTTAAAGATCAGTATGGTTCACTTTGAGATTTTAGAGACCGAGTTGACACACCAAAACAAATTTAGGGACCGAAAATGGATTTTACTCTTAAAAAAATTAGACGCACTGCCTCAACTTGCTCTAAGCTGAACTGCCCAGCAGGCTACTAGTTCATATGTTGACGGGCGTGCGTGATTGGGTTAGTGCGCGTGGTCTGTCTATTGTCACAATGGGTTTGATTGGATCAAGGCCAAAGTTGGTTAGACCAAATTTGACTATGTTTGAATTTTAAGAAATATTTGATCAAATAGCAAATTTTTTGTTCGTATGTTTTATTTGACACATAAATAAAGCCTACAAACAAAAAAAATTACCATTGGACCAAATATTTTTTTAAATTCAAAATGGTCAAACTTGACCAAAGTTTGGCCTAGCCAATTTTAATCTTGATCCAATCAGAACCAATGTCTGCTGCTACAATCACTTTATCCCACCTCGCCTAGCAATGCAAGAGCGAAGCACCAAGACTCCATATAATATAACCCCATCAGCCGCTGTCGAAGGAACAATGTGGCCGCTGCCTGCTCTGGGAAGTGGGAGTGCTCCTGCTTATATTATTTGTGCATAGCAAGTAAATATAATTTGAAAACATTTCGGATATTTATCGGATATACCCGAAAAAACTGGCTGGATACTTGCATATTATTTGATCCGTTTACGCCCTGACGTCTCCAATCCTATACCCCCAACAATGCGTGCGGTAACAACAACGCAAATTACTGACAGTCTCAGCTGGGGCAGGCTATAAGAAGGACGTATACGCTCGGATGAAGAGACGACCTCAACCATCAGCTAAGCCTGTATGCATACCATGGCCTTGGTAGCCACCATGTTGAGGTTTGGGTACCCCCCGTCGTCTAAACCCAATGCTCCAGCTCCTCGTAGTCTCTGCTCGTGCAAGCCACCACCAACAGCTTCTGGCAGTAGTGGTGTCGTCGTCCTCCTCGCGATCAACCGCAGCAGCTGGTGGTGCATAATACTCGCTCTGTCCCAAAATGTAAACCATATAGATTTTAGACACGGTCTTTAAAACGGAATTTTGATCAGCAATTATTTTAAAAATATGTTATTAACAAATATAAAATTATCATTATATTAAAGTGTTTTTAAATATGAATCCAAACATATAACATGTATATACTAGAAATTCATAAATTTGATTCAATTGTTGGTCAAAATTTTAAAAAATTGATTTTTTTTAAAATCTATATGCCTTATTTTTTGGGATGGAGGGAATATACGTTAACGGCGTGCCTGCCATCAATCGATTAATTGATCAAAGATAGCCGTGTCTTTCGTTATTACAGTATATATATTCTTGGCGTATAATCCGTGTCGTCGTAGATGCATGGTGATTGCTGAGTCGTCCTTGTCGTCGTCGTCAGGAGGTGCAGGAGCACGCCGGCCACAGCACGAGAGAAGGAGGAGGAGGATGAGGAATGGCGGAGCTACCTGGCGCCGGAGAGGCTGCAAGTGTTCAGGCAGCTGGAGCCGTGGGTGGAGGAGCAGATGCTGCCGCTGCTCAAGCCGGTGGAGGACTCGTGGCAGCCGTCCGACCTGCTGCCAGACCCGGCGGCGCTCGGCGCCGACGGCTTCCATGCCGCGTGCCTGGACCTCCGCGCCGGCGCGGCGCGGGTGCCGGACGACCTCCTCGTCTGCCTCGTCGGCAACATGGTCACGGAGGAGGCGCTGCTCACGTACCCGAGCGTGCTCAACCGCTTCGAGGCCGTGCGCGACGCCACGGGCGCCGACGCCGCGCCCTGGGCGCGCTGGATCCGCGGCTGGTCCGCCGAGGAGAACCGCCACGGCGACGTGCTCAGCCGCTACATGCACCTGTCGGCGCGCTTCGACATGCGCGAGGTCGAGCGCGCCGTGCAGCGGCTCGTCCGCGACGGCATGCGCATGCGCGCACCCGCCAGCCCCTTCCACGGCTTCGTCTACGTCGCCTTCCAGGAGCGCGCCACCGCCGTCGCGCACGGCAACACCGCGCGCCTCGCCGGCGCCGCCGGGGACGCCGCGCTCGCGGGCATCTGCGGCACCGTCGCCGCCGACGAGAAGCGCCACGAGGCGGCCTACACCCGCGTGGTGGCCAAGCTCTTCGACGCCGACCCGGACGCCGCCGTCCGCGCCATGGCATACATGATGCGCCACCGGATCGACATGCCCACCGCCCTCATCCGCGACGGCCGCGGCGGCGACTTCTACGCTCGCCTCATCGCCATCACGGAGCAGGCGGGCACGTACACGCTCTCCGACTACCGCCGCATCCTGGAGCACCTCATACGGCAGTGGGGCGTCCAAGACCTCGCGGCGGGGCTCTCCGGCGAGGGGAGGCGGGCGCGGGACTACCTGTGCGCGCTGCCGAACAAGATACGCAGAATGGAGGAGAGAGCCCACGATAGAGCGGTCGCAGCACAAAACAAGGCCACGCCCATCCCTATCAGTTGGATATTTGATAGGATTATTAGTGTCCATCTGCCGTAATCCTATGTTTGCCATCACCTAATTGGGTCGGCCAAACCAACCGTTCCATGTCGTGCCCTCTCGGATGGAGTACCAAAGTTGTGTATCTTAATAAGATCTAAAACTTTGTAGTTGACTATATTTCTATCTAAGAGCATTTCGACACTCAGATATCGTCTAATACAAGATTTTTGATAAATTTTAAATAAAACAATAGCATCACAATTGACTATGTGGTGTGATCGTAATGAGGCTTGACGTTCTATATCTAGGGCCTGTTTGATTGGTGGCTGCTCTGAGGTGCGCGCCGTTAGCTTCATCCCATCCTAAAGCGAGCAAATCAAATCTAACGCC
This sequence comes from Paspalum vaginatum, assembly GCA_030272315.1. Lineage (NCBI taxonomy): Eukaryota > Viridiplantae > Streptophyta > Magnoliopsida > Poales > Poaceae > Paspalum > Paspalum vaginatum. The sequence goes on along the minus strand of CM059013.1, from coordinate 36,588,970 downwards.
TGGGATGAGTCGCCTCAGGGCTAGAACCAAAGCAGCCCTAGCTACTTATTAATGTTGTTACCATCAACTTCATTAACCATGCTCTTCTAGAAGATAGTTATTCGCCCCCTCAATTAAAAAAACAAGCAAGACATTAGGCGAAGCCAAAAAATAAGATCTTAATCTTTTGGATCAGTAAACAAGTTTCCATCTTCCGGTTCATTTTCACAAAATAGGGGCTCTTCTAGTTCATCACTAACTTGCATATCATTGTGAAGCTCTAAGAAAGCCTCTCCTTGAACAACAGGAGCCTCTTGAATTTGTTCATCGCTAGGATTATATTAGTGCCTTTTGAATTTCTTGATCTTGCTGCTATACTTCTACATCAGAATGGCCATTTCAACTTGCTTTCCATTTGATCAACAACGTAGATCATCCCCCAGGCAAAAGTCATTCTGGTTTAACTCAACCCTTGTCTGCCTCTTCAATAATTATTTCATTCACATCAAACTGAAGGGCTGGATTGTGATATTAATTGCGCCTTAGTTCCAAGGAGCATTTTTTTGCAATTTGACCCCACCAAAGACGAATTTACAAAAATGATTCCTCCCCCAAACTATTTGTGCAGTGTAACCCTTTTGGCGGCGCTACGGGCGGTGGCGCCACAGCAACACACTGTGGCGCCATTGCATGTGGCACTGCAGGCCCTGCCACACTGGCGCCCTCCGCCGACGGCCGCCAGCATGGCCGCCCATGGGTCCCGTCTACGGCGCCACCATGCATGGATAAGCTCAAGGATTATAAGAACTCAAGTTTGTGCAATTCTGAAAGGTTTTAAAAGATCACATGGAGTACCAAGGCAATGCACGTACGACGAACTAGTGTGAGCCGGTGGGTGGGGGTGAGGGAGGGAGGGTGCCAGCGGACGGTGGCGGCCTGCGGTGGCTGAGCGGGGGCTATGGCTGGTGGGGACGGTCCGCGGCGACCGGGCATGGGCTTCGGCGGCAGTAGCGTGCAGCGGATGGGAGGGCACCGGCAGCGCACGGCCGAGGGCAAGGCGCGGTACGGGCGAATGTCCTAGGAGAAGACAGCCAGAGAGAGGTGGGCAAGGGGGCGTGGAATGTCCGCGGCCCATATCAGCTAGAGGCTGTGGCGCCACGAACCACGACGCCGCAAAAACACATTGCAATGCAGGGCTTGCATAGTGGCGCCGCAAAAAGAGTCACTTAGTGCAAAAGGTTTTAGGGAGGATTTATTTTTGTAAATTCTTCTTTGGAAGGCTCAAAGTGAAAAAAAAAAGCTCCAAGGAGGCCAGACCCGAGAAGTGGTTGTTGTTTATCTTCTTTCGGGTGGTACTTTGCTGGTGCTTGGCTATTTCCCTGCTGGTAGGCCACACCCAACACATAGTTGTTGAGTGGTGATTCACTTCACACTGAATGATCCATGAACCACCCAAATCAACCAACGAAACCAGGGAATGAGTAAAATTCATACCCAGTTCTTAAACTTGTATGGATGTGTCATGTCGGTCCATAAACTTATAAAGTGTGTCATATCAGTCCATAAACTTGTTTTGGGTCTCATTTTTGTCCAAATGGATTGTGGTTTCACCCTACAGCCAAGAATTGACATGCGGGTCCGACATGTCAGCCTATGTAGGTCCATTTTTTCTCTCCTCTCTCTCACCCCTCCGACATCTCACCCGTCGTCGTCGTCATGTCCGTCGCCTCCGTGCTTGCCTTTGCCCCCTCCCGCATCCCGCCCACCGCCGCACTCACCTCCTATCCTCTCCTGCGTGGAAGAGAAGGCGGCAGCGAAGGGGAGGAGGATGTGGAGCGGGCACCCTCGCCACACGCTGTCGCAACAAGAAGGAGGAGGCACCGAGAGGCGGATCCGGCCGGCGGAGCTCGGATCCAAGAGGCGGTGCGGAGAGGACAGAGGTGGCAGGGGAGGAAGTGGCATGGAGAGGAGAGGGGTGGGAGAAGGCCGCAGCGGTCTGCCCAAGCTCGTGGACGTGTTCGAGGCCGCCCCGCTCGTGGACGTGTTCTACGTCGCCGTGGCCCGACGGCTACGACGACGGGCGTCGAGGTGCGCATGGCGGGGGGGGCGGCGAGATGCGGGAGGCACGCATAGCTACGGCGGCGGCGAGTGGCGAAACGCGGGATCGTTGAGAGAGAGGAGACCGGTGAGGGTGAGGTAGATGGTGGGGCACACCACGAGTGAGTGGAAGGGGAAGAAGAAACAATTGGGGGCTCGTCAGCCTCAGATCATTAGCCCATTTTATAGATCCAAATTCGATTCGACCATGGTGAAACCTAAAACAAATTAAACGATCGATATATCACATTTTGTAAGTTTAAGGACCGACATTACACGTTATTGAAAGTTTAAGAACCATTCATAAATTTTACTCCCAAGTATATGCCTACTGCCTGTTAAGCCTGTAAGGGCCGTGCACCATGCCCTCGCGGCCTCGCTCCCCTGTGCCAATCCCGCCATTCCCGCGATTCTGCACCCGCCGCCCGCCATTCGCGCCGCCCCATGCGCCCCCAGCACGCCATCCTCTCCTTCCCTCGCATCCCCGTCCACAATGCCCCGGCCCTCGCCCTGCCCGCCGTTCCCAGTGCCGCCCCGTACGCTGCTCCCACCCACACCCAGTGCCGCTGGCCCTCCGCGCCGTCGACTCCAAACTAGCGAGCCCTCCTCCCCACCGCAGATTTCCTCCATGCGCCGGGCGACGTGGATCGCCCCCACCGGCCACCGCCCTCCACGCGGATCGCCTCCATGAGACGGCCGCCGCCCCCGAGCCCCTGTTCCTCGTCTTCTCTGCCTCGCCCCCAGACCCCGCGCGCTTCTCGGGCCCTGCACCGCCCGCCATCCCAGTCCAATGCGTGGCACCCGTGCTCCTCACCCCTCTCACCCTAGGCGCCGCTCACCGCTCTGCCCACCGCCGCTAGGAGCCTTGCGTCCAACCAGATAGCCCTGCCGTCATCGCGCGCTCGCCTCCCCTTCCTCGCGCACCCCCAAGACACCCGCCCCTAGCCCTCGACGCCCCGGCACCACCGCAGCCCCGCGCGCAGCGCACTCGGCGAGATCCCGCCCATGCTTCCGCATGCCACCTCCAATCAGGAGACTTTGTTGCCCACCTCGCTGCGGATCCTCCTCGCCCTCCTTCGATTGGTAGAGATGGGATGTCCCAGCTTTGCTCCGACAACCATGGCCTCGCGCCCGCATGGCCCCGCGTGCCCCGGCCCACTCCCATGCGCTTGCTCTGCCGTCCTGGCGAGCCACCCCACTCCACCGCCCTCCAATGCTGGGTGGGAGCTTAGATGGGTTCTGACGGGCGACGAGCTCAGGTGAATCCATGCTAGCGTTTCTAGGACTCCAGGGCAAGGCCAGGTACATACCGTTCCTAGCTCCTCTTGCTTCTACGCCGATTTGATTTAATTTGACACATGCTCAGTGGCTGCCAGATTGGTGGTTTGTGTGCCACGAAGGTTTAGTGAGCTGATTGGGTTGGAATACCTGGTGGGTGTGATGGTAATCAGAAATACCATATCCCCTTGTTTGCTTGGCATCCAAATACAGTGTTCAGACCATGTTCCTCTTTGTTTTAGGTCAGACAATGTTCAGATCAATTATTTCATACTAGGTTACTTCCTTTAAAGCAAACATGTTACTCTGTCAGAAAAGAAATAAGTAGGCTGCCATACTTTTTGAATTGTCACACTATAACTGCCTCTTACCTGTAACACGAAGACGTATATGGATTTCAAAATTGGCCTGTTCTATTACTGCATTCTGATACAAAAAAAATTCTATATTGGTAAACTCAACGTGCAGCTCAAGGTACAAAGAATCATGCATGAATAAGAGGTTAGATACTAAATATCATAATAAATTTGCCCTTTTTAGTCATTTTGTACTGAGGTGTCAAGATCTTTGTTTTAGCTCAGGCATATGCTCCATTCTGTTATTGCAGGTGCCAATAAAATAGTTTTTTATAAAGGAAGCAGCCTAGAGAGCATAGTCTAGATTGAAAGCGAGATAATTTCAAAGTGACTCAGAAGTTAATGCTTAGTGACAATTCAGTATTTCCACTTGTAAATATTTTAAATGCTTAATTTGAATTTAGCGAGTCAGCATTTAAATGCTTGGTAGTACTGCATTGCATTTTTTACACCATCAATTTTGACTACTAATAGGTGACATCATTTAGTCCACTTCGTTTACTATGAAAATGCTATCACTCTCACAAACAATTGACACCCCTTGTTCCTCTGTCTTTGGGCCAGACCGATTGTACCATGGCAATTGTTAACAGGGTTTGAGGCTTTAGATGTGAGCAGAGAGCAGACCCATGGTAGCAATAACATTCGCAGTTTCACACCTCTGCACCGTGCAAGCCCTACAATTTTTTTATTAGGAAACATTAATCAGCTGGTTGAACTGAATGGTTGCCCACATTAATCCGCTCATGGTGTCTGCTACGTGCTTCTGGATCAGTAGCCTATTGACTGCTACACGTTTTTTGTGATGCTGTTGCTCTTCTTTTCTTTTCTTCTTTTTTCTTCACACATTGTGAAACTGCCTTTTGTTTTAAAAAAAGTCCATATGTTGCATAAAGCATATTCTGAGAGTTTGCCGATTATGACATGCAATAACCGAGTGTAGGACTTGCACCCAGTTTCAATTTAAATACTCAAAAGCAACCTGGAGTCCCTACAAGAACGATGGTGGATCTATTGTACCATTTTTCAACCATATGATCACAAGGGAGAGGGATGATAAACAAACAGAAAGCTCCATGCTGGTAGATGATTGTACTGCAGTGTGAAGATTTAAAGGCAATCTAATCATTAATTGATGGCACAATAACAATAGTCTACGAACTGGCATGGGTTTTTGTCTGACATACTTTTAGTTCTATTGGCCAGCATATTGCTTTTGCGTTTGTATCTACCATGATCTGTGTATAGGTGTTTTGTATGATAATCTTTGGTGGCCGACTACACATCTATCTAACACAGCCATCATCGCTTAGAGACATCGTTGTCCATCCATGTGCATCGACGAGAACCCAACATTAAGTCACCGTAAGTAAGTTAGACTTTAACATTCTTTAAATTGGACTTGGCATATGCTAAAATGTAGAATATGATCCGATTGACATGTTGTGAAAATCATGTGCCAGCTTCTTAGCAATGGATAGCAGCACTGATCCGAATATAGCCATTGATTCATTGTTTAAGCTTAGCACTCATTGGATTAGTTCATTTGGCATCATTTGTATCACATTATTGTGCTGTTCATGCTATTTTTTCTGTTACCTTTTTATTGTAGATCATGATTGGTCACATAAATATTGTTGTTAGCAGAAAATGGATTATTGTTCTTTTATTCTGTTTTAATGTGTTATTCACTTGCCCTTACATTTGTGACTTTCTTTAACAGGTTGACACTGCTCGGAGAGATCAACCACGAAGAAATGTAAAAAAAAAGCTTATGGTAAATTGAGATGGTTTGTACTAAAGAGCCATGAATAGCCATTTAACCTTCTTTCTCTTAGTGATTGTGGCATTTTCCCTATTCGGAATATATTGTTAAGCCATTTGAGATTCTTGAAATCTCAACATAGGACTCGTTACATTAGGGTGCCCTGATTTGCGTTCACAACAACGCTCGCCCTTCTAAACATGATCATAATAACAAGTCTTGCTCATATTTCTAAAATGTATCTGTTTTCTCTAAATGTCATATTTTGGACGAGAGGCAAGGTTTGTGCTTCATTTATATTGTTTTTCACCAAATTTTTGTGTCAACGATTATGTTCGTACATAACACGTTCAATAGTTCACGTATTTTTTAATTGCACATCATATGATTCCTTTGCTTTATGTCATTACAAATATTTCATGAGGTTTCTATTTGTTTTGAGTTAGAAATCGAGAGTGGGCACATGAGTTGGTTTCACACTATGTTTGTTGGCTTCACGCTATGTTTATTGGCTTCACACTATGTTTTTTTCCGTCCTTGTTGCATTCAAAATTTTTCACCTTCCGTGGCAACGCACGGGCATAAATCTACTATAATACATAAGTAGTCAAGTACACAAGCAGTCACTTCCTTTTATTTTAAATGCTACACGTGTCACACGATGGTGCATGCGTTCGGGTTCTCTTCACTGAAAGCATGCATTCGGGTTCTCTTCACTGAAAGCTTCCGTGGGTAGTGTGGTGGGTACCCATACATGGCAGGGCTGCAAGCATACGCCGGGTACGGCTGCGGATACGGGATACTGATGTGCATAGTAGCGTAGTAGGTGGTGGGGTAGCAGTAGTAGTAGGGGTTGAAGACGACGATCTTGAGCGCCACCTCAGGCGCAGCTGGCCACATGCGATCGTCCTTGGTGTGGTTCTCCACCACGAGCCCACAGTCGCCGGCATCGGCGGCGTCGCCTGGAGCTTCACCATGGGTCTCCTTCTACGCCTTCGGGTTCTCGTCGACATTGGCGTCTTCTCCTCCTCCCTTCTTATCCTCGTTCTCTCCTCCCCATTCTTTTTCTTCACCTCCGAAGAATTGCGTTTTAATCTAACACATAACCAAAGATCATGGCAAGGCAAATAATTGATGAAGGACCTTGATATACACAGTTAACTACAGAAGCTGATGTGGCATTTTGAGAAACTAGAAAATAAGAAGAAAAAACTATGCACTAGGAATGGTCCAAAGGATTGACCTTTGCCTATAGTAGATGCTACAGACTAGACGACACAAGAGTTTGCATTACTTAGGGCGTTGCCGGCTAAATCGTCAGTGGAATGATTGAATAGATGGATAAGTATTTTTCTAATTCAAATCTCTTTGGGCCATATTCACAATGGCCAACGAATGTACACTTGGGCGGGTCCAAAACGTTTGGTGGCCCACCTTACTAACTTTCCAAGCTAGGCCATGGCCCATTATTAGCATGTATTCTAGGTCCGCACCATTTTATTTGCATGTGACACGGGGAGGATAGCAGCAACAAAAAAACATTATCAGTAGTGTTTAGGAACTTTTGGGATTATCACACGAATTTCTATTCACACCTTGTTAAATGAAAATTATGATAGACCAAAAAATTTTGTAACTCCAATACAAATTAAACTAGATAGTTACTAAAATTAATGTACAAAGAAAAAGATTAGTGGTAGAGGGTTTAAAACAATTCATTTCCTTGCCTCGCATGTCCATCATCTCTAAGCATGAACCTTGGCGCAATATATAGGAGGAGGCGTAAAATTCTGGTGATGAGGGAATAGCAATCCTGTTTCATCTACGTTCTTTGCTGAATGGGTGCAGCGGCTAGATGAGATTGTGTTTGAAAATGATTATATGCTTGAAAGATTATTGTTTTCAAATTTTTACCAGAGGACAAATTATTAACAATATAAATAGGATAAAGTCTATTTTACAGCCCTATACTTGTTGTGATTGTCTAATTTACAACCTAGAACTACAAAACCGGACAAATAACACCTTGAACTATTTAAAACCAGACAAAATACCCCCTAAGCTATTTTGAGGGTGGTTTTTTTGATGTGGCGTTGTATGTCTCACAAGTCAACGTTGATGTGGCGCTGGTAGGTGGGCCTCGCCTATCTTACCCTCTCTTCTCTCTCTCTTCCCTTTTTCTCTTCTTTCTCCGGAGAAAACCACCCTCAAAACGGCTCTCAAGACGTTGACATGTGGGACCCACAACATCATGTTAGCGCTGACATGTGGGTCCTACAACACCATGTCAACGAAATCGCCCTCAAAACGGCTTAGGGGGGTATTTTGTCCAGTTTTGAATAGTTCGAGGTGTTCATTGTCCTGTTCTGTAGTTCTAGGTTGTAAATTAGATAACCATGACAAATACAAGGATGTAAAATAGACTTTACCTATATAAATATAAGGAGAGTGGCTTATGTGTAGTGGTCTAAAATTTCGTATAATTCAAGTACACATAGGAGTTTGATTTGAATCTGACATTGCATGTGCTTCATTCTTATTAGCATTCTCATCTTCTTTTTTCTTGATACTCGTCTCCTCAAATAGTGGCGGAGGATGACCAAAAATTTAGGTGTGGCGGTGCATCTATAGACTATATTCATATATTGGGATATCATTCTCATAGCAAAATGCTTTGGCTTCATCAAGTAATGGCTCATAACCTTCACTTTTCAAGTTGACCAATTGTGTTTTCACATCAATAACCAGAGACAAAAGCCTCAACAATATTTTGATCCTTCTTTTGCAAGAGAGAAGATAGTTCACTTGTTATGCGAAGGATTTGCAACATCATCTTCACGATAAAGACAAAGCTAAAAGACTCCACGGTATGCACCAAACTGCCCGCCCTTGATGGATTACGTTGATCATCATGTATGACTGATAGAACTTCTATTATTGAATCTCACATTGTTTCAATACGAAGCAAAGTCTTGTAGTGAGATCCCTATCTTGTATCTCCAGGCCAAGCCAATGATGTTTCTTGATGTTGTCCTCAACCAGACGAAATTTGTCCACTCTCCAACCTATCCAAAAGATTTGTACGTTGATTATCAAGCAATAAATCTTTCCTCTTACAAGATGCACTAGTGCTGCTCACAATCATGTTGACATAGTAAAAAAAATCATTCGTGGATGAACAACATCTTGAGACTGAAACAACAACCAGCTACAATTGGTGAGCAAAACAATGGATATAGAAAGCATACGGGTTCTCATCACGGATTAGTTTTTGAACACCATTGAATTCACCTCTCATGTTAGAAGCCCCATCATACCCTTGCCCTCTTAATTGTGGAATTGTTAAACCATGGGCACTAAGAACTTCTACCACTGCAATCTTTAATGCTTCTGATGTAGTTTCCTTGACATGCTTGATTCCCAAAAATCTTTCAATGACCTGGCCTTTTTTGTTCACATACTTGTATGAGCAATGATATGATAATTTATTTAGAAACTTCTATTGGTAAATTGATCAATGAACTATGAATCGTAAACATAGCCATTTACCTTACTACGATGGCCATTTGCTCTTTGACTGTTATATCACGGGATTCATCAACAAGAATAGAGAACAGATAACCATCCATCTCTTCCTTTATTACTTTGGTAACCGCCTCAGCCCAACACGTTGCCATTTCTTTTTGAATTGTGCTAGAAGTCATTTTTACATTTTTAGGATAGCCTTCAAATGCCTGCCTCACTTCCTCATTTCTTAGTTTGTACCAATCAAGAAATTCCAAAAAATTGCCTTTGTTCAAAGAATTTTTTGATTCATCATGTCCACGAAACAGTCCACCTTGCAATGCAATATAACTCATAGTACCCAAAGATGTATCCAAACGAGTTTCATGCCTCGCTTTAGCATCTTCGGTTTGAACTTAAACTTTATGTTTTACATTTGCCTCTTGATTATCAAAATCATATGTTGTTCTTGCTCTATTATGAGCACTATTAGGCCCACCAACATGTTTTCGCAATATTAAGTAGGAATTCTTCCATTGCTTAAAGCCAATTCTTGTAAAGGCCTCATAACCAAATTTGTCATCATCTTTACCATTTCTAAAAAGATAACGATAGAAGCAATAAGCCCTACCCTTCTCCAAACTATATTCCAACCAATCATATTGCTTAAACCAATCTTTTTGGAAGCTCCTATTATCTCGTCCTTTAGAGAAATTATGACATGAAGGTTGAGTTGGACCTCATTGTTTGAAAGCTCTCCTAACTTCATCTCTAATATTAGGACTAAATTGATCTATTGGAATGTGAAGACCTGGATCTGAGATGACATGCTCTAGATTGAACTCAGTTATTATACCTTCTTCATTTGCAGCTTCATCTTGAGTTTGCTCTCTACTTGAGTTTGCACCACCACCTACTCGACCTTCAACCTCTTCAACCGGCATTGGTACCGCTGCAGCGCCAGTGCTCTCTACTTGAGTTTGCACCACCACCTCCCTCCCAATGCCTCAAGACCAACACCACTTCCGTGCGTACTTGGGGCGCCGCTAGATCCTTCGCTAAAGTAGCTCTTCAGATCTGCAAACAAGAGATTACATTGAAGTAAATTAGCCCCTTAACCTTAAGTTCTACATCTATTTGAATTTGAATACTTCTATTTGGTACCTCTTCCATATCCTACTGCTTTTCTTTTTCCCATTCTGTTACTGCCGGAGTCCATTGTTGAATTGAATGTCGAGCACTTGAGCAGACGAGCACTTCAGCTTGAGCAGACAACCTGCAGTAGTCCAGCAGAGCCAATCCTGAGTAGAGCGTATAGCACAGGAAGGGGGCAGGCACGGGTGGCCGGCCGCTGAGGCTGCTGGTGGCTGGCGTTGTGCGCAGCCGCGTGAGGGTCAACGCTCAGCGAGCCGGCGAGCTGCTGTTGGCGTCTCTTAGCCTTAACAGGTTTTACTCCATAAGTGCACGGAGACCGATGTAGCTTTTCACCCAGAGTATTCCGAGTATCGTTTTTATCCACAAGGAAGCGGCAGGCGAGAGAGCATAATTGGATAAACTCAAGTCAAAGTCACCGTACTTTAATAAAGGTACCAACTAGTATCTAGACAGGGGTAAGTCTGGTAAAGATAGGTGTATGGTGAAGAAGTAAATAAACTACCTAAGATACACGTAGAGAGGTATAGTTGCCTGGGAGGACAACGAGAGAGATAGAGTTCCCAAACTCTATTCTATTCGGCTGCAAAGACTATGTCGTGGTTAACTAAGGAAACTCAAGTAAACAAGTCAGCATCTCACGTCGAGCGAAATTCCGGCGCCCTCGAGGGGTTAGGGGGTAGATAGTTGACATCCGAAAGAGAACCCGGCTATCACCTACGGGCCTCCCAAACGAATGGGCCTGGACTACAGAGGCACACCACACGCTGTCACCGAGTGGGGCTACCAAGCAAATCTGCGTGGAAAGGATGGCACGCTATAAACGCACTCAAGTTAAACTTGAATGACAATAGATTGGCCTTGATTAGAGGAGAAGACCTAACCAGAGCCTGGCGTACAGGTTGTATTATAGCACCGGCAAGAATAACAGGACTTGACTAACCAAGATAACCATAGCCTAAGCCTAGCAAGTATGCAAAAAAGGTACACCACACTTGCAAGAGATAGAAATAAAGTAAAGCATAAATATATTATACTGAAGATAAGAGTGCAAAGATACAAGAACTTTACCGTAGACTCAGAGTTATCTCCGAGAACTCTGAGGCAAAGCTCGACTCACTCTAACTTCAGGACTATCCTAACTACTAAGATGTGGAAAATGGCACTCTCTAAGGTAGAATGTAGCTCTCAACTTCTCCACACCCCTACAAATGAGCTCTCGAGGCCTATTTATGGTCCAGCAAGTGAGGGGGTATTTATAGGTGGCTTAGGTCGGTTTGGGGGGTAAGGCGGTGGTCGGCTGACCATGTAGGGGGTCGGCCGACCTTGCCCCATGGTCGGGCGACCGCCCGATCCACCAACTTAGCCATCCAACGGCTTGATCTTGATTCCCCACGTCAGTTGGTAGTTGAAATGGTTGGTGCACATGTAAAATGAGGGCCTTGCATGGTCGGCCACGTATGCATGAGGTCGGGCGACCACGTGTCCTGCTCTGATTTGCTGCATGGCTCTTCTCTTGGATTAGTGACGTCACCGATCCGTGGTTTGGTAATCTTTCGGCCCTTGGATACATTGGATGCTTGGTACAATGGTTGGATTTGAGTGCCATTGTGTTTCTTTGCAGGTTTGGATTGATGATGTGGCAAATGGGCTTGGCTGGATGGTCGGGCGGCAAGGGGCATGGTCGGCCGACCCTGCCACTGGGTCGGGTGACCCAGCAGGTGGTTGGGCGACCAAGGCATGTGGTCGGCTGACCCTGCCACTTTTACCTGTAATGTTCGTCTTTGATCCTTGACACATTTTCAGCTATTTTATGTGCATTTTGGTACCTGCATCCAAATATTCATGCACAACTTGTGGAACTCATTAGTAGTAGGGGTTAGCCCATTTTATTCACATGCTTTGCTTTATTTGGTGGATAATTGACGATAGATATCGTGAGATTACGACCGTCAACACCTCCCTAAGCTTAAACTTTTGCTCGTCCTCGAGCAAAGCTAAGACTGAAAGTGGATCAGGAGTTGCTGCAATATGGAAGATGAAGAGGAATTCTTATACATGATTCAATACTCAAACTTTTGTTCGAAGTAGTGAAATAATTGAAGTTCACCTTGTGTAATACCTGTGGTGCATCTTTTTGCTTACCTCGCCTTGGGCGGTTGGGAGATGGAATGACTTTATTGCAGGAGTACTTCTAACTCGCCCTTTTTGGATGTCCTTCTCAGGTGTTTTCTAAATTTTCAAAACAAAGAAGCTTCCCCAAGGTACTCTCGGTCGCTCAAAGGTGTTTTCTCACCAAGGGCCATGAGTTGGCCAACATTTTCCTACACTAAGGCCTTTGTGGAGCTTTAAGTGGGGAAAATGCGGCGCACTTAGGATGTTTATTTTGCTAAGCCAAAGATTGGACCAAAGAGTGTACTCTATCACTTCTTCTATTTGATTGCTGGAGTATGAATGGTGGGCGTCTCCTTCTCTTGATTTTCATCCCTTGTAGCCTTTTATGAATTTGGAGGGGATATGGAGCTTTTATTTATTTTTGCCATGCTTGAACTTGCATGCTTTTCATTTTTTTTCTTTTAGCTCCATACCCTTGCTCCTTTGGATTTGAAGGCTCAGGGGTTATGAGATGTATTTGGAGACTTTTTGGTGGATGCAAAGTCCGGAATGGATCACTTGGATTTTATGCTTTTGTACTCCAGCTATCAACAGAAAGTGATATTTCTACTCAAAGAGACTCAAAATTTGACAAAGCTCAAAACATCTCTGAGTAGCTCTTCATAGCGGTTTCAACTATTTGAAGTACTTTTGGCTCTGGTAGGCATTCATGACCGAGGGAAGCTATATTTTGTCATTTTCAAAGATAAAAAACCTGAGATGTTCATCTTACTAGGAACATGAAAGAATCATCCCACATTTAAATCATATCATCGTCTTGCAACAACTTAGGCTTGTTATCACAAATGGCATCCACAAAGTAGAACTTTGGGTTTACTTCTTTTATTCACAACTCAAAACCTAAGCTAAGCATAAATCACATGCAAGAATTAAATCATTCACTTGATAGAGCAACTATTCATCATCTCCGAAATGAAGCTAGCATGTGAATCTATCGTTTGAGCGTGGGAGTGTTTTTTTTAAAGTAAAGTAAAACTGAAAATGAAGCAAACTAAATTAAACAAATTATTGCTAGCTATCTCTCTCAAAGCGATACATGGGTGGTGCAGTAGGCAAGGGGATTGACATACGTACCGTTGATTAGGTCCCCCCCTAAGCTTCAATGAAGCTACTGGGGGTAGTACCCGTAGTACTGAAAGAAGCGATGGGACTCGTCAAAGGTGCGCTAGGATGTCGCTTCTCCTTTTAGGAGGCAGTTGTGCTACTCGTTCTGGGTTTGTTCGATAACCTGAGTGCGCTCATCAACCTGGTTAAGTTGCTGGGCCATCCCAACTGTGCGTTGGTCTTGGACGGTCAGGGTCCCAAAGATGGCGGCCAAAAGATCCTCTGCAAAACGTGCTGATGCAGATGGCCCTGCCTCGTGAGGTGCCGACCCATACCCATAGTAGGGTCCTCCTCTACCCTGCTACTGAGAGTGCGCAACACTCGAATCGTATCCCCATGACGAATGTACAGATCCTCCTTGGGGCTGCTAGGTATGGTCCTCTTCCTGAGTTTGCCAAGATGTGCCCACTGCGGTATGGAACCATGTAGGTCCCGTCCCTGCAGCTTGTGCCTCCTCTGCTTGCTTTCGTATGTGTTTCTCTGCTGCTCTCCTCTGTGCCCCAGTCATGACTCCTGCAACACTGTGTTGGGGCTCCTCTAATGGTATAGAGGGTCCTTCTACTGGCATAGAGAGAGTGTCTACGGAGTAGAGTTTATAGTGTGGTGCAGGCAGAGGCACTTCAAAGTCGTACCCCTTGTAAATCATGACATAGGTCTCTGTGCTAGGCTCTTTGCGCAAGAAGTGTCCCCGAATAAAATGGCTCTCTGTGACTAGGTTCGGCGGTGTGTCTGGGGGTAGAAATTCCACCTGGGCATTTGATAATACCCCTAGCTCGGCTGCAATCCTCGTCACAAAGGACGTGATTGTTATGGAGCTTCCCTTCTGAGCTAGTTTCATCCAGTGAGTGAGCATGCCTAGCACCGATGCATACTTCTGCTTACGCCACATGGCGTAGAGGATTTTTAGGTCCTCCACGGTCACACATCGTGTGTCATCACGGGGGAGGACTATCATGGTAATCCAATGGGCCATGAAACGCATGGTGGGGTGCTTAATGTGTGTGATACTCTTCTTCCCCTTATAGTTGGCCCCAGCTAAATCTCTCCAGAACTCTTGTGAATCAAAACCTGCGGGTTCGGCTGCTAAGGAGCAGTGTGGTGAGAACCCGAAAGCATCGCTGAACTGGCGGAGTGTCAGTTCATGCTCAGTGTTAAAAACTCTAAAGTCAACAGTCGTGTTGGGCTGCTGTGTTTTGACTCAGAGGGTCATTAGAAACTCCTTGGTAAGGAGCACTATACCTCCCTCATAGATGTACGCAAATTTTTTCCAGCCTACTGTACTGAAAATTTCTTTGAATTCATCAGACATACCTATGCTTGTCATGAGCATTTCGTCAAAGCACTTGATGAGGCTGATGGGCTTTGTGTGGAGTCACCTCAGCAGGTTGACTTCGCCTTCGTTCCGTGTCTGGATGTGGGAATCCAACAGCAATACCGGTCTAGCGTTTGATGATGTTGCTTCTTCCTCTGGCGGTCCAGCACTTGAGGAGCCCCTGTCGGATGCCGTTCGGGCACTGTGTCCCTGTGAACCGGAGGACGTGAGGCACTGTGCTGCCTTACCAATTGCATTCCTAGTCCTCTTCAATGAGCGCTTCATTCTGTACAAAATGGACACAAGAACAACTACAAGATGACAGAATAATATTAGCGTTAGTCGTTAGTCGTTCTTGTAGGGTGTGACACCACCACAACCCGTTCTCGTGCTTGCCAAGGGAGAGAGGGATATTTAGGAGCTGAAATTTATTTGGCTAACATGATTTTATTTGTGACTTATTTAACTAAGCACTAGGGCTTAATTAAACAATAAACAAGAGAGTTTTGAGGGGGAGAAGTGTGTTTGCAGTGCACTGCTGCCTGGTGCATCAAACAAGGAGGCTGAGGGTGCCTTTTATAGGCGAGGGGCAGCAGCGGGAGGTCGGGTGGCCAAGGAAGCTGGTCAGCCAACCTTGGCCGTGGTCAGCTGGCCATGATGGCCTGCCCGGTGCTGGTGCTCGCGCTTGGTCTCGTGAGAAAGGGAGTGAGAGAGGGAGCTCTGTCTTGCACACACCGAAAGGAGAGAGGAAGAGGGTCGGGTGACCTCATGATGGGGTCGACCGACCATAAACTTGTTTTTTTTGAAAAGAGGGAAAAGAAAGAGGGTAAAAGTGAAAGTAAAAGAGAAAGAGAGAAAGAGAAAGAAAAAGAAAGAAAGGAATAAAGAAAAAGAGAAAGCAAAAAGGGGGAGAGGGCTGGTTGGGCGACCACCAGAGGTGGTCGGCCGGCCCTGTCACCCGGTCGGCCGACCATGATGATGGTCGGCCGGCCTCCTCTTTTTTTTCGAAAATTTGCATATTTGAAATAAATGCATAAGAAATCAAATAAATGCAAGGCATAAAATTAAATATGCAGTGGAGTGTCGGAAATTCAAATTTGGTGGGAAAATAAATATGTCGTCGATGGGTAATGCCAAATTTACCTTTTGGTGAGGGTGCACCATTTACCACCCTTCAGGATATCGCATGGACGTACGTTCTGGATGGTGACTTGTATTTTCGTGCGCCACTTCGGATTAGTCGTGGACGAAGCTCCGGCACGCTTATTTTCAACATGCCCTAGATCATTTGTCTTGGTTGTATCATGGGTATGTTGATCTTTGTTGCGCCCTTGAATGAATGATGTGGTTGAATCAAGGGCGCTGACCTTCTGCACATGAGCTTTGCCTCCTGTTTCCTGGGTTTTGGGACTGCTTTGGTTGCTTTTGCCTTCTCCCGTTCCTGTTTTTCCTGTTGTCGGATGGCAGCCTTGATGGCTAACTTCTGTTTCATGAATGCTATGAGACTGTCCATCTCTTTTCTGGAGGCGCCGATGACTGGTGGCTTCGGTACATATTTCTGGCACTTAAATACCTTCACTTGGCTGCATTGCTCCACCTTTGGTTTGAAAGAGAATGTCTCCCTCATTCTGTTGATGTTGAGGTGGACTTCTCCAGCTCCAACATCGATGCTTGCCTCTGCAGTACTCAGAAATGGCCGCCCAAGAATGAGCGGTGTCTTTGCATCAATTTCCATATCCAACACCACGAAGTCCACTAGGATGAGAAAATTCCGGATCTTCACCGGAACGTCCTCAGCGATCCCTGCGGGGTGACGATGGATTGGTCTGCCAACTGCAGGCACATGGCAGTAGGAACGAGTGCAGTGTGGTTGAGTTTGTCAAAGACGACTTTGGGCATAACACTAACGCTTGCTCCGAGGTCACATAAGGCTTGATTGAAGACTTGGTTCCCAATTGAGCATGGAATGGTAGGACTTCCAGAGTCCTTTTTCTTCTGTGGAGGCTGATTGAGTATAGCTGTGCTACACTATTCTGTCATGTGGACAATTTCCGCTGATCGTAAAGGCTTCTTATTGTTGAGGATATCTTTTAAGTACTTGGCATATGTCGGTACCTGCATAGCATCTAGCAAGGGTATATTGACATATAATTTCTTAATGACCTCAATGAACTTACTGTATTGTTCATCAGTGGCAGCCTTATTGTTGCGCTGGAGGAAAGGTAGCACCGTTGTGTCATAGAATTCGTGTGGACGTGATTTCGGTAGCGCCTTGTCCTCCGCTGTTTCAGGTCTGGTCTCATGATCATCCTTTTCCTCTGTGTTAGCGGCCTTCTCCTGTTCTTCACCTGCATTGTGAGTGCGTGGTGCACTACTAAGGTGTGGAGGGTCCTTGAGTGGACTTACCACCCTTAGTGGTGACTGCATTGATGTGCTCATTGGGAGGAGGTTCCAGGTTGTCCCGGAAGCTTACCCGTATTAGCATTAGGTAAAGAGGCAGCTAACTGAGCTATCTATGTTTCTAACATTTTGTTAAAACTCAGTTGATTTTTCATAGCACTATTAAGAGTCTCTATTTGAAGAGAGATAGACTCAAAAAGCCTATCATTACCATGAAATTTCTTACTAATGCTGTCATTCATAGTTTTTTGATCAAACGAGCTAGGCTTATTAAATTGTTTTGAATTGACTGAGGAGTTACCTTGTCCGAAGAAAGGAATGTACGGTCTTGAATTCTAGCCTGGTTGAGGATGACTCCCGTTGTTCAAGTTGCTAGAGTTACCGATGAAATTGGCATTCTCCGGTCGAGTTTCGGGGCAGCTATTCCCCGAGTGCCTTGTATTTCCGCAGACTTCACAAGTCATGCGAGTGTTGAGGGCCTGAACTGGAGCGGTCTCAGGACTATCTTCTAGCTTCTTTAAGAGCAAGTCCATCTTAGCGGCGAGCATGTCGGTGCTGTCGATGTGATGGACTCCGTGGGATCGGGTGCTAGACCTCTCTTCTTTCCATCCCTGATTTGTGGCTATTTTTTCAATGAGATCCTTGGCGGCTCTCACACTCTGGGATAGGAAGGATCCTCCGGCGGCTGCATCCAGGTGCTCTTGTGCTGAGCGGTTCAATCCATGAAAGAAGCTCTAGATGATAAGCCATTGTTCCATTCCATGGTGGGGGCAGGCCGCGATGTACTCTTGTAATTGTTCCCAGGCCTCTGCCATTGTTTCATCTGTGAGTTGTTGAAAGCTCGAGATCTTGTTCCTCAGTGCATTGGTCTTCCCCGGAGGGAAATATTTGGCGAGGAATGCATTGGAGCATGCATCCCATGCAGTGAATGTTGCCGGGTTGAGGTAGAACCATTGCTTCACCTTTCCGACAAGCGAAAATGGGAAGAGTGTAACTTGACAGCGTCAGGGGATGCACCTTTCATTGTGAACGTGCTGCGGATTTCCAGGAATTGCTGCAGGTGGTTATTGGCATCCTCCGTTGCTAGTCCTCAGAATGGGATTGCTTGAACCATATGGATCACTCTAGGCTTGAGTTCAAAGTTCTCCCCGGCCTGAACAGCTGGTCCCGTAGGGACATTGTTGCTGGACAGGATGGAGAATTCGCGGATGGTCTTCTCGGCCATGACGTTGGTGAATGGAGTGTGACTCGATGAGGCAATTGATTCAAGTTCCATCGGTACAGGTCTCTGCCCATGGATAGTCTTTGAATGGACTCTCCTGAGCAAGGACTCTGGGTTATTGTGGAAATTTACATGGTAGGTCGTAACAGGTCATACACCCCTCTGTTGCATCCACAACAAAAACAACAGAGACAAGTGAGCCTGCTAAAGACTAGTTGGTATTTTTATAAAGACACGGGGTTCGAAAAGAGATTATCAATTATATCTCTGCCTATTGCTTCCCCGGCAACGACACCAAAAAGCTTGTTGGCGTCACTTAGCCTTAACAGGTTTTACTCCGCAATCGCACGGAGATCGCTGTAGCTTTTCACCCAGAGTATTCCGAGTATCATTTTTATCCACAGGGAAGCGGCAGGCGAGAGAGCATAATTGGGTAAACTCAAGTCAAAGTCACCGTACATTAATAAATGTACCAACTAGTATCTAGACAGGGGTAAAGTCTGGTAAAGATAGGTGTATGGTGAAGAAGTAAATAAACTACCTAAGATACACGTAGAGAGGTATAGTTGCCTGGGAGGACAACGAGAGAGATAGAGTTCCCAAACTCTATTCTATTCGGCTGCAAAGACTATGTCGTGGTTAACTAAGGAAACTCAAGTAAACAAGTCAGCATCTCACGTCGAGCGAAATTCCGGCGCCCTCGAGGGGTTAGGGGATAGATAGTTGACATCCGAAAGAGAACCCGGCTATCACCTACGGGCCTCCCGAACGAACGGGCCTGGACTACAGAGGCACACCACACGCGGTCACCGAGTGGGGCTACCAAGCAAATCTGCGTGGAAGAGATGGCACGCTATAAACGCACTCAAGTTAAACTTGAAGTGACAATAGATCGGCCTTGATTAGAGGAGAAGACCTAACCAGAGCCTGGCGTACAGGTTGTATTATAGCATCGGCAAGAATAACAGGACTTGACTAACCAAGATAACCATAGCCTAAGCCTAGCAAGTATGCAAAAAAGGTACACCACACTTGCAAGAGATAGAAATAAAGTAAAGCATAAATATATTATACTGAAGATAAGAGTGCAAAGATACAAGAACTTTACCGTAGACTCAGAGTTATCTCCGAGAACTCTGAGGCAAAGCTCGACTCACTCTAACTTCAGGACTATCCTAACTACTAAGATGTGGAAAATGGCACTCTCTAAGGTAGAATGTAGCTCTCAACTTCTCCACACCCCTACAAATGAGCTCTCGGGGTCTATTTATAGTCCAGCAAGTGAAGGAGGTATTTATAGGTGGCTTAGGTTGGTTTGGGGGTAAGGCGGTGGTCGGCCGACCATGTAGGGGGTCAGCTGACCTTGCCCCATGGTCGGGCGACCGCCCGATCCATCGACTTAGCCATCCAATGGCTTGATCTTGATTCCCCACGTCGGTTGGTAGTTGAAACGGTTGGTGCACGTGTAAAATGAGGGCCTTGCATGGTCGGCTGACCATGCATGAGGTTGGGCGACCACTTTGTCCGGCTCTGATTTGCTGCATGGCCCTTCTCTTAGATTAGTGACGTCACCGATCCAGTGGTTTGATAATCTTTCGGCCTTGGGATACATTGGATGCTTGGTACAATGGTTGGATTTGACTGCCATTGTGTTTCTTTGCAGGTTTGGATTGATGATGTGGCAAATGGGCTTAGCTGGATGGTCGGGCGGCCAGGGGCATGGTCGGCCGACCCTGCCACTGGGTCGAGTGACCCAGCAGGTGGTCGGGCGACCAAGGCCTGTGGTTGGCCGACCCTGCCACTTTTACCTGTAATGTTCATCTTTGATCCTTGACATGTTTTCAGCTGTTTTATGTGCATTTTGGTACCTGCATCCAAATATTCATGTACAACTTGTGGAACTCATTAGTAGTAGGGGTTAGTCCATTTTATTCACATGGTTTCTTCATTTGGTGGATAATTGACGGTAGATATCGTGAGATTACGACCGTCAACAGCTGCCGAGGCCGAGGCGTAGACACGCGGCGCGGCTGCGCGGGGTCGACGAGGGGCCGGGGCGCTGGGCATGGGCCGGCCGGCCACCGAGGCCACGGGTGCACTAGCGTAGCCTCATAGGGTTGTCGAGGCGCCGAGCTGCCTACCGACGAGGCCAATGCGCAGCCACGCGAGGTCGACGAGGGCGGCCGGGGCGGAGTGGCGGAGGCGGACGATAGGCGGCGATCGGACGGGCGGCGCGGGGGCGACGCGCGGCTACTGGTTCAGACTCCGGGCGGATTAACGGACGGGAGCTTGACGCCCTAGCTAGCTGGTGCTGCTTCCTTTCTCTTGGCTTCTTGGGCTGGGCTGAAATGCAAGGGTATGAAAAAAAAAGTAGGCTTTATGTATGGCGCGCGCCATAGTGGGCCATAACAGGCTCTCCGCCTCTGTCCTCAAGTGTCTATTGACATTGGCTCAGGGCTGCTCAGACACTAGTAGGTAGGCCTGTATATGGCATAGCACAAGCAGGCAGCCACTATAATTAAGACTATTATAGTATAGATTGAGCCAGCTAAAATAGTCTAGGGAGTAAATCGGATTAAATTTTATGGAGTCATTTGAACACATGTCGAATCTTGTGGGGAGTAATTTAGGATGCTTTTTCTCTTATTTAGTGCATATTGTTCCACCTTATTTTCTATTCCTTTTGTCCCTTTATATTTTTTATTTAAAACCCTTTATATTTTTTATTTAAAAATAAACTAGCCAAAACTAACCGTAAACGATTAATAACAGAAGTAGTACTTAGTTGTCTGAATCCCTCTAGGTTAGCTTTCTAAATTGGAATTACGTAGCCATTTCCCATTTACAAATTCTTGAGGGAAATTGGTGTTTTGACGCCAAGCAAGTGTTGGGGTTCGTCGTATTCGTTGGGCAATGCAACAACCAAAGCAAATAGCGAATCTCAGCCATTCATTTCCTCCCAACTTTGCATACCTCCATTCGAGATATTTCAATATTTGATACCGAATTCGCAAGTCTCATTGAATTTGACATCTAATTTATAAGCTTTCAATATTTGACACTAGGACCGCAGATTTTTTTGTTTCGAAAGACTCAGACTTTTTTCTCATTTTCTTTTTTTTTCTTTTACCAACCAACCAAAGTAGAATGGATCATGTTGCAGCTCTCACTTCTCTCCCAAATCACGCGTGGTACACTGCCTTGGTCCCTGCCACCGGCTGCCGCTTGGGTCCCTGCCGCCGCATCCGCCGTCTCCTCCGTCTCCCTCCGCTCACAGCTTGCGGTCTCCCTCTACAACCGTCCGTCTAAAACCGACCCTGCCGCCTCCCTCAGGTCCCCGCCCGCGACCGGCCTACAGGCTGCAGCCCCTGCCAGCATGCAGCCTCCCTCCAGTCCTGGCCGCCCCGCGGCCAACGACGAGGGACCAACGTAGAATGTGGAGGTAGGTCAGAGATAGAAGAATCAAGGGTAAAATAGCGAATTCACTTGATCTGGTTTATAAAAAAAAAGAAAGGAAATGAGCAAATAGTCTGTGTCCCTCGAAGCGAAAGAATCGACAGTTTCAATGTCAAATAATAATAAAGACTTACGAATTAGTAAGTCTCAATGAGCCTCGAGAATTCGGTGTTATTAAATATTGAAATCTATCTTCCCCGTTCGGCCATTCCCCAATCCTCCCCCCACACCCAAACCCTCCCACTCCACCTCGTCCGCCGCCGCCGCCCGCCGGTCGGGCATGGATGCAGCTTCTGCACCAGCCACCGCCGCCAAAAGGAGGAAATCTGATCGAACCAAGGGCCAAGAAACACCGGGGAGTAGCAGCGGCGAGGGCGAAGACAACCTGGACCTCATCAGCTACCTACCCGACGAGGTTCTTGGCACCATTATCTCCCTTCTCCCCGCCAAGGCCGGCGCCCGCACGCAGGCCCTCTCCCGCCGGTGGCGCCCACTCTGGCGCTCCGCGCCTCTCAACCGGCACTTCATTTACGACCTCAGCGGCTAGGACCGCATCATCCTCTCCGACCACCCCGGTCCTGCTCGCCGCTTCGCCCTCCCAAGATTCTGCCTCCGCAACCACTATGCTCAGATCGACGGCTGGTTGCGCTCACAGGCCCTCACCGGCCTCCAGGAGATCGAGTTCGGCTACGACTACGACATCAAGGAACGGCGGCTGCTGTACCCGCTGCCGACGTCCGTCTTCCGCTTCGCGCCCACCCTCTGCGTCGCCATCTTCAGCTCGTGCGAATTCCCCAACCAGATGGCTCCGTCGTTGAACTTTCCCTGCCTCGAGCAGCTTACCCTGAGCGGGGTCACCATGTCGGAGGACGCCCTTCACAGCATGATCTCCGGTTGCCCTGTTCTGGAGAGCCTCTTTCTGCGCGGTAATATTGGCGTTGGCTGCATCCGCATTAACTCGCAACTCTCAGGAACATCGGCTTCCGACGCAGGTGTATTCGAGACTATGAACAAAATCCTACCTTGCGCCAAGAGCTTGTCATCGAAAATACCCCCAGCCTTCAAAGGTTGCTATTTTTTGGTCAAGGAATTGGTAAGGCAACCATCCGTGTAATGCAGGCACCTATACTCGAGATAGTGGGCAATCTTTCATTTAGTATCTCCAAACTCGTGCTTGGAACCACAGTTTTTCAGGTAACCTGCAACCTCCTTGCATCTTGTATTCTTCCTTTCTATATGCTAGCTATTAATTCTCCATGATGTATCTTGGTGTTTGTCAGGGTATGATGGCCATAAGCTTGACAACGTCGATGCACACCGTAAAGGTTTTGGTGCTTGAACCTTTAGAGCTTAATCTGAACGAAGTTGTTGATTTCCTCAAGTGTTTCCCCTGTCTGGAGAAGCTATATATCACGGTGAGTATTTGTCTGGTTTGCTTCAAAATGTACATCTGAGACGTAGTATAATCTAGTGAGTGGAAGTATTACTCCTTAGCAAATGCGCTCATAGTGATTTTGATTCCTTTTCAGTCTTCTATGCAGAAGAGTATGAAAAATGCAATGAGCCATAATCCACTGGATCCAATCGAATGTCTTGAGCTTCATCTCAAAAAAGTGGTCATCAGTAATTATTGTGGCATGAGGGCTGGTGTTGACTTTGCCAAGTTCTTTGTTTTGAATGCAAAAGTGCTAAGGGAAATGATCTTTATAACCACTAAGAACTGCAACGATAAGTGGAGGGCTAATCAACATAGACGACTTCGGCTGGACAACAAGGCTTCACCAGGCGCTCTATTTACATTTGAACGCCGTTGTCTTCTTCCCATATTTTCTTTATTGAAGCATGACCCCTTTGAGTGGTCTGGTCCCCTTGAGTGGCAGGATGAGATAAATTATTAGACATGCAAGAATGTTGACTTAATCATCATGGGGCCAATTAGTTTGTAATATTTTGTGATGCTGTAAGGCTGTGCATGGGGAGTGTGGTGTCAAAAGCCTCTGCCACTGCCTTTGGCATCTCCATGCCAAGATGATGATGGACACTTTTTAAGAAGATTGTGTATTTTTGTGTCCAAATCTTAAGTTCAATCATGTGCTCTAGTTAGTAGTTGCGTTGACAGACATTCTTTATCTAAGCAGTATATTTTTCTGTTTGAACGTGCAAACATACCTTGTTTCAACAAGTTTCTGTCAGATATCTGCGCCTGTGTTGTTCAAACCCTGTAGCATGATCTCTCTAAGACAAGCATTGATCTTTTTCATGCGTTAGCAAATTCTTGTTAAGCAAAAAATTATTTGAAAATGAAATCTTAATTTTCTTGTACATGGCATCTTCAATACACTATTTTTCTGACAAGGTATTATGCATCATTTTTTCTTAAAGGTCTTCTGGTCAGTATTCGTATCAAATAACTGTATAGACCTATGCAGGTGCTAGGCCATTTCCTTGCTCGTGGACCACAACCAAACATATGCTGCTGGATGATCCATGAACCACGCAAATCATCCGGCAGGGAAACCACTAATTTATACTGAGTACAATTTAACTTCATAATATTATTGGTTTCATTGTTCGATTATATATATACAGAAGTAGTCACCACTTTAATTTTATACGACACGTCACACGATGGTGCATGCGTTCGGGTTCTCTTCGCTGAAAGCCTCCGGTGGATAGTGTGGATGTGGATACCCATACATGGCAGGGCCGCCGCAAGCATACGCCGGGTACGGCTGCGGATACTGGTAGTGGTAGGGATACTGATGTGCGTAGTAAGCGTAGTAGGGCGGCGGGTAGCAGTAGTAGGGGTCGACGGCGTTCTTGAGCGCCACCTCAGGCGCAACCGTGACGACTCCGGCCGGCAGAGGAACGGTGAACAGGCGATCGTCCTTGGTGCGGTTCTCCACCACCACCCCACCGTCGCCGGCGCCGGTGGCGTTGCCTCCTGGAGCTTCTTCGCCGCCGTGGGTTTCCTTCTCCTCCGTCTTCGGGTTCTTCTCGTCGACGACCTTGTGCTCCTCCTCTGCTCCTCCTCCCTTCTTCTCCTCGTCCTCTCCGTTCTTCTTCTCCTCCGAAGAGTTCTCAGCAGCTGGTGGCTCGTCTTTCTTGTTGGTCTCAGCTTCAGCCGCCATTGCAGGCGGCGGCGAGTTGGGCGTTCTTGGCTGCCGGAGATCGTCGGGCAGCGGCTCCGCCCTGAGGATGCCGGACTTCCTCCCCGTGCACTTGTGGATGAAGCCGACCAGCGTCGCCGGCTCCACCATCCCCTTCACCAGCATCTGCGAGGATTTCAGGTGCAGCACGGCTTCCTCAACGCCTGATGAGGATCAATTAATATATATAATCGATCTCCAAATTAAGTAAACTGTGCATCAATCTTCTATAGGCAGCAGATAGCATGATGGACGACCATGTGCATCAAGTAGTAGTGTAGACGTGTAGTACTACCTGTGATCTTCAGTATCCTCCGCTTGATCTCCTCGCAGCAGGCGTCGCAGTGCAGGTTTATCCTCAGTACGGTGGCCATTTTCTGGGTACCACGACACCACTCCATCACAACAAAACCAAAAGAAAAAGATAATAATAATAATAAGGTAGTCACGAAATTCAACAATTACCATGTCCATTTCCGGTAGCTCGTCGTCCACGCCGCCCTTGTTTGCATCGTCATCAGCCGCGTCTAGTTTCTTGGCCCCTTTGTGGCCCTTCTTCTCCGCCGACGACCCCATCTTCTCCAGCGCCGGCGCCGGCGACGGGCTCAGCAGCACCGTCTTCTCGCCGGTCTTCCGCTGGACGATCTTGATGGCCTCCGGCGCGTTCTCCGCCGCCCTGCGGCCGCGCAGCACCACCCTGTTGGTGGTGGAGTCCACGTCGACGTCTCCGACCCCTTGGTCGATCGATTCGAGCACCGACGGTTCGACGATCAGATCGAAACATCCAAAGACGCATATACTCCTAAAAAGGAAGCATGCGTGCGGTGTATAGTATGAGTACCGTCGAGACGACGCTGCAGGGAGCGGCGCAGCTTCCTGGCGCAGCCGTCGCAGTGCACGGGCACGCCTATCACCACCTCCTCCTCCTCCCCGCCACCCGTCCCGTTACCGGGAGCCTTCTTGTTGTCCTGCACAGTTTAAGTCGCCAATCATCACCGTAGATTCGCAGGAGAAAACAGTGTCACGAGCTGGGAATTCATCAGAAATATATATGCATGCAGCTGAACACTTCAATTATTCGCATCCATCAACCAAGAGAGATCGAGACCCTCGATCCATCTGCCAGATCTGTTCATCGTCGTGCGTACATGCATACCTTCGCCATTGATGATGGGTGGCGTTGTACGTACGTGCGTTACTCCTTTGGACACACTAGTATACAGGCTAAGAGAGGCTTGGAGTTGGGACGACGACAGAGATATATAGGCGGACCGTGCGTCTTAGTCTAGGTAGGTGATGTCTGTAGGCGCGCGTGGAGGGGGCTGGGCGTGCCACGTCCGGCCGGAGGACGACGCCGCATGCACGCACGCATGCATGGGCTGCGCGGCGCGGTGGTGGTTTGCTCCGCTGGAAACGAAACCAAGGCAAGCTTTGGCGCCACCTGTGGCAGTGTGCCAGCCGTGTCCGCGCGCCAACTTGCCAGAGAAACGCCGGCTGACGAAAGACTTGAGACCGACCGCCGAGGAGGTCTGCTACCGCCTCGTCCGTGCATGCATATCCTTCATCGATCCATATAATGGTCAATGCATGGATCTTGTCTTCGCGCAGTGGGCCGGGGCGATGTCTGATCCATCGTTTGAGATCTTTTGCTCTTCTATCTAGTAGTATATGCTAATATGCATGGCAACAACCGACTATATATCGCCGCGAGATATATATATAGTCCAACTTCGATATTGCAATCGTTTTTCTTTACATATTTATATCTCTTCGGTCACTTGATATTTGTTTATTCATCAGTTAAATTTTCTAACCAGTACGATACGATGTGGCTGATACATTTTTAATCCATAAAAGAAGTTTCCAGCTAGTGCTAGTTTCAGTCCAGTTTTAATCCCATCAAATATCATATAACACATAAGCAAAGATCATGGCAAGGCAAAAGAATTGATAAAGAGAGAGGTATTTATTTAGATAAAACTTGATATACAAAGTTAACTACATAGCTGATGTGGCATTTTGAGAGAATAAAATAAGAATAAAAAATTATGCTCTAGGAATGCTCCAAAGGATTGACCTTTGCCTATAGTAGATGCTACACACTACACGACAAAAAAGTTTGTATTACCTTGGCCATGGGAAATAAAAAAAGGAATGCAGCCATGATCTAAGCATCATTATTCTTAGGGCGTTGCCAACGGGGGGCTAAATCGTTCAGTGGAATGAATTGAATTACTGGATACATATTTTTTTTTCTAATTTCAACTCTCTTTGGGCTGACCAATGAATATACTGTACACTTGGGTAGGTCCAAAACTTTAGGCGGCCCACCCTACTAACTTTGCAAGCTGGGCCATGGCCCATTATTAGCATGTATTCTTGGGTGGGAACCATTTTATTTGCATGTGACGAGCAGGATATCAATAACAAAAAAAAAGCATTATCAGTAATGTTTAGGAACGCGAATTTCTATCACACCTTGTTAAATGAAAATTGTGATAGACCAAAACTGTAACTTCAATACAAATCAAACTAAAATTAAAGTGCTAACAAAAAGATTAGTGGTAGAGGGTTTAAAACAATTCATTTCCTTGCCTCGCATGTCCATTATCTCTAAGCATGAAACCTTGGCGCAATATATAGGAGTAGGAGGCATAAAAATCAGGTGACGGGGAATAATAGCAATCCTGTTTCATCTACGTTCTCTGCTGAATGGGTGCAGCGGCTAGAGGAGATTGTGTTTGAAAATGTGATTGTATGCTAGAAAGATTATTGTTTTCCAATTTTGATCAGAGAGCAAATTATCAACAATATAAATATAAGGGGAGTGGGTTATGCTTAGTGATCTAAAATCTCAAATAATTCAAGTCCACAGAGGAGTTTGATTTGAATCTGACATTACATGCGCTTCTTATTAGCATTCGCATGTTCTTTTTTCTTGATACTTGTCTCCTCAAGTGTCTGTTAACATTGGCTCAGGGCTAATCAGCCACTAATAGGTAGGTCTATATATGGCGTAGCACAAGTGGACCAATTTCTCACGTTTCATTAGGTCGCATCCCAGGTGGATGCCATATCAGAGCTGTAGTTACAAGCAATAATATATGTACGTGCGCCATAAGTCGAGTCCTATTCGCGAGTGAACCGAAAACCTACGACGCCAATGTTTATATCTTCCGCTACCTTAGACAGTGTAACACGAACGCTTGGTGACTTAACGAGGCGCATAGAGTATTCAAGCCAAGCCGAGCCATGTGTTCAGGCCTAATTTCTTTTAGCATAAGCTATGATTATAGTATTGCTAAAAAATATTAAATTTAATACTCAACACATTATACATGAAGAAACAAAAAAGACGAAATTTAGTATGTTTTTTCAAAGCATATTATAGTTTAGATCGAGCCAGCTAAAATAGTTTGGAGAGTAAATCAAATTACATTTTATGGAGTTATTTGAACACATATCGAAACTTGTGGCAAGTAATTTGGATGTTTTTTCTCTTATTTATTCAGTGCATGTTGTTCCACTTATTTTCTATTCCCTTTGTCTTTTTTACATTTTCTAATTTTAAAAATAAATAGTCAAAACAAGCCGCAAACATTAAAAATGGAAGTATCACTAGTTGTCCGAATCCCTCTAGATTGGCTCTCTAAATTGAAATCACGTAGCCATTTCCCTTTTGCAACGGGAAATTGGCCTGCCAAGCAAGCATTGGTGTTTGTCGTTTTTGTTGGCAACGCAACAGCAAGGGACACAAATAGTGATTCTCGGCCGTTCATTTCCTCCCAATGTTGCGTACCTCTATTTGAGATATTTCAATATTTGCATTCGCAAGCCTCACTGAATTTGACACCCAGTTGACCAGTGTAACATCCTAAAATTTTTTAAAAAAAACTGTAAAGTATATGTAATGTTGCATTCATGCCTCATGCATTGTGTTTATTGGGTGAAAAATGAGTTTCAAAATTTGATTCAAATTTGCGTTTGAAAAATAAATTCAAAACCCCATTTGAAAATAAATTCAAATCAGTTTTGGAGCAAAAGAAAAAAAAGAGAAGAAGGAAACCTTCCCAGGCCCAAACCTCTCTTTTCCCAATCGCCAGCCCGCTTTCCCCTCCCCCGCCTCGGCCCACCTTCCAACCGCCGGCCCGCTGTGCCGCTCAGCCCAGCAAGCCGCCGCCCCCGCCCCTCCCTCTCACTGTGCACCGGCCCCGCCGCCCTGGCTCGCTGGGCCGCCTTCCACCTCCAGGCGGGCGCCCGCACACCTGCTCGCCCGCTCCTCTCCCCTTCCACCTGTTGGAGACCAAAATCCCACCTCAATCCACCGTTTTTCTTCAATTAAATTCGCACCAAGCCGCCCCCACTCATTCTCCACCAAATCCCCTCCTTAATTTCGCCAATCAAGCCAAGAAACGGCTCCACCAAACTCCATGGCGGCCACCACCTCGGCCTCCACACAAACCGATCGAAATTCCCTCTCCCCAAGCTATAAAAAGGTTCCCCGAGACTCCTTTGCTTTCGTTGGTCACTTCCCACCACTCCATTCCGCTCCAACCACCACCGTGGCGAGCTCCTCTCGCTGCTGCCGCTCGCCGCCGTCGCCTCGCTGCTGCTGCTGCTGCTGCTGCTCTCCGCCCGAGAGAGTTAGCAGGGTGAGTTCACGAGCCCCTCCTCTTCGTTTTGAGCTAATTCTTTCTCGTTTCGGTGCACCGTAGCTCGAGTTTGGAGATCACTAGAGAGACGCCGCCGCTCGCCGGAGTCCACCGTCGCGCCGTCCTGTGTCCCAGGCCGCCGAGCCAGACCCTATCCACCACCGCTCGATCCTCATCCGACGGCCCTGAGCACCCCGCGCCTCTCCTCCCCCCTGTGCACCCTGTGCACCCGGTGCACGGTGGACCGCGGAAGGAGGCGCCCCGGTCCATGGACCCATGGACTAAGTCCACCGGCTGCGGGCCCGCTGATGTCACGCTGACGTCATGGTGCCGTCGGCGACGTTTTTCCCATTTTCCAGAAAATTAAAACTGTTGCGCTTATTTACAGTTTTGCCATCCAACTTCAAAAGCTTATATCTTTTGCGTGTTAAGTCCGTTTTTGGTGATTCTTTCGCCTACGGATTCGTTGCAGCGAGCTCTTTCTTTTAGGATAGGTTTTTAAATATTTTAATCATGTTTGATGTACTATTTCTTATGTTCTTTATGTTTGTTTGATTTGTGATGCGCAGAGGGTGAAGCGGTGAATTTCCAGGACTCCGAATTCGAGTTCACCGATTCGCCCTATCTCGAAGGCAAGTTCATTGATCATATGCAAGCACCTATATTTTGGATTTATAGATTAAACTAGATAGGCATGCTACGCATAATTTGAATAAACCAGTAGGACATACTAATTTTGCCTTGTGGGTTGGGTAGAAATATATCCATGCTTAGGTGCTTTTGGAATGAGTTAAACAACCAACTAAAATTTATTTTCATGTTGAGGTTGAATCCTCGTTTAATATTGACAAGGGTGGAAAACCCAGGCAGGATGGAATGTTTTGGTGGGGGGTTTGGTTTGAACGGTGGATGGTTGATGGATAGTGCTAGTTCCTGCCTTGGGTTTGAGGACCGTATTTTAGGAGCTTGTTTTCCTGGCTTAACAGCGCAACTATGGGATCTAAATGGGCAATGGGCTTAGTCGAAATCTAACATTTTCGGTCTTAATCGTACCGTGGTGGTTTTGTGGCACAAGATGGGGCCCCTAGGGTCTGCGGACTTATGTACGGAGGTGAAACCTTAGTGGGTACAGGGCGGACTGGATAAAGTTAGCGACCTCATTGTGTGACCCCGGCCAAACATCTCAGGCAATGTATGGTGGAAAGGAAAACATTGACTGTGGTAAAAGTGCGCAATCTTTCGAGAGTGTTAAACTGGTATACCAGCCGTGCTCACGGTCAAGAGCGGCCATAGACTCCTTCTAATTTGTTGGTTTGGGTTGGTTGGTTGGAAGAGGTTGGTTCCTTGATCGGATGGTTTTTCCGATGTTTGATCTCATAACTTAGTTAAATAAAGGCTAAGGTAATAAGTTCAACTTAGGCGCTGCATAGGAAGCTCCATAAAAAGCTTCTCATGCATAGCTTTTTTCTTTTGCTTGCTGAGTACTCTTGTGCTCACCCCTTGCTATCCCCTTTCTATACTTCCGCTGCTACCACCTAGTAGAAGCTGGTCAAGATGGCGAGTACATAGAAGATGGTGGTGGGTTCGAACCCAATGCTCCTTTCTATGCTGGTGCTGGGGATACCCCCGGTTGACGTTCCCTATGGAAGATGATGGCCCGTTCTATCAAGCTAGAAATAAAATAAGTCATAATTTTCTTTTAGACCTACGGGTCATTTTGTAATAAAGTTATAACGATATAACATGGTTGTATGACTCCGCTAATGATATCACTTATGTGTATGGATATTCGGTCATGGCATACACATGTATTATATTTCCGTATTTTGTTTATAAAATCAGGTGTGACAACTAGTTCATAAGCATTTCAATATTTGGCACTACATGTGAATTTTTTTCGTTTTGAACCACTCTGACTTTTTTCTCATTTATTTTTTCTTTTACTAACCAGCCCATATAGAATGGACCATATGGACGCTCTCACAGTCTCACTTCTCTCCCAAATCAAGCGCGGCACGCTGCCTTTGGTCCCCGCCGCCGGCCGCCGCTTGGTCCCCACCGTCTCCCTCCGCCGACAGCTCGCCATCTCCCTCTACATCCCTCCGCCTAGGCGACCCCGTGTCACGGTGGTGACATCGGCGGAAGAGGTGAAGGCGTAAACAGTATCTGGCGCCAAGTATGTAGGAAAACGTTTCAAATATGTATCGGCCCACTAGGCAGTCTGTAAGTGAGGAGAGTTAAATACTAGCGATGAACTTGTAAGAAAGCAGAACATTATTATTCAGAAAATACAAAACGGAGCACTGAGGAACCATTCCTCTGCTCTTCTACCGATATCATCTTGTTATCTCACGTCCCAGCGATCTCGCCGGTGGCCAAGGGACTACAGTGGTATCAGATTCAGCGTTCCTCGGCGGGGTTTACCTGTTTCCGCTCCGCACGCGGCTCCAGGCGACTGGGCGGTGGCGGATCAGAAATCGGCGGCGACTACATCGAGATTTGGCATCACGGGCGGTGGTTCGACAAGATCTAGGTGAGACTACTCATTCTTGTCTCTGATTCATTCGATTGCAACTTCATCGAGTCCAGTTAGGGTTGCGTGGCACTTGTTCACGTGTAAAATTCCGGGTACTGGCATTTCGATTGGGTTGCGGCGGCACTGGCGGTGAGAAGGTCCGACGATTTGGGTTGCGTGGCATTCGTTCACGTGTAAAATGCCTCTATGGCGCCTCCTTCTTGGGTGGTAGTAGATTTCCTTGGTACAACTAATTGGGGACATTTTGTGCCGAACCGATTGTGCCAAGTTCTGGGGGTTCTTGATTACTGGATCATCGCAATCAGTCATCATGGCTCCCCCTAAACCCTCAAAGCATACCCAAATTTTGTTGGACACTATGACTGAACACAGTACTCAGGATCAGGCTCACTGGGAACAGATGTTAGAGAATTTTGACCTGCTTTTCTCTCTAATGAATGATATTGCAGTCAACCAACAGCAGATGAAGGCTCAGATGGAACTGAATGCCAAAACAGTGGACAAGAATTACCAAGAGCAGCTCATGATTGCTCAGCAGGTGAAAGCTGCACGGCAAGCAGTAGCCAAGCTATTCCTGGAAAAACAGAATGAGGATAATGTGTCCACTGACAGTTCTCACCCATCCCTTCTTCAGGATGTGGAGGATAACCCATTTCATGAGGCAGAGCAAGTAGGTCCTTCTAAATCTCACCCCAGGGAGTTCAAGCACATGCCTCATCCTGGCAAGCCACACAATTCTCAACACTCAGGGCATGATCAGTTTCCTAGACATGCTCTACCAAAGATACAGTTTCCTCAGTTTGATGGATCTCACCCCAAGATATGGAAGGATCAGTGCCATGATTACTTTCGTATGTTCAATATCCCTGAAACCATGTGGGTCACTGCAACTACCAAGCATTTACAGGGCAATGCAGCCAAGTGGCTTCAAGCTTATAAGCAGACGCACAAATTGGATAAGTGGTCTACCCTCTGTCAAGCTGTAGAGCTTAAATTCGGAGCTGATGATTACAGAGTGGCTTTGACTGAATTGTTAGCTCTGCAACAAACTAATACAGTAGAAACTTACACCACAGCCTTTGAGAATCTGCAGTTTGACATTGCTATGCATAACAGTACTTATGATGACCTGTTTTTCACATCCAAATTTATTAGTGGTTTGAAAGATGAGATTAGGGGCACAATGGAAGCTCAAGTTCCTTCTACCGTTGAACAGGCCAGTAGAATTGCCAAAATCCAGCAGAGAATCTTGGATAGACAAAAAGATAAAGCCCACAAACCGGTTTGGCATCAAAAGCATCAGGCTTCTACTAGGAAGGTTGATCACAAGCCTGGGACACCTAACCCTTCATTCTGGAAGGATAGACAAATGAGGGATTATAGAAGGGCTCATGGTCTTTGTTACCATTGTGGTGAGAAATTTGAACCAGGGCACAATGAAATTTGTGCTAAGAAGCTCAAACCACAGATCAATGCTTTAGCTCTCAATGATCTGAACAAACCCATTCCAGAAGAAGTTTTAAATCAGTTGGCTGTGGAAGATGTTATGGCTGAGGAATTCTATAATCTGTCCTTGAATACTATCACTGGTACAGAGGGTAATGACTGTCTCAAACTGAAAGCAATGGTGAACAAAAAAGTGACGTTGTTACTTGTTGACAGTGGTAGCTCCCACAGCTTCATTAACTCCTCATTTGTGGCAACAGCTGGCTTAGTCTCTTTGCCAGTTCCCAGCAGAGCAGTGAAAGTGGCCAATGGGCAGGTCTTGCACACTAATAGTATTATTCCCAATTTGTCTTGGTGGTGTCAAGGCTATACTCTCCAAGCAAATATGAGAATATTAGATATTGGAGCATATGATGCAATCCTTGGCTACGATTGGCTGTACCAGCATAGTCCTATGACTTGTGATTGGGCAACTAGGACTTTGGAATTCATTCATGATCAGCACATGGTTAAGTTACATGGTATGCAGCCAGTTCCACTTCAAGTCTCTCTCATCACAGGGGATCAATTATCGAAGTGTATCGGTGGCAATGATGTCTGGGCCTTAGCCATGCTGGATATGAATTCTTCCCTATCCACCAAAGAAACAATACCACCTGATGTGGTGACTCTGATGGACCAGTATCAAGATGTTTTTCAGGATCCTCATACATTACCTCCACCTAGAATTTATGATCACCATATTCCCTTACTACCCCAAGTTGTTCTAGTGAACTGTAAACCATATAGGTACTCTCCTTTCCATAAGACTAAAATTGAAAGGCAAGTCCATGAATTGTTGGCAGCAGGATTAATCACTCATAGCTCCAGTCCTTTTGCATCACCTGTCCTCTTAGTTCAAAAGAAAGATGGCAGTTGGAGAATGTGTGTGGATTACAGGAAACTCAATGCTCTCACCATTAAGAATAGGTTTCCTTTACCTATCATTGAACAAATTTTAGAAGAGTTGGGTCAAGACAAATATTTCACCAAGTTGGATATGAAGTCAGGGTATCACCAAGTGAGAATGAGTCCAAAGGATGAGCATAAAACTGCCTTCAAAACTCATCATGGCCACTATCAATTTAAGGTCATGCCATTTGGCTTAACCAATGCACCTGCCACTTTTCAGTGTGTCATGAATGAAATCTTAGGCCCCTTCCTCAGGAAGTTTGTTTTGGTGTTTCTAGATGACATATTAATCTTCAGCTCCTCCCTAGAACAACATACTGCTCATCTGTCTAGGGTATTAGACAAGCTTAGAGAGCATCAACTCTATCTGAAATTAAGTAAATGTTCCTTTGCCCAACAATCGGTGGAATATTTGGGTCATGTTATCTCCGCTGAAGGAGTAGCAACTGATTCTAGCAAGACTATAGCCATGAGGCAATGGCCTAGACCTACCTCTATGACTGAATTAAGAGCATTTCTGGGACTCACTGGGTACTATATGTGATGCCCCCGGCATCTCGAAAGTTTTAACACGTGATTAGATTAGCGGTAGTCAAGGATTTGGCTTAATGATGTTTAGAGAAGAGCAACAACTAGGCTAGTAAATCACGAAGTCAAAAATTTTCAGTGAAATATGCAAAACCCCTGAATGCATTTGTGACTATAGTTCAAAATATAATGTGATTGGAACCAAACTCTCTATAACAAATTTGTAGACAATTTTATGTAGATCAACTTTGTTATAGGGTGTGGTAACATGCACAAAGGTTTAGGTGGAGTTTTGAGTCGATTAATGAAAAAGCAGAAATCTGCCTAAACTTGATCGGTAAGGAAAATTCAAATTTCAAAGGAACAAAAGTCCCTATCATGCAAAACATCATATAAGAAAGTTTTAGATAATTAAAAACTACACAACATTGGTATAATACTCTTTCTCTGAAAATGAGCATAAAATAGACTTTAGGAATTTCTAAGTTTGCATTAAACCTTGGTCAAACTGGAGTCAGCAGGTTAAATTCAAATTTAATCATATTTAAACTTGGAATCTGATGTTACTCATTTTGACAAAGTTGTAGATCCTAAAAGGTACAACAATTCATTCAATTGGGTCCTTTTCAAATTCGGACTCTAGAATACCCAAAAATTCAAAATTCAAACAGGTCTTCCTGCAGTCAACAGGGGATTTCCTCTTTTTTTCGAATTTTATTTTCTCCGTGAGTCGCTGACGAGCGGGCCCCACCTGTCGGGCCGCCCGCGCCAGCGCATTCCACCGGCTCCCTTGCTCCGTGCACCCGGTCCGTAGACCTCTCACCCTCCTCCTCACCCCGACCCCACCTGTCGGCCTCGCCCGGTCCATGGACCGCGTCCACCCGCGCGACGCCTTCTTCCTTCTCCCCTCCCCTGCGCCCACGCGGCGGGCGAAGGGTGCCAGCGCGCCACGCCATGGGCGCCAGCGCGCCACGCCACGGCCACGCGCCGCCCTCGCTCGGCCTGCGCTGCCTGCTCCTTCCCAGCTGGCGTCCTCCCCAGCTCCGCGCCCACTTCCTTGCCTCTTCTACGCCTGCACCAGCCCGCCCCGCGCCTCCCAATCCGCGCCGCCATGGGAGCAACCGAGCTCTGGTCGAGCTCGGGCCGTCTCCCCTGCTCGCCCGCACGCCTGTAGGCCACCACCGCCGGACGCGCCTCGGCCTCGCAGCACCCAGAGCACTAGGTGGCATCGCCGTTCCCTACCCCCACGTCGAGACCCACGAGCGCCACCACCGCGGCCGCCATAGCCGCCGAGCCTCACCGTGGGGAACCCCTCTCTGGTGTCCTTCTCGCCTCAAGAGCGCCACCAGCCGGACTCCCCACGCCACCGCGCAGCCCGCGCGGTAGAGCTTGGTCACCGCCTCCGCCGGTGCCGCAAGATCGAGCCCCGGCCACCGAGCTCTGCGCGTCGCCGCCGCCCATCGGTTCACGGCCATTCCTCGGCCACTGTAGCCTCCCCGCGCGACGCGACCTTGGGGGAAAGCAAGCCCTACGCCTGGGACACCTTCCGCAAGTGGCTCGGCTCCAAGTTCGGTCCCCACGCCGCCGGTAGAGCGCCGCCTTTCCCTTCCCCGCGCGCGGTTCGTCCCGGGCTGAAGGTAGAAGACGACTCAGCCCATTTTGCAAATTAGTCCCTGTAGATTTATATTTTTGCGGCTCTATTTTGTGCGCTGTTGTATGTGTCTCGCAGAACTTACGAGGTAGCCCTTGGATCTACAATTATTTGCGTACAAGACCTCCGATCTAGGGTTTTCATTTTTTAAATGTATTTTCTTAAGCTGAAACTTTGAAAATTCGTAATAAATCAAATAAAAATCCAAAAATGGCAAACTCAGTTGCATTGTAATCCTTGTGAATAGATCTACAGCATGGGTAAGATGTGGTTATGTGAAAAGACTGTTTTACCCTCGGGTTGTTACATGCATGCTAAATCAACTTAAATGGTAAAAGTGGTCTAGATGAGCTCCAAATGCTATGACATTTGGACCTCTAGACCCTATGTGATTTTTGGTAGCCCTAGCATTGACTATTTAATTACTATTTTACCCTTGCCTAGCATTTAAGCATAGAGTTAACAATGAAAAAGAATTCTAGATAATAGAAAGCACCGGTCTTTTCGCATAACTCGGTGCTATTCAGTCACACACCCCACGTAGTCATTTGTGACAAGCTAAGCTATCTTAGGTGATGGCTTGTACGATTTCTTAAAGTTAAACAAGCTTTATCACGAAAATACATAATATTATCCCATAACCCTTGATTTCTTGCATTGCACTAATACATGCTCCAATTGCATCATGTCATGCATATAGAGTCCGCGAACGAAGAACCACCGCCGAACCAACCCATCGCGGAGGAGCCCGAGGAGGAGCTGCACCCAGAGCCAGAGGACCAACAACAAGAGCCCGACTTCGCTCAGGAGGCAGCTACTGACTCTAACGAGGAAGGTAGGCAGGACCATGATTTCTCCCAGCTAATGTGATAATTGATTGTCTCATTACGCATCCGCATTAGGAGTTGATTGAAAACAATTGCATTAGATCTCCTGGCCGCCCTGGCCTAGCACCTATATATAGAGTTCGTAGGACGAGTTGCCTAGGCTCTGCTAGGTGCGAGTAGACACGAGTGAAAGGAGTCACTCGTCGCGTAGGTGATTTCAAAGGTTACAAAACTATTACTATTGAGAAAGTAATATTATGCTCATGATTTAAATGGAGACCGGGCGGAGAATAATTTTATTATGTGGTGTGCGTTTGGCTCCGCCCGAGTCGTTTAAGGCCCGTCCGCTGTTCGTCTGCTGATCGGCATAACATTGCTAAAGTGCTTAACCGGGAAATGGGACCGGTGAAGTCTTACCTGGGTTTGTCCGAAGTTTTCGAGGCTCCGCTCATCCACTTGCTGGAGGCCGATGGGCCCGGGGGCGCTTGTACTCGAGGGAGGGCTGACCCGGTGCGGCCGTGGTATCGCTACTAAGGGAGGGCTGACCCGGTGCGGCCGTGGTATCGCTCCTGAGGGGGCACAACCCGGGGGTTAGGTGAGGGCGCTTTGAATCTTGGGACAAGACAGGTGGAGATGGGGGCTATATGTAGGAACGCGATGGCTAGTAAGCATATACCCCTGGCATGATAGTTATTCCCGGGAATTAAAAATCGATTCGAATCGCTGATGCCTACCAGGTGTGGGAATGCCAATATCACTGTCGGGCAGCGTAGTAACTACTTGAATATAATATGTCCGTTACTCATGTTTTCAAATACAACATGTTTGTATTGTATTGCTTACATTTCTACAAGTTGTTATGGAGTTATATGCAAAAGATGAATCTTGATATTTTATATTGATATACCACTGTTTAAAATCAATGGCTAAGGATCCAAAGGTTAGTAAGCAAGCTTTGCGTCAGCCGTAAGCCAATCCATTAAGTCCTACTGAGTAATTAGTACTCAGGGTTTGCCCCCACCTTTTGAGAACAGGTACCGGCGACATCTGGACATCTGCTTGGAGGAGAGTAGTACCGGTGGGCTCGGTGTTGCTCATCTCGATCAACGTTGCATGAAGACTAGTAAAGTATTTCGTTCCGCTGTGAGATGTTTTCAAATTCGCTTCCGCCATCTGTTTCAAACTTGCCTTTCGTATGGTAATATGATGAAACTTGTGTTATTATTTCGAACCGGTTTGAAAAATAAGTTTTTATATGTCATATTCAACTGCCTGAGATGATGTATCTGTTGTGGCTCCATTGTGGGCTGGATGTGTATGATGTCGGTTCCTCTGGGAAAAGGTAACATCGGGAGTCGAATGACTCTCGACGGACGACCGGGTTTAGTTCGGTCTAATCGCACTGCAAGCCAGAGGTGGCAGGTGTGCTTAGCCTGGATTAAATCGGCGGTTCCGCAACAGCTGGTATCAGAGCCGATCATACACAGACAACAGACATATCATCCAGTCTTGATTTGCAAACCTATTTTTGAAAACCCTTTTCGAAGTATTTGAAAAATGAGAGTATCGATATGCCCATATTAAGGATGTTAGTGAAATACCAGGTGACATCGCTAACATTTTGACCTAGATAGAACTCATATGCATATTCGGCGCTTTGGGAAGCAACATTTCGGCCATAGCTATCCCCAGTACTGGCGGAGCGCTATTGGGATTTGCGGACTGTTGCGAACCCTGCATTCATGCTGATAGGGCAGAACTCTTTAAGGGGGGTGGTCACGCCATTGGAGTGTTTCGTGACCACTTTTCCTTCGACCAAAATTATAGCTAGATC
Organism: Paspalum vaginatum; assembly: GCA_030272315.1. Taxonomy (NCBI): domain Eukaryota; kingdom Viridiplantae; phylum Streptophyta; class Magnoliopsida; order Poales; family Poaceae; genus Paspalum; species Paspalum vaginatum. The sequence goes on along the minus strand of CM059013.1, from coordinate 36,549,596 downwards.
TTGTTGGCCACTGTTTCTCTCCCCAGAAATTCCCCAGTACTGGAGGAACACTGGGTGTGTTGAGAGAAATGGCGCCACTACGTCGTCCACCAGACGTAGTTTAAAGAAATTCGTGGATACCACTTCTAGGGTTAGAGTGGTAATGTTTGGTCATGGTGATGATGTTGGTATGAGCATGCATTTTTCTGCAGGTACACTAACCACGTGCGAAATTAAGAACGAGTAGAGAACGACTAGTTGCATTAGGGAGTGCCGTGCATATATGTCACCGAATACTCGCTAGATATATAATTATACATAAGGTGTGTGAAGTGAGACCGAATAGGGCGAATCATGCATCATGACATCATGTCTTATCTCATTCATTGTTTTTGTTACTTAAGAGTGACTAGGAGCATATTGCGTTGAGTGTGCGTTACCACTGTATTGATATGTAGCTCAAAGTACAAGTAGAACTAGCAAAAACTAAGCAAACGACTCGACTAGTACACTTAGGTTGTCGCAATTTTTCTACACATCATTCATTCTAAATATGAAACGTCTAATAAATGCAGGTCAAATACAATAAATATGTCGATCGGTCCAAAAATCAAACCCGTCTCGAAGTTACCGATGCTACACACGTCTCCAGAGGTGGCAGGTGTGCTTAGCCCGGATTAAATCGGCGGTTCCGCCACACTATAGACGTTTTGTGAAACACTATGGGTTAATGGCCAAGCCTTTAACTCAAATTCTCAGGCTCAAACAGTTTGCTTGGTCACCAGATGCTAAGCAAGCCTTCCTCACTTTGAAAAATGCAATGGTGAATACTCCCATATTGGCTTTACCTAACTTTGACCTACCGCTCACTATTGAAATTGATGCTTGTGACACTGGCATGGGAGCAGTACTAATGCAACAAAATCGTCCTGTGGCATATCTTAGCAAAGCATTTGGTCCAACTCACAAGAAATATTCAATCTATGAAAAGGAATTTCTAGCCATCATAATGGCTATAGAGAAATGGAAACAATACTTGCAGTATCAAGAGTTCATCATCAAGACAGATCACAAAAGCTTGGCTTATCTCACTGCACAAAATCTGCACTCTGATTTGCAGAGAAAAGCCATGTCCAGACTGATGGGGTTAAAGCTCAAGATAGTATACAATAAAGGTCGAGATAATGTGGCAGCTGATGCACTTTCAAGAGTTAATCATCTATTTGTCTTACAAGCTATTTCTGAAGTAAAACCAGCTTGGGTACAAGAAGTGTTAAATTCTTGTGCTACAGATTCCAAGGCTCAGGAACTCTTAGCTCAGTTGGCAGTCCATAGCCCCAACACAGAAGGTTATTCCTTGGATCAAGTCCTCATTAAGTACAAAGGTAAAATTTGGTTGGGCAACAACTCTGCACTCCAAACCAAGGTCATTGCTGCTTTACATTCCTCTCCAATTGGTGGATATTCGGGTATCAACCACACCTACTACAGAGTCAAGAAGCTCTTTGAGTGGAAAGGGATGAAGGTTCAGGTGGAGAGTTTTGTGAAGCAATGTTCTATTTGTCAGCAAGCCAAACATTCTAATCACCACCCGACAGGTCTGTTACAACCTCTTCCTATCCCATCAGCTACCTAGCATGACATATCCATCGATTTTATAGAGAGCCTCCCCAAATCTGAAGGTTACAATGCTATTTTGGTCATGGTGGACAGATTGACCAAATTTGCTCACTTTATCACAATCAAACATCCCTATACTGCTCAGAGCATTGCAAGAGTGGTCCTAGACAATGTAGTCAGGCTTCATGGCATTCCAAAAACAATTGTGTCCGACAGGGACACTGTATTTCTCAGTCATTTCTAGCAGGAACTTTTCAGACTATATGATGTGAAATTGCTCATGTCTACAGCTTGCCATCCCCAAACTGATGAACAAACGGAAAGGGTAAACCAGTATTTGGAAATGTATCTTCGCTGTGCCATTCATGATCAAACAATGGAAAAATTGGCTGGCGCTTGCTGAACTCTGGTATAACTCTTCTTACCATACTGCTCTAAATTGTTCTCCATTCAAAGCTCTCTATGGCCAAGAACCCAATGTGATGGCTGAAACTGCTATAGCTTCTTCATCAGTCGCTCCTGTCAATGACCTACTCACTGATCGCACGTTACATCTTGAAGCTCTGAAACATCATTTGGCTGTGGCTCAGAATCGCATGAAACAGTATGCTGATCGTCAGCGAACTGAACTCCAGTTTCAGGTCGGGGAGCAAGTATTGCTGAAGTTACAACCGTATGCTCAGTCCTCTTTGGCCAATCGACCGTTTCCCAAATTGGCATTCAAATTCTTTGGCCTTTACAAGATTGTGGAAAAAGTGGGCATGGTGGCTTACCGACGGGATCTTCCAAACAATACAACTATACACTCGGTTTTCCACGTTTCACAGCTGAAGCCCTTCACACCAGATTACTCGCCGGTATTCTCTGAACTTCCTTCCATTCCAGTGTTCTATACAACCTGCTGCTATCGTCGAACGTCGATTGGTCAAACGCGGTAACACAGCAGTTCCACAAGTTCGCATTCAGTGGACGTCTCTGCCTCCATCCAACACAACATGGGAGGACTACAATGCATTTTCCTGCCGCAGCTGTTTGGGGCCAAGCAGAGTCTCAGGCGGGGGGGGGGAGTTGTCACGGTAGTGACATCGGAAGAGGTGAATGCGTAACAGTGTCTGGCGCCAAGTCTGTAGAAAAACGTTTCAAATATGTATCGGACCAGATGACCTTGTAAGAAAGCAGAACATTATTATTCAGAAAATACAAAACGGAGCACTGAGAAACCATTCCTCTGCTCTTCTACCGATATCATCTTGTTATCTCACGTCCCGGCGATCTCGCCGGTGGCCAGGGGACTACACCCCGCCGCCTCCCTCAGCCCCCCGCCGGCTGTCGCCCTCCAGCCTCCGCCGGCGCGCAGCCTCTTTCCCCCATTCGGCCATTCCCCAATCCTCCCCCACACCCAAACCCTCCCACTCCACCTCGTATGCTGCTTCTGCATCAGCCGCCACCGCCAAAAGGAGAAAATCTGATCGAATCAAGGGCCGAGAAACACCGGTGAGTGGCAGCGGCGAGGGCGAAGACAACCTGGACCTCATCAGCCGCCTACCCGACGAGGTTCTTGGCACCATCATCTCCCTTCTCCCCACCAAGGACGGCGCCCGCACGCAGGCCGTCTCCCGCCGGTGGCGCCCACTCTGGCGCTCCGCGCCTCTCAACCTGCAGGTCGATCGCAACCTCAGCGGCCAGGACCGCCGGCGCATCGTCCTAGTGTCCAAGATCCTCTCCGACCACCCGGGCCCCGCGCGCCGCTTCGCCGTCCCCAGCATCCGCCTCCGCAACCGCTACGCTCGGATCGACGGCTGGTTGCGCTCCCAGGCCCTCACAGGCCTCCGGGAGATCGAGCTCGGCTACGGCGTCGAGGAATGGCCGCGGCCGTACCAGCTGCCGCCGTCCGTGTTCCGCTTCGCGCCCACCCTCTGCGCCGCCACCATCAGCTCGTGCAAATTCCCCAACCAGATGGCTGCGTCGCTGAACTTTCCCCGCCTCAAGCAGCTTACCCTGCGCGGGGTCATCATGTCGGAGGACGCCCTTCACAGCATGCTCTCTGGCTGCCCTGTTCTGGAGAGCCTCTTTCTTAATGGTATTGTTGGGGTTGGCTGCCTCCGCATTAGCTCGCCAACTATCAGGAGCATCGGCTTCCGAGTCAGATTCAATCGGTACATAGTACAAAATCCTACCTTGCTCCAAGAGCTTGTCATCGAAAATGCCCCCAGCCTTCAAAGGTTGCTACATTATGATCGAGAATTTGCCCCCAGCCTTCAAAGGTTGCTACATTATGATGGAGAAATTGGTCTGGTAACCATCCGTGTAATGCAGGCACCTATACTCGAGATACTGGGCATACTTTCACCTAGTATCTCCAAACTCGTGCTTGGAACCACAGTTTTTCAGGTAGCTGCAACCTCATTGCACCTTGTATTCTTCCTTTCTATATGCTAGCTATTGATTCTCCATGATGTATCTTGGTCTTTTGTCAGGGTATGTGTGCCATAAGCTTGACAACGTCGATGCACACTGTAAAGGTGTTGGTGCTTCAATCTTTAGGGCTTAATCTGGACTTAGTTGTTGATTTCCTCAAGTGTTTCCCCTGTGTGGAGAAGCTATATATCACGGTGAGTATTTGTCTGTTTTGCTTTGCATAGCAAAATGTACATCTGAGACACATTATAATCTAGTGAGCGGAAGTATTACTCCTTTGCAAATGCGCTCATAGTGATTTTGCTTCCTTTCCAGTCTTTTACGCTGAAGAAGAGTATGAAAAATGCAATGAGCTATAATCGACTGGATCCAATCGCATGTCTTGAGCTTCATCTCAAAAAAGTGGTCATCAATAATTATTGCGGCAGGTGGCCTGATGATGTTGGCTTTGCCAAGTTCTTTGTTTTGAATGCAAAAGTGCTAAGGGAAATGATTTTTATAACCAGTGACAACTGCGACGATAAGTGGATGGCTAATCAGCATATACGACTTCAACTGAACAACAAAGCTTCATCAGGCGCTCTATTTACATTTGAACGCCGTTGTCTTGTTCCCACATTTTCTTTGAAGGCTGATCCCTTTGAGTGGTCTGGTCCCCGCGAGTGGCACAGGATGAGGTAAATTATTAGACATGCAAGAATGTTGACTTAATCATCATGGGGCCAATTAGCTTGTAATATTTTGTGCTGCAATAAGGCTGTGCATGGGAAGTGGGGTGTCAAAAGCCTCTGCCACTGCCTTTGGCATCTCCATGCCAAGATGATGATGGGTAATTTTCAGAAGATTATGTATTTTTCTGTCCAAATCTTAAGTTTAATCATGTGCTCTTGTAGTTGTCCAAGTAGTTGTGTTGACAGACATTTTTTTAGTAAATCACTTAGTTACCTCTGTTTGAAGGTGCAAACATGCTTGCCTTGTTTCAACAAGTTTCAGCCTGATATCCACGCCTGTGTTATTGAATCGCTGTGGCCAGATCTCTGAGACAAACATTGAGATTTTTCATGCGTTAGCAAATTCTTGCTAAGCAAAAATTTATGTGAAAAGGAAATCTTAATTTTCTTGTACATTGCATATACTATACACTATTTTTGTGATAAGGTATTATGTGCCATTTGTTTTTTAAAAGGTCTTCTGGTCATTATTTATAGCAAATAACTGTATGGACCTTGCTCACCCGTAAGACGATTGTATTTTTCACATGCAGCCCACACCTAACTGAAACTTAAAACCACAAATCTCAAAAGTAAAATAGAAAGTAAAAAAAAACAGGCCCTCCTTTAGAACAAAGAAAATAAGAGAATTTTAGAGGATTAAACCGCTATAGAAAATCTTCCTATGTTGCCATTTGGAACAAAGAATTGAGTTCCTATGAATAATATAAAATACCTATGAAATGGCTCAATGCTTATAAATTTTAGAGGAAATTCAACCTTTTAAAAACTTCTTTGTCTATACCTCTTCTAAATTCTTTTGTTTTTCCTATATTGCATCCAAATGCTTCAATAAAAATCTTTATGTGTTTTTATTACTATAGGATTACAAGTGAAATGCAACTCTAACCCATTGTTTTTTTTTTACCTATTTCTATGTTTTGAATAAGACGAGCCGGTCAAACTTGGTGCCAAAAAAATCAAATGACCTATAAATTGAAACAGATGGAGTAGACGCACAAATAATCAGCGTCTATGCATGCATATAACTAAGAGTCTATTCCACAAAAGCCACTAGAAAAGATCGCAATCCCATATGCGCCACTAAAAAAGTTTTGTCCCATCTGTACCATTGGTCAACTTTTATCTGGACACCGGTGCCATTTTCCGTCATTTTCGTCAGTTGAGTGTTAACGGACGTTAACTGGAGTATGGGAAAGCTCAGTAGCGCCGGCCTCGTCACCCTGCTCGCCCTTGCCATGCTGGCCTCCTCGCTCGGCGCGGCGCCATGGTCGCCCGTGCCCGGCCGAGCCAACCTCCACACCATGGCCGCCTGCGGCTTCGAGCCGCGCCTGCACGTGCGACGCCCGGCTGCCAGCGGGGCCGAGCCACGCCTCCCTGGGCGCGCAGGCGCAGAGCGGCTGCACGGCGCGGGCACGCGGAGCAGGGGCGCGGCGGTGCGGGCGCAGCGGCGCGGCGCGGGACGGCTCGCCGGCGCGAGCGTGCGGAGCAGGGGTACGGCAGTGCGGGGGCAGCTGCGCTGCGCGGGAGGGCGCGGCTATGTGGGAGCTGTCCGCGCCAACCTCCGCGCCATGGCCGCCCACGGTGTCGAGCCGCGCCGCCTTAGCTGCACATGCGACGCCCGGCTGCCATGGGGGCCGAGGCACGCCTCCCCGGCCGGCCTGGGCACGCCGGCGCAGAGCGGCTGCACGGCGTGGGACGGCGCGCGGAGTAGGGGCACGGCGGTGCGGGGGCAGCTGCGCGGCGCGGGAGGGCGCGGCTGCGCGGGAGCAGGGGCGCAGCTGCTGCCCAAGCAGCCACAGCCAGTCGCACGCAGCCGGCCAAACATGGTCGTCCCTTGCTCGAGGAAGAAAAAAGAGGACTGGTAGTTTTATAGAAAACCCCGGTAGTTTTATAGGAAACTCCCTTCTGGTTTTTATTTTTACACGCCATGTCGAGCTGCATTGACAGTCTAAGTGATGGAAATGATGGATGTGGCACCGGTGTCTAGATAAAAAAAGTTGATCAATGGTACAGATTGGACAAAACTTTTTTACTGGTATATATGGGATTGTGATTTTTTTCAGAGGCACGTATGGAATGGACTATACTAGTGTGTTTCGCAGCATCTGAAATACACGTAACATATATAGCCATTCCAGGAAAATATAGAGCAGGTTCGGTGCATCTAACATGCAGAATAATCATCTTAGGTGTAACGTTTGGCAGGGCAGTTCAGCTATCCGCCATCTTTGCTCATCTAATTCTCCAAAACCCCACACGTCTTGGCAAACTGATCAACAACCATATTATCTAAATAAACTACGCTCCTACTGCACATAATAATATCATAAACTTGCTGCTATTTGATCTCTCTGTTTCTTCTTCCTTGCTGTAACACGCAGCCAATTCCTTCCAAGTTATTCTATCTCGGAGTCAAAGCATGCCATTCCATATATAGCCTTTTATTGGCACAATGCAGTTGCAGCAGCACCGATAATGGCGACGCCGGCACCGCAAACTGCAGCACGCGTCGTCGCCTCCGGCTCCGGCTCCGGCCGGCTCATATTCTGGAACAAGCGTGACGACAAGGTAAAAGGTGGGAACCTACGTAGTGTGGAGCTGTGATAATGGCGGCAGCAGGCGTGTTACGGTAGAAGCTGTCAACGGCGCTGTCAAGCTGGTGAACGGCGCGGCGGTGGCCGGCGTCCGGCAAGCGCCCGCGCCGGCACCGGCGTCCACGGAAGACGACGATGGAGACGCCTTCCGGCTCGGTAAGTTCGTGGAAGGGAGGCTGGTGTACAGGCAGCAGTTCGTGATCAGATCCTACGAGATCGGGCCAGACCGGACCGCCACCATGGAGACCCTCATGAACCTGCTGCAGGAGACGGCGCTGAACCATGTGATGTGCTCCGGGCTCGCCGGCGACGGGTTCGGCGCGACGCGGCAGATGAGCCTCAGGAAGCTCATCTGGGTCGTCACGAGGATCAACATCCAGGTCGACAAGTACAGCAGATGGTAACTGCCCTGAATCCCTGATGATCTTGGTGATGGTCAGATCATCGCATCGGCCATGCAGCAGCCGTGCTCACCACCGATGGGTCTTGGGTTTCTCTGTCGTTCTTGACAGGGGAGATGTTGTGGAGATCGACACCTGGGTGGCGTCGTCGGGGAAGAACGGCATGCGCAGAGACTGGATCATCCGGGACCGCAACACCAAGAACATGATCGCGAGAGGCACAAGGTAAATTAATCTCCCACCTACACCTAGGATGCAATATGATGAACGCTGTGTTGTGGATAGATCCTAAATATATGTAATGTTTTGGTTGTGCAGCAACTGGGTGATGATGAACAGAGAGACCCGGAGGCTGTCCAAGATCCCCGAGGAGGTCAGGCAGGAGGTGCTCCCCTTCTACCTTGACAGGAGCATCATCATCGCCGCCGACGCCGACGCCACCGCCGGCGGCGCTCGTAAGATCGAAAAGCTCACCGACTCGACGGCGGAGCACATCAGATCAGGACTAGCTGTAAGAGTCACAACGCCTCTCACCTGTCCTGTCAGCATAGTCAGTAGTACATGCCTGTTCAGCCGTTCTAACGTAACGTCTGAACTCTCTGAACTGAACTTGCTGTCCACACTCAGCCCAGGTGGAGCGACATGGATGTCAACCAGCACGTGAACAACGTCAAGTACATCGGATGGATCCTCGAGGTAGCTACTCTGGTGTTCTTGCAGACTGATACGTACTACTGTATGGTGCAGTGCAGACTGCAGACTGCTGAACTGAACACCTGTTCCTTTATTTTTCTTGCTTCATGCAGAGTGTGCCGCTGGACGTGCTGGAAGACTACCACCTGACCAGCATCACGCTCGACTACCGCCGGGAGTGCCGCCAGTCGCAGCTGCTTGAGTCGCTCACCAGCATGGCCTCGCCGGCGCCGGCGCCAAGCCAGTGCGGCGGCGGCGGCGGCGGCTCCGACCTACACAGCACGCACCTGATCCGGCAGCAGGACGACAGAGCCGAGATCGTCAGGGCGCGTGCCGAGTGGCGTTGCAAGGAGCATCGAGGAGCGAGTAAACAGCCCTGACAAGCAGTGCATGCTCGGTTGGGGGTGGTATGCTCTGTTTTTGTATTACTTGCTTGCTTCCATTTTCGAGCTTTGCGGATGTTCACTTGTGCTCATAGTTATAGGTGTTTCATTTTTTGATCCGCTGCAATGTGAGGTACGGTGATGTTGAATTGGAAAATTTCCAACTACAGGAATAAGAGGCTAATGTACACGCCTACTGTTATCAAAGAAGCTCATTCCGTAAGAGGAAAGCTATACAACAACGTTGTGTTTTAGGATCTAGCACCTAAAATTTTTCAACCAATCAAAAAACGACACCTTAGCCTTCTTCCTCAACTCTGGCGAGGTTAGGATTTGGCCGGGGTTAAGGGGCGGGGTTCCTGGTGGGGGTACCTGTGATCTTTAGGAGGGGTGGCTGGGGAGGCAGCTGACCAAGTGGCGGCTGGCGGGTGGGACGATGAGGTGACGGGGCGCCACCCGCCGCGGGGGTGGCGGAGGGCAGTTGGGTGGAGGAGGCGGGCGTCAACTCCACATCGGTTAGCATTGGCAGCGGTGGAGGACGGTGGCGGAGGCGGCGGGGACGCCGTCGGAGCCATGGAAGGCGGTGGCGCGGGGAGCTAGGTGAGTTATGGGCAGGTAGGTGAGGCGGCGACAGATTCCGCGGTGGGAGCTGTCGGAGATGAGCTGGACAGCGATGGAGGCGGGGGCGGGAAGGTGCGGCGTGGGGCAGCAGCAACAAGGAGGAGGAGGAGGAGGCGCGGGATCACGCGGGTAGGGTTAGAGTGGGGAGAGTGAATCCTGGCCGTCCATTTTAAGATTGTATGGTCCAAAAATGTTGCAGACTCCTAAACATGTGAATAACGAGTAGACAAATTCCTTCGTAAGCGTACACTAAACACTAAGGTTGTAAAAGCTATTCCAATACTATGCGATCCAAAATTTCGGGTGACTAATTTTATTGACATCCTTATAGTAATACAAAACCACACCTTTAGTTAAAAAAAATAAAACTGTTTCTGCAAACAAGACATAGCAACAGAAGTGCATTCCGAAACTGTCATTTTGTACAAGTGGATTTTCACGAACATGCTTCTTAAATATAGTTTACATATAGTTTATCAGCTGTAGTGTAGTTTCGAACATTTACCAAAATTTCGGTCTTTCTATAGCAAATTAAAGGAGGAAATATGTACCTGCCATCACCAGTAACCACCACAATTCCACAAATGGTATGCCCTCACAAGAAAATTTTAAAAACGCATGGCCGATGCTTGTTTCCAGGTCACTACGACAATATTTGTACTCACTGCTCAACAGATTTGTTTGGTTGAAGTCACCGGCAGCTGCAGCGAATTGAGGGCTGGGTTGGTGGTTCGTGTCAATCTCATTGGCACAAGTTGCATTGGGATTCAGGTAATAATTGGTGTACGATCACTAGGAAAAAGGATAATGAATGATTTAAGAGAATCTCGTACTTTAAGTTTTTAAAAACTATTTCCACAACTTTCCGTTTTGAAAAAGTTTCAAACTTATGTATACAGCTTCCATGCATAATTGTCTGTGGATTATAATTTATGAAAACAAAGCTTCTTGACTTTATTTTTGGGAAAAGATTGTTTCTGTAATTTTCATAAGTTATGAACATATATATATATAATTTATGTGCATATTTTTTCTAACGATAACTTATGAAAACCTAACTTGTCTCTCTTTTTTTGGAAAAATCATTCTTGAAACTGTCGTTGCATTTTTTTATTTTTACATAAAAATACTTCTAAAAATAATTTTTACAAAATTATATGCCTGGCGTCCAGGGACTGGGCGCCTGGCTTCTGATGTTGCAGAGCTATGGGACTTGGCGCCCGGATACCGAGCTCCAGGCACCTGGTGCCCTGTCCCTGAGCTCGGAGGCCCAACAACTGTCTTTTTTTGATAAAAAAAAAGTTAAAATTGGTACTAGTATTTAAAAAAATTAATTGGGATGTAAAGTCTACCTCCTGGAAGTTATGATTTCGTTCGCCATGTCTATCATTCATAATGCTACTCAAGCATTGTGCCGACATTTTTTTTCATAATTGTATTGGGGCTCTAGTTGCCTGCAGCCTTGCATCCTGACGAGATGTGCCCCTAGCTGGTGCCTCGACGAAAGGTTATTTTCATAATTTATTTTTCTAACCTCTTTTATTCAATTGGGGAAAATAAATTTAATTGAGATGCAAATTTTTACTGGTATTTAAATATACATAGTGTTGTGATTAATTGTTTTCAGAATTAAACATAGTTGCGGTAGAGTGGAAAGTAATGAAAATGAAACACATCCCACATACATAATATATTTAGAGAACAACAGTCGATGGTTGCTATATGCTTTAGAAAATATATAAAAACTACCGGGCGTTAGATTTTGTATCTCGATTAAAATTATTTTTTTAAATTAATAAAATATCTAAATCCCACCCAAAGGTTTTCTTGTCGCTCAATTCTCCCCGACGCTCCCGACGCCCCCATCGCGATTCGCAACTGCAAGCTGACAAGTGGATCCCACGCGACCTCGCCTGATCTGACGCCGCCCTCGCCGGATCGCCTCCTCCGCCGCCGCCCCCCAACCCTCACTTCCGTCCACCAATCATCTCGCGTAACCCTAGCATTCCGGCGGCGGTGATGACGGCACCGGGGTTTGCTTTCGGGCCCAGCGACGAGGTGGCCGTGCGATACTACCTCATCCCACGGCTCCTCGGCCGGCCCGTGCTCGTGCAGATCCAGGGCGTAATCATCGACGACGACCCGCTGAGCGCGCCGCCGTGGGAGCTCCTCGAGCGGAATGGGCGTAAGGATGAGGCTTTCTTCTTCGCGGAGGGACAGGCGAGGGACGGAAAGGGCTCGCGGCAGAAGCGCACCTGCGCGGGAGGCGGGTGGTGGGAGGGCCAGAAGACCTCCGCGGAAGGCGACAAGATGCCCGTCCCCGACGGCAGCGGCAGGGAGGCCGCGTGGCGGAAGAAGGTCTTCAACTTCCACGGCGGCGGCGGCGGCGACGGCAAGAAGGGGAGCATGGGGTGGGTGATGCACGAGTACGCGGTCACCGCACCGGAGGATCTGGCCCAGTCGCGCCTCAGATTGTACCGCGTCCGGACCAGCAGCCACGCGAGGAAGCTGAGCCTCGCCATTGAGGTGCCGCCGGCGCTCGGCTTCGCGCCGGGCTTCCTCTTCGCGCCTGAGGACGACGACCTTATCGCCCACTACCTCCTCCCTGGCATGCTGGGCAAGCCGCTCCCAGTGGACGGCCTCATCATCGGCGACGATCCGCTGAGCGTGCCGCCGTGGGAACTCCTCAAGCGGAATGGCTGCAAGAACGACGCCTTCTTCTTCGCGCTGGGTCAAGCCAAGAGCAGCAGCAAGAGTGCGCGGCAGAAGCGGACGTGCGTGGGCGGCGGGTTCTGGAATGGGGAGAAGACGTGCATCGACGGCCAGAAGGTGCACGTCCCTGTCCTTGGCGGCTCGGATGTGGCGTGGAGGAAGAAAGCGTTCAGCTTCCAGGAAGCCGGCAACAAGGGCAGCACGGGATGGGTGATGCACGAGTATGTGATCACCGCGCCGGACCACCTGGCTGAGAAGCGGCTGAGGCTGTATCGCATCCGGTTCAGTGGCCATGGGAAGAAGCGAAAGAGAGGAGATGGGGATTCGAGTGCTGACGAAGAAGCTCACGCCGTGGCCTGGCACCGTGTTACAGATGATGCTCTGCTTGATATGCCATTGTCGCCGCAGCCCATCTGCTCTTCGGCGGTGCTGGAAGGTAACTCTGATGGCCGTGATTGCATCGATGGGGACCAGGATGCAGCGTCGGTGACAGCTCCGGACAAACACGGCCTCACCCCATTCACCAACGACAATGGCGAGATTGACGTCGACGCAGCCCTGGATTATTTTATGGAGATTGCTGCACATCAGGACCCGGATATCCGGGACATAATCTTCTGTACCAAGGTCCTGGCGCAAACACCACCGTATTCCAGTGTCGGTGCCAATCTGGTGGCATCCCCTACTCAAGGTATGCTTCGCGGCTGCATGGAGCCGGCGGCAGGTCCCTTCCCTTCTCAACTTTGCCCTATACAGCCTGTTGACCAAGCATGGGGAAACCGTGTTGCAGGGGATGCTCTGCTCGACATGCCATCTTCGCAGCAGCCCATCTGCTCTTCGGCGGTGCTGGGAGATAAGTCTAATGGCCGTGATTGCATCGATGGGGACCAGGATGCAGCGACGGTGACAGCTCCGGACGAACACGGCCTCACCCCATTCACCGACGACAATGGTGAGATTGACGTCAACGCGGCCCTGGATTATTTTATGGAGATTGGTGCACATCAGGACCCCGATATTCGGGACATAATCTTCTGGACCAAGGTCCTGGCGCCAACACCACCGTATTCCAGTGCCGGTGCCAGTCTGGTGGCATCCCCTCCTCAAGGTATGCCACGCGGCTCCATGGAGCCGGCGGCAGGTCCCTTCCTTTCTCCACTGTGCCCTATACAGCCTGTTGACCAAGCATGGGGAAACCAATCCTATTAGCCCCGTTGACCAAGCTCAGAGACAGCTGAACTTTCTTTGACATACAGTAGATGTTTAGTGATTTTAGGATATATACTTATGATTTTGGTTAAAAGAGGGAAAGAGATTACTCTTCTCACCCTTATATTGATTTTTTTCAGTTAGCATCTTCATCTGCTATATTCATTTAGAAAACGTAGTATACTCTGTAAAGAAATTCTTTGCATCAATTAGTGCAACAATATGACTGGAGTTATACTCCTTACAATGTTACCAAGTATTAAAGTCTCTAATGATTCGTTTTATCCTTTTGTGATGTATTCCTTGTCACTTTTCTCTTGCCATCCTATTATTTGTATATCAGCCTTCAAATGTGCCATGTCGCTGTGGGAAGTTATTTCATTTTCTGAGCAGTCTTACTCTTATACCACTTAAACTCTGCTTATCACTGTTGCACTATTGGAATATATCTAGCATTTAGTATTTGAGTCTCATAGGGCTTATTATTCTACATCAATATCCATTTAGTATAAATGATTACCTATCACCTAAACATTTGACCCGGTCAGAGTAAACACAAAGTGAGTGCTTCATGCATTGTAATGTTTGTTTGACATTTACAAAAAAAATCGTTTTTCTAAATATAGGCATAAACTTCTGGATGCCTAGGAGCTGCTTGAATTCAGCCTATCGTTGTCTCCGTGACAGGCTGTCCTCTACTTGGCTGAATACCCCAAGGTCCATCTTTTCCTCCCATCTCCCTCCATTGCACACGGGTTACTTGGTTCAGTTATTGTTTGATAGATGAAATTAGTTGGGCATGTGAATGTGATCTGGATGATTGACCCGGTACTTGAGAAATTGATGCCACATATTATCATTTTGATTGATGTTAGTTTTTAGTCATGTAGATCTGTGTTTATTTAACTGCAAAAAAAAGTGAGTACGTTACTGGTCGTGAGCTTTTTGACACAATTGTAGATGATATCCACATTGTTCATTCCAGTGTTCACAAATGTCAGTTTGGCACTGAAATAATTTCATTAATAAGTGCATTTTATGTTCTCCTTGTAAAGGTTAACCATGGTTGAATGAATGAAGGAAACTGAGGCATTGAGTTACTTCCGATAATAAACCAATGTGGTTGGTTATTGTCATGGCAGGGGTGTGTACCACCGGGACTTAAAAGTGAGTTCTTTTTCTTTCTTGTTACGAATTCTGTTTTAGAATCAACAATACCTGAAGCCATGAAACACATTTTGGTGAACATGTTACATTTTGCTTTGCCAGAAAACCATCTGATCTGTTGCAGACTGTGCAGGCTTAGATATCTTACTTCCTAACTGTATAGGACTATTGTGGCTAAATTATAAGCAGCGGTTGAAAGGTATGGAAGGTATGGTGCAATTGCAAGTGCTTATTATAGCTATGAGAGTTGTGGGCTTAATTGCAGAACAAGAAGTATTTGATTGTTATTATATAGCCAAAGAAAAACATATTATTGTTAGAATGGGAATCGTGTTCAGTCTAATAAAAACCTTGAAATAGTGATTATTCAAAATTGCTTGATAGCAAGACACAAAAATCTAATGAAATAATTTTTATAGATAAAAAATGCAGCTCACTAAATTACCATATTTTTATCTTATTTTTCCATTAATTGCTTTAGGGATAAATTTTTTAATTGACAGAACAGAAATTGCCTTGCCCCATGATGTTTCATTGCAGGCAGTAACTTGCCCTTTTATCCTAATAGGATCATAGGAATCTTATTTGTGATTTGTGAATTTAATAAACACGGGTTATGCGTATGGGCTTGATAAAAAACTAAAAAGACCATATGAGCTAGATATATGCTAGTCATTCTGATTTCTTCGTCATAGAAACTTTTCAGCATATATATTAAATCTGTCTGAATCAGAAATACCAGATGCATGCCCACGCAACGAATGCAGCACATGCCTGGTCCCGGACCTGCATGACACCGTCCTCTTGGCTCACACTCACTCGTCTCGCCCTCCTCGTACATGGGGGCACAGTCCTTGTTTATATTTGTCATGCGAGACTTGTACAATGACAAAGGGACAGTAACACACTCCTTGTTTGCGATTGTTTATTGGATTTTAGACTTCAATCACTTCACTTACTTTTTCAACTGAAAGTTTATTAATTAATTCATGATCAGCGAAAGGTCTAAAATACAAAGTAAAATTTTTGTTCAAAATTTCGGTACATGCCTTTCTCCAGATCTTTTGCAATTAGAACGAATTCTTATGTGCAGACATGTTGTGCTTGCTTTAATGTGCATTGCCATTGATTTTTTTCCAACTTGGAGAACACAATGCTCTGTATTCTACTCTGATTCTCATTAGCGAGCAGTCGGCCCACAACAGCTTGTCCGACTGATTGGATGAGTAGTAGGCTAGTAGCCTTGGTGGAATGGGCCAGCAACATGATTATGATTCTATAACATGCAATGTAGTGTAGGTCTCATCAACACTCTTATTATGATTATGCAAAAGTACATGTGGATCTTGATCTTAACTTTATTGTGCCTGTTGTGCGGCCATTGAAACTTCTATTGTAAGTACTGTAGAACCACTCTGGTATGCTGCTCAAACATAAGAATTTAGAAAAGAGCAATGGCAACTGGAGAGTGGAGTTGGCTGGAGAGGTGGATGTCAGCACATTCATGGGAAAATAGGTGGATGGAGCACAAACATACCAACACCAGCTTGCCTGAGTTCCTGGCCTCTGGTCTTCCAAGAACTGCAAGGATTCAGTGACTTCTCTAAGCCGAAGTCAGTGAACGACAAGAGCTCTGCATCTCCATCTTCTTGTCGAGTTGTCTGTGTGGTGCAGGTCTGATTGTTCAACGTCCTGTTGTCAGATTGCCCCATCTTGGTTAGTCATTGTCGCTTTCATTGGTAGTCTTTGTAAGATAAATTGTTACCCACTTGGACATTATTTTTGTGTTTACAAACTTGTATTCTATGAGGCAATAGACTTATGCACCTCAAGATCAGTTGCAGATACTTGCTCTGCTTGTACCGTGCTTGCTCAACCAATGAAAAACCGAACATGTGTTTGTGCACTAGAACACCTTTTTATTCAGTTCCTGACTGTGAAACTACACAGTGGGGACTATGCATGTTGAGCCTAGTTGACCAGCGCGACAGCATGTATCTGGAGTATGTGTGAATCAAACTAGCTCAAACCAGCATAGTGCATTCTGTAGAGTGTATGAATATTTCAACTGACCTTGTTAATTCAAAACCAAAAAGCATTCCAATACCATATTTGTGTGGATGCAGTGTATACCTTTTTTTAATAGAAAATTGGTTAATCTTTTTCGTAGAAACCACACATACGATGGCAGCAAAGCTGATGTCTACGATGTCGGCTCCCCGCCCGCCCCTCCCTCGTCCCCTACCTGGCGCCTCCCCCCACCCCCACAGCCCCACGCCGGTGCTCTGCCCGGACCCGGCGGCCACCCTCAAGGCGGCGCGCATCCCACGCGTTGCCACCCCACCCCTGGAGGCGCCAGAACCCTTCGTCTCCCCCAGCCTGGTCCCGGCGGGTAGGTCCAAGACGGTGAGGTGGAGAGACTGCAGCCCTTCGTCTCCCGACGAAGTGGATCCCTGTCCGACGACGGCTCCTTATCGTGACGCGCTCCTTTCGGCTGCGCAGGTGGACTTGCCGCCGACTCTAGCTCCTGCTCAGCCTTCCCAAGCCGATCTTGGCTCCGGCTGGCAGGTGTATGAGAGTTGGCGGGCTCGGCAACGGTGTCGGCGCCCACCTCTGTGTCCCCGTCGTTCGGTTCCGGAAGACTTGCAGGGCAAGTGCTTCAACTGCCTCTCCAAATCCCACCGCGCTGCTGGCTGTTTATGTCGCCCCCAGTGTTTTCGTTGCTTGGAGGAGGGCCATCGTGCCGCTGCTTGCCCAGGCCGTCGGGCGCCGGTGCGGCGCTTGGAGTGGCGCCCTGTCGTGCGTCCTCCTACGGAGTCCACCCCTGTGGGTGGTGTCTCTCGCGGGCCAGACGGACCAGGGGGGCACGTGCGGCATGGCGAAGCCGACTGGCGCTGGGGGTGCGGGGCGCTCATGTCGCCGTCGGCGACGGCCGCGATCCCGGCGGCGCCGTGCTTCAAGATCTCCCCCTCCATCTGCGTCTGGCTCCATGGAAGACGGTTCGGACTCCAGCGAGGCGCCGCTCGCTGATGGTGTCCCTATCCGCAAACCACAGCGTTTCCTTGCCAGCTCATCTGGGGTCGAGGACATGGAGATGGGCCTGCGATGCGCCCTCATCATCACAGTGCATTGGCGGTTCCGAGACTATCCCGAGGGAGTCCGTCTCTGCCCTCCTTGCCCGGAGGTTTGGCCTTGCAGAGGGCCCCTTGGTGCTCCGGCGTGTCTCGGCGACCGAGTTCATTCTCTTCCTAGCTGATGAGGCCACGGCGGTCAGGGTGTTCGATGGTGGCAAGCCGGTAATATCCCCATCGCTTCAACTTCACGTCGCGCGCTGGACACGCTTCTTCCGTTCCTCCGGGGCTGCTCTGTGCCATGAAGTCGACGTGGAAATCCGGGGGATCCCTGTGCATGCATGGGACGTTGGGACGGCTACTCTCCTTCTGGATGAGTTCTGCCTGGTAAGCGAGGTTGAAGCTGATGCGCTGGATCGCCGGGATGCCCTCCGGCTTCGTGCATGGAGCTCGCAGCCTGGGCTCATCCCACGTGCAATGGACCTGCTCATCAAGGAGCCGCATGTTGCGGTTGAGGATGGACCTCCAGCGATACGTGCTCTCTCCTACCCTATCGAGATTGCGACGTCCCTGGTGCCGGGACCGGCTACCCCACCGCCTCCACCTCCGGCCGCTGGTGGCTGTCGTGGGTGGTGCCGGCGCGGCCCCGACCTCGGAGGATGCCTCGTCTTCAGGGCCCGAGCCGGGGGCTGCTTCGGCTTCCAACCCCGCGCGTGCCCTAGTGCACTCTCGGCTGGGCCCGGGCTATCACGCGGCGTCGGCTCTCCCTGCTTCCCCGTTGGGCGTTGGCGGTTCGGGCGCCATGTCCGACGGTCACGAGGTGGCGGCATTCATTCCATCGACAGAACGCATTCTCGAGGAGGCGTTCTCCAATCCTGTGCCGTCGCGCCCCATCAAGGTGTGCGGGACATCCCAGGCGCCCCTGTATCCTACTGGTGGGCCTTCGGCTTCGACGGTGGTACCTGCTGTTACAGCCCATTCTGCTCCATCTTCTGGGCTGGAAACTTTTGGCCTGGATGCTCTACCTCAGCCAGCGGCTAAGCATGGAGCTGATGCTCCCCTGGGCCTTGAGGATGAGCCCATGCTGACAGCCTACACTCGGATCGACATCACCTAGCCGCGGCGGCTCGGCAGCGGCTCCTTCCCAGCTCTGGCGTGTGCGCCGGCGCCCCCCTCTCCACCGGAGGCTGTTCCGGAGTGCGCGCTGGCGGACCCTATGACCCGGCTCTTGGGTGCTCCCATCGCGGCACCGGTCGTTCCTCCACCTTCGTCGACATTCCCCTCTCGCCTGGAGCCTTCCAAGGTTTATTCGAGGAGGCGGGCGCCGGTGAGCCATCAGACGCCACCCCCGCGCTCCCTCCTGGAGGAAACTCTCAAGCCAGTGGACAAGCTGCTGCCCAACCCTGCCCCTCGCGGGAGACGCGGCAAGAAGCCCTAGCCGAGGACTCTTCCTCGCTGGAGCAGGCGTCTCACCGGGGCAGGGCCTATTCCCCCGGCCCGGTGATCAATATGTTCCAAAAGCGCATCATGCGGAGTCTCCGTTTTGGTCCTGAAGAAAAGATCGATCCCAAGATGCAAGATGAGTATAGCAGGCTCTTCGAGTGTGAGCTCTCTGCCACTCATCTGGCGGCGTTAAATGCTCTCTTTGGCTGGTCGGCGACTAATGGCGAGCAGGTGCGTACTGGTGAGGAGGCTGCAGTGTTCTAAGCTATCTGTACCTGGGTCGTTTCTTTATAAGTTCTCCAAATGAATCCTTCCTCAATATTTTGATTTGGAACGCGCTGAGGTCTGAACCAAAAGGTTAGGATGCAATTCTATTCGAGATGTCGTTCTGTCAACTAATGCTGACATTGTCTGTCTCCAAGAAACTAAAGTGGCTGATGTGAACCAACAACTGTTATTGACGGTGCTTGGCTCTGCATATGACAAATATGTGTTCTTGCCGGCTACCGGCACAAGGGGGGGGGTTCTCGTGGCATGGAAAGGGAGCGTATGTCAGGCCATTGCTACCCGAATTGACACCTTCTCAGTCTCTGTTCACTTCGCTGAACAGGAGGGTCGTAATTGGTGGTTCACAGGGGTGTATGGTCCTCAGCTTGACTCCGAGAAGATTTTATTTTTGCAAGAGCTCAGAGACATTCGCGCCCTATGTAGTGGCCCTTGGTTGGTGGCAGGGGATTTCAATCTCATTTACCAAGCTGGCCGACAAGAATAACGCCAATCTTGACAGGGCCATGATGGGCAGGTTCAGAAGGCTTTTGGATGACTTAGAGGTTAAGGAAATTCCCCTTATGGGTCGAAAAACACACTTGGTCTAATGAAAGGTCCTCTCCAACTCTTGTGAGATTGGACCTGGGCTTTCTGCTGTATGGGTTGGGAGGAAATCTTCAAGGACTCGGTCCTTCAGAGTTCGGCATCTGTTGTTTCTGATCACTGCCCGCTTATTCTTGGCTTGAAGATTAACATCGGTGGAAAGCGCCGTTTTCATTTTGAGAGTTTCTGGACAAAGATCCCCAGTTTTCTTGAGGCAGTCCAGCAGAATTGGGAAGCCCCAGTTACATCTGGTTGTGTTGTGGAGCGCCTCTTCCTCAAACTGCAGTGACTTAGCAAGGGTCTCTAGAAGTGGTCACAAGAGAAAAGTTGGAAGCATCAAAATGCAACTAGGGTTGGCCAAAGAGGTTCTTCATCGTTTGGAGATAGCAGGAGACTCTCGTACGCTGTCTGTTGGAGAGGACCAATTGAGGAAGAAATTAAAGCTTCACTGTCTTGGCTTAGCCTCCCTGGAGCGTACCGTGGCCCGGCTGCGCTCAAGGATCCTTTACCTCCGTGAAGGAGACGCTAACACTTCCTTTTTTCACCAACAGGCCAGATATCGAAAAAAGAAAAATTTATTGCCAAACTCCAGGTGGCTGACCAGGTTTTAGTCACCCTAGGAAGACAAGCAAGAAGCTGTACTGAATTTCTATGCGAATTTGCTTGGTAAGGCGGAGGAGAGGGATTATACCTTGAATTTGACTGAGCTTGGCATTCTTCAGCATGAGCTCTCCTCTCTTCATACTCCCTTCACAGAGGACGAGGTCTGGGCTACAATCAGAGATCTGCCTATGGATAAATCGCCAGGTCCGGATGGGTTCACTGGCCGTTTTTACTAGGGCTTGCTGGAGTGTTATCAAAGGGGATATCATGCTTGCACTTGCAGCCATTCAGGGAGGGCATGTATCTAGGTTCAGGCTGCTTAATACAGCCTTCATCACCCTCTTGCCAAAGAAGGTTGACGCCATTCAGGTCAAGGACTATAGGCCCATAAGCTTGATCCACTAGCGTTGCCAAATTGGTCACCAAAATCTTGGCTAACAGATTGGCCCCTCTGCTGCCCGCTTTGGTTCCTGCAAATCAGAGTGCATTTGTCAAGGGGAGGAATATTCACGATAATTTCCTGTTTGTCCAGCAAATGGTGAAATCGCTCCATGCAAAGAAAGAGGCTCATATTCTCCTTAAGCTGGATATTTCTAAAGCGTTCGACTCAGTCTCTTGGTCTTTTCTCTTGGAAGTTTTGCAGCAGCTGGGTTTTGGACAGCAGGTGGCGTAATCTGATATGCTTACTTCTTTCAACTTCTTCCACTCAGATTTTGGTAAATGGGCAGCCAGGGGAAAATATTTTTCATCATCGTGGTCTTCGTCAGGGTGACCCCCTCTCTCCGATGCTTTTTATTCTTGTGATGGATGTTCTCAACTCCTTGATCCAGTTTGCCACAGACAAGGGTCTTCTACAGCCCCTTGCGGTACAGCACGTTAGACACCAGGTCTCCTTTTATGCAGATGATGCCGTGGTCTACCTTAGACCAGCTAGCCAGGATCTTCAGATAATCAAGAGCATCCTTGAGTTTTTTGGGCATGCATCTGGGCTTCAAACTAATCTCGCCAAGAGTTCAGCCTCTCCAATTCACTGCTCAGCCGAGGCATTAGTCCTTACTGCCGATGCTCTGTCTTGTGAAATCAAGGAGTTCCCCTGCACTTACCTTGGGCTGCCGCTTTGTGTCTTCAAACCAACAAAGGATATGTTGCTGCCTCTTATTGATAAGGTTGCTGACCATCTGCCGGGGTGGAAGGCCTCGCTAATGAACCAAGCTGGTCGTCTCATTATGGTTCGGGTGGTTTTGACGGCTACTACCATTCATCATTTGATTGCTCTCGACCTCCCAAAATGGGTAATTAAGGCAATTGATAAACGGCACAGGGGTTTCCTTTGGAAAGGACAGGAAAAGGCAAATGGAGGAAATTGCTTGGTATCCTAGGATCGGGTTCAGCGGCCCTTGGAGTTGGGAGGGCTGGGCATTCACAACCTTAAAGTCCTTGGTTGGGCTTTAAGAATTCGCTGGCTTTGGTCTCAACGAACTGACCCCGACAGGCTGTGGGCGGGTCTTCGTATATCTGTCCCAACAAGGGCAAAGGCTATGTTTGAGGTGGCTATGCGTACTAATGTTGGAGATGGAAAATCAACTAAGTTCTGGACAGATCATTGGATGTACTAATGTTGGAGATGGAAAATCAACTAAGTTCTGGACAGATCGTTGGATGGATGGAAAGTGCATAGCTGATTTAGCGGCATCCTTATTTTCAGCAGTCCCAAAAATGGCAATTAAGTGCAGGACAGTGGATCGAGCCCTCCACAACAGAGCATGGGTATCGGATATCAGTGGTGCTCTAACTGTACAGGTGCTGATTGAATATCTGCGGGTTTGGGAATTGGTGGAAGACACGATCCTTCAGCAAGACGTGCCTGACCAACACCTTTGGAAGCTCACCTAGTCGGGAGTCTATAGCAGCAAATCAGCATATTCTGCATACTTTGTTGGGGCTGTTGATTTCAGCGGTTGGAAGAGGATCTGGAAGCGTTGGGCACCGTTGAAGTGCAAATTCTTTCTATGGCTTGTGAAAAATAACCGCTGTTGGACAGCGGATCGTCTCGCCAAGCGGGGTCTCCCACACCCTACGGCATGCCCTTTCTGTGATCAGGCTGAGGAGACGATCCAGCACATCCTGGTGGGTTGTGTGTTCTCGCGGCAGATTTGGACCAGCATCCTCCGCTCCCTTAATTTTGCTTCGCTCGCACCTTTGGCTGCGGATACTCGCTTCTTCACTTGGTGGGCACGCTCCATCTCTTTGACGCCTAAGGAGGCTCGGAAGGGGCTTAACACCTTGATCATCCTAGTAGCCTGGAAGATTTGGAAATTCAAAAACTCCTGTGTGTTTGAGGGCTATCAAACACGTGTTGAGCGGGTTTTCCAACTTATAGAAGAGGAGGGCTTGCTGTGGTGCAGGGCTGGAGCTACCAACCTCCAGGAGCTCTGTTCTAGGTCCCAGGCCACATCCGGGTCGTTGTCTGTTTTTGTGAGAAGTCCTTAGTTCTGTGTGAGTGGTGTTCGGGTTGGGCATCCTTTTTTGTTCACCTGATGTATTTGATATTCTATCTTAAATGAAATGACGCGCGGTTCTCATGCATGGTTCGAAAAAAAGAAACCACACAGTACACATTGACAGCACTGAATCACAAAACCTTAAGAGACTGCATCTCTAGCTTTTTATAGCTGTAAAATAGCTGCAGGAATAAAGTTAGGTGTGGGCTGCATGTGAAAAATAGAATCGTCTTACGGGTGAGCCAAGTTAGAAACTCAGGTCCATACAGTTATTGGCTACGAATACTGACCAGAAGACCTTTTCAAAACAAAATTGGTTCATAATACCTTATCACTAAAATAGTGTATTGTAGATGCAATGTACAAGAAAATTAAGATTCACATAAGTTTTTGCTTAACAAGAATTTGCTAACGCATGAAAAAGAGATAAATATTTGTCTCAGAGAAATCGGGCTACAGGGTTTCAACAACACAGGCGTAGATATCTGACTGAAACTCGTTGAAACAAGGTATGTATGCACCTTCAAAAAGAGGTAACTAAGTGATGTACTAAAAAACTGTCTGTCACGCAATTACTTAGACAACGATAAGAGCACATGATTAAACTTAGGATTTGGACAGAAAAATACACAATCTTCTGAAAATTATCCATCATCATCATGGCATGGAGATACCAAAGGCAGTTGCAGAGGCTTTTGACTCCCCAACCCCCATGCACAGAGTTATAGCATCACAAAATATTACAAGCTAATTGGCCTCATGATG
Organism: Paspalum vaginatum; assembly: GCA_030272315.1. NCBI lineage: Eukaryota > Viridiplantae > Streptophyta > Magnoliopsida > Poales > Poaceae > Paspalum > Paspalum vaginatum. Next base: position 36,525,812 of record CM059013.1, on the reverse strand, counting down.
ATTAAGTCAACATTCTTGCATGCCTAATAATTTACCTCATCCCTCTCCGGCCACTCAAAGGGGTCAGCCTTCGAGAAAGAAAGTGTAGGAACAGAACAACGACATTTAAATGTAAATAGAGCGCATGAAGAAGCTTTGTTGTCCAGTCGAAGTCGCCTATGTTGATTAGCCATCCACTTATCGTTGCAGTTGTTAATGATTGCAAAAATCATTTTCCTTAGCACTTTTGCATTCAAAACAAAGAACTTGGCAAAGTCAACATTAGGCCTCCTGCCACAATAATTATTGATGACCACTTCTTTGAGATGAAGCTCAAGACATTCGATTGGATCCAGTGGATTATAACCCCTTGCATTTTCCATACCCTCCTCCACACGAGACTGAAAAGGGAAGTAAAATCACTATGAGCGCATTTGTTAAGGAGTATACTTTGGCTCACTAGATTATACTATGTCTCAGATGTACATTCTGCTATTCAAAGCAAGATAGACAAATACTCACCGTGATACATAGCTTCTCCACATAGGGGAAACACTTAAGGAAATCAACAACTGAGTCCAGATTAGGCCCTAAAGAGTCAAGCGCCAAAACCTTTACAGTGCGCATTGACGTTGTCAAGCTTATCGCAATCATGCCGTGACAAAAGACCAAGATATACCATGGCGAATCAATAGCTAGCATATAGAAATAGAAAGGAAGAATACAAGGTGCAAGGTGGTTGCAGCTACCTGAAAAACTGTAGTTCCAAGCACGAGTTTGGAGATACTAGGTGTAATTATGCCCAGTATCTCGAGTGTAGGTGCCTGCATTACACGGATGGTTACCAGACCAATTCCTCGATCATAATGTAGCAACCTTTGAAGGCTGGGGGCATTTTCGATGACAAGCTCTTGGAGCAAGGTAGGATTTTGTACTCTGTTCCCATAGCACCTGACTCGGAAGCCGATGCTCCTGAGAGTTGGCGAGCTAATGCGGAGGCAACCAACGCCAAAATTACCGTTAAGAAAGAGGCTCTCCAGAACAGGGCAACCAGAGAGCATTCTGTGAAGGGCGTCCTCGGACATGGTGACCCCGCCAAGGGTAAGCTGCTTGAGGTGGGGAAAGTTCAGCGACGGAGCCGTCTGGTTAGGGAAGTCGCACGAGCTGTTGGTGGCGGCGCAGAGGCTGGGCGCCGGCGGTCCTGGCCGCTGAGGCTGCGATCGACTTGCAGGTTGAGAGGCGCGGAGCGCCAGTGTGGGCGCCACCGGCGGGAGAGGGCCTGTGTGCGGGCGCCGTCCTTGGTGGGGATAAGGGAGATGATGGTGCCAAGAACCTCGTCGGGTAGGCGGCTGATGAGGTCCAGGTTGTCTTCGCCCTCGCCGCTGCCACTCCCCGGCGTTTCTTGGCCCTCGATTCGATCACATTTCCTCCTTTTGGCGGCGGTGGCTGATGCAGAAGCAGCAACCATGGCCGACCGGCGGGCGATGGCCGACCGGCGGGCTGCGGCGGACGAGGTGAAGTGGGAGGGTTTGGGTGTGGGGGGGGGGGATTGGGGAATGGCCGAATGGGGGTATGCCCATTTGAGGAGAAATGAACCGCTGAGATTCGCTATTTGCTTTCCTTCCTGTTGCGTTGCTCAACGAAAACGACGAACGCCAGGACTTGCTTGGCGCCAAAAAGCCAATTTCCCTCAAGAATTGGCGCGAGAAACCGTTGCAAATGAAAAACGGCTACTTGATTTCAATTTAAAAAACCAATTGAGATGAATTCGGACGACTAGTGCCGCATCTGTTTTTTGAACACCTGTTTTTTTTTTTCAGAGTGTGCCGCTGGATGGAAGACCAACCACCTGACCAGCATCAGGCTCGACTACCGCCGGGAGTGCCGCCAGTCGCAGCTCCTCGAGTCGCTCACCAGCATGGTCTCGCCGGCTCCGGCGCCGACGCCGGCGGGCTCCGACCTGCACAGCACGCACCTGATCCGGCAGCGGGACGACAGAGACGAGATCGTCAAGGCGCGTGCCGAGTGGCGTTGTAAGGAGCATCGAGGAGAGCGAGTCCCTGGGTGTATCCGCCACACTGTTTGCTTGGCAAACAGTGTTTTTCACGTTTTTTTCCACCTTCCGATGACACTAGCCATCCCTGACAAGCAATGCATGTTGGGGTGGTATGCTCTGTTTTTGTATTACCTGTTTGTTTCCATTTTCAAGCTTTGTGTACGTTGACTTGTGCTTATAGTTATAGTTTTATATGTGTTTTATTCTTTTGATCCGCTGCAATGTGAAATACGGTGACGTTGAATTGAAAAATTTCCAACTGCAGGAATAAGAAAGAGGCTAATGTACATGCCTACTATTATCGAAGAAATTCGTTAAGCTATACAGCAACGGTGTGTTTTAGATCTAACATCTAACATATTTCAACCAATTAAAAAAGGCTACCTTAGCCTTCTTCCTCAACTTCGGCGAGGTTAGGGTTTAGGGTTAAGGGGCGGGGTTTTTGGTGGGGGTTACCTATGATCTTTAGGAGGGGTGACCGGGGAGGCAACCGGCCAGGTGGCGGCTGGCGGGTGGGACAGCGAGGTGATGGGATGCTGCTCGTGCGGTGGTGGAGGAGGTGGGGCGTCAACTCCACATCGGTTAGCATCGGTGGCGGTGGATGACGGTGGCGGAGGGGACGCCGCCGGAGCCATGGAAGGCGGTGGCGCGAGGGAGCTGGGTGAGTTACGTGCTGGTAGGTGAGGTGGCGATGGATTCCGAGGTGGGAGCTGTCGGAGATGAGCTAGACGGCGGTGGAGGCGGAGGCAGGAATGTGCGATGCGGGGTAGCGGCGGCAAAGAGGAGGTGCGGGGTCGCACAGGTTGGGTTAGAGTGGGGAGAGTGAATCCTGGCCGTCCATTTTAAGATCGTAGGTCCAAAAAGGTTATAGACTCCTGAACACATGAATAGCGAGTAGACAAACTCCTTCGCAAGCATACACTAAACACTAAGGTTGTAAAAGCTATTCCAATACTACGCGAGCCAAAATTTCGGGTGACTAATTTTATCGACATCCTTATAATAATACAAAACCACACCTTTAGTTGAAACAAAAATAAGTCTATTTCTGCAAACATGACATGGCAACAAAAATGTGTTCTAAAACTTTTGTTTTGTACAAGTGGATTTTCATGAACATGTTTCTTAAATATAGTTTACTATAGTTTATCAGCTGTAATGTACAAGTTTCGAACATTTGCCAAAATTTCGGTCTTTCTATAGCAAATTAAAGGAGGAAATATGTACCTGCCATCACCAGTAACCACCACAATTCCACAGATGGTATGCCCTCACAAGAAAATTTTAAAAACGCATGGCCGATGCTTGTTTCCAGGTGACTACGACAAGACTTTTACTCACTACTCACATATTTGTTTGGTTGAAGTCACCGGCAGCAGCAGGGAATTGAGGGCTGGATTGGTGGTTCGTGTCAATCTCATTGGCACAAGTTGCATTGGGATTCAGCTAATATTTGGTGTCCGATCACTAGGAAAAAGGATAATGAATGATTTAAGAGAATCTCGTACTTTGAGTTTTTAAAAACTATTTCCACAACTTTCCGTTTTGAAAAAGTTTCAAACTTACGTATACAGCTTCCATGCATAATTGTTTGTGGATTATAATTTATGAAAACAAAGCTTCTTGACTTTATTTTTGGGAAAAGATTGTTTCTGTAATTTTCATAAGTTATGAACATATATGTATATAATTTATGTGCATATTTTTTCTAACGATAACTTATGAAAACCTAACTTGTCTCTCTTTTTTTGGAAAAATCATTCTTGAAACTGTCGTTGCGTTTTTTTTTATTTTTACACAAAAATACTTCTAAAAATAATTTTTACAAAATTATATGCCTGGCGTCCAGCGACAGGGCGCCTGGCTTCTGATGTTGCAGAGCCATGGGACTTGGCGCCTAGATACCGAGCTCCAGGCACCTGGTGCCCTGCCCCTGAGCTCGAGGCCCAATAACTGTCTTTTTTTGATAAAAAGAAGTTAAAATTGGTACTAGTATATAAAAAAATTAATTGGGATGTAAAGTCTACCTCATGGAAGTTGTGATTTCGTTCGCCATGTCTATAATTCATAATGCTACTCAAGCATTGTGCCGACATTTTTTTCATAATTGTATTGGGGCTCTAGTTGCCTGAAGGCCAGGTTATTTTCGTAATTTATTTTTCTAACCAGTTTTATTCAATTGGGAAAAATAAATTTAATTGAGATGCAAATTTTTACTGGTATTTAAGTATACATAGTGTTGTGATTAATTGTTTTCGGAATTAAACATAGTTGCGGTAGGGTGGAAAGTAACGAAAATGAAACACATCCCACATACATAATATATTTAGAGAACAACAGTCGATGGTTGCTATATGCTTTAGAAAATATATAAAAACTACCGGGCGTTAGGTTTTGTATCTCGATTAAAATTATTATTTTTAAATGAATAAAATATCTAAATCCCACCCAAAGGTTTTCTTGTCGCGATTCGCATCTCACAACTGCAAGCTGACAAGTGGACCCCACGCGAGCGTGGTCCGCACGTCAGCCACACGAAGCCCTCGCCGATCTGACGCCGCCCTCGCCGGATCGACTCCCCCCCACCTGGCGGCTCCTCCGCCGCCGCCCCCCAACCCTCACTTCCATCCACCAAGCATCTCGCGTAACCCTAGCATTCCGGCGGCGGTGATGACGGCACCGGGGTTTGCTTTCGGGCCCAGCGACGAGGTGGCCGTGCGATACTACCTCATCCCACGGCTCCTCGGCCGGCCCGTGCTCGTGCAGATCCAGGGCGTAATCATCGACGACGACCCGCTGAGCGCGCCGCCGTGGGAGCTCCTCGAGCGGAATGGGCGTAAGGATGAGGCTTTCTTCTTCGCGGAGGGACAGGCGAGGGACGGGAAGGGCTCGCGGCAGAAGCGCACCTGCGCGGGAGGCGGGTGGTGGGAGGGCCAGAAGACCTCCGCGGAAGGCGACAAGATGCCCGTCCCCGACGGCAGCGGCAGGGAGGCCGCGTGGCGGAAGAAGGTCTTCAACTTCCACGGCGGCGGCGGCGACGGCAAGAAGGGGAGCATGGGGTGGGTGATGCACGAGTACGCGGTCACCGCACCGGAGGATCTGGCCCAGTCGCGCCTCAGATTGTACCGCGTCCGGACCAGCAGCCACGCGAGGAAGCTGAGCCTCGCCATTGAGGTGCCGCCGGCGCTCGGCTTCGCGCCGGGCTTCCTCTTCGCGCCTGAGGACGACGACCTTATCGCCCACTACCTCCTCCCTGGCATGCTGGGCAAGCCGCTCCCAGTGGACGGCCTCATCATCGGCGACGATCCGCTGAGCGTGCCGCCGTGGGAACTGCTCAAGCGGAATGGCTGCAAGAACGACGCCTTCTTCTTCGCGCTGGGGCAAGCCAAGAGCAGCAGCAAGAGTGCGCGGCAGAAGCGGACGTGCGTGGGCGGCGGGTTCTGGAATGGGGAGAAGACGTGCATCGACGGCCAGAAGGTGCACGTCCCCGTCCTTGGCGGCGCCGATGTGGCGTGGAGGAAGAAAGCGTTCAGCTTCCAGGAAGCCGGCGACAAGGGCAGCACTGGGTGGGTGATGCATGAGTACGCGATCACCGCACCGGACCACCTGGCTGAGAAGCGGCTGAGGCTGTATCGCATCCGGTTCAGTGGCCATGGGAAGAAGCGAAAGAGAGGAGATGGGGATTCGAGTGCTGACGAAGAAGCTCACGCCGTGGCCCAGCACCGTGTTACAGATGATGCTCTGCTTGATATGCCATTGTCGCCACAGCCCATCTGCTCTTCGGCGGTGCTGGAAGGTAACTCTGATGGCCGTGATTGCATCGATGGGGACCAGGATGCAGCGTCGGTGACAGCTCCGGACGAACACGGCCTCACCCCATTCACCAACGACAATGGCGAGATTGACGTCGACGCAGCCCTGGATTATTTTATGGAGATTGCTGCACATCAGGACCCGGATATCCGGGACATAATCTTCTGTACCAAGGTCCTGGCGCAAACACCACCGTATTCCAGTGTCGGTGCCAATCTGGTGGCATCCCCTACTCAAGGTATGCTTCGCGGCTGCATGGAGCCGGCAGCAGGTCCCTTCCCTTCTCCACTTTGCCCTATACAGCCTGTTGACCAAGCATGGGGAAACCGTGTTGCAGGGGATGCTCTGCTCGACATGCCATCTTCGCAGCAGCCCATCTGCTCTTCGGCGGTGCTGGGAGATAACTCTGATGGCCGTGATTGCATCGATGGGGACCAGGATGCAGCGTCGGTGACAGCTCCGGACGAACACGGCCTCACCCCATTCACCGACGACAATGGTGAGATTGACGTCAACACGGCCCTGAATTATTTTATGGAGATTGGTGCACATCAGGACCCGGATATTCAGGACATAATCTTCTGGACCAAGGTCCTGGTGCCAACACCACCGTATTCCAGTGCCGGTGCCAGTCTGGTGGCATCCCCTGCTCAAGGTATGCCTCGTGGCTCCATGGAGCCGGCGGCAGGTCCCTTCCCTTCTCCACTGTGCCCTATACAGCCTGTTGACCAAGCATGGGGAAACCAATCCTATTAGCCCCGTTGACCAAGCTCAGAGACAGCTGAACTTTCTTTGACGTATAGTAGATGTTTAGTGAGTTTAGGATATATACTTATGATTTTGGTTAAAAGAGGGAAAGAGATTACTCTGCTCACCCTTATATTGATTTTTTTCAGTTAGCATCTTCATCTGCTATATTCATTTAGAAAACGTAGTATACTCTGTAAAGAAATTCTTTGCATCAATTAGTGCAACAATATGACTGGAGTTATACTCCTTACAATGTTACCAAGTATTAAAGTCTCTAATGATTCGTTTTATCCTTTTGTGATGTATTCCTTGTCACTTTTCTCTTGCCATCCTATTATTTGTATATCAGCCTTCAAATGTGCCATGTCGCTGTGGGAAGTTATTTCATTTTCTGAGCAGTCTTACTCTTGTACCACTTAAACTCTGCTTATCACTGTTGCACTATTGGAATATATCTAGCATTTAGTATTTGAGTCTCATAGGGCTTATTATTCTACATCAATATCCATTTAGTATAAATGATTACCTATCACCTAAACATTTGACCCACTCAGAGTAAACACAAAGTGAGTGCTTCATGCATTATAATGTTTCTTCGACATTTACAAAAAAAATCGTTTTTCTAAATATAGGCATAAACTTCTGGATGCCTAGGAGCTGCTTGAATTCAGCCTATCGTTGTCTCCGTGACGGGCCGTCCTCTACTTGGCTGAATACCCCAAGGTCCATCTTTTCCTCCCATCTCCCTCCATTGCACACGGGTTACTTGGTTCAGTTATTGTTTGATAGATGAAATTAATTGGGCATGTGAATGTGATCTGGATGATTGACCTGGTACTTGAGAAATTGATGCCACATATTATCATTTTGATTGATGTTAGTTTTTAGTCATGTAGATCTGTGTTTATTAAACTGCAAAAGAGTATATTGCTAGTCATGAGCTTTTTGACACAATTGTAGATGCTATGCACATTGTTCATTCCAGTAATCCAGTATTCAGAAATGTCACTATGTCAGTTTGGGACTTAAATAATGTCATTAATAAGTGAATTTTATGTTCTCCTTGTAAAAGGTTAACCATGGTTGGATGAAGGAAGGAAACTGAGGCATTGAGGTACTTCCAATAATAAACCAATGCAGTTAGTTATTGTCATGGCAAGGGTGTGTACCACCGGGACTTAAAAGTGAGTTCTTTTTCTTTCTAGTTAAGAATTCTGTTTTAGAATCAACATCATGGTACCTGAAGCTAGGAAACACATTTTAGTGAACACATTAGATTTTGCTTTGCCAGAAAACCATCTGATATGTTGCAGACTGTGCAGGGCATTTTTAGATATCTTACTTCCTAACTATATAGGACCATTATGGCAAAATTATGAGCAACGGTTGAAAAAGGTATGGAAGGTATTGGTGCAATTGCAGTGCTTATTATAGCTATTGTAGTTGTGGGCCTAATTACAGAACAGGAGGTATTTTATTGTTGTTATATAGCTAAAGAAAAACATATTATTGTTAGAATGGGAATCTTGTTCAGTCTAATAAAACATTGAAATAGTGATTATTCAAAATTGCTTGATAACAAGACACAAAAGTATAAAGAAATAAAATTTGTAGATAAAAAATGCAGCTAACTAAATTAGCTCTTTCTATTAATTGCGTTAGGGATACATTTTTTAATTGACACAACAGAAATGGCCTTGCCGCATGGTGTTTCATTGTAGGCAGTAACTTACCCTTTTATGCTAATAGGATCATTGGAATCAGTGCTTATTGAATTCTTATTTGAGAATTTTAGAAACACGGGTTATGGATATGATAAAAACTAAAAAGACTATATGAGCTACTCAAGTCTGGTGGCAGTCTGGTCGCAGCGCCTACTAAAGGTATGCTTCACAGCTGCATAGAGCCCACAGCAGGTCCCTTCCCTTCTCCACTGTGCCCTATACAGCCTGTTGACCAAGCATGGGGAAACCAATCCTATTAGCCCCGTTGACCAAACTTGGAGATACCTGAACTTTCTTTGACATACAGAAGATGTTTAGTGATTTTAGGATATATACATATGATTTTGCTTAAAAGAGGAAAAGAGATTACTCTGCTCGCCCTTATATCGAGTTTTTTCAGTTAACATATCCAGTTAGAAAATGTAGCACTCTGTAAAGAAATTCTTTGCATCAATTAGTGCAACAATATGATTGGAGTTATACTCCTTACGATCTTACCAAGTGTTAAAGTCTCTAATGACCCCCTTTTATCCTTCTGTAATGTATTCCTTGTCACTTTTCTCTTGCCATCCCAGTATTTGTATATCAGAGTTCAAATGTGCCATGGCGCTGTGGGAAAGTTATTTCATTTTCTGAGCAGTGTTAGTCTTATACTACTAAAACTCTGCTTATCACTGTTGCACTATTGGAATGTATCTAGCATTTAGTATTTGAGTCTCATAGGGCTTATTATTCTACAGCAATATCCATTTAGTATAAATGATTACCTATCACCTAAACATTTGCCCCACTTACAGTAAACACAACGTGAGTTAAAAGCATTATGATGATGATTGTGCTTCCTGCATTGTAATGTTTCTTCGACTTTTACAAAAAAAATCGTTTTTCTAAATATAGGCAGAAACTTCTGGATGCCTAGGAGCTGCTTGAGTTCAGCCTATCGTCATCTCAGTGATGGGCCGTCCTCTTCATGGCTGGATACCCCAAGGTCCATCTTTTCCTCCCATCTCCCTCCATTGCACACGTGTGACTTGGTTCAGTTATCGTTTGATAAATCAAATTAGTTGGGCATGTGAATGTGATCTGGATGATTAATCTGGTACTTGAGAAACTGATGACACATGTTGTCATTTTGATTGATGTTTGTTTCTAGCCATGTAGATCTGCGTTTTTTTAACTGCAAAAAAAATGAGTTCGTTACTGGTCGTTTTTTACACAATTGTAGATGATATGCACATTGTTCATTCCAGTGTTCACAAATGTCAGTTTGACACTGAAATAATTTCATTAATAAGTGCATTTTATGCTCTTGTAAAGGTTAACTATGGTTGAATGAAGGAAGCAAACTGAGGCATTGAGGTACTTCCTATAATAAACCAATGCGGTTGGTTGGTTATTGTCATGGCAGGGGTGTGTACCACAGGGGCCTAAAAGTGAGTTCTTTTTCTTTCTAGTTAAGAATTTCTGTTTTATAATCAACACCATGATACCTGAAGCTAGAAAACACATTTTAGTGAACATGTTAGATTTTGCTTTGCCAGAAAACCATCTGATCTGTTGCAGACTGTGCAGGCCATTTTTGGATATCTTACTTCCTAACCATACAGCACCATTGTGGCAAAATTATAAGCAGCGGTTGAAAGGTATGGTGCAATTGCAGTGCTTATTATAGCTATGAGAGTTGTGGGCTTAATTACAGAACATGAAGTATTTGATTGTTATTATATAGCTTAAGCAAAAACAATTGCAGCTATATAACCTTGACATTATGCAAAAACAGATCAGTCTAATGAAACCTTGAAATAGTTATTATTCAAAATTGCTTGATAGCAAGACATGAAATAAAATTTATAGATAAAAAATTGCAGCTGACTAAATTACCTCTTTGAGATATTTTATCTTAATTTTCCGTTAATTGCTTTAGGGATAAATTTTTTAATTGACAGAACAGAAATTGCCTTGCCCCATGATTTTTCATTGTAGGCAGTAACTTGCCCTTTTATTTTATGCTAATAGGATCATAGGAATCTTATTTGTGAATCCAAGAAACACGAGTTATGCATATGAGCTAGATAAAAAACTAAAAAGACCATATGAGCTAGATATATGCTAGTCATATTCTGATTTCTTCGTCATATAAACTTTTCAGCATATATATTGTCCCTGTCTGAATTAGAAATACCAGATGCATGCCCACGCAATGAATGCGACACATGCCTGGTCCGCCCACCTGCACAACACCGTCCTCTCGGCTCACACTCTTCTCACATTCCTCGGGGCACAGTCCTTGTTTATATTTGTCATGCGAGACTTGTACAATGACGAAGGGACACTAACACACTCCTTGTTTGCAATTGTTTATTGGATTTTAGACTTCAATCACTTCACTTACTTTTTCAACTGAAAGTTTATTAATTAATTCATGATCAGCGAAAGGTCTAAAATACAAAGTAAAATTTTTGTTCAAAAATTCAGTACATGCCTTTCTCCAGATCTTTTGCACCGGATGGTGTGTTAATTTCAGCAATTTGAACGAATTCTTCTGTGCAGACATGTTGTGCTTGCTTTAATGTGCATTGCCATTGATTTTTTTTCCAATTTGGAGAACACAATGCTCTGTATTCTACTCTGATTCTCATTAGCTGAGCAGTCAGCCCTCAACAGCTTGTCCAACTGATTGGATGAGTAGTAGGCTAGTAGCCTTGGTGGAATGGGCCAGCAACATGATTATGATTCTATAGCATGCAATGTAGTGTAGGTCTCATCAACACTCTTATTATGATTATGCAAAAGTACATGTGGATCTTGATCTTAACTTTGTTGTGCCTGTTATCCGGCCATCGAAACTTCTATCGTAAGTAATGTAGAACCACTCCGGTATGCTGCTCAAACATAAGAATTTAGAAAAGAGCAATGGCAACTGGAGAGGTGGATGTCAGCACATTCATGGGAAAATAGATGGATGGAGCACAAACATACCAACTCCAGCTTGCCTGTGTTCCTGGCCTCTGGTCTTCCAAGAACTGCAAGGATTCAGTGACTTCTCTAAGGCGAAGTCAGTAAACGACAATAGCTCTGCATCTCCATCTTCTTGTCGAGTTGTTTGTGTGGTGTTGGTCTGATTGTTCAACGTCCTGTTGTCAGATTCCCCCATCTTGGTTAGTCATTGTCGCCTTCATTGGTAGTCTTTGTAAGATAAATTGTTACCCACTTGGACATTATTTATGTGTTTACAAACTTGTATTACATAAGGCAATAAATTTATGCACCTCAAGATCAGTTGCCGATACTTGCTCTGCTTGGACCCTGTTTGCTCAACCAATAAAAAACCGAACCCGTGTTTGTGCACTAGAACACCTTTTTATTCAGTTCCTTATTGTGAAACTAAACAGTGTGGAGTATGTATGTTGAGCCTAGTTGACCAGCACAACAGCATGTATGTGGAGTATGCGTGATTCAAACTACCTCAAACCAGCGTTGTGCATTCTGTAGAGTGTATGAATCTTTCACAGGAGAGAAAGCACATGTGGCCAGGCGCCGGGCCGGCACGCCGCGTCGCCAGCGCCAACCTCCCGGGCGGGCGGCCCCCCTGCTCCACGCTCCGCGCCAACGGCGGTGACGGACGGATCGGAGACGTCGCGATCAACGCCACCTTCGCCGTCACGCCCCCACGCCTCGGAAGGAGCTCTTCTTCCACGCGCTTGATCGTCTACGCTACGTACGCCAGCGATGGCCGGGGCTGCGTGGTTCGCGATCGAGCGACTCTTTAATTTGCCAAGGCCATCACGAGGATCGGGAACCCTGCTGGTCATTAGTGTACGTAAGGGCCGGGTTGAGTAGGTTACGTTACGTATGTACGTACTTGAACATCATTAGTGTACGGGGTGAAACAAACTTGAAATACTTTTTTTTTACCGCGTCATTGTTCGTTTCTGTTGTGTTGCAAAATTATTGCAATGTACATTTTCTTATGTAAATATAAGTACTACTAGCTACTACTACCTCATAAAAGCATGCAATTTTAAAGCTAATGCATATGGTTAAGTATCTTCTACTCCCTCCGTTTCAATTTATAGGTCGTTTGACTTTTTTGACACCAATTTTGACCGGCTCGTCTTATTCAAAAAATTTCACAATTATCATCTATTTTCATTGTCATTTAGTTTAGCATATAATATATTTTAACTATGAATTGATTTTTTCTATATTTTCGTAAATATTTTGAATAAAACGAGTCGGTCAAACTTAGTGTTAAAAAAATTAAACGATCTATAAATTGAAACGGAGAGAGTATCTCCGAATAGTTAGTTGCACCTTACCTATCTATTTCTCTATGCATGCATACGAAGCCACTCCATCTCAAATTTTCCACTAAACTGCATGCCCCGTCACATACCACTAATACATTTATTTATACTAACAGAGTATCCGTGTCTTGCTACGGAACATCTCTACTCTTTTGTTTAAAACATGAGGTTGAAGATAAAGGTTTGGATTTTCGTTTGGTGCTAATCTTTGTTTTCAAGAGCAGAGAATCCAGCAGAGTGCGCAGCGCTCCATCTCTCGGCCTCTCCTGGCCCCACGTCCCCCACGACCCCACAACAGCCGCCTAGCTGCATGCTGGCTTCCGGTACATAAACAGAAATCCCGTATTTTTTAAAGAAAACTTGGTACGTACATTTGTTCCAACGCAAAAGTGGCCCATCGTAGCCTTTCATTGCCCAGCCCCACGGCGCGATCTCCTGGGCCGCCTGACGAGACGAGGCCCGAGACAGGCCAAACTCGAGGCCGCCTCGCAGCCCGAAACAAGTCCTCCGGCGCCGCCGGTCCCGGTCCCGGTCCCGGTCCCGGCGGCGAGCCGACGTCGCCAATCGGCTCCTCCGACTTCCACCCCCACACTTCCCAGCGGCGAAGCGAGCCTGCGTCCTGCCCGCTCGCCGTGTCCGCCCCGCCCCTCAGCTGGCCTGCCGTGAGCTGCTGATCTGATCCCTCCGGTGAGTTGACTAACTTTCTGCCGGTAGCGAAGCATGCCTTGCTTGGATGGGTTGCTTTGCTGTTTTAGAAATTTTTGCTCCACATGATCTTTTCCTCTGCCTTGCGAGTTGCGCAATCTTCCTCGGCATTATGGATATTCGGAGCCGCCCAGAGGCCAGATCCAGTTTGCTGCTGTGTGTACCGGTGGTTGTAGCAGTATATCCCACACTATGTCTTTTTAGCCTAATCAACATGGTTGAGTGAATTTGCGCCTACATCATGCAATTATTACTGTGTCGCGTCCGTTTATTGTGTATATGTTGACTAGACAGACAGGAGTATTTGGACACCGGTCATGTTTATTGTTGGGAACACAATTTGTTCAAAAAATTGTTGGGAACATAATTCCAGTGTAGATAAGCTTGATTTGTTGTTTTAGGAACTTACCAAACAACGAGGGATTTCGTCATTCAGTTACACAACACTTATCTGTGATGTAAAGCGTCATATATTGCTGGCTCTGTTTGCCCGTTCTTGTGAGAGCTTGTTATGTCAAAAGTACAGCTGAGAATTGAGATGCACTTTGCTGCATTCTAAAGAGGATGTATTTCTTGTCACTTCGGTCATTACCAAAATGCCATTCGATTGCAACTTGCTACATGTAAAAATATTTCATAGCCAATTATGACCCCTTTTTCCTGCTATCCTAAACATTACAAACTATGATTTTTCTGCTTCCAGCATCTACCTGATTTTTTTTTTCATTCTTGCTAGTGGTAAACTGTTAACAACATTGGACACAGAATGGAAGGGCGCCCCTCAAAGGAAATATCATCTGCCGAAGCTGTCTTGGTGGGAGCGTTGTCGTCTGGTGTTAATGTAATGACATTTCTTTTGATGGCATAGTCGTTGCAACATACTTCATGTTTACTGTATTTGGTATCGCTGGACTTTAGTCATGTCTCTTTTCATTGCAGTGTAGTGTGTTATGTTGTACAGCATTTTCATTATAGCGTATCATGTTCAACCGTAATCTTAGCTCTGTGATGAGAAGCTTAATTGATGCTATCTTGCTGTGTAGGCTCCCACGTGGTTTGTGCTCAAGATTACATTTTTGCTCCTGGCCTTGTGTTTTACTTCTATGCTTGCTCTAGCATTTTCATCGAAAAATTTTGTGATTGTTGGGCATGTTCTTCTGCTTGTAACTATTGGAACGGTACTATTTGTGCTGCTTAACAGGTCAGTCTCTATCGCCACCTCCACCCCCATGAACACCCCTACTCTTCTTTGATGACATGTCATTTCTGTATTCTAGGTTTCTGGCTGAAGTTGGGCTCGTGCCTGTTGAACAACAGATGCAGGAGATGGGCATCCACAAAACAGAAGCCACAGATAAAGACAAAAGAAATTAACCAGTTACTGAGTTCTATTTTATTGATAAGGATGGAAGACAGCTCTAACACCTTACGTCATTTGACAGAGTGCCATTTAGCTCTGATAATAGAATATGCTTTCAGTTCAGACAATACAATTTTGCACAGATGATCATACATCTTTGGACATAGTCCCAAATACAACCCTCATCTGAAACTGAAGTTGATGTAGCAGCAGAGGCAGCAAAGCACATCAAGCAAGATTTCCCTCTTGCTTGGGTTTGCTCTTCTTTTTCTTGATGTAACAGAAGCATGAGCAACAGGGGAACTGAAACAAGAACTTCATCGTCAGAGAGGTCACCAATACTTTGTATGGACTCTGGAGAAATGTTTGCCCATGGGATTTGCCTGCAACACAACCCTTAAATATACTACATGGATGCCTTGCTTATCAGTGAACGTTAGAATTTGTGGCCCAAGTGTCTTTGGCTTCAGGCTTTTAATCTCTGATACTTTCCTTTTTTTGTGATCTGTATGCAATATCGTCATGTCAATGAGCAGAGGAGATTATCGCTGCAAGTAACTATCGTTTGTAAATATTAATCATGAACCTCTTAAGAAGGCGGGAGGGCTTTTGATTTTTGAGGCTTTGAAACGTAGGAAACCCTTCCGTCACACAATATGGAAGGCATATTCTTTTGCTGCCGATGTGTTTTTGTAATCCATTGTAATTGTAACCATGTACGTAGTTGTTTGGACTCAAGACCGTAAACGTGTAACTAACCAATTTTCTCGTATATTGGCATTGTCAGGTGTTTCTTGCATGACTGGGTAACTTGGTCTCGCGCCCATAAATAGCAGCGTATATGGCATTCACATATACCGGCATTATGCATACAGATTTACCATTTCATCCTAAGAGTTGCATGTGCCACATCGCAGTAGTTGGCACAAAATAAGCCATATCCCAAGCACGTACGTGCTGCCAAATGTACGCCTCCATCATTACAGAGAACAATTACAAAATACCCTTGAGACTTCAGTATCCAAGTCTAACAGGCACCTAGTTATTGCCAGCAGCAATAGACAGTCAGGGAAGCATCAGCATCCTCATCACAGGCCCCATATCACCACCATCCTCCTCCAGTTTTGGCTGCAGAAACCCTCGTTTGTACACGTTTGAGTTATTATTTCTCTCTACTGCACTCCATTTCCTCGTCACAACGGAGCTTCTTTGCACGGCGAAACCCAATCCTTCTCCAACTCTGTAGTCTGCAGCACTCCCTAAACATTCAATTGCATCGTTTACCTTCATATTTATGCAAGCTACTTCACCACCCGCTCTGTGTAGAAACATTGACAAATGCACTGGTTTACTCCTACTACAAGGAAAACAGTGTGTAAGCTTAGACAACCAAGACACATCAAAACTCAACAATTCATTCATACAAATATACCTCACGTGGGCATCAAATAGACACCCTCCTGCCAGTGAGGCCACCATTCCCATTGTCACAAGAAGCTTCAAAACAATGGTCTTCAATCTTCACACTTCAGAGCAAACCAAACTCCAACTAACTGCAAATTCAACCTGGTGCCTTGAAACTGCAAGTCGCCGTGCAAGTGGGGCGGGCTGCGGCTCCACGCTACGCGTCCGCACCGGCCGCAAGCACATGCGCGGGCTTCAGCGGCTGTCCGCATGCGGCCGCTAGTATTTTTTGGCCTCCGCGGCAACCCGCGTGGCACCGCGAAGGGATTAAACATAGCTGCATGTCTCGCTAGTCTTTTCGTCTCATATGCTTATCAGGCTTACGTGTAGTGATTCAACCAAATCTAAGACTGACTGCATATTGTCTGACTGTTATCCTTCTGTAGTTCTAGTTCTGTCAGTTGGTTCATCAAAACTATAGCACTGCATGTGTCGTATAGATTCTGCAGGCTATTGAAGGTAAAATGCTAAGAAAGGTTTAATAGATATATTTTATCCAAGATAACAACAATGTCTACTGTCTAGTACCGAATAGATGGCCTCTAAGCTAGACATTCTAATAACAAGTGTTGCAAAGATCCCCCAATCTATAACCAACTACATGAATAATAGGCCCCTGCATATATAATAGAGTATCTAGATGAGCTAATCCAGCAATCACACACCAAAGCAACCGTAAGGAGTTATTGCTTATTATTTGTTCCAAAACTAACAGGACGCCGGGATTCCCCATCCAAAAGAAACGAGGTCATGGTAAAGTCATTAGAAACGAGGTCAAATCTGAAATTACCCGTAGCTGACATCTTGCTGGGACATCCTCGGGCCACGATGAGATCAGGAAGTTTCATGGATGGAGGTGGCAGTGGCTAGGGCGGCTGGGCTCTCATCTCCTCCTACCTCCTCTTCGTCTGCCAGCAAGGAAAACCGCGGAGACCAAGAAACTATGCCGACCGGACCTTTTGCCGTTCCCGTGGCGGATGCCGTCGCCATCTGCGGAGGCGTCCCCATGGAAGCTAATGGACGGAGGGCGGCGGCGACATGGTTGTCCTAGGGTTCGGACTTCGAAGAGAGGAGCACGAGGAGACGAACACGGTAGCTGACGCCTGACGGCTTTTCTTGCGGCCTTGCGGGTCCTGCGGACTTGGCGTGTTGGGCCGCGAAGTAGTTGCCGTTGGGCCACAAGAGCCACACACGCTATTTTTGCGGGGCGGCCCGGCGGCTAGCGTTATTTACCCGCCCCGCGTGCATACTGAACTGCAAGATTAAAACCCTAAAACACACAATCGAAACCCTTCACCCCTACTCTTCCAACCCTGATCCATCAAAACAAACCCATGAACACCAACACATACTACTGGCCTGTGGCTGCTGCTCACTCTTGTTTCCTCCATTGTGCTACGTCTTCTTTGCTGCATTACCTCTATCAGATAAGAGGACCCATCAACAATTTGAGGAAGAGGGTGATCGGTGGGGTCGATTGCTGATTTGGTAAATAGGAGGAACACCACCAGATTCATGCCCTAAATGTGCTGAGTCATCCACAGGATCGGTTCACCTCATGTAAACATGTCCCTGTCACCTGCAGGAATGACATGTTTGTCAGGCCAGGGACTAAGTAATGGGATTGTTTGCTACAGAAGAAATTTTGTTACATAATATGTGTATTTATGTAAGAAGATCGCTTATCTCTGGTTTTATGCAAATGGACCACATATATCTGTGGTTTTCTGCACTTTACTCTTGTTTTGTTTATTTGAGTAAGTCAAATGGCCCTTGTCCATATTTCCATCTGTAAAACCATCAAAGACGCTTTGTTTCTTTGTCAAGTTGCATACAATTGATTAGCTAAATTCTACATGTTCTTAATGTCACAAATATACAAAAGGTCGTATATGCATTTGATTTACACCAAAGCACTATTTAGTTGGGTGATAGCTTGCATAGCGCATACTACCTTTTAAAAGTTTCAAATGGTCTTTTCAGGCGAAATGGTATTGAAGTCCTTACTCCCCCAAAGTATCATGTTTTGTTTATTGTTTATTGATAATAGTACATTTAAATGGGAAGAATATACAAACCTTCTATAGTGTTGCCGAACATAGTTGATATTGTCCCTCTCTGAAGTTTCCAGCAGTGTTTCTCATCACATATAAATATTAAAATACTAAAACTGATAAAAGAAACATGTAGTCCAAAATTACTTCAAACTCCTGATCTCCACAAAAGGTCTAGGCTGAACCATTATGATACAATACAAGCCCCTCATATTGTGATGGAAATTCATGTCTTGCACACGAAATTGCAAATGTACCACACAGGACTATTGCAAGCCCCCACAAATGTGCCACCCTTCATCTTCAGCACAGATAAGTTGACCGATTGTCTCAGCCGACTATGTAGCTCAGTCCATTTTACCCTAATGGCCTAATCAGTATAAGTTAATAAATTATATCATTGATGTATTGGGCCTCGCATCTTGGACAGATGCACTTGGAGTGTCATAAATAGTGATCTCAATATCTGATATTCTGATAACTATCAACATGCCATCAGTCCATCACAACCTATGCCTATTTGCATAGTGTCATGTCACCAATAATCCCGACATGAGCACAACCCAGCCTTGAAATGATGAAAACGCTGCATATCTCTAACAATAATCTCTCGTCCAGTAAGCGTTGTAATAATCTTCATTGCTCTATGGCAATCAGTGCAGATGCGGAGATTCTTTATGATATGGATTACTGATCCTTCTACAGAGTTCATTAGTGCAAAAGCAATAGCAAACTTTTCACTATGGATGCGCAAAATGGATTCTTTCTCTTCTTCATCCAGATCATGAAGAACAGAACTTGTGTTTGGTACGTAGCCTGCTTCTCGCATTCTATCAAGCAGTTTCTCCAAATAAGCATAGATTTCCTTGTGCTGTGGATGGCTCTTGTCTCCAACATAAAACAGATGAGTTTGGCCTTTCAACTCAACTGAGCTATACCCTGGAGGCTTTTCTATACCTCTTGTTTTAATCAGGACTCTCATTCTTTCCACATCTTTCCACATTCCAGCTTCTGCATATATATTTGACAAGAGAACATAATACCCAGAGTTAGTTGCATCCAACTCAAACAATCTTTTCGCAGAAATTTCTGCCAACTCGACATTTTTGTGTATTCGGCATGCACTAAGAAGAGCTCCCCACATAGCAGCATCAGGTTTGACCTTCATTTCTTTAATAAGGCCATAAGCTTCATCAAGACAACCGGCACGGCCAAGAAGATCCACCATGCATCCATTGTGCTCAACACCAGGCTCAATTCCAAACTCATTTTTCATACTGTCGTACCAATAACGGCCCTCATTTAAAAGACCAGCATGACTACAAGCAGCTAAAACTGAGATAAATGTTATGTAGTTAGGCTTTAGCCCCGACATCCTCATCTCACTGAAAACCTCAAGGGCTTCTTGGCCATATCCATGCATGCCATAGCCAGCAATCATGGCAGTCCATGAAAGGATATTCTTTTCCTTAATTTTTTGAAAGGCTTTCCATGCCATTTCAACTTTTCCACATTTGCTGTACATATCAACCACAGCAGTCCCAACATAGACATTGTCCTCCAAACCCATTCTTACCACCTTTCAAAAAAAAGATAATAAGACTAAATTTTAATGTGAATAGAAGGATGTAGCACATTCGTATAATTAGAAGGCATGAAAACTGTGAAGCAGTATCGCATCCTACGTTGCCAGGAGAGTTGCTTAAGCTTAGTAATCAACATAATGTACATGACCCACCATTTCAATTCTTACCTTGATCAATGAACAATGATAATATACATCACTAGATCCATAAGGAGAAATATATGGAACATAAGGACAAAACAACTTATACAGAATTCTCAAATGCAATTTTGACCCATATAAAATCCATTGGAGGTAAAATTAGGGCAGCTATACCATAGGTCAACTTTTTTGCTTGTGGGACAGATACTACATATACCAGAGATCTCCAAAAGCAAAGAAACAGTTACAGTTGAGAAGAAGCTACTCTATACCCTGATCCTTGAAAAGAAAAAGGTGATCGGGTTGTCGTCGTGATGCTTCTATTTCAGCATATTTTTTTTCTTCAAAGTATGCCTATTTGTTTGCCCAAATTTAACATCCAAGGCACAGAAACACCTGCATCCTAGAACATTACTTCATCATTATTAATAGTGACTAGTAAGACCTAACAAGTTTTTTCACAGGATTACGAATGCAGGTACTGTTGGTGCTATAATGCCTTGTCACTCTAAAGATGGCTCACAAGGTCATGGCTTTCCCACAGAAATGAACTGTTATAGAAGCCCTCCACAACTAATGTACGACCATTGTAACAGTTATAAATGGCTCGCTCGGTTCAGCAAGATCATGTACACTGATCTTTGGGTAGTGGATGGTGAGTTTGGCCCCTACAACACATGCAACTGGCCAAGCAACTTTGTAATCAAAGATTAAGAGGAAGCAATTTCACCTGGTTATGGATGCGCTTTCCAGTCTGTATTTTACCCCCGTGTGCGCAAGCCAGTAGCACAGCTGACAAGGTTACCGCATTGCATCTAACACCACCTCCAACATTCAGCATCTCGCTATACAACCCGAGTGCCTCGGCTGACAGTCCATTCTGTGCATACAGTGCAATCATTGTGTTCCAAGACACCACATTCCTCTCCATCATATCAAAGAGCTTCCTCGCAGCCCCCAGGTCACTACCACCGCCTTTCGCATAAGCGTCTAGCATAGTGTTAGCAACCCCCACGTTCCCATCCAAGCCAATCTTGGTGACAAGTGCATGAATGCCACCAGTAATGCCGCGGTCAGGGACACGGGCGGACGCAGAGAGCGCCACCAGCGCGGCCGCCTCATCAACCGCTCCGGCGCAATCAGAGGCGACCATGGAGCGGAAGATGGCGAGGGCGGGGTATACGAAGTTGTTTCGCACGCAGCCAGACGCCATGGCGGTGACGATGACTGGGTTGGGGGCGGGGATTTCGTCGAACGCCCTGCGGGCGTCGAGCGGGCGGGAGCAATGGTGGTACATGTGGAGGAGGGCGGAGGCGGAGTAGGCGTCGGAGGGGAAGAGGCCCGAGCGGAGAGCGAGGAGGTGGAGCTGCCGGCCGGCCGCGAGGGAGGCGGCGGCGGCGGCGGCGCGGAGGGCCGGGGGCAGGGCAGGGCGGAGCGCGGCGGGGTTGACGCGGAGGGCGGCGGCGAAGGCGGCCAGCGCGGCGACGGGGTCGCCGGAGGAGACGAGGTCTGCGACGGCCGCGGACCATGAGGAGGGGCGGGAAGGGTTGACGGCGCGGAGGAAGAGCGAGTGGAGGGACGGCAAAGTGGCGTCTCGCTGGCGTTGGGAATCGGAGGCGGGGGCGTTGGGGTTACGCGCTGTGGCTGGCAGCGGTTGCCTTGCGTTTGGAGGCATGATGCTTGCTGCCGCCATTGCTGAGCGACCGGCCGGCCGGCCGCTGCCCTGCGCGCTGCGGTGGTGCTTTCCCGGAGTCGGGAGTGGGGAACGAAAGAAATACAGTCGTGTTTGGAGGGTGAGAGATTTTAACTTTTAAGACCATGGTTTTATAGGGGAAAAAACACTTACTCTGTATCATATTTATTGGCACCAATTATTTGAATGTAACATCGTAAACATGGCAATTGAGTGGAAATAGACATGAGCCTCTCAAAATGTTCGATTAGTAATTGGGTGACGTTCCAACTAATATAAATTGTTTAGGTATTTAACAACTATTTACTCACTATATACATCACCTTAATTGGCAATTCGTTTCCACTTAGAGATAGTTTGACCACCTCATTTGCCAAACTAGTCCTTAGAGCTTGTTTGACAAGCTCATGTTTCTTAAGCAATGGAGGGAATTGATGGAAAATGAACTAATTTCTCATCCATTCTCCTCCATTTTCTAGGGAAAATGAGATCGCTAAACTAGTCCTTATTGTCTGGGAGTAGCAAATAATTTATTACAAGTTAATTACCTCAAAATATTATATTACTCCCTCTTCCTTTAATATATGATGAATCTTTTAGCTCAATAAAAAATCGCATATTGATATAAGAATGTACTATATACCAAACCATAGTTTTTGAAAACTATAATTTCTTAGGAGCCAAACATATCATGATATAAAATACTATAATACTCCCTCCATTCATAGATATACAGCGTTTTTTACTTTAAATTACACTAAAAAATCATATATTAATGATATGAGAGAGTATCTTATACAAGCTTAGTATGATTTCCCCTACAAACCATAAAACTACTTTCGACATACCATACGTTTTAGAAGGAAAAGTTGAAAAATTCAATCTTTTAACTTAGAACTATCATAGTTCGTCACTTGACAATGTGATGAAAACCACACTGTGGAGGTCGGACCGCAATAAAAAAGGGACTCCCATTAATATTACTGGTAAAGAAGCAATATACCCTAGTTTTTTCAAAGAAGAATACACGCATTACAAACATTTTTCCTTTTTTGGGAAGGCTGACACCTGTGCGTCCGGAGGGTCTTCGATCCGTGGGACGCTAGGCTCACTTCCTTCCATCATCGGGCATGGCCCGACAGGCCATCACAGCCAGACCCACCTACTAATAGTAGATTTCCATCCATCCACGCGTTGTTAGGCAGCTGTTTGCGTTGATCTTTTAAGTGATGTTGCAAGTTAATTTTTTATATTGCATAAAGTGATCCAAAATGTTTCATTAAGTAAATTTTTTGCCATATGATTTATATTATGGCATATTGCGGCAGTTAAATGGATGTTTCGTAAAGAACACCATGCTGTTGAGGTAGGAATTTTTCTTTTGAGTCAGATGAATGCAATGAATTTTTAATCTAAGTATTGATGTTGCAATAGTTAGATTCGAATGTTGTATACATTTTTTTCGATGTTGAGAAATATAAATTTTCAGTGCTGCGTGAATTTTACCGTTGTTTTATACGTGAAACATGAACCGGCATTGTGGTGCGATTTTTTCTCTTAGATTGGATAGACGCAGTGATTTATTTATTTAAACATTGATATTGTAAAAGTTGATTTTTAACATTGCGCATACAATTTTTCAATATTAAAAATACACATCGAAAATGTCGCACGTCCGCACGCCAGACTCACCCTAGAAAATTACGATGGATGGAATCAGTCATGCTTATGATGCATGAGGACTGTTTCGTGGGCTGGGGTCAGCCGTTAGCTTTGTGCCTCTGTCGTACTGGTACATGGTCATTACCAAATCTGATCTGGCCCGTCCGCAGGAACCACCTCGCACCCTTCTCCGCCGTCCGTTCTTGCCCGCCCCGCCTCCTCCCGGCTCCCGCGCCGCAGCCCCCGCTCGCCGCTCCACACCTCCCGGCCGGCATGGCGGCGGCGGCTCTCCGTACCACCTCGCGGCTGGGACTTCACGGTGCCACCGCCGGGAAGCGGTGCGGGGCCTCTGCGCCCGTATCGGTGCCGGCCGCGCCGTGCCTGAGGAAGGCGGCGGTCCGGTGCCAGCGAGCTGCCAGCGGTGGCATTGTCCAGAAGAAGGATGCCTCGGTGTCGGCTGCGCGGGAGCGAGGAAGTGAGGGGCGGGGCGAGGAGCCCGAGCTCACCGTCGTGATGAAGTTCGGGGGTTCGTCGGTGGCCTCGGCCGAGCGGATGCGCGAGGTGGCCGACCTCATCCTCAGCTTCCCCGAGGAGCGGCCGGTCGTCGTGCTCTCCGCGATGGGGAAGACCACCAACAAACTCCTCATGGTATTGTACCACGCCCGCCCTTAGTGCCTATGTCCACCACCTTGGATATACGCGGTGTTAGTTTTTGTGAAATGGGAGGCTTTTAGGAATGAAAACTGGTTTCCTTAATTTTGGTTTGGTTGCAGGCTGGGGAAAAAGCCGTGAGCTGTGGGGCGACCAACGTCTCGGAGCTCGACGAGCTCTCCTTTATAAAGGAACTGCATCTTGGGTATTGATTCTGTAGATTGAGGTGCTTTACTAAGCTTGCGCGGCTTGATTTGGAATGATTTCGCCTGATTTTTCCCTACCGTTTGGCTTTGTCTAGGACGCTCGATCAGCTTGGGCTAGACAGGTCAATTGTTTATGGTGAGATGTTTCTCAATTTGCCAAATTGTTTTCCCAGTCTCTGTTGACTCTTTGTTCAACACTTCGGGGTTATGAAACATGTGAAATTACAAATTAGTAGTGTAATCATTTTCACCCACTTCAAATTTCTCTCAAAAAATGTCTGCATATAGTGTATGCAGGTGGAAGAGCAGTGCATCTTATAGCTATGTAGTCCCACCTCTAACGGTCTAACCTTTGATTCACTGTATGAAACAGAATCTAACAAACCAACTTCTGACAACAGAAGCAATATCAGTGTTCACGTCGATGAACTGGCAATGTACTTTTCAAGCTTATGCCTATGTTTTAAGCTTTCTGTTTAGTATTTAGATAACTCATTCGTACTCAGAACCTATTTTTTCCTAATCTGATATGAATATTTCGCTATCTAGCATTTGCCTTTGAGGCCAGCAATATTTCTTGATTCTGGATAAATGATATCACTTGAAATATTGTAGGTTTGTTGGATGAACTTGAACAGCTTCTTAAAGGAATTTCTATGATGAAAGAGCTGACTCTTAGGACACGAGATTATCTAGTTTCATTTGGTGAATGCATGTCTACAAGAATATTTGCAGCACTTTTAAACAAAATTGGGGCAAAAGCTAGGCAGGTATATTCTTGAGTTGATTGCATTTTGGATGGCCTTTCTCTTTTTTCAAATGTGTCCATGTTACTTATCCTGATGCCATGCTGTCTAGTAGCAAATTCATTAATGCGCTAGTACTAATTTATAGTTCCAATTTTGTTTTCTTGGCAAGTCGGTGTATTTTCGTATTCTTATACAGATACTGTTAATAAGTGTTTCCTAATCCTGTATCTTTCTAGTAGATTTTTGTCGGTGGACTAGAAATTCTTCATGTAAAGCATCAACCAAGTAGATATCTAATTAAAGTTATCTTATTGTTGCTGCATTGCAGTATGATGCATTTGCTATTGGCTTTATAACTACCGATGATTTCACAAATGCGGATATTCTAGAAGCAACTTATCCTGCCATTGCAAAGAGGCTACATGGAGATTCGGTAATCGATCCTGCTATTCCTATAGTCACTGGCTTTCTCGGAAAGGTTGGCCATCTTACATATTTCATTTATATGGGGGCATCAATGCTCCATTTGTCCTTATAATGTTTTTTTCCTTTGAACGAGTTGCTCTTTATAATGTTCACGCTTCATGCACTTAAAATTTCAGGGATGGAGATCTGGTGCAATAACCACCTTAGGCAGGGGTGGTAGTGACTTGACAGCTACAACCATTGGCAAAGCCTTGGGATTAAGAGAAATCCAGGTTTGTAATTTGTGTTTTTAGCCTTTGCTCTTCCATGGACCAATTACTGTTTGGTTGTAGCCACAAATGGTGACCAATTTAATTCATTGGCTGGGACATAATTACTTTCAGTAGCCTAATCTTGACTGCAAGTGAAAAAGACTTGGTAGCTCTTTATCCTTTTACATGAGATACTGTATCTAGGAGTTTCTTTTTGTTCTTTGGTTAAAGCTGGTCTCCAAGTATCGAAGTGTAACAATGAAGCCATTAGTTTAGGAGGAAATTCATTTGTGTCCTTTATGTTTTTAAATTATTTGGATAATACCATGAACTTATTTTATCTCAATTTTATCCTCATGATCACATCTCTAATGGTTGGATTTTATAGTCATTAAATGAACTATGCACTGAAACATATGTTTATGTTCGATCTGGTTAACATAAAATAAAAACATTGTTCATAGAAGAATTTTACGGTGATATGGTGGAGGAGGGCCTAGTGCAATGTTTTCAAGTTATCTGACTAATTACGATTAGTCATCCTAGTCGGTACTGAGGCGACTTGATTTTTTAACGTGATTATTCATGATTAGTCGGCCTAATCAATTCTTAGGCGACTATACTAGACTTTCTGATCTGAAAACATTGCTAATGTGAGAAGAACATGACTTTGATCCCTTAAACATAATTTATAAAAACAACAGTGAGGATACATCTTTGCTAATTTAAATTTATTCTGTGTAGTTGACCTATAACTCTTGTAGGTTTGGAAAGATGTTGATGGCGTTTTGACATGTGACCCTAATATTCACCCAAAGGCAAAACCTGTGCCATACTTGACATTTGATGAGGCAGCTGAACTTGCCTATTTTGGTGCGCAGGTATGTGTTATCCATTAAGCAAAACATTGACAAATTAACTACCTCCCCTTCAATGGATCTCTGTTATTATGTTGTGATCTAGTTTTTTGGCTTGCAATTTACTGAGCCAGCCAATGGTTCACTATGATATTTCGTTATTGACTGGTTTCCATCAATTATTGCATTTAGGTTCTGCATCCACAATCAATGCGACCAGCTAGAGAGGGTGATATACCTGTTAGGGTTAAGAACTCTTATAACCGTCGAGCCCCTGGTACCCTCATCACTAAAGAAAGAGATATGAGTAAGGTTTGTTACTTGGCTAAACTCTAACCTTGGCCTTAGCTAATTGTTCTTACTCTCTGATCCAAACATTGACACATTCTATTCCAGTCTGTTTTAACTAGCATTGTATTGAAATCAAATGTTACAATGCTTGATATAGTGAGCACGCGAATGCTTGGACAATATGGTTTTCTAGCTAAGGTAAAACTATACAGAGCCTATTTTCTCAAGTTTACTTTTGTCATTTCAATCTTCTGACTGTAACTTTTATCAATTTTCAGGTCTTTTCGATATTTGAAGATTTGGGCATCTCTGTTGATTGTGTGGCTACTAGTGAAGTCAGCATATCTTTGACACTGGATCCATCAAAACTATGGAGCTGTGAATTGGTTCAGCAGAAAAATGTTTGGACCTCAATTCATTTATTGTCAATTTCCTGTCAATGATTCAGTATTTCTATGATTTTTTTACTTAATCCATCAGATAGCACTTTTGCTTCAGGTTTTCCTTGTCGTCTTTTTCCCCCTTTTGAAACAGATTATATTATGTTTTCACCTGATGTTATGTGGGGATAGACCATAGCCGCAGTCTAGGATTCCCAGGCCCAGCGCTAGTTCCTCTTAGGAATAAATTAGCTAAGCTTAAGGTGTTTGGTTTGCTTTGGTATTAGGCTATTTTTTGACTGGGCATTAATCCAGATCCTTCTATGTTAGATTCCTTTTATTAGGAATTTAGGATCTTTATATAAAGAAACATCTTTCATTAGATTAAAGAGAAGCATTGTACATCATTTTGTGTTTCTCTATTCCTCTCCCCTAACTCTGCCTTCCCACATTCTGTCTGTAAATCTCATCCTTCAGTTGTCCTCATTTGCAATCTAAGACACAAATGCACCAAAGGCAATAGCACATAAGATCCTCAGGATCTGGAACAACTCCACAATGTGAATATTGCATCTTGTCAATGTGCTCAATAAAGGACATGGTGGTTGTTTTTATAAGAACTGACGTCCTTTGTAAAATGAGAGTTTTGCATTGTCAAATGAAATAACTGGCTGAGGCCAGGGTTTGTTTGTTTTATAGCAAATGATGATGATGCATCGTTACAAATCGAAGCTCTGAGTTTCTAACTATGTACCAGGAACTTGATGATGTCATTGAAGAGCTTGAAAAGATAGCAATTGTTCATCTACTGCAAAAGAGGTCAATAATATCTTTAATTGGAAATGTGCAGAGGTCGTCTTTGATTCTTGAAAAGGTAAGTGCATTTAACCTAAGCTTCATGAATGCTAAACACTCTAGAATGCTGCAGTCCAGAGTCTTAAAAGTTAAGCTATGAACTGTGGTTATGGGTTACAATTCTAGGTAGTGTGGACAAACACGTTTTTTTTTTTTTAGATAAGTGGCAAACATGTATTAGAGTAAATCTAACTCGTCTGCTAGAAATGACATTGCAATACTATGTTTGACGCACTGCTGCATGGCAGGCATTCAATGTTCTACGAAGAAATGGTGTCAATGTCCAGATGATCTCGCAAGGGGCGTCCAAGGTATTCCTTTTTCTATTGTTTGATGGGGCCATTGGGGACAACGACTTCTTGTGTGACTTCAATCTGATGTAGGTTGCATACTTGAGTTATCCTTGCACAGGTCAACATTTCCTTGATAGTCCATGACAGTGAGGCAAAACAGTGTGTTCAAGCTCTCCACTCTGCATTCTTTGAGAATGGCTTCTTGTCGGAAGTTGATGCGGTGGATGCTCTGCACGATGGCTTCGCATTCCAATAGCACGATTCACAGCCATTAGCTGAGAATTTTTTTGATAACCACCCCCACCCCCCTTTTTTTGTTGGTATTGTAGTGCCACTTGTGATCAAATCTTGATCTTGGATCGTTATCCAATGCTTTACAAGGCTATGAAGAATTCTGGTTTACTGCTGTTATATAGTTAGCCTAGTCAACTTAGAAAGCTGCCTAACTACTACATATTTGCTGTACAATTGAATTGACTAGCATACTACCATCATCACTAGGGATTTGTCTTGGCAAGATCATACTACGGCTGGTTTGTTCTAGTGATGTATTGTTACTTGAAGCATTTACTGTGCCACCGCATCGCAAGTGTCCATTTGCTATCAAGATGATTATAAAGAAGGCAAGCAAAGCTCTGAGATACTTGGGCAAGAGCATACGGCTAGCTCCAATGGCTTCCTCTATATTTCACCTCTAAAAAGTATTCACATACCCAATTAAATTATTTGTCTAGTTGCATTAGATTTTTATTCACATCTCAACCATAGGTATTTATCTGCTTATCTTTGGTCGGACCACTACCACTTACCAGATGGCACCGACGTAGGAAACTTACAACCCAAAAAAATAAGGAAAGCAATCACACACAGGGAAATTATAGAGAAACAGAACCATGAACCATCACGACATGATAGAAAGGTAAAATAAAACAAAATAATTATAGAGAACCGTTACGAGATGATAGAAACGTAAAAACAAACAAAATTACAATATCTCAAAACAATCAGCAAAGGCAACGCCGTCCGTGGGGATCGAACCCACGACCACGTGGTTAAAAGCCACGCGCTCTACCACTGAGCTAGGACGGCTAGTGTGGTTAGTTTTGTATTAGTAACTTATAGAGCTTACTGGATATGTTATGTTGATTTTGCATTGCAGAAGCTTTCCCTGTCTTGTGGACTTGTTTATAGAATAGCTTGAGACCACTCATTGCCAAATAAGCTAAAACTAAGCAATACACTTTCTATAGCTTCTGGCCACACTTCTACACCGCCATCACTTGCACAAAAAATAAAGAGAAGAGTAAGGCATGCCTCTCCTAATTGCATCCCTACAGCTTCTAAGGAAAACAGTTCTCCCCGCTGCTATACAAAATACAACATATCTCTTCTACTAGTTTCCAAAGCTTATTTGGTTATTAACATGTACTCCATCTTGTAAGAGGGAATTCCTTCCTTGGACTGAAAACAATTCCTTTCTTGGCTCAAAAAATTTAAATTTTTTTCTATCTGACACCAATTTTATTTTTAGTGTCTTTCTTGAGACTTCTGTCTGTTTAGAGGTTTAATGGTGTTAAGTGAAGGGTAAAAGATGAAATTGCCCTTGTTGCACATGTTGTTGTGCAATTTATAAAAAAAAGATGTACTTTGCATAGTTAAGGACATAAATATTTATTTTGTTCTAAATATGAAGAAATGGTCATTTCAGCACTATTTTTATATTGACCATATTATTAGGATTAAAATGGTGTAAAATTTTGAACAACTCATTTTGTAGATTGTTGACAACATGTGCCTAAAGGCCAAAGCGTTTAGCTGAGTGTGATACACACAAAAAAATAGATATAACCTCCTCTACATCCTCAGATATAGAGGCTAAAGTGTTTAGCTGAGTGTGATACACAAAGAAGTGGAAGCCAACAAGGTTGCAAAGCCTCTACATCCTTGGATTTGGTAGATCGAACCTTCAACCCCCCCCCCCCCAACACACACACACACACACACACACACACACACACACACACACAAAAGAGTGGAATAAACCACCACATAGAGAGAGGAGCTCATGTTCATTTTGGCACTTATTAGAATAGTACCCCTAGAGTTAAATAATAATAATATCAAGTGAGCCAATAGTCAATCCTACAATATTGCAATATGCATGAGCAAATTTGTGCAAAACAATTGAGCCAAATTAGATCTCAAATATGGTGAAACAGGAGATGCACCATCACATGTCATATTCCGTGTTGTCCATTTTTATCTTTAAAAATGCCCCACGCTTCTAACCTCGTCAATGTCGGCTATTTGTACGTTTGATTGAATTATTTACTGTGAAATTTCTAATGATTGTTGTGAAATCCTAGCCGTTTAGGTGTTCCCTAAACTAGAACGAGAAACAAATATATAAATTTGAGGGTGCGGCAGTACTCAGTAGGAAATGTGTTCCAAGCAACGCAAAACTTTATGCTGGGTGGTTCGCTTTTCAGCTTCCTGGAACTTCCAGCACCACAGATGGCCGGGTCAATATAGAATTCTTGTTCTTGGTCAACTCCATAGAAGCTTAATTAATTACTTACAACGATCATGGAACTTTCGCCCAATCATATTACGAAATAGTCAATAGTTTAATGTCCATGTTATGTGTTACAAAACAATTCTAGAAAAACAATTAGTTGTGGAGCACGCGTGATGAAGTTAGTTGTGCACTCCAGTTTGAGTTTCAGTAGCATGCACACATATGCACCAACAGACAATATATATGATTGGTCCAAAACCTGCTCGTATGTCGGTTCATTTAGTCAACAAATTATTGTTACCAACAGTTTAATTATCATCCTTGAAGAAGTGGTAATTGTTTTATAGCTGATGTTGTGATATGTAGAATAGTGCAATCTGTAAAGAACTAAAAAAATTATTCTTATCTATGTCCACTGGTGATGGATCGATTATATAGCGAATATGTATACTCCTGATCTCTATATATAGATACTCCTTTGACTCGAGCATTGAAGCATCCAGGATTAATCTGGCAATGATTCTGCTGGAGTACTTGTAATGCAAAGTACAAAATGGTGAGATCGCCTGTGTAGTTGTACACGCTTTAATGTTCAGCAAGGGTTCTGACTTCTGACCATCGGAGCTGGCACTGGCATCCCATATATATAGACAAATGAAGAGGCAACTTGGTGGCAAGAGAGGAAGTGTAGACAAGTCGGTATATCGTCTTAATTTGTGTACCTGCCGTGCTCTGCAGTTAAACCATGTCATTAAGTCAACACTTTGTTGCTCTAGTGGCAGTTTTAAAATTAGACTTACACTAATGTCTTTATCGACGGTGTTTGATTTCCTATTTCTATTTGTTCTAGTTTAAAGCTTGGGTATACATCCATGATGGCATGATCCGTCCGAAGCGTTGACTTTTTCACTCACAGAATCAGTCTTATCTTAGGCACCAACCAGTATATATATGTAATGCAGCATATAGATAATATATGGTGGGTCAGCAGTCCAGTATCTAGACGAGGCAAACTAAAAGGCTGCGGCTCTTGTTCGGTTGTTTTATGACTTTATCTATCTATAAATTGAACAGGGAAGCACTGTCGTAGAAATGATCATTTGGAACGTGAGTGGATCGGGTGATACATATTCATAGAAATGATTTCTAACCTGTATCAACAATAAGGAAGTAGTAATTATTACTTCCTCTGTTCCAAATTGTAAGTCGTTTGATTTTTTCGATATCAAGTTTGACCCAATTATCTAATTAAAAAATGTAATTATCACTAATTTTCATTGTGATTTAGTTTAGCATTAGTCTACCAACACGGTGCGCTCGCACGGGTTAGAGTTCTAAGAGATATGTATTTATTCCTTAGTAATATTAGACGTGATTATTTTAATTCATCTTTTATAATGGCATTGTGGGTAATCCATATGCAAATTTAGGAATTTAATTTAATTTATATTTAATGATAGCATATTAGTTAAATTTATATGCAAGTTTAGAGTTTATTTTAATTCATCTTCTATAATGGCAAAGTGAGTAATTTATATGCAAATTTAGGAGTAATTTAATTCATATTTGGCATGATAGGTAATTTTATGCAAATTTAGAGAATTATTTTAATTCGTATTTATAATGACATGGTGGGTAATTTTTATATAAATTTAGAGGGTTATTTTGTTCTTAATTCATAATGGCATGGTGGGTAATTTTTATACAAATTTAGGGGTTATTTTAAATATCTTTTATAATTGTATGGTGGGTAATTTTTTTAGAAAATATAAGAGATTTTTAGGATTTTTTTCATAGCACGTCTGGCGAGGTCCAATTAGTAATTGTAAGATATGATATATGTTAACTATGACTTGATTTTTTTCATATTTTTGCATTTTTAATAAAAGAGCTTAGTCAAATTTGGTGTCAACGACCTATATAATTTGAAAAGGAGGGAACATCAGTTAAAATTTTGAAAGCGAGTTAATTACACTTGAACTTGTCCAATAGCTAACATTATATTGCGGAGCAGTCTATTTGGACACATCCAACTCAATAACTATTTGTTAGATAGTTTGGATCCAGTTAATAGGTAAGCAATTATTAGCCCACATTATTTGGTTTTAACTAATTTTTAGGTGATCTAAACAAGGCCTTACAGACTTTTGTAGCGCTAACTATTTGCAATTGTACATTCTTTGTGGGAGAATTCGCTTGTTATTGTGTACATGAGGCACCTTCTCCCAGCCTCTGCTTACTAATAAACTGAGGATGAACTGAATCAGAGGTTTGTGCCAACGTGTAGTTTTTGCCAAGTGAACCTACCTCTAGAGCCTCTCCCTCTCCCTCCCCCCTCGCTCGCTCGCTCTCTCTCACACACACATAGGAGCTGATATGATGTGGACTTTAGTTTGGGTCAACAGACCAACTATAGCCCCATAGTCAATAAACAACCATTAATTTCTCAAAGCTACGTACTCCGTACTATATTTACCACACGAAAGTTCAAGTTGGAGTGATCTATACTTGTATGTATAGTAGTACGTATAAGGCCTCGTTCGGTTGCAACAAAAATGAAGGAGATTGGATGGATTAAATCCTTTATAAATTAAAATACCACAAAAAACCACCCAATCTTTTTGGAAAAGGGATTAACCGAACAAAGCCTAAACGAATGTTCTAGTGCTACAATAGACCGTCCAAGTTGGAGCCCTGGAGTACATGGTCTGGGGACCCGGTGCAGTCAACGGTTATACCCATACCCTTTCTCTTCGCTCTTCAGTGAAGCTAACGGATGTTCGTACATTCTTCAGTCCTGAGCAGTTGAGAGTCCTCCCTCCGTGGCTGGCACACGCGCGCATGGCGATGAGCCACCTACTCCTCCTTGCTCTCCTCGCAGTAGTGCTGGTTCCCACGTCCTCCGCCGCCAGCGCAAGCACGCTGACGCAGTCCAGCACCATCTCCGGCGACCAGACGCTGGCCTCGCCCGGCAACGCTTTCCAGCTCGGCCTCTTCGCCGCCAGCAACCACTCCAAGTGGTTTCTTGGCATATGGTTCACCGTCTCCCCGGACACCGTCGTCTGGGTCGCCAACCGCGACCGCCCGCTCAACAGCTCGTCGGGCGTGGTCGGGGTCAGCGACCGCGGAGCCCTGGTCCTCGTGGACGGCGCCACCAACGGCACCGCCTGGTCGTCCGCGGCGGCGGGCGCCGGCGCGGTCGCGGAGCTCCGCGACACCGGCAACCTGGTGCTCGCGGACGCGGCGGGGGCCGTGGTGTGGCAGAGCTTCGAGCACCCGACCAACACGTTCCTCCCGGAGATGCGGGTGGGGAAGAGCCTCCGGACGGGCGCCGACTGGTCCCTCTCGTCGTGGCGCGCCGCGGACTGACCCGTCGCCCGGCGACTTCAGCTACGTCATGGACGCGCGCCCCGGCGGCGGCTCCCCGGAGCTGCACGTCTGGCGCGGCGGCCGCAAGACGTACCGCACGGGGCCCTGGAACGGCGTGCGCTTCAGCGGCATCCCCGAGATGACCACCTTCGAGGACATGTTCCAGTTCCAGTTCACCGACACCGCCGACGAGGTCTCCTACATGTTCCGCAACCGCGACGGCTCGCCCATGTCGCGCGTGCTCCTCAACGAGTCGGGCATCATGCAGCGCATGGTCTGGGACGGCGCCTCCAAGGCCTGGAGCAACTTCTGGTCGGGGCCCAGGGACCAGTGCGACGCCTACGCCAGGTGCGGAGCCTTCGGCGTCTGCAACGTCGTCGACGCCGTCGTCTGCGCCTGCATCAGGGGCTTCGCGCCAGCGTCCGCGGCGGAGTGGTACATGCGCAACACGGCCGGCGGGTGCGCGCGGAGGACCGCGCTCCAGTGCGGCGGCGGCGACGGCTTCTACCTCCTGCGCGGCGTCAAGCTGCCGGACACGCACAACACCTCCGTGGACGCCGGCGCCACCCTCGAGGAGTGCGGCCGGAGGTGCCTGGCCAACTGCGCCTGCACCGCCTACTCGGCGGCGGACATCCGAGGCGGCAGCGGGTGCATCCAGTGGTTCGGCGACCTCATGGACACGCGGTATGTCGACGGCGGGCAGGACCTCTATGTCAGGCTTGCCAAGTCCGACCTAGGTATGAGTATGACTGTTGAATTCCCTGCATCATGCAATGATCCATTCAGTCCACTGTTTCAGGAATATAATTTTAATCATGCAAATTTTGTTGAACAATTTAGCTCAAAGTTGTTGATATATGTTAGCTTCGAGGGGGTATACTAGGGGAGTATGTTGATTTACACCAACGACTAGGGGTTTAGCAATTAATTAGTACTATTACATTAGGCCCTGCCTTTTTTTTCCCTTTGAGGAAAGGGATTGATAAATGAGAAGCGAGAGGATGATTAGTCAAGGGGGTGTTTGGATACACCCAACTAAAATTTAGCTGCTAAAAATTAGTAAAAATTAGCTATAAAGTATCCAAACATCCTAGCTAGCTAATTGGCACTCCCTTCGTATTTAAATATAAGTCGTGGTTGATTTTTTTTCAAAACTTCGATCCTTCGTCTTATTTAAAAAATTTGTGTAAATGTATAAGAAAATTAGTCATGCTTAAGCTATCTACAAATGGAAAACAAATCACAATAAATGACAAATTATAATTTTTTTGAATAAGACGAATGATCAAATTTTTGAAAAAAGGCAACTACGACTTGTATTTAAATATGGAGGGAGTACTAGATTGTGGCGTAGCTAAAAATTAGCTACAAGCTACTAGCTAAACATTAGTTGGGTGTATCCAAACACCCCCCTCAGTCTCTTTTATTATTTCTAAAAAAGTCTCTTTTTGTTGTATGAGTTCAATATTAGGGTCTATGAACATTGAATTCCACCAAAAATACCAAAGAAATCATGTTCATTTGTCCCTGTTAATAAGGCTTAGTTCTGCTTGAGGAGATTCAAGAGTGTTCAAATAGACTGAGTGGGATCAATCCCTTACATGTCAAAATTAAATCCTCTCTAATAATATCCTTCTAGATGTTAATGTATTTTAAAATCTTAATTAAAGTTAAATAAATTTAACTTTGGATAAAACTAAGCTGGTAGAAGGAGTACTCTTAACATAACATGAATTGCATAGTTTGAAGCTCTACTTGCTTTCCTAAAGAAGGAGTAGTATATGATACGTGTTAGCTGGGAAGAAGAATATCGCCGTAACCAGAAATGCCAATCTAACTGATGTCAAAGGGAATATATGTACATATGTTGCAAGTGGAGGTGATGTTTTTTTTAAAAAAAACATTGAAGCTGTTGTTTGACTTGGCTTCTTCGATCTCTCCTTATCTATTCAAAGCCAGTGAAATACTATACTACTGATCACAACATACTACAAGTACATAGTGACTGGTGGGGGTACACTTGGTAGAGTTAATCATTCACATTCACTTGTTGATAGAATTGCAGAATGCTGAATCATCAGCTGGTCATATATATGATTTTGGGGAATGAAAGAGATGGTCATACATACGGTCGGTCCCTAACTTGACGGTCGATCGCCTATTCGCCTGCATGTAGATATTCATGTTCAAACTTCAAACATGTACGCGTACGTATGGCATATATGGTTCAGGGACATCCAAGTTTCCACAAAGTCGATCATCAGTGATGTGCATCCACCCAATTTCCTTGTACTACAATTAAACCCTCATCGGAAATAGAATTCTGCTAGAAACTTCGGGCCCTAGCTAGTCGGCAGGAAATTACAAAATGCATGCGAGATGTTTCAGTCACTGCCAAATTAATCCCTTTCAGCCGCCTACCGGCTTCCAGGACGACTACGAACAGAAAGTCCAAGTCATCTATCCCTTGCTTCCCTTCGACGATATGATGCTCTATTATCCATGTTAATTTTGTCCTCTGGATCGGTCTCTACATAAACGGAGTCTATGAGAAACTAATACTGTAACTGTAAGTCTCAGTGCCATCGTCACCTTCACAGCTTCAGTATATAGTAGCAGGGTAGCTCCAACTAACCTGCTGATCTGAGCTCAAAGAATTTGCTAGACATTACGTATTATTCAACCAATCATCGCTGTCTCGTTGACATGTGCTTCAACCGCACAATGACAATAATGTTTGTGACCTTCAGACGCTGCCAAGAACACCCGGAAGTTTGCTGCTGTCATCACGCTGGTGGTCGCCGGCTTCCTGTTGCTTCTACTATCTCTTGCGTTCCTGTATTGGAGGAAGGCGCGGCGCGGCAAGAGAGGTTGGTTTAATTTCTTGTGATCGATTGCAGATTAAAGCATCTGACAGTGAATTGAACGATTACTGATATGAGATATGTGCCTCCCAATCAGAGAATCTGAACTGAAGGTTTTCAATTAGTTGGTACTAGTAATGTATTTTACTTGCAGTTAGCATGGCAGATGACGCAGCCGAGCTGATGAGCAGCGAGTGCCCCACGTACCCTCTGGGGGTCATTAGGGCAGCCACCAACGGATTCTGTGCGGACAATGTGATCGGCCGAGGCGGATTCGGCGTGGTTTACAAGGTCTGATCGTGTAATTATTATTAGCTAGGAAATTACAAGTAAACTCGTGTTTATACAGCAACTATATATATACGCTGCCAAATTAAGAATGCAATTAATGCCTGATCGATTGGATTGTTTGATCATGCATCATCAGGGGCAATTGCCGGATGGGCAGCAAGTTGCGGTGAAGAAGCTGTCGTCGGAGAACACGGTGCAAGGCCTGAACGAGTTCATCAACGAGGTGGTGCTCATCGCTCAGCTGCAGCACCGCAACCTGGTCCGCCTCCTCGGCTGCTGCGTCCACTCCTCCTCGGAGCGGATGCTGGTCTACGAGTACATGAGCAACAAGAGCCTGGACGCCTTCATCTTCGGTACGTAGCCTAGGACGACATGATCATCATCACATATATTATGAACTCGATCTAGATCTCATGTACTGACGGCCTACATCATACGATCCATCGGCATGTATATATGTGCAGACGAGAGGCGGCGTGCGTCGTTGAGCTGGAAGACGAGGCTGGACATCATCCTCGGCATCGCCAGGGGAGTCCTGTACCTGCACCAGGACTCGAGGCTCAACATCATCCACCGGGACCTCAAGGCCGCCAACGTGCTCCTCGACGCCGACATGGTCGCCAAGATCTCCGACTTCGGCATCGCCAGGCTCTTCACCACCACCGCGGACCGACAGGAGACCATCACCAAGACCATCATCGGCACATAGTAATAAGCAGCAACAGTTAAGTACGTTTCGCAGCGTGAACCTACACTGACTGACTGGCGTACACGTTTCCATGCATGCTGGCGCGGCGGCGACGGGCAGCGGGTACATGGCGCCGGAGTACGCCATGGACGGCACGGTGTCGTTCATGCAGGACGTGTACAGCTTCGGCGTCCTGCTGCTGGAGATCGTCAGCGGCAAGAAGAACCACAGGAGCTTCAACCTCATAGCTTATGTAAGCTAGCACTAGCATGCATGCATCCATCCATTTCTTCTTCCCTAGCTGAGAGAGACTGATCGATCGATAAAAGAGGATCGGAATCTAACCATTCCGTTCGTTCTCGACGACGACCGGCCAGGCATGGGCGCTGTGGGAAGGCGGCCGGAGCCAGGACGTCCTGGACGCCGCGATCCGCGGCGGCTGCACGGGCGCGGAGCTGGCACAGGCGGCGGCGTGCGTGCAGGTGGCGCTGTTGTGCGTGCAGGAGTGCGCGAGCCAGCGGCCAACCATGGCGGACGTCATCTCCATGCTGTCGCAGCGGAAGGCGCCGGTGCCGCGCCCGCGGCGGCCCGTGGTGTGCACGCCGATGATGGACCACCCGCACCCGGCCGCCGCCGCCGCCGCTGCGCTCGCCGTGGCCGCGCGGGAGATGGTCACCTGCGGCAACAGCGAGCTCACCATCACCAGCCTCGAAGGCCGCTAGAGTGCGCATATATATATAGACATATTAGTTGGTGGATCCAACTGTTTCATCAGCAGCGCTTTCGTCTTCGTGCGTGTGGTTTCATGAATCATGCATTGATTGATTCTTCGTTTCTTCTACATGAAAGCATGGAAGAAGCTAGCGTGTAATTGCCAATATCACACTAGACCGTATCTTTATGTGTGGTAGATCGTACTAGTTTTTTTTTTAATCCTCAGTACGGGACTCTACACATTAACACACATCACACGCACATACGTCACACACACGTTCACAGGACACAAGTTAGACCTATTCACCTATAACCTATATCTAAAAATACAGCTGAGAGACAGATACCCACGTACTAACTTTCTTTCAGTAGCACATAATATAATACTCACAAGCTGAAACAAACGTAGCAATACTCTTGAGGTCTTCCCGTACCTGGCACCGTACCGACCGTGTGTGGAGCTCTCGATCAGAGTCGTTTTGGTGGGGACAAGGTGGACGGTGGTGGCACCCACCAAGAATTCTGGGTCCACTGTCAGTGTCTTCCTCCGAGCTAGTCGGGGCCGCTGAACACTGCACCGCGCTCAGGGAAGGCATTTTTTTGCCATCAGCACGGAACGGAACGGAGGGAGCAGCGCCAGAGCCAAATGCTACCCAAGATCAAGAAGATCATATATGGCTGCTAGCCTGCTCGGGCGTCTGCACCCAATGACGCAATCGGTTCACCGCCGTGCGGGTGACCCGACCTTAAAATCTATATGGTAATGTTATCGCATCCGATGGAAAGAAAAAAATCGGATGTCTCTTACCAAACGTTGCAATAGTTTTTCAGAATCAGTGCATTAATTAGTTATGTTGTGATGTTTCAACAGTATTCCTTAAATGTTTCATTTGATTTTTTTTAATTTTCTCACCAGATTCGTGGACCCGAATTTTTCATTCAATTCAGTTAATTGACATATGCTGATGTTGCGATAGTGTATTTTAAATGTTTCATCAGTTGTTTGTTGATGTTTCGGTAGTCATTTTCTCATATTTCATACACCGCGTCGCGTCCAGATTTTTTTCTCAAATATCGATATTGCAATAGTACAATTTTTAATGTTTCATCAATATTTCGTTGATGTTTCACTCATTTTTTTATGTTTCACCCGGCGTCCGATGGAAACTCCTCTCACATCCTGGTGGTTACTGGATCTGCTCTCTCTCTTAAGAGAACTGCATGTGTTATCTGTTATTCATTCTACCCTACGATTTACTGCTCTCTCTAAAGAGTATGTGAAGTACATATATACGGATATGATTATTTCAAGTATCCAAACATTATTATCAAATAGAAGCAGATTTCATTCTATCACAAATCTTGACAATCATGGCAAGTCCATATTTGACTGGATTATATATGGGCCCACAACAATTAATGCATTTGTGACCTATCCTTATACTATTTGATCTGCAGCCACACACATAATCAATGGGCGTCAAGTTTTTCTTGTCGACTGTTAGGCCCTCTTTATTGAGAACATATGCATGCAATTAAAGTTTTTTGCAACCACCGTGCAACTCTATTAAAAAAGTTTCAAAAAAACTAAAAAAAGTCGTGAATGTACATCTCAGTTTACCTAGCTCATATATGTATATAAAATTTTATGATCAAATTCGTCCTACTCCAGCAGTTAAAAAAAGTCAAATGCACCCCAAATTTATTTTTTTAATTGCTAGAGTAGGACGGATTTGACCGTAAAATTTTATGTATAGGTAGGGTAGGCTGAGATGTACATTCATGATTTTTTTTGAATTTTTTAAAACTTTTTTGTAGGGTTGCACGGTGGTTGCACCAACACTTTAATTGCACCGGAGATATCACCCTCCTTATTTGGCCGCGCTCTAAGCAGCTTCGGCTCCTTGCTACAATAATGCGAGGAGGCAGATACAGTGAAGAAAAAAACATTGGGGGTTCACTAGCTATATGTTCATTTGAAGAAGAGGGGGAGGGGGGGGGGAGGAAAATAGCTCTTATGAATAATGCCCTCAACACAATGCTTATGGGGAGGAACCTGCCAGTTATAACATTAATTTCTTTCCATGGCCCACCGACAGGAGGCGAATCTAGATTTGAACACAACCGGGGTCATAAACGGTCAATTCCATGGTGAATCTAAAAATACTATACTAAAAGATTTGCAAATTTTATCGGGGTCGGGTGACCAATAAATAGGCTCCCACTGATATGACCCATGTCTAGCTGATTGTTGAGGATGGGAAACTAGTGGAACAACCCCAATTCAAAATTAGAGTTGCAAAAGATTAAATAACAGCACGCTAGGACTAAAACTTGCTGAGAATGTCCATTTTAGGTGTTTAGATCCTAGAGATAAGTATAGAAGTAAAGCAACGGAGACGGTGCAAGAAACATGCAAGACTCGGCCTAAGTTGTTGTTAACGTCGAATAGTTTGACGAGTTGAGGAATAATGCCATAGGACAATCAACACCAACATCGGACATTTGTCGGTAACCATTGGCTTGCGTAGATCAAATGAAGATGTTGAACGGTCCAATAATGAAGAAGAGATGAACGTCATACAAGTTCAATAGAGGCTTAGCATGTTAAACCATTAGGCTGAATCAAGCAATTCTCCTATCCCTCCATCCCCTATCACTATTTCAACTATCTTTTTCTTTGTCTACAGTGCAGAACAATGCTGTAACAGTACCACGTTTAATTTTAGGGGACATATATAGGGAACCGTTGGTTTTAGCCTTAGAAGATATACACGTCAGATGGTCCGATGCATGCAGTGCCAAACAATAGTGTCACACAATTATTAGAGGAGTTTATTAATGACTAGCTGGGAAAGGAGCATTAGCCAATCGGACACACAAACAAAAAGAATGAACATCAGATTATCCGATGACGGGATTTTGTGCG
Source organism: Paspalum vaginatum (assembly GCA_030272315.1). Taxonomy (NCBI): domain Eukaryota; kingdom Viridiplantae; phylum Streptophyta; class Magnoliopsida; order Poales; family Poaceae; genus Paspalum; species Paspalum vaginatum. The sequence goes on along the minus strand of CM059013.1, from coordinate 36,484,187 downwards.
AGCCCTTCTCAACAGCTAGATCCGTTGGTGGACTATGTGTTGTTGGCTAATCTCAGACCCCAACAATTTGATTGGACAAGGCCTACAAAGTTTCAATCTAAGCCCAATTAATAATTGCTTTGATTGACAACGACAACAAACCTAAGCTCATTAGGCACAACCTCGGACCCGCATAACCTATTTATTATTTATTAGAGGGGGTAAACCTTCTACTCGTGATTTAACCCTAACCAGCAACTTCGGGCACATCTATTCGCAAGTTCCCAAAAACACCGATCCATTAAGGGCGCTGAAGGGTTTCGAAAGCACGTGTCTACGTTCTCCATCTACCGTTGTAGGTCAACACCAAGCCCTTCACCATCCAAGAGCTTCCCGTCCCTGATCTAGTGAAGTCTAAGAGCTACATCAAGTCTACTTCATCTACATCATCACTTGCTGCATCTACAAAGGCATAGATGGATTCTACACATTAATGGTCAGTATCCTAATATGAATTTTCCGCATTAAACTAATGATTTACGATCAAGTTCAGTCTAACATAAGTTCCTAGCATGGTTAGATTAGTCTCCCGTGGATGTCATATATCTACGCGTGCTTCATGTACTCGGATCACTAGTGTTTTGACACGTGGGCCGAGTGGTCCACTTTGCAAATCGAGGCATGTAGATAGGCAAAAGCTCCAGAAGGTTAATACTAGTCAGACTCCTGTACATTAATAAGGGAACCACTCCCGTATCTATGAATATGTAATACTGTAAGGACTTGGATAGGACCGAGTTGTAATCCCAGATATCCAGACTATATAAGGGGAGCTAGGGGTCCATGAACTCATTGATCAATCATTGCAACCACACAATACAACCAACAAACACCCATACACGACGTAGAGATCTACGTTTTGGCTACTCGAACCTGTCTAAACCATTGTCTCTTGCGTTCTGTATACCTTTGTGATTCATCTCGCTAGCCCTAGCCAATAAAAAACCATCGCGAGTTCCATCCCGTGGTGGGCTGACGGTGCAAAACACCGACATCTCCCTAACCTTAAGTTTATCCTAACATATGCACCACATCCCTTAGTTCATTTAGGGTTGATGGAGTCCCAAGATAAGAGTAGACACTTCAAGAAGTTCTCCAAGGCACAATAGTGTATATCAATCATATCTAAGGTAGTTATCATAAGATTGAATGCTTAGCGCTTGCATTAGGCTTAGATTTTGTGAGAGAGTCTTAGTGGAAAATCCAAAGTGGTGACCAGACATATTTTTATGTAGAGCCAACATGTACTAGGGATACAAATTATGCACAGAAGGTGGGGTAGTATAAGTTTGTGCAGAAGGTATAAGTTATACATGAACGAGATATAAGTTGCACACAGAACATATAAGTTGTACGCATAAGGAATAAGTCTTATGCAGTTATGCGGACCATATAAGTTACATGCATAACATATAAGTGGTGCACACAAATTATATATTATGTGCATTATTAGTGCAAAAAGATAAAAAAAAACAGTGACACCTAATCTACTTATGAGAGTGCAGCATGGATATGCCATAAGGATTGTGTATGAAACTAGAAAAATAGAAAAAAAAACATGACAATGAAATGCATGTGAGCTCCAATGCCGTGCTATTGAATGGGTTGCTAGATTTTATTTTAGTCATCACCCATGAGTCAGTTACGAACAAAGATACATAGCAGAGGGTCCTCGATCATAAGGCTGAGGTCACCAACCCATGTATCCATTGTCTATATTTTAAACACCACTCTAAGTACATTTTGTGTATAAAGTTTGCACATTCAATATATGCGCTCTGGTGATCTCAACCTAAGAAGACGGGAGTACTATGTGTTTGATTAGTTGCGTGTATTGGATCTATGTTGGCTTGGGTCCTAAGGCAAGCTAGGTCTCGTGGCAGTAAAGAGCGGTGTTGTTTGATTGGGTGGCCTAGTAAAGTCTGCATAATGAATTATTTGATTGGCTTAGTTAGCTCTTTGCACAAACTTGTGTTTTAAAGCTGGTTAGGATAGATGCACTAAGCTCCATTGGGTCACACTAGATTATATATGCATATCAGATTCTATATATCACTTACACTAGTCAAGTCAAGGCTAGCTAAGGTCATGAGCCAAACAATCAAACATTAGATCATGCATTATCCTAAACTGGATAAGGCGCATACAACCAAATGTACTTTGTACAAAATGAGGGGGGCATACATAGAGGCAGGATAACTTTCATCCCTGTCTCAATTTTAAAACTACATCTTTTATCACTATATCTATCCCCACACTGGAGGGAGCAAGCGCACAACGTTGTTCGCCTCCACTCCACTGCTGATGGGATGCCAATCCGTCATTGTAGCCACATCCGCCGCCTTGCAGGTCAGGATGCAAGGGAGAGGATGTTGTGACATCAGGCGTGGATTTTGCCAGCAGCTGCCAGGGACAAAATGGATTGGGAGAAGGTGTGAGAAAAGGGTATCGGGAGGAAGGAATTCTCGGGGAGGAAATGGATTGGGAGCATGCTGAGAGAAAGGGGATCAGTAGGCGGCATTTGGTAGATGAACGACATCCATAATACGAAAATGATATTGTACCTACATTTTAGATATAGACATAGTAAAATTTGAATATAGACAATTTGTTGGAGTTAGCCTAACGCACTTGTGGTCTAGACATTTAGGTACAGTTAAAAAATAAATTATAGTGGACCCGCATAATAAGGACACGGTGAAATAAAACAGTTTGCATTTGGAGAATATTAACGGGGGCTTGATTGATACTTTGGGTACATATGACTTTGCTTATGAATCAACGGAAAAATTAGCATGCTTAGAGAAAAAACTAGTGTTAAACGACTATCAAAATTCCAAAATATATTTATTAGAGATGATAATTGCAATTAAAGTGTGTTGCCTTATATGAACTTACCTGATTAAATTTCTTAGACCCGTGCACCAGCAGGTGCAAAAAGTGACCGTTGGGCCTGCCTGGTGCTGCGTGTGGGGACACAAGCCTGTGGGCCCTGACATGTGAATTTTACCGCTGTACATGGAGATGCTCCACCCGGTGACACAAGCCTTAGGGTAGAATCTATCCACCCAGTTTAAGTTCTTGATTTAGTGCAATTGACATTTACTTAGATTTATTTTTAAGATTTAATGAAATTGTTCTTTCAGTGACACGTGACTGGGATGGGATGGTTACGGAGATAGAATGTGCGTGTTTGTATTTACAAGGGACCGGTGTATATACGTATGTGAGCCTTTGTGTTTATACTATGATCCGCTTTATATCCACGTTTAATATTATCAAAATGGTTTAGAATACATGATTATAATTCTAAATGTTCCGGCACCGATACTCTACTAATAAAAATCAGTGCGGCATTATTTATTTATAATAATATTATAGTGGACGTGAAGTTAAAATTGGCAGTGGTTTGGTGGGATGGCTTTAGTCCATAAATCACACACAGACACACCGCCTCGTCTCCCCAAAACAGCAAAACCCACTCGTCTCGTCCCGCAGCGCCTGCCTGCGGAAAACCCCCAAAGCCCAAACCCTCGGAGGTGAGCGGCCGCGCCGATCCTTCTCCTCCTCCCCCCCTCCTCCCGACCTGCATTTCCTCGGGATGGATTTTTGATTTTCGATTTCCTCCGGGCGGAACCCTGCTCTGCGCCTGCTTTTCCTTCTTCCGTTCGTTGGTAGGGGAAAACCAACTTCCTTTGATGTTTTTTTTTTTTGTTTTTCTCTCTAATACTCGCCGCTTGTTCTGGGAAATGGATGTTCCCCGAGCAATGGATCCCAGATTTTCCCCGCAAAAAAAAAACAGATTTATTAAACATTGGGTGTGCATGCCCAACGTTTAGCCCGCCCCCCGAATCCATGTCCCGCAAGGATTCCAGAATTAGTAGAAATTATACAGATGTATGTATTAGGCTAATGTCGTGCAGTGGCTGCGGGGGGCACCTAATAGGCACTTTGCGCTATATATATGCTATACCTGCTGGTTTGGGCGTTTGGGATGATCATGCTTGTTTTACCCGGAATCAGGGGGTTTATTTCAATTTTAATACTCGTGCCTTGAGATTAAGTGCACATGTCGCCCTGCTTCGAACCCTGGGGGTCCTATCTGCCTCTCACGATAATCTCAGTTTGTAGCTCGATGAGTTTCGCATATATGTTCTTTACGTCCTATTTTTGTTTACTAGTAGCTAACTATTGTACCAGTTTCACTGGTTTGCCTGTGCATGTATCCCTTTACTGTATTAATTTATAATTGGACCATGGTTCAATAGGATTCTCTTAATTACGTTGTTACACTCAGTTGCTGGGTGTCCACGTTGGCCTTATACATCACTGCTTTGCTCTTACTAGAATAAGAAACGTTTTTTTGGTTGTGGCCCTAGTTTTCAGCATGTTTCATATGTTGTATTAGTTGTTTGTACTCACTACATAAATAGATATTGTTTCCCTTTGGTGATACAGGCCTTAAGAGCTTAATCTGCAACCTTTTTTTTTTTTTGGTTCTGGCAACTGCACACCCAAGAATTAAATCAACTGTATAACTCAAGAATTGAAATGTTGTTGTTTTATGGAACAGAGTTCCTCATTTGCTTGGTACAACCTAGCCTTAATGTTGTTGTTTTTAAGTTGATCTTCCTGTATTGTAGGAAATTAGCATTATTGTGATATCAACTTTATAACTCAAGAATTCAAATGTGTGGAAATGTTGCTCTGGGTGTTCACCTTTATTTTCATGGCTAAGTGCCATTACTTCTAGTTGTTCTAAAAATCCAGTCTCTTATTAAAAGAAATTGGCCCTTCAGGTATTGTTACTGCCTTGCTTTCGTGCTCTTGGTTGTTTTGTCCTTATTCGTTGGTTTTTGGCCAGATAAGGATAACCCCAATGGGTGCTGCTGGCTATGGCAGCAACCGACATTTTTTACATGATGGAGAAAGAGATGACAAAAGTAGCGACACAGATTTATGTTCAGATTCTACTGCAGCTGGAATGCAAATGAATCCTGTCAATGGTGATTTATCGTCGTTTCACGTGAAAGTAGAACAGTCATGGTTCAGTGTACAAGCTTTTGTTGCTGAGCATATAGCCTCCAAGGATATTGATTTGGATTGCAGCAAGGAGGTTGTTGGGCTGGATGGCTTCAGATATGTCGGCTGCAATGACCTAAGGGATGTTGCACTGAATAGCTTGCACATGTTCTTCAAGACCGCAGTTGAGATAATATCCTGTGAAGGGTACACTGAGGATGCTGTTGTAAATGCCGTCATGGATTCTGTACTATGTTACCAGTTTGATGGACCTATCACTAAAATCGTGGATCATGCACGCACATTGCTACAGAGTGGCGGCACATTGCAGCAGAGCAGCTGTCATCAGGTTGGTTATTCTGGCAGTGAGAATGCTGACACGGTTTTGCACATGATGGGCTTATATTTTCTTTGCAATGCTTCAAGTTTGCTTAAGAAATATTTTCCATTTCTCACCTTGGGAGATGCACTGTGGTGCATTCTGCTGTGTGACATGGACATCTCTATTGCTCATGCTGCTTTTGTTCATATGAGTGGTTATGTGACTGGACAATCAGAAGGGCATGCTAATAGCCAGAGTGGCTTATGTGAAGATCGTGAGAGTGTAAATGGGTTGGCAGAAGAAAACAGTTATAGTGTCACACAAGCGCCTGCACAATTGGAGCAACCTCAATCTGAAGCAGCGCAAACGATGTGGAGCAATATTCTGACAAATTATATAATTTCAATTCAAAAGTCTGCGATGAAAAACCAAGATGCTCCTTCTGCTCAAGATGATAATTCTCCTTCCGGGCCTAGGGCTGCAGCTCAGTATAACAAAAAAACAACTAAAGGCAGCCATGGTAAGTCGAATTCCTTGAAATCTCAGAAAGACTTTGGCAAGAATGTGGTAACTTTCAAGAACGTCCAACCTGTCAAGGGTATAGGTAAAACATCATCAAGAATGCTGAAAGAGAGTAGATCATTAATGGCATTCCTTGGATCTGTACCGAGCATGTCAACAGGCACTCCAGAGGTAGCCAATAAAAAGGGCTTACAGACATCCATATTTGTTCCAGCTCAACTTTATCCTGGACCTTCCCCAGTCAAAAAAAGCAATTCACCAGGACCTTCCCGAGTCGGAAAAAGAGATTCACAAGCAATGGTTTCGCCTTGGCCACTTCCTTCTCCTGCTAGCAGTTCCCCCAACTCATCATCTTGTGCAAAGGCAGAGACTAAGCAACAAATGGAACCTGATGCTGTAAAGTTCTCTCTGCCAAATACTCCTGCAGAGGGCTTTGAATTTAATTTCTCACGTGATGGCCTGCAGACCACTTGGGTTCCAAATGATAGGAAAGAGGAACTGGCTCTACAACTAGTGCAGCGTTTGGGTGAGTTGAAGCTGGAGGTGAAAGTTTGGACAGATTGGGCTAATGAGAGGGTGTTGCAGTCAACAAGTAGGCTGGTAAATGAAAGGGCTGCTCTTTTGTCTCTTAAAAGGGATAAGGCTGTTGAAGACCCTGGTGTGTTTAATAGAAAGAAGCTTGAAGAGACACAAAGGGCAATAGACAGTACTTCTGATGAGCTTGATCATGTTAATTTTCTTGTCCAGGAGCTTACAGATAAGGTTTCAGTTTGTAGGAGTGAGAAGAAAGCTGTCCAGTTACAGATAGAGCAATCTGATGTGAGATTGGCTAACATTTTGAGCAAGCAAAATGAGTCTATGAACAGACCGAAGTCCATGGAGACAGAGAAGATCCTTTTGCAGGATGAGCTTGCTGCTGAAACGAGTAAACTATCCAAGCTTCTGGAAAGTCTTGAGCAAGCCAGAAGATATGAAGTTGTATTAAAGGTATTCCAATTTGACCAACCTTGTGCCTTCAAATTTTCTGTCATCGTGCAGATGTTATTTTGTTGGCTTTGTTATACCCCCTTGTTTGTTTATGTGACGTTTTGGACATCAACACGGTCTTCAAATACAACTTCCACTGCTACTTCACACCTGAAAATGCCTGTCAAAGTTGATTTTGTAACTGCACATTTTCTAAGATGTCAGACACTTATGAATGAGTGCTTTTTTAGTATACCAACTGTATTTTTCATTCACAAGAATCCTATCTGAGTTTGATAGGTCTTATTTTCTTGATAAAAAATATGCTGTGTTGAATGATTTTCTGCATATGAAATGTTTACTGATTTGTGTCTGAAAGTTTTATAGTTTTTTGTTTATTAAAACATTTTTCTGTTTGTAAAATGTTTATTGACATGAAAATCGTAATTAGAAATTATGTTCATATCTTTTTCCCTACCGACTTTGGGAACTTGCCTTACCAAACTCTATGGAAACGTGTATTTGCACGATTTGAGTAATGGATTGACAGGATCTATCCGTTTTGGTTTCGGATACAACAATGACATGCATAGTGCGTTCTTGGCTACCTTGGTGCTTGAGATGTCTAATTTCTCAGCAGCAACTGTGGCATGTTTTCAATTACATAAATACATGATATTCCTTCATTGGTTATCTGAACCCTCTGAACCTCACTTAGTTTTGCTCTAGATAGATATTATTAGTTCATCTATCATCAGCTGGTCCCACTTTCTGATTCTAACTGCCCAACACATTGTATGTGGACAATGTTTGGTTGACTACCAGTTAATGGGTACTTTCTGATCTCCCACAGTTGGTGCGTGTGAGCATGCACACAAATGACTTTATAGAGCATCTTAGTAGAAAAATCTGCTAACTCTTAATTTCGTCTTGAGATGAAAAATCTCAATAACCTAACATTACTTTGCTCCTACATAATATATGATGTTGCCAAGATTTTGATTTGTTTCCCTTCATTATTAATGTTTGTCTGCTGAAAAACTGTTTTGTAACCTTGTATGTAAAAACTGCAGAAAAGGTGCCAGGATGGAGAGAAGAAGATAGATGTACTTACGAAGCAGATCAACTTTGAAAGAACTGAGCTTCAGAGGATTGATACATCCGCAAGAGCTAAGTCTAGCCATCTGTTGCTGAAAGCGCGAAACGACCAGGAATGGCTGCAGGCCAGTATCAAGAATCTGAAACAGCAGGTAGGCGAAATCGAAATGTCTAGAAGCAGCAAGCCTCTGAGCATCGCAAAGTTCATGGGCCCTCCAGGTTTCATGATTGATTCTGTACAGCGGGAGCAAGAATGTGTCATGTGCTTGGAAGCGGAGGTTTCGGTGGTTTTCCTTCCATGCAGGCATCAGGTTGTTTGTGCAGACTGCAACCAACGCCATCGAGATGGGGGCATGACCGAGTGCCCATCCTGCAGATCTCCCATCGAGCGGCGGATCCGTGCTCGCTTTACTGACAGTTAAGATGAATGTACATCTGCTAAAGAATCACAGGAGTTCTAACCTTTTGCCTTCTAAAACAGCCATTACCTAAAGCCAAACTACCGCCAAAGAATAGTGTAGGTGTGTTTCTCCAAAAGCCAAACCACTGTGAAAGAGCAGTGTAGGCGTGTTCCTCCAATATCGAGTCTTACCTCCTGGTTGCTTCTGAGGGAAATACTGTTGGAAAGGATGCTCCTCCTGCGATGCTTTAAGTAGAATGTTACCTTGTCCACCATTACCATATATACTGGTACTTTGCTTTGTGGAAAACTGGCATAGCTTTTGTAAGTATGGGATGGAGTATCTGAGGAAGCTCATTCGGGATATGCATTGTGGTTTGCTGTTTCCGTTACTGTTTCCACATCACATATGCTATAATCCGAGGTGGGTGAGGTTATCTTCACATGGTTTCTCGTGTGTTGACATGGCATTCTTATTTGTATGGTGCAACAAGAAGCATGTATGGTTCGATGCCTTGCTTTGGGTAGCATAACAGGGATTTTCTGGGGATTACAGTGCCCTTCAAGTAGCGATGACCCATCTAAAACATGGTCTCAGTGCACGACCAGTATCCAGTTGATCGAAGAGTGGGTGCTGAAATTTATATGCGTATCTATGAAATGGAGTTCCTACGAAGATGGGCAGTTATATAAGAGCATTTGCATGTCTGGTCGATGCTTTTAGATGTAAATATTGCGTAGCAGAGGGTCCAATGCGCCCGTGAATAGAAGTTCGGTTTATTGGGTTTAATGTCGAATAAGTTTGGTTTCTTGTTTCTTGAGGAATGTAGTCAAATAGATGGAATATGGTTCGTCAAGCCAGGTTCTATCTCGTAAGGCGCTAGTTCGATAGAGTCGACTTATGTACGGGAGGGAGCTAAATGGCCAAATGGACATCATGTGCTCAGCAAATTCTGTGCTTCATCCGGTCACAAACATGGGCCTACATGGTTTCTCGCAAGTTACCATCAACATAGATTGACGCGATTTATATCACACGGAAGTATTTTTCACGCATAATAAACTTAGTAATGCTTATCAATCTTGTATTGTGAATCTGTCCAAAATTCGGGATACTGGAGGTCAAAGTCGAAGAAGATTAGCTTGGATATATTATTGATTTATATTTGTGACAGAAGAAAGTAATATTTGGAACTAAATTGCAATAAGGAATGTGATTGTGTTGGTCATTTGCTTGTAGTCGTCACAACAATCACCTCTGCTCTCCCGCTTCTAGGATAGAGAAGATGGCAAACAATTTGAGAACCACAAAAATATAAACCCCGAGTTTGTACGATGCAGATAATGCAAAATAGTAACGGCAGCTACAGATAAACCCCACGTCTCAGTTTCTTTTGTTCCCCTCCCTCTCATTTAGATACAGCGCCACCTCTTATCAAAAAAAAAAAAAAATACAGCGCCACCACCATGAACACCATCCCTACTTAAAGCATCACGAGTGAAAACTTGTTCAGTAACAGGTAACTGATAGTATGAAGTACATGGGGAGAACCATCGTAGCTAGATATTAGAAGTAGATTATGTCATGTCATTAGGACATAAAAGTAATAGATTTTCACAATAGCCACTCAGCACACACATTGAGTGGTCCAAGCTATTTTCAGCATGGCAAACTAGCGGGTAGCAGATACAACTACAATAAAGGGCAGCAGGTTAAAGCTACATAGTTAGGAAAGAGCACCTGCACCTGGCTCTCTCCATTAGTGGATATACGGAACCTGGTACTGAACAGGGTACCCACTACCGTAATAAGATGCATGGGCAGGTTGGATCGTGTAAGATGGTGAGCTCATCATTGGAGGAAGATGGGCCTCTGCACTGTACATGAACTGCCTCTCATAAGGGCCGGAGGGGTGCCTCTCTGGGGTTGCTGGGTAGAAGCTCTTGTCAGCAGAGCCAATGGCACGTGGTGCAAAGGTCGATCCATTGGCACGAGGCCTCTTGGACTGCGGCTTCGCTGCTTCAACAGCCCTCCTCTTGTCAGCCTTTGCTTTCTCTAGCTGCAAAACCCTTTTCTGAAGTGGATCCACTGGGTATTGCTCCTCAAGTTTGTGCTCCTCAATGCACTTGATGACAGCTTTCAGTGCAGATAACTCGCGTTCATTCATCTCATTCTGAAAACATTAGTGATCGTTAAAATTTTAACATCACATACTATGTATTATATATTGTCACAAATGCGTATGCACACAACCACACAGAAAAGATAATAGATAAGTGACATAAAAGGGAGTTCAGTATTCTGCCACCTCTTTGATGGCATCAGGGTTCAATACCAAACCACTTCAGAACTAATTTATCAATTATAATTAAGGTAAAAAAGAATTGATTAAACAGTTGAAACAATCAAATGCATGGATGGATCAGAATATGCAGCAGGGAGAGCCAGGGACAAATGCATAGATCGGGATAAGCAGCTGGGACTTCTTAGGCTACCCAAATTATAAAAATGACTAATACTCAGGAGTAATATTAATTTTCCACCATAACATCGAAGTGCTCCACTGAGGGTGCCGTGACTGGTTACTTTACCATAAGGTGCAAGTCAAATGAGATACAAACTCCTTGTGAAAAAAAAATGAGACATGGCTTCAGATGAGCAGAGCATACTTTCATCACTGTGAATGTGTTTCAAGATTTGAATGATACCAAAAATATGTGCAACTATTTTTACTTAGACAACATAAAGAAGGAAATAAAAGCACCAGCACTCCTTTAAAAATTAAAAAATGAAACACCTTCAGAAAAGAAGCTTATTTCCTCCTGAAAAAATAATGGATCAGTATCGTAAAGTACTAAAAAGAAGGTTGGGCTGGCAAACCACATTGAAGTATGCTGGGTCTATTGCACCAACAATAAGCAAAGTGCTATATTAGACTTGAGATATAAGAGGGATTTCTAACCAAATTAATGTTATTTCACAGGTTTTGAAGACTGTCATTTGGTTAGGCACAGGGCAGATTTTATATTCCACTGCAGGAAACATTTTAAAATTAAAAAAGGAAGTGACTAAAATGTACCTGTGCTCCAGGAGACATTTTGACATTCTTGGCAGGTGACATTTTCTTAACATCCCTCAGATATGCTTTAAGCAGTTGCACTGGGTCAAACTGCTCAGTAAGCTCAAATGCATAAGCCAAATTAATTGCATCAATAGGTCTTCCACTCCCCACCAGAACTCCAATGACACCTGATTTCAAGAAATGACACCAGAACTCAAATGATAAAGTTTGAATAAAGCAAGCTTTCTTTATTTAAGTACATATGATAGAGACAGGACTATGATTTAAGAACTTAAGATCCTTCGACATGGAATCCATCAAACCAAAAGCTATAGAGCACAATCAAATGATGTCAAACAAGACATGCAGAAAAAATGGAACACCTTGGGCTCAATGGAAATTTTGAGGATAAATTGAGTTATTAGCTCACAAAGAACAAATAATCACAATAATGTTAAAATGTTTGTGGTTATATGACCCACATAAAACGATACATTAGCACACTTTACAAACAATAGGCGTTTTATTGCAAAGGGAACAGCTACTGTGTAAGGATGCAGCTTATGTGATTTATCAGTAAAGGTAATGTTGGAGATTTCAAAGTGGTTTCTTTGGTACCGCTGACCATTCTTCACATTTTCACAACATCCATTAACCAGTGAGCAAGAAAATCAAAACCACACAGAAAATCAAAACTACAGAAACTGGAAACTGGAGTAATTTAAGTGCAACAGATGTTCAACACTATTTGAGATAGAAAAGTCATTGGTCCACCACAGCACTGACCTGGCATTTTCTGAGACAACCCAAGCAATCGACAAAGTTCAGGTGTCTGACGACGACGACTGACATATGGAAGCAGTTTGCACATGTCGTCTTCATTGTATTCATCAGCAATACCAAAGGTTGCCAGGAGTTGAAGAAATGCATGAGCTTCAAGACAGTTCCCATTGCTAGCATCAATGTCAATACTATCCAACTTGGACTTCCACTCAAATGCAATCTTTTTTGCTCGCTCTTTGATATTAGTTGTAAGCATGTGCCCCTCGGGAGTGAAACGAGTTACATCATCAGTTTGCAGCTGTCCAAGTGACTCCATCAGCATCAGGCATGTCCTTCTAACACCCAGAAGGTCTCCATCCTTTTTGCCATCCAATACAAGGTTATCCCCAGCATAAAATTCTTCCAGGGAATCCAACACCAGGCCATAAGGATGAGACGCTTTCTTCAGAGCACTTGGAATCTCTTCACGGATTGCTGCCAAGTTCTTCCTGTTGTCTGATATGAACTTATGAAGCCCCTTAACATTCATTTCCTCACAGAGCACCACAAGCTCAGAACGAGGCTTCAGTGTAGCATTGTCAACTTGCAGACACATATTCCCTTCAGAAACCGGTTTAGGCCACTTGACACCAAGATTATCCAACGCCTTGTTCATTGGGTTGATGGCAGGAACAGGTAAGGACAGCTTGGACTTGCTAAAGATCATAGCTAAAGCAGCATCCCTTTTCTCCTGCAACCTCTCCAATGAAGTCAGTTCCTTGGACACAACAGCTGCCTCCCGCTGCTCCAGCATCTGCTCTGATTTTGCAACAGTCTCCTGGAACTCCTTCTCTCGCTCTTTCAGCTCATCAAACTGTTTCTTGAGAGACTGTTCGAGGCCACGGAAGTGGTCCTCAAGCTGCTTCCACTTGAGGTTCATGGACACAGCACTCTGCCTCTCAAGCTCAGCAAACGCGTGCTGAAGCTGCTCTATCTTAGAGCTTGTAGACTCCATAAGAGCAGCCACGGACTCCATGTCAGACATGGTGAAAGCTCCTGCAAGGAAGAAGACAGCACAAGTTCATGATGCCGATATAATCCAAACAGAAAAAACACACAAAATCTTTTAAAAAATCATGTTTATTTATCAAATTAAGCACCGTCACGACTCCCTCACGGAACCAACTACTTTAATTTCGAGAACAGTACACCAATGGCAGGAATCTCCATGGTGGAGCGGCGGACCTAGTATTGGACACGGGTGTCCACATGTACACCCGAATTTTTTTGCAAAAAAAAATCGAAGTTAGTGGGTATACACTTGCAATTAGATCAGATCCGACAACTAGGTTACATTAGGGTTTGGTGCTCGGCTTCGCACAGTAAGGAGGGGAAGAAGAGCTCGGCATACCTGTTGGCTTCTCGTAGCCGGGGAATACCTTGCCAGACCTCGCGTAGTACGACGGAGGCGCTCGACGGAGGGAGAGGCGGAGAGCGCGCGCCGCCGGGGGTGAGGGTGGGGGTGGGAGTGGGGGCGGGGGTGAGGTGGGCGGGCGCTGCGGGAGAGAGGGGGCGGGGTGGAGATCTCCCGGGGGCCAAGACAGGCGGTCGCAGGTAGCTTTCCTTTTAGGATGTCTTGCGTGCAACCCGGCACCATCAGATCTGCATTCAATGGTTCGATCTCGATCCATATCCCCTCTCTCTCTTTCCTCTGCTTCCCTGCTCGGCTGCTCCCGAATCCCGATTTACTTGACATCCTAATTCTCATATTGATTTCTTTGCTCCTCCTTAGTGGCCATTCCCAAATCGATGTTGCCGGGCAGCTCGAGCATCCCCTCTCAGCTTTAGCGACACAACATCGCCTCCATCGCCACCACCAAACTTGGTGTGTAACGCCGCCATCTGCTGGTGGCTTCGGTGGACTCCGCTGCCACCACCTAAACTTTTGCTACCATTGACACCACCACCAGTCGGCCATCCTCCACAGCCCGGTAGGAGGCGGCCTTATGCCCCTCTTCCATCCGCTGTTCGTCACATCTCCGACCATCCTTCTTCCGCTGGCGACATCAACACACATCTAGACATGGATGGGTAGAGAGAGGATCAAAACCTCTTATAATTTGGAGCAAAAGTGAGTATGAGTAGAACATCCAAAAAATGCCTGCCCAATATGACAATATATATGATATGTATTTGAGGGTCTTCTAAAACTATTGGTTTTAAAAAAATATTCTTCCAACAATTCAAAAAAGTTTAAAAACAGACTTTGTCATGTTGGAGAAATGAAAAGGGTCCTAGTTTATGTCCAGTGAACCATTTCGATGTGCTTAGTTCACACCTATTCCATGCCACATCTCTACCCAGGTCCACGTGTCTAGCACATTTTGGCCTAGGAGTAGCACTGCGCCATCTTTCAAGCTTATTCAACTTGCTTGACAACATGGTGGTTCCATACTTCTAGTCATACCCATGCATTGTTGTCCTTGCTAGCTGCCAATACTAAATGCTTGCCTTGGTAAGAACATGTAATAGCTTTTTGCATAGGTTTGAGGAATATAAAAGAGAATAACATTGTTTTAGGCAATCTATAAAGTTTAGTTATGTATTCTTTTTTATTCTTCACTAACTATGTTAAGAATTACACATGGTGCCATGTCACATTTACCATGAACAAAAAACAATATTCCGACATTTTGAGTGTTCTATTCATCTTCGAACTTAAGGCCTCGAGGACGATGAGGTTACCGATGGCTGCCTTGGTCACGCAAAGGAACTCAAATTGACACCAACACCAAGCTTACAACATTGGACAGTATCCATGGCATGTATTTTGTCCTTTACATCATTACCTAATTACAACATGTTTGCTTTGCCAATAATATGATGGGTTTCATGGGTATACCTAGGTTTACATATTTGCCTTGTTGCCTATGTTTTACCTTATTATATTATGTAGCCATAACTTGCTAAATAATTGTTTGATTTGGATATGACTTAACTTTGGACTAATAAAAAAACACAACGTTTGGGTTATGGTAATGTTTTACCACATGGAACATGGGAATCTAGACAAATTGGTTGTCATAGTTGCATGAAGTAACAACTAAGGACCAATCAATGGTTATAAAAAATTTATAAAAAATCAGGACCAATAATTCATGGAGGAACCATCTAGAAACATTGTACAACCATGAGAATTACATGTGAACTATTTAGGGATTTCTTGTGTGGGCATTAGCTTCATTGTTTTATGGAACAAAAGAAGGTTTCTATGCTTAACTAACGTAGGATAGGCTACGGGAGGGAGGGACACTTCCATGTGAACCTAACTCGAGTGTAGGTTTAGTGTTTCAGAGGCTACTTAGGCCTAGGCAATCGATTTATTTGGTTGGGAGAAACTTCAATGTGCCAAAATGAGAACCGCTTAGTGTGTATGAATGAAAACCAGTTTGCTCAGTTCTTTGTTTTTTATTCCATGTTTGGTTTCACCGATCTTACCAAACAACACTAATGCATACAACCCCTGTCCTATCCTCCAATTACACTTGTCAACACCACCACTGCCACACATGTCTTGGTCCACCTGGTGTTGGGCCATCAGCCATACCACATGCTCCAAGCCACTCAGTCACTCACCCTCACGTAGTATGCTATGTCGTTGCTCGTTGTGTGTTGTCAACATGTTGTTGTCCGCCTCTAGGGTTTGGAGGAGGCGTCAACCACCGAGCATGACTGATGCTTGGCAGGTCGACAACTAGGGGTGTAGATGGAGGGATACACTATTGCTTGCCACCTTGCCATGTTGAACTTCGGAAAGTCAAGCTTGTGGTAGCGCGGTGGCCGGTTGTAACGTCCCAAAATTTAGCACCCGGAATTTTCTTCTAATCCCTCCCTAATTCAAAATCAAATTTTCAAAAAACTTTGGATGTTGCTTATTTGTTTTGAGTGTGTTAATATGAGCTTAATAAAATTCCAAATATCGCAAATACTCTCCACCAAAATTCTTTCCAAAATTCTTTTTCAAAAATTCAATTCCAAAAAAAAATATCCCCGCGCCACTTGGACCCTCCATCTCGGCGCCACTTGGACCCCCATCTCCGTGCCACATGGACCTCCTATCTCCCCGACACTTGGACCCCCCATCTCCGCGCCATGTGGACCTCCTATCTCTACGACACTTGGACCCCCCATCTCCACGCCATGTGGACCTCCCATCTCCACAACACATCATCGGCCTCCTCCTCCATCGGCTATAAATAGCCCACCACCCCATGCCTCCATCCACACCAAGCTCACCACCGCCGCAATATCAACCCCCGGTTAAACCGGGCGTTGTGCGCCGCGAACGCCATCCCCCTCTTCCTCCCTTGCCGTGTTCATGCATAGAAGCAGAGTGCCTCTGCGTTCTTCGTCGAGAGGCCACCATAGCTCGATTGCTCCGACCGTGAGCACGTCGCCACATCCCTCCACCATCCCCAAGCCGCGCTCCCTCCTTCTCCCTGCCTGTATCAAGCTCCCCACGAGCTCCTAGTGCACACGGCAAGCACTTCCGCGTCTATCACCTCCACTGCGCCGACAACCACCAGAGCTGAACGCCGGTAAGCCCCTGCTCGTTGCTCACGCCGGCGCGAGGCAAGCAGCCGAGCAGAGGCGCTGCTCGGGCCTGCTCGTGCCCGTCTGCCTATATAACAGCCCCCCTCTCCTGTGAATGATAGGTGAATCCATCCATTATTTTTTTCCACGCTAACCACCAGCCACCCGTGATTAAACCACCACTAATCACGTATCATTCCAGCTGGCAGGTCCAATCTTGTACCAATTTTTTCTTCTATTCATTTATTTCTGAATTAATCTCTCGACCATATGAGCTCCAATTCCGTTGTTTTTTCTTTCTAAATTCATCAAAAATCAATATCTACCATCCATATTAATTTCATGATTTTAGGAATTTTCAAAGCCACCTACAAGTCGGTGCCACATTCGACACGGTAGACGTGGACCGTTGACACCAGCCTGAAACTTTGCACGCAGACAGTCTATAAATATTTTCTGTTCCTCCAGAATCCAAAAATACGATTTTATTCTCCAGTTTTCAAATATTTAGATTTTGGAATATTCCATGAATATTCCTTTCTCTTTTTCTTTTTCTTTTCCCGAATATACAAAATTCATATCTTCTCCGTTCCAACTTCCAACTCCGATTTGGGTGATTCTTTCGCCCATACACTCCACGTAATCTTTTGTCCTGACCGGAAGCCGTCGTCATGCCACCATGACGCCGTCCTACTCCCAGTCAGTGCTTCACACCGGTCCCACAATTTTTGTGTGCCTGGTGATTGATGCCGTTATCCACCTACTCCACGTAAATCCTAAAGGTTCCTGTCTTAGCCTGTCCGAGCCCTGAATTCAGATGATGACGATACCAAAACTCATCTGAACATCATTGCTCTTTCCACCACTTCGCAAAAAGATCTTCTCCAAAACACCAACATGCAACCGCCACCCCTTCGGCGTTGTCGACCCCGCATCTCGCGTCCACCACCCCTACCTTGGCATCTCCGTAACTGACGTTACTGAACCCGCCAACTCACTTGAAAACTCACTACATCCCAACCACTTTCAGTAATACCACCAGTAAAAACCCAGCAGACTCTCATCTCCCCAATCCAAGCTCTACACCACCAAACCCGTTGAGCTCATATTATGCTTCGATTGTGTGTTTTCATGGTTTGTGCACTAGGCCTTACCGGAGAGTCCGTTCGGTCTACCCCTCACGGTATACTACGCAATGGTCTGCGCCAAATACGTCCAGCAACTGTAATATCAACCGCCTCAACAAAGTGAAAGGCAAACCCACTAGAATCCCCACTTGATGCATAAATTTCCTATATTTTGCAAACACAACCCTTGGCATGTTAATCACATAAAAACTTGCATGTTTTCCTTGCTAAGGTAATCCAGCAAAGTATACAGCCACCTAAGCCTATTTTTGATATAGCGCGCATATGTGGGATCACTCATTTAATTATCTATCATAATCTTGATATTATGGATGTGAAATATGTTGGGTATGGGAGAGTGGATGTGTGTGTGGTTTTTGAAATAAAATGGGGAAGAACCCTGGCAACCGATCTTGTTGGAATACGGCTACATGCCGAAACAGCCATAAGAGCATAGTATGAACGAGTAACTTAGCTACCTGCGGTTACCCTTTGTCCGAGGATTCGTGGAGAATACCGGGTTGGTGGATTGCTCGCACTGTCGAGCATTGAAAAGTTGGGATGGTTCTACCTGAGCTCTCCGTAAGGACCGTTATGACTTTCATCTTGCCTAACTCTTCTAGTACAACCACTCGCTCTGTATGAGGCATTGGCCAGGCCCGAGCCGGAGTGGATAGCCTAGTAGCTTCTTTGCTGGCGCATAAGGGGCTAGGGGATGGGTGGTGTGCCAACGGGAGTACCGCGGGGTACTGGAGTGGCTCGGATGCCTGAACCCCTAAAGTTCTGCTAGGTGATGAAACAAAGGCAACGGCTTGGTTTGGAATTCGGACAGTTACGACGGTAACGTGTCGCTGAGTCCAACTTGTGGGAACTAGTACAACCTCTGGTGGCGGAACCGCCGATTTAATCCGGACTAAGCACACCTGCCACCTCTTGCTTGCAGTGCAATTAGACCAAACTAAACCCGGTCGTCCGTCGAGAGTCATTCGACTCCCGATATTACCTTTTCTCAGAGGAACCGACATCATACACATCCAGCCCACGATGGAGCCAGAACAGTTACATCATCTCAGGCAGTTGAATATAGCATATATAAACTTATTTTACAAACCAGTTCAAAATAAAGATACAGGTTTCAACATAATGCCATACAATAGGCAGGTTTGAATCAGATAGCAGAAGCGAATTTGAAAACATCTCACAGCGGAAACAAAAATACTTTAGTAGACTTCATGCAATGATGATCGAGGCGAGCAGCACCGAGCCCACCAGTACTACCACCTCCAAGCACTTGTCCAGATGTCGCCGGTACCTGTTCTCAAAAGGTGGGAGCAAACCCTGAGTACTAATTACTCAGTAGGACTTAATGGATTGGCTTACGGCTGACGCAAAGCTTGCTTACTAGCATGTGGATCCTTAGCCATTGATTTTAAACAGTGGTATATCAACATAGAGTATCAAGATTCATCTTTTGCATATAACTCCATAATAATAACTTGCAGAAATGTAAGCAATACAATACAAACACGTAGTATTTGAAAACATGAGTAACAGATATAATATATTCAAGTAGTTACTACGTTGCCCGACAGTGTTATTGGCATTCCCACACCTGGTGGGCATCAGCGATTCGAATCGATTTTAATTTCTGGGAATAACTATCATGCCAGGGGTATATGCTTACTGTCCATCGCGTTCCCACATATAGCCCCAATCTTAACCTGCCTCGTCTCAATTTCGATTCACTCCCGCCTAGCCCCCGGGTTGTGCCCCCATGACGAGCCTGCCGACATCTCGGCCTCCCCGCCAAGAGTACCAAGCTCCCCCGGGCCACCTTCCTCTCAACCAGCGGGTAGGAACGTGTCTCTGTGCTTCGGACGAGCCCAGGAAAGACTTTACCGGTCCCATTTCTGGGTTAAGCACTCTAGCAATGTTATGCCGAACAGCAGACGAACAGCGGACGGGCCTTAAATGACTCGGGCGGAGCCAAATGATACAACAACGCACACCACAAAGTAAGATTACTCTTCGCCCGGTCTCCATTTAAATCATGAACATAATATTACTTTCCTAATAGTAAGAGTGTTGTAATCTTTGAAATCACCTATGCGACGAGTGACTCCTTTCACTCGTGTGTACTCGCATCTAGCAATTCTAGGCAACTCATCCTACGAACTCTAGATATAAGTGCTAGGGCCAGGGCGGCCAGGGAATCTAATGCAGGGGTTTTCAATCAACTCCTAATGCGGATGCGTATTCATTAACCAAGATAACATTAGCTGAGAATTTCATGGTCCTGCCTACCTTCCTCACTAGGGTTAGTAGCTACGTCTTGAGCGAAGTCGGGCCTCTACTGCTGGTCTTCCGGCTCCTGGTGCGAAGGAACAAAAGGGTCGGTCCATAAACCGGGTGTACAAATCGACGCACGCGGGGACCAAGTGGGACCCACCACGCATGCTGCCCGCAGGATGGGATCCGAGGCTCTGCCATGTGGGGCCCGCACGTCATGGACTAGGAAATAAGGAAAAATCCGAAAATATAAAGATCTCCTGTTGACTGCAGAAACCTCCGTTTGAAATGCTGGTTTTCAACTAAACTAGAGGTCGAATTTGGCAAAACCCAAAATACAAGAAATGTTCAAAATTTATTACTCTACAACTTTGTTATAGACATCTATACCAAGTTCTGTGAGAAATATTTGTTAAATTTGAATTGAACCAACTAACTCTAGTTTGACCATTTGAAACCCTCAGCCTTGAAATTATAAAAGTCTATTTTAGGTGCATTTTCACGAAAACTTTTCTATACCAATGTTGTTTAAAATTTCATTTTCTACAACTTTCATATACAAAGTTTTGCATGATCATGTCTTTTGTTTGCTCAAAATTTGAACTTTCCATTCAGGTCTATTTGGACAGAATTCACTAGAAGACAGAAAATGAGCTAAAACACCTTGTAAACCTTTATGCATGTCAACACACAAAATACCAAAGTTAATGATCATGAAGTTGTCTACAAGTTTGGTATATAAAGTTCTGTCTAATTCACCACAGATTTTGAAATATCATTTCAAACATACTCAGAGTTTTGGTAAAACAGCACTTTCCCCTTTTGTAGAGTCTTTCTTATTTTTAACTTTTGGAGTATCAAATGGAGTCCAAACATATCGAGGTCTAGTGCATTTGAAAGGTTATGAGTTCAATTTCATTTCATAGAAAGGAATATTTTGAAATTGTATGGTCAAATCGAAAGTAATTTCAGAATGAAATTTGGGAAAGAGTGTCAATCCTAGACTTAGCACAATTTCATGAGTGTAGGCTATCTGGGTTTGGTTGAACTCTTGGACCCCTTGACATCTGATTTTGAAAATGGTCAAAATAGCATATTTGAAGGCAACATCTTGAACTAAAACTCTCGTATTGGATGTCTTGCACGAAAATATATAAGTGTTCAACTACTCAACCAAACTACACAAAGTTTTGCATATTCAACTTGAAAATTTCGACTTAGTGGTTTCCTGGCCGGGTTATTGCTCCTCTCTAAGCAGGATTAAATCCTAATTCACCATTAGTGTTCATGTAATCGTGTGTCAGGGCTTTCGAGATGTCGGGGGCATCACAACAAACCCCCCTTAAAGAAATCTCGTCGCGAGATTTGGATGAGGTACGGCGGTATAACCTAGCGTGTATTACAAAGAGTACGGCATCGTGGTCTGTGTCTTTTCGAATGCACGTGGCAATATCCAATTTTTCACCCGTTGGCTTTGTCAACTAGCTTGTGAATGGTTAGTGCCTTTTTAACACAAGCAGTCACAAAGCGTCATCTAGTAAGGATAGGGTGGTCTCTCTAAGGTACTCGACAAGTCATGCCATATATGAGAGCGAATGAACAAACCATGAAGAGAATGCGGTCAGTGAGCAAGTGACTGTGATCGAAGCAAAGGAATGGAGTCATTTCCCGACTTTGATACTAAGACTAGAGACATGGCAGATATCGGATTTATCCAATCAATGAAACAAAGTGCACACAATCGGAAATCGAGCAAAGCAGAATCTTGTGCTTCAAAGGAATGTCATCAGTTGTGTTTTTGAGAGATACATTCATTTTATTTGATAGGGACTGTGTCCACATATAAGATACCAAGTCAACATATCTTCAAAGAGTAAGATGTGGTGAAACATAGCACATCCTGCTCATCGTGACAAGAAAGGCACAAGAGGGAGAAGATAGGCCGTATTCGCCTAGACAAGGTGATGATTTGTACGATTTCTTAGCGTTGGTCATGATTGATCAAGAAAATGGCAGTAGCTGACATGTTCTTACTAGCGAAACAAAATGCTAGTAATCTCCCTTCTAAGAGGAAGAAAACCACTCATAGGGAAATGACGATATGGCAAGAGTACTTGCCGAGGACAAAGAGCTAGTGTGGAGGATGTTCGTAAGGTACACCCTCGGGGAATAAGGTTCAATAAATGGATAGAAAATATCAACGGAGACAGTGAGAACAAAGTTGACTGTTCCCACCAATCTTCGGAGGCAAGGTCAAACATGGATATGAATTAATATGAACAAGTCGTGGGGTTGAGGCGGATCATCCCCACTGGTCAAGGAGGCAAGGTGAAACAAGGCAATGGAAAGATGTCATGAGATGGTGGAAATGAGACTGATCACTTCCATAGTAGCAATAGAAAGATGGGAATAGGCAGTGGGTGGAGGTTGGCTACTCCCGCACTCAAGAAAGGCAAGGTGAAACAAGGCAATGACATGATACAAACAAAGTAGTGGAAATGGAATCGATCACCTCTACGAACCAAGAGTAGCAAGATCCACGAAAGGGACGAAAACTGGATATGAATGTCCCACGATTGAAGCGATGCCACACCTTCGCATGTCTTAATGCCAGCGCGAACCTAGTAGGACAACCATGTGACGGCCGTACACATAGGACTCTAGGTCCCGTCGAGGCATCCAAGGCTGCCTAAGGAGACATCACAACAAGAGTGGTTCAATCATATTAGTTGTAGGATCATGAATATTACAAGGTCGTGACAAGGAATGAACAAGGAGCTTGGAGCACATGAATCTCAATGTATGGAGGATATGAACCAAAGAGCTGAAAACACATTGACTTTGATGGTTTGGAGCATCAGAATCACGAGAACTAGAACACATGGCCAACCAGCATTGCTAGGGATATGTAAGCGATGGTTAACTCTCGACTGAGGTATCTTCTGAACTCTTTCCTGTCTTGGTGGAGCCTCTACTTCGTGTGTTGGTGTAAAAGTTGACATTGCGTACATCAAGGTTTATTGGAGAAATCTCTTTCTGCTTCAGCGGTGAGGTGTTGAGAAATCTTTATTCGACCGCTTTGATAGAGTAGGGGAATTTGTGCATTGTCTTTGTAGTTGTAGGCATGCCTATTAAGTTCCATCAAACTAGCACCTAGACGTTAACATGTTTGAACTATCTTTACTTGATCTTTGGGCTTGGCGAATCCCTTCAGCAGATTGATCTTGTGTTGCAGATGTTGATCATAGGCCAGGTCGTTGGAGTGCTCTTCAGCTTTGTCTTCCTTTGGACTCTCGTCTTGGGGTAGCTTTGATGAGGTCGACAAGGCTTACGTCAACGGCAACTTGGCTTCCAAAACTCTTAAAAGATTTTAGATTATATTATATTTACTAGCTAAATAAATTAGGATGAATGCTGAGACTACCGCAACACTGAGGCTCAATTTACATCTTTGTTTCTAACGGGTTCAATTTGCAATTAGGTTTCAGAAGGTATATCTTTGGTCTTTATAGAAACTCGAAATACGAAAGTGATGCTAAAGTTTATACACTACATCGTTGGTATAGCAAATGTTTGTTAGTTCTACTTCGAAATGGTTGGGAAACTCAAATTATTCAACTAGCCGAAATCTGTCCAGATTTGAAACCTTAACTTAAAGTGACCCTAGAGCATCCTTACATGCATCTTTGCAACAAAGTCCATATAGAAAGGTTATTTGTTCAGTTATTGTCTATGACTTTTGTATATAAAGTACTCGCTGAAATTATTTGCATCAACACCGAATTTGGAAGTCTTTCACATATGGTCAGGTTGGTATAGATTTTTTACTAAGGCTTGCATTCATTGAACCATTCATACTATAGTGGGTGATGTATAGAAAAGTTGTCACAAATTACGTGTGCTACCGGTTTCATATATAAAGGTCCTACTGATTCCATTTGCAATTTGAACTACACATCAAACAGTAGCATCACATGTATTAGGTATACATACTACATGCATCTAGTCATATTCACTCAAACAAAGAGTAAGACAAGTGGAATGAGTTGAGTTAAGATGGCATGATGCATGATTCGTCCTATTCGGTCTCACATCACACACCTTATGTATAATTTACATACCTAGCGAGTATCCGGTGACATATATGCACGGCACTCCCTAATGTGACTAGCCGTTCTCTACTCGTTCTTAATTTCGCACGTGGTTAGTGTACCTGCAGAAAAATGCATGCTCATACCAACATCATTACCATCATCATACATTACCACTCTAACCCTAAAAGTGGCATCCACGAATTTCTTTAAGCTACATCTGGTGGACGACGTAGTGGCGCCATTTCTCTCAACACACCCAACGTTCCTCCAGTACTGGGGAATTGCTGGGGAGAGAAACGGTGGCCACCAAGATCTAGCTAAAATTTTGGTCGAAGGAAAAGTGGTCACGAAACACTCCAATAGCGTGACCACCCCCCTTAAAGAGTTCTGCCCTATCGGCATGAATGCAGGGTTCGCAACAGTCCGCAAATCCCAATAGCGCTCCGCCAGTACTGGGGATAGCTATGGCCGAAATGTTGCTTCCCAAAGCGCCGAATATGCATATGAGTTCTATCTAGGTCAGAATGTTAGCGATGTCACCTGGTCATACACTAACATCCTTAATATGGGCGTATCGATACTCTCATTTTTCAAATACTTCAAAATGGGTTTTCGAAAGTAGGTTTGCAAATCAAAACTGGATGATATGTCTGTTGTCTGTGTATGATCAGCTCTGATACCAGCTGTGGCGGAACTGCCGATTTAATCCGGACTAAGCACACCTGCCACCTCTGGCTTGCACTGCAATTAGAACGAACTAAACCCGGTCGTCCGTCGAGAGTCATTCGGCTCCCGATATTACCTTTTCCCAGAGGAACCAACATCATACACATCCAGCCCACGATGGAGCCACAACAGTTACATCATCTCAGGCAGTTGAATATAGCATATATAAACTTATTTTACAAACCAGTTCGAAATAAAGATACAGGTTTCAACATAATGCCATACAATAGGCAGGTTTGAATCAGATAGCGGAAGCGAATTTGAAAACATCTCACCGCGGAAACAAAAATACTTTAGTAGACTTCATGCAACGATGATCGAGGAGAGCAGCACCGAGCCTTCCGGTACTACCTCCTCCAAGCACTTGTCCAAATATCGCCGGTACCTGTTCTCAAAAGGTGGGGGCAAACCCTGAGTACTAATTACTCAGTAGAACTTAATGGATTGGCTTACGGCTGACGCAAAGCTTGCTTACTAGTATGTGGATATTTAGCCATTGATTTTAAATAGTGGTATATCAACATAGAGTATCAAGATTCATCTTTTGCATATAACTCCATAATAATAACTTGCAGAAATGTAAGCAATACAATACAAACACGTAGTATTTGAAAACATGAGTAACAGATATAATATATTCAAGTAGTTACTACGTTGCCCGACAGTGTTATTGGCATTCCCACACCTGGTGGGCATCAGCGATTCGAATCGATTTTAATTTCCGGGAATAACTATCATGCCAGGGGTATATGCTTACTAGCCATCGCGTTCCCACATATAGCCCCAATCTTAACCTGCCTCGTCCCAAGTTCGATTCACTCCCGCCTAGCCCCCGGGTTGTGCCCCCATGACGAGCCTGCCGACATCTCGGTCTCCCCGCCATGAGTACCAAGCTCCCCCGGGCCACCTTCCTCTCAACCAGCGGGTAGGAACGTGTCTCTGTGCTTCGGACGAGCCCAGTAAAGACTTACCGGTCCCATTTTCGGGTTAAGCACTCTAGCAATGTTATGCCGAACAGTGGACGGGCCTTAAACAACTCGGGCGGAGCCAAATGATACAACAACGCACACCACAAAGTAAGATTATTCTCCGCCCGGTCTCCATTTAAATCATGAACATAATATTACTTTCCTAATAGTAAGAGTTTTGTAATCTTTGAAATCACCTATGCGACGAGTGACTCCTTTCACTCGTGTCTACTCGCACATAGCAATTCTAGGCAACTCGTTCTACGAACTCTAGATATAGGTGCTAGGGCCAGGGCGGCCACGGAATCTAATGCAAGGGTTTTCAATCAACTCCTAATGCGGATGCGTATTCATTAACCAAGATAACATTAGCTGGGAATTTCATGGTCCTGCCTACCTTCCTCACTAGGGTTAGTAGCTGCCTCTTGAGCGAAGTCGGGCCTCTACTGCTGGTCTTCCGGCTCCTGGTGCAGCTCCTCCTCGGGCTCCTCTACGATCGGTTGGTCCCGCGGGTGTCCTTCGCTCACGGGATCTATATGCTTGACATGGTGCAATTGGAGCATGTATTAGTGCAATGCTTGCTTCATGATGCGAGTGCGATGCAAGAAATCATGATTTAGGGACTAAAGTTATGCTTTTTTGTGATAAAACTTGTTTTAGCATTAAAAAATCGTACAAGCCATCACCTACGGTAACTTAGCTTATCACATATAACAACGTGGTGGTGTGTGGCGAGGTAGCATCGCTTCATGTGAAGCGACCGAAGCTTACTTAAACATCCTTTTTTTTTACATAGCTAACTTAGCATTGCTAGCGTGCATTCCTCAAACAGTAGTGAAGACCTATATTGCATTCCAGAATCAGTGGTTAAGACTTACATATTCTTGTGTTTCAAATATGATCCATTGTGGCATTTATCAGATATACTAGTCTCACATTTTCTATTATTTACGTAAAAATGCATTATTTATACCATTTTCAAATCAGAGCCAAAACCTTACATGCACCACCTCCTACTCTAGCAGTGAGTCATGTTCATAACCTAGAGCTCATATCAAGCCCCTAAAGTCACCTGGAGCATTTTTCACCATAGCAACCTTTTCTTAAATTAAATATATGCTTAAATACAAGACAAGGGCAAAATAGTAATTAATCAGTCAATGCTAGGGCTACCAGAATTTATACAAACCCTACACATGCTATCAATGCCTCTGCCCAAATTTCATAATTTTTGAAGCTCATTTAACCCACATTTCCTATTTATTAAGGTTTTTCATGCATGCACAATAACAGGGGCAAAAAGGTCTTTCCATACCCAACCATCATATCGATTCTGTAGATCTACTTAATAGGAGTACACTGCAACAAAATTTGTATTTTTCTGATTTTTATTTGATTTATTACGAATTTCCAAAGTTTTAGCCGAATTAATAATCATTTAAATGAAAATCCATAGATCTAGGGACCTATACGTACTTAACCCTAAAGTCCAGGGGGTAGCATGTAAGTTTCTCATGACTCATTAAACAGTGCTCGAACGGAAACATGAAAAGGCAACATGCAGGGGCCAAATTGCAAAACCTGCGTCTTCTTCTTCTACCTCTCGCCAGGAAAGAGGCCGCGCGTAGGGGGTGGCGGTGTGGGCTTGCGCCGGCGGCTGTGGGGCCGGACTTGGAGGCGACGTGCTCTGGGAAGGCGTTCCCGGCGACGGGGCTTCTTTCCCCAAGACGGCGTCGCGTGAGGTCGCGACAGTGGCCGAGGAACGCGCGACGAACCCGCGGTGAACCCGGCGACGAGGTCCGGCAGCGCGCTCCTCGATCCGGCGCCGTCAGCGGGGTAGGGGCTACGGTGAGGCGCGCGGGCTGCGCGGTGTCGAGGCGCGCTCGGAGAAGGTGAAGTGGGGGCGTGGGGAGGGCCGGATGGTGGCCGTCGACGGTGAGGTCGGGCTTGAGCTCGGAGCGGCCACGGTAGGCGCGTGGTGGCGCGGGCAGGGGCGATGGCGGCGGTTAAGGCGCGTCGGGGACGGTGGAGCGGAGCCGGGCGATGCGGGGGCGCTCGCTGCTGGGAGCGGAGGCGGCCGGAGGAGGCCGGTGCACGAGCTCGGGGCGAGCTTCAATGGCGGGCGACGGCGCCGCAGGGTCTCGGGCAAAGCGAGGCAGGGGAGGGGGCGAGTGAGGCGCAGGGAGATGAGGGCCGAAGTCTCCATTTCACGGGCGAGCGTGAAGGGAGCAGGCAGAGCAGGCAGAGCAGGCCGGGCGAGGGCGGGCGCGTGGCCATGGCGGCCAGGAGGCTGGCGCAGCGTGGGCACGCTGGAGGAGGAGAGAAGGGATGGTGGCGCGGGGTGGTCATCGTCCGTAGACCCGGTGACAATGACAAGTGGGTTCGGGGCGAAGGAACAAAAGGGTCGGTCCATAAACCGGGTGTACAAATCGACGGACGCAGGGACTAAGTGGGACCCACCACGCATGCTGCCTGCGGGATGGGATCCGAGGCGCTGCCATGTGGGGCCCGCACGTCATGGACAAGGAAATAAGGAAGAATCCGAAAATATAAAGATCTCATGTTGACTGCAGAAACCTCCGTTTGAAATGCTGGTTTTCAACTAAACTAGAGGTCGAATTTGGCAAAACCCAAAATACAAGAAATGTTCAAAATTTATTACTATACAACTTTGTTATAGACATCTATACCAAGTTCTGTGAGAAATATTTGTTAAATTTGAATTGAACCAACTAACTCTAGTTTGACCATTTGAAACCCTCAGCTTAGAAATTATAAAAGTCTATTTTAGGTGCATTTTCACGAAAACTTTTCTATACCAATGTTGTTCACAATTTCATTTTCTACAACTTTCATATACAAAGTTTTGCATGATCATGTCTTTTGTTTGCTCAAAATTTGAACTTTCCATTCAGGTCTATTTGGACAGAATTCACTAGAAGACAGAAAATGAGCTAAAACACCTTGTAAACCTTTATGCATGTCAACACACAAAATACCAAAGTTAATGATCATGAAGTTGTCTATAAGTTTGGTATATAAAGTTCTGTCTAATTCACCACAGATTTTGAAATATCATTTCAAACATACTCAGAGTTTTGGTAAAACAGCACTTTCCCCTTTTGTAGAGTCTTTCTTATTTTTAACTTTTGGAGTATCAAATGGAGTCCAAACATATCGAGGTCTAGTGTATTTGAAAGGTTATGAGTTCAATTTCATTTCATAGAAAGGAATATTTTGAAATTGTATGGTCAAATCGAAAGTAATTTCAGAATAAAATTTGGCAAAGAGTGTCAATCCTAGACTTAGCACAATTTCATGAGTGTAGCCTATCTGGGTTTGGTTGAACTTTTGGACCCCTTGACATCTGATTTTGAAAATGGTCAAAATAGCATATTTGAAGGCAACATCTTGAACTAAAACTCTCGTATTGGATGTCTTGCACGAAAATATACAAGTGTTCAACTACTCAACCAAACTACACAAAGTTTTGCATGTTCAACTTGAAAATTTCGAGTTAATGGTTTCCTGGCCGGGTTATTGCTCCTCTCTAAGCATGATTAAATCCTAATTCACCATTAGTGTTCATGTAATCGTGTGTCAGGGCTTTCGAGATGCCGGGGCATCACACCTCTGATTAGAGTAAAACCTATTCGAATACTCCGTGTCCACTGGTATGGATAAGTTACGGCTTGGTTTCTCGGTTAGCAGTTTTCATAAAATAAAATGGAATTTGTTTCTGATTGGATAAAAATGGTTTTTGGTTCAGCAGTGAATGCTGGATGTATGAAAAATGTATTGGCTGGAAACCTATGGGCCACTTTGGATCGAAAAGTCCTGTGGCAAACCTTTTTGGGAAAAACCCAGTTTTCAGAAAAATTAAAACTTGACAACTATTTCAAACCCTGCATACAAATACTTTTATGCAAAACTTTGTTAAGCTCCAGATATATCCTTTCATATAGTGTTAGCCTCCCCAAAATTCCTTTGGAGGAAGGTGTGCCGCTGAGTACGTATGTACTCACCCTTACTTTGTTGTTGTTTTTCTCAGTGTAATGGACATACATCGGTCTGAGAACGAAGGGTTACGGCTTGCTTCTCAACTGTGGCGTGAGGAAGATGAGCCTACGTTTTAAATTCCGCTGCTTAGATTTTTAGGGCTGCGCCCCTTTGTAGTCCGACCCGTTAGGACGGATCTGTATCATTCTGATGTAAGAATAGGATTATCAAACCCTGGAATAGTAATAAAACACATTTTAGTCCCATTACGGAAACTGGGGCGCTTCACCGGTCCTCCATGTGCCCCTGCGGGGGAGGTCGCCCGCGGCCGCCATCTTGGAGCCATGGCACTAGCTCACGGTTCTATTGTTCCAGACGGTCGATTGCCTACTGCTGTTGCGCCAAGCT
This sequence comes from Paspalum vaginatum, assembly GCA_030272315.1. Lineage (NCBI taxonomy): Eukaryota > Viridiplantae > Streptophyta > Magnoliopsida > Poales > Poaceae > Paspalum > Paspalum vaginatum. The sequence goes on along the minus strand of CM059013.1, from coordinate 36,453,790 downwards.
CTGCTCCATTGCTGGCAGGCGCGCAAGCTTCTCATTGATGGCGCTCAAGGCAGTAGCCAGGTTTTCCATCGTGGGTGGTTTGGGATCGGTGGACATGGTGGTGGGTGAAGGATCGTGGTCTCGTGATACCAAGATGTTGTGGCGTTGGGTGGTATGGTGTTGAGGAGGTAGAGGAGGAGGCTGAGGGACAAGACCTCGGCTGCGGAGGGCGTGATTGTCGGCAGGGAGCCGTTGATCTATGGTGGCAGCAGGGGGAAGACCAGAGGATAGGGAGTAGAGATGGCAACGGGCACAAACCCGCTAGGTACTGCATGCCCATACCCGTGCCCGCGAAAATCAAATATGCCCGTTAAGAAACCCATGCCCGCTGCCGGGTACAAACTGCTTCCCAAACCCGCACCCACGCGGGTAACGGGTACCCACGGGTTGCCCGTGCCCGACAAGGTAGAGGGTCAACCTGTGAGGTGTTCTGTATTCAGATGCAGTGCACCAACAACTCTAAGATATACAGAATACCGAGATAATAATACTTGATAAACATTGACCGATAGAATGGTCAATGTTAAGTGTTTTAGAAATCATAAGATCATCGATCACATGACAGATCACAAGTTCACAACTAGATCACTATCTAGTTAGTGTCCACCACTCCTAACGTGACACCACATTAGACATTCCAAGTTCCAAATGAGCTCATACGATAGCTGACAGCATAGGTGCACAGCACCAGCACCAGATGTGCAAACTACTAAAAGCACATCAATTACAAGTTCATTACAAGTTCACAATTGAATAGCAGGGGAATCAAAAGATCAATTGTTTCTTGTACTTGACTTGTTCACCACTGCACAACTTGTTCACCACTGCACGTTGCAGCCAAAAGGTCAAAGCCACCAACATTCTTGAAACGAAATTGTCAAAGTGCGAGTTCCTACAAGACCAAAGAAAACACACAAGTTAATTACAAATATCAAGAGCTATGGTATACAAGGAGAGAAAAATATTGCTGAACATGAAATCACCTGAAGGCCCTCTTGTATGTCTTGGAGACAAGACCAAAAGGTGGCAGGCTGTTTATTGTTCTCATCAACTACATAACAGAAATGAATAGTTTATAGCCATAACATTACAATTTGCAGAAATAGCATGCACACATTAACAATGTTAGATATACCTTTGTATTTGTTCCGAAGCCAATCTTGAGAGCACATGAGAGCCTCCAACATCTTCGAAGTAAGCCTGCTGCGATGCTCACTAAGAACTCTACCACCAGTGCTAAAAGCAGATTCTGAAGCAACAGTGGTAACTGGAATAGCATATATGTCTCTTGCAATCCTTCTTAAAGTAGGAAATCGAGTTCCAGCTACCTTCCACCAATCTAAAACATTGAAGTTTTTGGTTTGCATGCTCACCATCTCTTCATCCAAGTATCGGTCCAGCTCAGATTTGAACCCCATGCTTGCTGGCCTTCTACTTGCAATACGTGCACTAATGTCAGATAAGATGTCATCATTGTTTCCAACTGATGGTGTTGATGACTCATTGTTCTGGACGTTCTCAGCCACATGGTACTCACTCATCAAATCAGCTAGTAAGTTCCTCACCTCGTCAACTCTATCTTCACATTCTCTACCAGACACACCAAGTAAGTCCTCATAACAGATCAGCAGGACTGTGGTTTTGAATCGAGGGTCAAGAATAGTTGCAATGCCCATCAGCCCTTGAATGTCAGTCCAGTACTTGTCAAATTTAGCTACCATATTAGCTGACATTGCTTCTACCAAAGGGTTACCACATGATGACCACAGCCTAATTTGCTTTCTAATCTTAGCAATTCTTGTGAAGTAGATGTTAGCAGTGACATAATCAGTTCCAGAAAATAGTGCAGTAATGTCATTGAACAATCTAAGCCTCTCCACAACATCCTCAGCAAATTTCCACTCATCCTCAGTGGGCAAAGAAGTGTACTGCCTATCTACACGGCTTGCTCTTGTGAAAACAGCCTTGTAGGGCAGTGCAGTGGCAAGCATGTTAAAAGTTGAATTCCATCTAGTCCTACAGTCAAGTCCTATCTTTGTCTTGATATCAACTTTAACAAACTTGGCTATTTCCTCAAACTTTTCAATCCTTTTCGGAGTGGCTGTCCAATAAGCTACACTATCACGGATGTTCTCAATTGCATCTTTAAGCACTTCTAAACCATCTTTTACTATCAAATTAAGGATATGGGCAGAACAACGCATATGTAGCAATTTCCCATCATTCAAAAGCTTGTGCTTTCCAATATTCCTAACAAGGAAAGGGATTACCGCATCATTAGTTGTGCAGTTGTCAAGAGTCACAGAGGATATTTTTTCATCAAGATTCCATTCAACCAAAGATTCATAGAGTTCTTCACCAATGACATCAGCAGTATGAGGAGCAGAAACATAGATAAACCTACAATAGAACAAAATGTTGACATGAAACCTCGCAATGAAATGCAACCAGATTTATGAGCAAAACAATAACTCAGGTCTAAGCATGCAATTACCTCATGATAATATTTCTAAGAGTCCAAGATTCATCAATAAAGTGAGCTGTTATGGCCATGTAGCCTCTTTTTTGGTTGTCAGATGTCCACAAATCTGTAGTGACAGCCACCCTGGACTGGATTCCAGCCATGTATTCAATGGCTTTTTTCCTCTCCACCTCATATTGCTTGATAATATCAGATCTGAAATAATATAGAGAATGTCTAGTAAATTTTTTGCTATTCTAGTAAATACACTAACACAACTACAGATCGCAGTACAAAATTCGAACAAGTTAGCTCTTATACCTTATTGTGTTTCTTGTTCCAATCTTAAAAAGCGGCTGGAGTGCACCTACAAATCTTCGGAAGCCCACGTGATCAACCAAGCTTAATGGGTACTCATGCAGCACTATCATTGCACCAAGTTCTTTTCTAGCTAATTCTTGATCAAATGTATAGTTCTCTACTGAAACTGTTCCAGCATCTGTTCTACCAAATCTCAAAGAAGCTTGTACTAACGTCTTCCCATTCTGCTTGATCTTCTTCTGCACACAACTTTTTAAATGGACATGAAGATGTTTGGTCCCATTATTGCTCTTTGCAGAAAGTTGCTTGAAGCAATAGTTGCACTTTGCTCGGACTGTGCCATTGATCTTCACTCTCTTGAACTCTTTCCAAACAGCTGAGGTGAGTTTTCTCTTAGAACCAGCTTCAGCGCCATCTTCCTCTTCTTCTACTTCAATGTCATCATCGTCATCTATTTCAATTGGCATTGAGTCATTGTCTGACTCGGGACAAGGAGATTCAGGTTCAGGTGATGGAGACATTGTTGCCGGTGATGCGGGAGACAATGGGGATTGACTGCCACTTGGCGTAGGCATTTTTCTAAATCTATACAAGCACATCAAGTCAATAAAAATATCAAATAAAAGAAAAAACAGAGAAAGATTGAACTTTTGCAATAAATTAGCAAACTTATTTCAAAGAAAAGAGTGTACTTCTAACAATAGCAGTGTAAACGTGTTAAATAGCAGTGTAAACAGTGTAGCACAGATATCTGGTAATGATAGCAAAATATCAGATAGCACAGATCTCACAAAACAGCAAACTTATTTCAAGGAAAAGAGTGTACTTCTAATAATAGCAGTGTAAACATGTTAAACGAGGTGCAAATAAATATATTTAAGGCAATACTCGTACATGCAAGTAGCATCTAACAAATGATTGTTTAATGGACAAGAAGACGAGGTATATTCTTACCCCAAAGGTGAGCGCACAGTGCCACGGTTGGCAGCAGCTGGTGGAGAAATAGGTGGCCGGCCGTTCTTGCCTGCTGCAGCAGTCGTAGGCTTAATAGGCTTCGACTTCGAGCCTGCTCGGACGAGCTGCTTCGGATCTTGGACTCGCTGCTTCAGATCTGAGGGGCCAAGGATGATAGCCACTTGGGATTGGGATGGAGGCGCGGGTAGTGGAAGCAGATCGGAAGGAGGTGCAGCTGCCGGTGATGGCGAGTCCCCTTTGCCGGCGTCCTCCGGATCCACACGGCGGCCGTCGTTAGTCACAGTGGCGTCCCTTCGGGACGGCTGGACGGGTCAATACTCAGTACCAGTGGCCTAGGGACTAGGGAGCTAGAGCACAGCTGCAAGAATGGTTATGGACGAAGGAGGAGGAGAAGCATCACCGGCCGTCGTCGTCGGGGGCGCCGGAGCTCACCGCCATGGCTGGAAGAAGCGAGATGTGTGCAATGCTGATGCAGCAGAGTGAGCAGACTGTGTGTGAGGTGAGGCACACTGTGTGCTTGTGCGGCGGCCGCCGCAAACTGGACGGAGCAAGTGGGAGGTGCGTGTGGCTCTAGGGTTTCATTTGGGGTTTTATACTACTTTATTGGGCTGGGCTGTAAAATAGTTACTGGGCCATAAAATGAACACATGACCTACATTTCTCATACTATATGACGGGTTTGTGAAACCCATGGGTTCGCGGGTTTGGGGACTAGGATCCCACACCCGTGCCCGTGTACCCGCTGGGTACAGCCTATCACCCATTAAAAAACCCACGGGTTTGGATATTAACCCATACCCGTCCCCTAATAGAGTAAAAACCCACCGGGTTTCGGGTTGCGGGTGCCCATTGCCATCTCTAATAGGGAGGTAGGTAGAAAGGAGATTAAACTTCTTTTTTAACCAAATCCTGAGTGCCCTTCGGCTTACATAGGCCATTGGCCACAACCATAACAACCTTAAGCTAATGTTTCTCTAACAACCCAACAGATCACGAAATTAACTAATCTAGATAACTCAGGACTCTAATCCTAGACTCTAGCCACTTGCGTCGCCCCCTTTTTTGGCCCTCCGGTCCGGGCATACTTATGACCCCACATAACATGTGTCATCCCTAACTTGTTGCATACGCGCCACATGTCTATAGCGAAAGGGCATGAGGGAGAAGGTGGTGGCTGTGTCACTAAGGGGAGGTGTGATTGTGACTAGGATGCAGACAGATATAATTAGGGTAAGAATGGAGCTGCTAGATATGAGCTATGGCCCGTGAGCCGAGGCCCGAGGGTGGACTAAAGCTTAGAATGGTTGGAATTGGCGAATCACTGGCTATATCAGTGATGGCGAATCACTAGACATATCAATGATTTAGTTGTTATGGGTGTGATATGCAAACTAACACCGCTAGTAAACTCCAAACTTTACAAGGACGAAAATCAACAGTGACATCTGACATCGAGAACCAAAAAAACTAAAATTTTGGTTTGGATCACCTCAAATAGGTTCGATGCTAGTTTTCTAGTGCAATAGTGCCCAATGCTAAGGCTAGCTACCTCAGAAAGTCAGAAACATCGAGTCATGAGTTTTGTAAAGTATACTTATGTATAGTGTCTAAACAACAATTATAATAGCCATGCTTACAGCCGAGAGCAGCCTAGACCTTCACGGCTTCACATGATTAGAGGGTTGCGGTTTATGGTTTAGGCTATGGATTTTGACTATGGTCAGGCTTTGTTTATTGTTATGTTGGTATCACTAGAACATCATCGACTTCAAGAAGAGAAAAGGTTAAGAGCAAAGGTTCGTTGATTTATCTATTTGTTTTGACTCATAGACCATTTCACAGATCCCCAATATCCATGAAATATAAAGGTTAAGAGCAAAGCTTACCCTGCTAGTAGGTATACAATCAGTCATACAGTTGGAAGGACATAAAAGGCAAATCTTAACTTGATTTGAATTAAGTATATCCTAAATGATGCATCCTTTGACTGTTCAGCAAGGAACTTTGAGAATGTTACAATAAAGCACAAACACTGGATATCTGTCTTGCTCAAAACCAGCGTGTCCACAGGTCTGACTATACAGGCCAGAGTCTCACAAATTCAAAATTTGATTTGTGGTACAAGAGGAAGACAAGATCACCACTGAATACATGTATACTTGCTAGCATCTCTTAGGACACAAGCCTGTTTGTAGGGTCCCAATGTAGCAACCAGAACATAATATATGATCTGCAGTTAATATATGGCACAGTTACCTAAATATTTTCATCCACAGAGATCATGTAAATCCACTCCTAGAAATGCTTGGTTGTTACCTGTATACTTGTAGGAAGTATGATATCATTGTGCAGAATATTAGCACGCCCTCTCTGAACGGCGCAGATCCATACACCATCTCATATAGAAGAATTCCTGATCCAGCAAACATATTGTTGTAATTAAAACACAGTCTGAAACTGGAACAATACAACCTGTGTTTCTATGCTGGAGTGAACAGAGCGCAGGTACCTGTGTTTCAGATATATTTTTTGGTTTTTATATCACAAGCCCTATGTTCTATGTTTAGAAAAAGGGAATCAATCTTCTATTTTGATGCTGTTGTGGATCCATGCAAGTGCATAAAAAGCAGTCCCTAATGTCAAGTTCTGACTTCAGCATGTAGGCTATTTTTCCAAATTTGAGTCCCTAATTGCAACCCATAGGAATTCAACCACCACTGAGTTGCAGTAGAATCAATGATTAGGCTGTGAATAATCTGTAAACATGATATACCAGTTAAGAAAACACTTTAGCATAGAAGTTTATAAGGTCAATATGAAAGCCCCAACTAAGTGACCAGATAACTATTTGGCCTTTTGGTCAAGAGTGCTAAGCATCAATGATTTTTCAAAAATGAAATAAACCATATATAAACAAATCTAACATACATGTTCCATTATCCGCTAGTCATTTGCATGAAGAGTGGAACCCAATCTAGTCGAATAAACGAAATCTTTTATTGTTATAATATTTTCTGCTGTCATAATAGTTTGAGTTGATTCTGTAACAAAATAAAGTCTCTCCTAGTCATCTATATATCGACACTGCTATTCTTATTCGCTGTGACATTATTTCCAGTGAGTAGGATTTACATCTCGGCAGAGTCTTAACCTCTACAAAACACAATGGAAACTTATCGATTCGTAGCCTTATTTCCACCGAGTAGATTTACATCTTGGTAGCAACATCTACAAAATTCACAAGCTATCAGCAAAAATTCAGAGTCCTTCACACGAGTAGTCTTCTCAGCATTTACCTGTAATTGAAGTCCAGGATTTATGAGTATGGATAACAAATTAACAATAACTATTGTTCGGAAGATGACTGGCATTTCATGCATGCATAGAAAAAAATATAGGAAATAAGAATCTGATACAGCAAGTGACCATTTGATCAGCATTAAATGAACTTCTGGATAACAGACATGCTTATTTCGTTATTGCACTAAAACTCTAATAGTACACACATACAGCTCAAATTAATCATAGCAGTTGTGCTCGCCATGGAGGACAGATTATGCGGTTGTATTCTTTAAAGCAGCATGAGATAATAAATCTGTCCAGCTGACTGCATAATCTTAGTTCTTTTGTTTCGAATAACCTCACTTTAACCCTACAAGACAAAATAACTTACTTCTTCCATTCCAAATTATAGATCATTTTCTTTGTCCTAAGTCAAATTTCTATTTTTGACCAATTTTTTATCGTACCAAATAAATGCACCATCAAGACACTTTATGATGGATTTAATGAAACTAATCTGATGTTAGATATGTTGGTGTTTTTTTTCCTATAAACTTAGTCAAAGTCAGATAAGTTTAACTTATGACAATGCTAAATTGAACCTATAATTTGGAACGGAAGGAGTATTTGATCGTTGAAAGACTCATGAGTCACAAGAAGCAGCTTAATGTGGCACAATCTCATTCCACCCATCAGATATTGCTATTAGCAGGCAAATCACAAACATGGAGTGGCAACTGTTGGAGTTAACATAAAGTGAGGGGGATGTGCATGTGCAAAATAACTTCCGTCTCTCGTGCATAACTTGAAAGAAAAATCAACTCTAAGAACTCATCCATGATAATTGGTGAGTTAGCCATAACTTCATTTCACATTAACGTAAATCCTGCAGGCATACAGAAGTTTAATATTTCATAGAACCATTAGGCATTTATTTCCCTGTAGGTGTTCACAAGCCACAGAAGACAGAACTTCAGTTTTCTCCAAACTGCTCAGAGAGGAACCAAACTACCACATCATAGAATGAAAAGAGAAGATATGTTCACACTTCACACAAACTTGGGGGAGTTCTTGGGATAGCCATTTGATCGCATGCCCTTACTAGCTTATTTTGGACCAAGACATACCATAGACACAAACACAAAAGAATACAGAGCAAAAGCATGCTAAAGAAATTTCTCAACTATTTTAAACTGGCAAGGAAAGTTTTGTTACCTAGTTCATAGGTCAATTTTATGCTCATACAGATCACTTGCAACTGCACTCTGATTGCACTTTGAAACTACTCCCTCAAGATCGATAGGCGTATTTGAAACAAACACAAGCGGAGGCTTCTTTCTTGGAACAGGCAGTAGCTCATTCTTGCCCTCCAGTATGCCTAGGACTGTCCTCATGACAGGTCTCATTTCTGAAAACGGGTTCACACAGCTCAAACCTAGAAGTAGCAGCCTCATCATTTGCTCATTGTCATACTGTCCACTAAGCAATGGATCTGCAGCATCCAGAAGCTTGCCTTTCGAGTGCAAACTCCAAACCCAATCAACAACATTCAGCATGTTCATACTGCCAGGTGCTTCCCTCTCTATTGGCCGCTTGCCTGTGCACATCTCCAGCAGCACAACCCCATAGCTGTAGACATCGCTCTTTTCGGTAGCTTTACCCATCTGGAGGTACTCAGGTGCGAGGTAACCAAAAGTCCCTGCTGCCAAGGTCGAGCGAGGACTCGTGTCATGATCCTTTAGCCTCGCAAGCCCAAAATCTCCCAACCTCGGACTAAAACATGAGTCGAGAAGTATGTTACTGCACTTTATATCCCTGTGGATCACCTGCTTGTCATGTCCTTCATGTAGGTATGCCACTGCAGAGGCGATGCCGACAGCCACATTGTACCGCCGAGACCAGTTGAGGACGACACAGCGCTCCGCGCCTGAGCAAGGGTGGAGAGCCTCATCTAGGCTGCCGTTTGGCAAGAACTCATAGATAAGCAGCAGCTCGTCCCTCTCCGCGCACCATCCTTGGAGCCGAACCAGGTTGGGGTGCTTCAGGCCAGCGATTATGCTGAGCTCGGCACTGAACTCCTTGTAGCTCTCCCCGGATTGCTTCGACCTCTTGACGGCGTAGGTGGCCCCAGAATGTGGGCACACGGCCTTGTACACTGTGCCGAAACCGCCGCTGCCCACCACCATAGAGGGATCGAATCCCTTTGTAGCCGAGACGAGATCTTGGTACATGAACTGCCTCGGTTTGCCTGTCCCAACTCCCTCGGTAACCGCCGCAGTGCTCCGCCTCCACTTTTTCAGAGACATTGCTACAAGCACCGTGACTGCAGCAACGAACAGAATGGGCAAGGGGATGGCAAGCCCCAGCAGTAGTACCAGTTTCCTGCGGCGCCCATGGTCCTCCTTGAGGGCGGTGGTGACGGTGACCGCGGGCGAGCTCGCGCGGACGCTGTCGGAGTCGGCCACGCCGTGCGCGGGGCGGGACCGGGACCCCGGGTCGATGGTCGGCAGCCCGGACGCGAGGAAGGTCCAGCTCTGGAGGACGAAGCCGCCGCCGTCGCCGCCGGTCGCGTTGCCCGACGACGACGAGACCTCGATGGCGACGAACATGAAGCTGGCGAAGCGGGCGCCGAGGCGCGACGCGTCGGCGGCCAGCGCGGGCGTCCGGGGCCGCACGCTCGCGTGGCCGAGGAACACCCGGAGCCGCGGCGGGTGCGCGTCGTAGAGGACCCATGCGCGGACCCCGGCGCCGCTGCGCAGGTCCACGGTGGCGTTCGCGGCGAGCTCGGCGCCGGCGGAGGACGCGGAGACGCGGGCCCTGCGCGCGTCCAGCGTGACCTCGAGCGGCAGGGACCTGTTGGCGGCGGTCGTGAGCGGGTCGGGGATGAGGAGGAAGGAGAGGCGCGCGCCGGCGGGGCGCGCGGGCGCGGCCGCGGAGAGGAGGAAGGAGGTGGAGAAGGAGGCGTTGGGCGCGAAGGGGAGCGGGAAGAGCGCGTGCGAGTAGGGCGGTGGGAGGAAGACGGCGTCGGCGCGGAGAGAGGCCCCGCCGAGGAGGGTGAGGTTGCGGGGTGAGAAGGGCGGGAAGGAGAAGGAGACGGGGGACTCCGCCGCCTTGGAGGAGGGTGCGAGGAGGAGGAGGAGGAGGAGAGAGGTTGTTGGAGCCATGGGAGGGAGCGGGAGGGAGGGAGGGAAGGAGAGGGGCGCGGCCCTGCTGGAAAATTTGACGGGTGCCACGGTCTGCAGCTACAGAGGAGAGGCTCGCCGGGCAACTTCGCTTGATCTCTCCCATAGTCCCATTCTAGTTTACGAGCTTCGGGCTTTCTTTGTGCAAACGGTAGCTTTTCTCACTGACCACCTCTTTTTTTCTCTCTCCACTCTTTCCACTCTTTGAAGTTCTGTCGCAATTCTCGCGCCGAGCGTCACCAGCTTATCTATCTTGTCGTCTATTTTTAAAACTTTATTTTATCTACAGTGCGTAAACAATATTTTGCAGATCCATATACAAATTATATAGAAATGGCTCCTCTTTTGTCCGCAAAAATCATAGCCATGACCAAGAGTGTAATGTCATGTACTTCAAAACTCTTTATGAAAAGAGTTTAAACTCACGTATGTTTTTTTACTTTAAATCAATAAATGCTTGCTTTTATAAAAAAACTTATTTAAAAATACTGCATTACTATTGTACTAGTACGTGCCATTAAGGGGGGGGGGGGGTTTGAGAGATGAGCTATTAATCTATTAAGCCAGCGAACAAATGGCCAGATGTCTAGGTATTAAGCTGCTTATATATACAAGGTGATGATAGCTTTTCATATATATTCATACAAGGTGATGATAGCTTTTCATATATATTCATATTGGTGGAGATTAATCGTATCATATAAAATCCTTGGTCTCTTTGGATTAGGCTAGTTATACAAAGGCTCAAACCCCAACAAAACTGACGCCTATTTTTATTTTAACGAAAATGTGTGCTCGAAACATTTTCTTTGATTTTTCTCTTCCAAAATATGAATATAGCTGCCATTCTTTGTCCAAAGAAAGTAGAATACCCATTGTGCAGCAGACCAGGTAAAAAAATGTCTATAGCATAAAACGACACTGTAGCACTACTATAGACAGAAAAAAGTTTGAAATAGGCAAGGTAAATAGGCAAACTGCTGGAGACGGTCTTACCTTTCAACTTCAACAAGGTTCAGTTCTATCTGGTTGTTTGTGTCCTTAATCTTCTCGCAACAACGTACCGTCATATATAAGACCATCTACCATAAATAACACAAGACCTAAGACCAATTGCACAGTAAAAGCAGTGGCAGGACATGAGAGAGGTTTTCAGATGATATTAGCTTCTTTACTTCATACAAATTCTGGGCTTAAAAATATATGGTTTTGCTAACATCTTGAATCTAACGATTTGAATTATTTGCTATGAGAAAAGTGTATAGTTCATCCTAGCAAATTGTATTGGAATGTAGCAACCAAGGTACATATGAAAAACTTAGCAACGAAGTACAATAATAGATTCATATACCCGGATATATGCTCCTTCGGTCTTTGTATAGGTTGACGAGAAAGCGCAATTTTCTAACAAGTTGTTCAAATCATTTGTCTTTGTATGTTATAATACAGGAGTATTATATATACCTGTCATTATCATTATAACGCAAATAAATCACGTGGCTAAAAATAGACGGCTGAGATTCACCAATCCGCCGCCTCGGTTCCCCTCTTGAACCCTAGAAACCAACCTCCCGGTCCCTCTTCGGCTCTTCCCGCCGTCCTCGCCCGCCCCTCCCCCGCCACTTCACCGCCGCCATGGGCCGCAAGCTTCTCGCCGAGCAAGCGGAAGCGCCCAGGAGCGGCAAGAAGGAGAAGAAGAGCAAGAAGGACAAGAAGCGGAAGCTGGCGGCCGAGGCCGAGCAGGCGGCGGCGGCGACGGCAACGGAGGAGGTCACGAAGGGCAGCAAGAAGAAGCGGGTCGAGGATGGGCCTGGCGACAGAGGGGAGGCGGAGAACGGCGCGGAGAAGACCGTGGCGGTGACCGGGAAGGGCTTCGAGGATCCCAAGTACGCGCCGCTGCGGACGTTCTCTGCTGCCGAGCTGCCGTCCCAGGTGCTCGACTGCTGCAGCGGGTTCGCACGGCCGTCACCCATCCAGGCGCACGCCTGGCCTTTCCTCCTTGACGGCCGCGACTTCATCGGCATCGCCGCCACAGGATCCGGTAACGCAAAATTGTTTGATTTCTGCTTTCTGCTCGGTTATCCATTTGTCCCTACGTGTTCAAATTCTCGATGAACTTGTTGCTTTGCGTGATGCCAGGGAAGACAATTGCCTTTGGCGTGCCGGCGCTGATGCACATTAGGAAGAAGGTAGAGGGGAAAGCTGGCAAGAAGAAGGCCGTGCCCCGGTGCCTCGTACTGTCACCAACGAGGGAGCTTGCTCAGCAGGTAAGCCAGCAATATTGTGGTCCACAACATTGTTTCTATAATTATATATTCGAGCAAGGCATGCAAATTTTGAATGCCGGTTGATTGCTATGGGTTAAACTTAAGCAATAACTTCTTTAAGTTGGATTTTCAAGCAGAACAACAGCAGTTGTACTCATAGGTGACATGGCAACATACATGCTTCTAGTGTCGATATTCATGCTGTTAATTTATTGAAGGATGAATCTCTGAGGCTCCTCTTATTTGGCATTCCTTCTCGTTACGGACGTTCATTTCTAGTTGTTTTGCAAGCTTATGCTGCTGTTTGAAGTTGTAGCATGAACTTACTGGCTATTCTGCCTTTCATTTTCTCCAAAAAGCTTCTGGTGTATGTAGCCTAAAGAAAATCCTAGGAAAGAGGACCACAGATGCCTTCTATTTTTATCTACAAATGCATGTGTTATATCTTGTGTTTATATAGTAATTGTAACCTCCCGGGTCTGAAGAAAGCAATATGGTTGAATGCAAACATTCAATAATTATTTACACATTTCTGTATTGTGTCAGATTGCAGATGTTCTTAGTGAGGCTGGTGCACCATGTGGGATAAATTCAGTTTGCCTTTATGGTGGAACTTCAAAGGGACCCCAAATATCTGCCCTTAAATCTGGAGTGGTAAGATAACACCGATTTATCTTTTGCTTGCCCACGATTCTCAATATTGATTATGTTCTGAACTGCTGATATTGTACCCAATCACTACTGCAACACATCTTTTTCCTCACGAGTTCCACTTAATGAAAAACTACAAATGCTTGTTTACTATACAGGACATGTAACTATGCCTTGGTCTATTCAGTATTTGGCACTTTTGTTGCCTGACCCTCTATTGATTTTTTTTTGGGTTTTGTGCTTTCAGGATATAGTCATAGGAACTCCTGGTCGTATGAAGGACCTTATTGAAATGGGTGTTTGTTGTCTTAATGAGGTTTCATTTGTGGTAAGTTAGTTGTGCCTTTCATTGCGCTGTTCTTCTTGTCTATGAATTTTGGTGTGTACATTTCTCCAGTCACGAATATTTGGTGTTCTGGAAACCAACTGGATCAGCTAGTTGCAACTTTTATCACTATCCTTTTGTTCTTTAGTTCTTTTGTATTTTATATTCTAAATCTGAGCAAGTCAGACCTTATAATGTTTGGCAATTGATATGCTACAACTATGTAAATTGGCTGTATGAAATCTGTATTACTCCATGTCCCAGAATGCAGCTAGTTTTAGCATTCAGAATTTGTCCCATGGTGTATCTGTTTTTGTGTTCGCAGTGGTACTTTAAGCCATAAAGTGATAAAGTGATGAAAATGCCCCTCTGCAACCTGCACACTTTACGCTTAAAAATCTCCAAACCTTATCCTCTCCTGTGTTTTGTGTTTCTCTCCCCTAAGGTCTCCCATATTCTTTTGCATGCAGTGTGTGCTGTTGAATGCCCACCCTCGTAGACCCAAGTCATTACTTGCCTCCACCACCATTGATATCACATACTTTATTCTTTTTTTGGCAACGATGTGGAATTTGTCCTTGTTGAAAAACTGGTTGTTGTCTTGTTGCCCTACAGCCCTAGTGCTATTTACGTAGTTGGGTCTGGGTCGTGGCTTTGGAGTTGGGTGTTGACCCATGTTGTTGGCTTGCTGAGCTTTGAAAAAGGTCATTCTGTGGATAGACTCTCAAAAAATTGTTCCAATGTTAAGGGGGCATGGCCCCTGCTGGCACCCCCTGGTTCTACCGATGTCTTGAAACACCCTTACCTTATGTAATACTTATTTTTCCTGCTTGTTTTGTTTCTTTTTTTGCTCTTTTATCCCTCCCTTCTCATTCTGTTTTCTGCTGTGTTGTGTTGTTATCTTTATTTCTTGAAATAATGATGGGCAGTTCTCCTGCTGGTTCGAAATAATTCTTATGTATTACTTGCTTACAGTATAGCTTGTATGTAGTTGTACTGTGTTCATGTGTACTTTTCTGATTAAAAATTGCTTTATGTTTTAGTCTACCTTTTGAAACTTTGTACCAAACAGTATATATTATCATCTACATACCCACATAATACTAAGCAAAGACTACTTACTATCATCTGTGCTATTACTTCAAGGCATCTCAGTTCCTGAAATGTTTGAACTTTGAAGCACGAAACATGCTTAGCCAGAAAAGCAAGTGCACCATTCAGCTTTAGATGGCTTATGAACATGTATGTTCTGCTTGCTTTTGCTTGTTTTTGTCAAATAACTTTTATGCGATACAGTGCAGTTAACAAAGGCACACAGTATTCAGTGAGAGGCTGAGAGCTTGTGGCGCCATTGAGCTGTTTTGTATGGTTCGTGAGATGACTAAATAGATACTGTATGATATGAGGAACCATCTATTGAGAACGGTGCTTGAATTTTCCTTTAACCTGGGCATAGCATTCCTATCAACTCTCTGTGTAGTGTGGCACAAACTCTTAGGTGTCATTCACTCATTTGGTCCGGCATTTTAAACCTCAAGGAAATTACCCAATAGAATTCACATAAATAGTCACAGGTTAGTTGAATATGGCTTTTCCCACAGCCATTGCATCCCTATCTAATTGTGTAGCTTGGCACACACTATTAGTGTCATTTTGTGTTTCCCTTTCAACCTCGAGGAACTGCCTGATAGAATTCACATAAATAGCAAAATACTAGTTGAATATGACTTTTCCCACAGCCATTCCTTCCCATTTTCTTTACCTTATCCCTCTTTCAGTTTTGTTCAGGGATCCAGTGAACATGTGGTGGTCAAGATAAAAAATAGTAGTAAAACTGATTAGCATAATTTCTGGCATCTCTTGATCACCTTAAATATTTATTGACACTGCTGCTGTGCTTGCACTTTCATTCTTATGCTTTAATGATAATGATTAATCATTACCTTTAGTTCTGTTGCTTTTGGCCTTATTTGTTGCGATGTAGGTTCTTTAACAAAGACTTTTCTTGCATAGGTTCTAGATGAAGCAGATAGAATGCTGGATTTGGGTTTTGAACCTGAAGTCAGGGCAATTTTGAGCCAAACGTCATCTGGTTTGTATCCATATTCCATGCTTTCTCTTCCTCTACTCATGCTCATTTCAGTATCAGGTTCTGAGCAAGCCTGCTAATAAGTTGATAGCCTACTGGTCAGGTCAGAATAGAATAAATAGTAAACACCACCAACAAAGCTGTTTTCAGTAAATAATAAGCAGGAAAAAGAATTCATGTTAGGATTCTTTTGTACTGTGCTTGTGAGGTTTTGCCGGATTTAAAAGCTGGAAAGAGTTGTGCAGGTGACACAGTTTTTTTTTTGTCACTAAGAAATCTTATTGACATTCTATGTAATGCAATATGTGCAACTTGGCCTTTGTGGAATACATAAGAGGAGGAATTATTATGGTTATTTGAACAGTCCCTTTTTATTTTATTCTATTTATGTGTGTTACTCGTATGAATCTATCCTCCTGCACCCTCGATCTCAAGTATTATGTTTTATGTATGATTCGTAATTATGTTATTTCTCACGCAGCACGCCAGATGGTTATGTTCAGTGCAACTTGGCCTCTTGCTGTCCACAAGCTAGCCCAAGAGTTTATGGATCCACATCCAATAAAGGTTAGTAGGTTATGCATTTCTTGTTTGTTTTTGTTTCCAAAGTACCTGAATTCTTGTGCTTGACACTGACAGTCTGTTCAACATCTCTCACTGCAGGTTGTTATTGGATCAGAAGATCTTGCAGCTAATCATGATGTAATGCAAATTGTTGAAGTGTTGGATGATAGATCACGGGATTCAAGATTGCTTGCCTTGCTTGACAAATACCATCAAGCACAAAGGTAGATATCTGTCTAGTTCCACTTGCTGCTGTATTTGTCTATGTCAGATACATTTCTTTAAGGCACAGTTTCCAACTGGTACACTGGGAGCTAAGCATCAGGGTTGGTAATAGATTGATGCAAATCTTGATAATATAATTCCATGCAAGCTGGCTGCAGATGGAGGAAACTATTCCAACTCCGATAGGACTAGAACTACTATTACAGAAGTATAATGTTTTACCAATGCTGCTTCCTCTAGATTAGCATCTTAGATTTTGCAAGTCCCTTTCCTTGTTTGCATGTCAGACTACAACATTCTCAGATGGGTTATTTTGTTCTTCATTACTCTACCAATCTTCACACTATTACTGTTCTATTATTGCACCATAATTTTTTGGCACAGTTTTTGTTTGATCTTCTTTATTGTTGGAGCCGTATTAATACTCAATCTGAGTTGTATTCATGTCCAATGTAACAGCAACAGGGTTTTGGTTTTTGTGCTGTACAAGAAAGAAGCTGCACGAGTGGAAACAATGCTTCAGAGAAGGTAGCAGATTTTTTTTTCATCTCTTTAATTCAATCTCTGCACAATTTTTCTCTCCATATTTTTAATCAATATATATGTTCTTAAAGGGGATGGAAGGCTGTTTCGGTCCATGGAGACAAAGCTCAGCATGATAGAACCAAAGCTTTATCTTTATTTAAAGAAGGGAACTGCCCTTTAATGGTGAGCCATTTCTATCACTTTCATATAATTGATTCAGGCCTGATAGTTCAATTGTAAATGTGTATGGACTTTTTATCTATGGTTTGTTGTTTAGTTAATGAGCTAGGCTTGAATGTATCAATATATCTCATATCTGGGGGCATTTTTGGTTTCTTTTCCCAAACTTGCTCAGCAGACACATCAGCCTTGCAAGGCAAGGTTGGGCCAGACAAATCTTGCTAGAGGAGGTGAAGCATGACTTGATATTGCGTTGTAATTCTGTGGTAGAAAGTTTAGAGCAGCGAAAAGGCTCCTTTTGGATATCAACAAGTTATCCCACTCTTGGATTCTCATTTTCTCTTTAGAGATTAATTTTGTAAATATTTCGGTCAGTGCTTCAAAACATTCAAGAAACATAGTGCTAGTTGTAAGGCATTTTTTAATTACTATTGTTATATGAAAACTAGAAACTACTTTACATCAACACAGTGCCAGCACTATATGAGTTATCTTCTTGCTCCTATGGTAAAACCGTTGTATTTTTGTTGTAACCTGAGGTGAATCTGGGGTTTCTGATTTTTTTTATTTTTGCATCTACGGTTTTCCAGCTTACGACCAGGACCAATTATTTTGCATCTAACACTATTCTGTCAAGCTTTCTCTTATTCATTTTACTGTTTAGAAAACAAACTTGTGTTCTGTTCGTATGCTCATTATTTTGTAATACATGCAGATTGCTACAGATGTTGCTTCACGTGGACTTGATATTCCTGATGTTGAAGTGGTCATTAATTATAGCTATCCTTTGACTACTGAGGATTACGTCCACAGGATAGGAAGGACTGGTCGTGCTGGCAAGAAAGGTGTTGCACATACCTTTTTCACTCAAGAGAACAAGGTACTCGAGTCATTATACACTTTTTGCACTTATCGACTTCAGTTGTTGATGTTATGTTAATTTAATTTTATTTACAGGCACTTGCTGGTGAACTTGTGAATGTTTTGCGGGAGGCTGGTCAGGTTGTTCCTCCAGCCCTTATGAAATTTGGCACACATGTCAAGAAAAAGGTTTGTCTATAGCTAATTTTTTGTTTGAAGTTATCTTTTTTTCTTAGTTATAGTCCATATCTGATTGTGTAGGTATGTATGTCTACCAATGTCAGTAACTGTACAGAAATAAGCTTATTTTAAGATACACATACTTAGAATACATGCTCAAGAAATAACTTTGATGATTTTGTCCCATCTAGCTCTAGAGCTTTTGTGCAGTTGCAAGTACTGCAAATGTGTGGAAATTGGTGGTTGCATTTGTAAAAGGCCTATAGATTTTTTGTAAAAGTCAACCTTTCAAATCCTTTGACTAATACTTGATTCAAATCCACAAATTTTTAGTGTATGCATGTTATATATTTGGATTCATATTCAAAAGCACATTAATACGATGATAGTTTTGTATTTGTTGAAGACATATTTTAGAAAAAAAATGGATGGTCAAAGTTCCGCTTTAAAGACTATGTCAAAAATCTATAGGCCATATTTTTTTTGGTATGGGAGTGAGTGTATGCTTAAAACGTTTTTAAAAACTATCTATTAAAAAGGATAGAAAATGTCTCTTCAAAATTTAAGAACAAAACCAGATTTTAGAGACATTGAATATACAAATACTTACTTCCTGCGTTTCACTATGTTTGTCCATAATATACAATGCTAGTGAAATGGAGGTGTCGAACAGTGATTTCATTTATAAATGATCTTTACCCGTTACAATTTTGCAGGAATCTAAAATATATGGATCTCACTTCAAGGAAATCACAGCTGATGCTCCTAAATCCACGAAGATCACATTCGGTGACTCTGATGAGGACTAGACTAACATCTTGATCTTTCATCCTTATGAAACCTATTTATCTCTATTGACGATTGCTATGGATGTCGTTGAACGAGGCATCCACAAGCTGATTGCCGTGGTCCTTGGATTATTAATGTGGCTATAGGCAACCTCAAGTATAGCTCATAGTATCATCCTTGTTTTAGGTTTAGTTTATTATGAACAACATTCTGCTTATTTTTCTCCTTGTATACCTCTGCATTTTGTTGACTTGTTATTTGTTAATGTACCTAACCTCTAAGTGGATTCTGTTATATTAAGGATAAAACAATTAAGAAATTAATGATTTTATCGGAACACTGTTTTAAAACTCAAAAGCCCCTTAGGTGCTAGGGAGGCAGACTAGTCGTTTGTACTTTTTTATGGATGGTTATAGTATTGCTATGATGAACACAGAAAATTCAGCATATTAATAAAATTCAGCATATTAATACTAAAAGAATTGATGTTACTTTCTCTGTTTACAAATGTATGGCGCGATTGATTTTTTCCTACAACTTCAACCATTCTTCTTATTCAAAAAATTTAAAAGCTGACATTTATTTTTGTTATGATTTGTTTTCACTAAAAATAGTTTAAGTATTAGTGGTTTTTATATGTTAGATTAAACTTTTTGAATAAAATGAATAATCAAATTGTACTGTGTCAATGAGGTGACAAGGGAAGCTGTGCACCTCGGCCTAGGACCTATGCCCCTCCACTTAGAACCTATGCCTAGATAAAATGCATTTGTGATGGTTTGTAGAACATATAATCCCTTGACATACGCTTGCCATCATTATCCAAATGCATCCATCTCATCATGTGGATAGGATCAAAGCATGCACCATATTGTATAAGCGTTCAATGCGTGAAGAGATCACATTTAGCTAAGGTTGACCATAGATTCATGTGCCTCGAAATAACTAGATACAGACTTAAAAAAAGATAGCAACAACTTCACACAAAATTTGCAGCCCGTGTTGACCGTAGATCTGTATATCTTGAATGTGATGTATGAATTCAAAACATGTCTGAGGACAATATAATTGTGCATACCAATGACGTGATGATGTGAACCATTGCAATACTTGTCCTAGGACATCAATATTTGCATGTCAAGCTAACTTGATTCAAATTGTAAATGGACATTGATCGCAAAATGGAGTTCCATCTTTAATTAGCGCAAATGGCCATCACTCCAATTGGAACCCTGTTATTGCAGGAACGAAGTAACGAAGCATGAATTTACCTTCACAAACCACAAATGCGCCATCTACTTTGCTTCTGGCCCTAACTATGGGTTCAGGGGCCAGTTGGTTGCCGTTCACTTTGGTGTCCATGTCTATGACTACTTCGTCCTTGCCAATATGATCCTCACTGCCACCTTTGATGTCTATTTCGACCTCATCAACAGTGGCTTTGTCGTCTACTATGCCTCATGCCTCAATCATTCTACTTTGGGTCAAGTAGCTTGATGTTAGCTTTGTCCTCCACATCTACAGCTGTATTGTCCACCATTTTAGTTTGGTCCAACAGGCTCGCTATCAGCTTTGATGCCTACTTTGACCTCGCCAATGATGGCCTCATCAACAACTTCACCTTCATCGTTCTACTACATTTTCGAGGGGTTTGCTATCACCTTCAAATCCTACTTCGGCCTAAGGAGTTCGTTATCTACTTCGACTGCAACGACTACGTATCTCAACTTATAAGATCACTTTATCTACTTCAACCACGAGTGAATTGATTTGAACAAGGGTACATGATCTTCCATCAGGTGAATGCAAGTCTCGGTTTGCTGGAGATTTAATGTAAAAAAATTGTCTTATGATCAACATGATTCGAACCTAGCAATATAATGAAAACACTAAGGACTTCTCTAGTTCTCAACTGTTTGCAACATAGTTGACCTTGCCAAGAAGGCTGATCCCTATACGCAAATCAAGAACACATGTAATAACAAGGACGAATACAAATGGACACGGAGAAAAGAATAAGCACTCAAAGTTAGGGTCTCATATGAAAAAAACTATTTAAAGACGAATTAATCTAAGAAAAACCCCATCTTCTCTAATGGTTGTTATTGATTATATACATGAGAGGTGGCTAGGGAATGACCAAGAGGATGCCCAAGCAACATTAGGTCGCACAAGGCCTTTGTGGTACAAAAACAGGTGTTACAAGAAATTGGTAGATTCTAGATGCTATCTTGTTCTGATGATCCATGTCGACTTTGAAGGAAATTTTAGGTGGGACCTATTGTGTTGGAATGTTTTGCTCCTCTAATATTCGTGCATATGTCCGAAAATGGAGTGTGTACGTGACATGGGCATCGATTTTAGCATGATATGTTCGTAGATTCCAAGATGGACTTGCCAAATTAATCGGGCTTAAACCCCAATTGGGTTTGGAACGTTAGGAGTTGTACTTTGGCCATGTCTATATTAGGCTTGGTCACCTTACAAGATCATGAGGACCAACAAAGAGAAGGGTAAGGAGTGGCACACTAGAGAACCACTCTATGCTAGGGATGAGTTTTACCTCGCTTATGTGAGTGATATTTCGTTCAAGGTGTTGATGTGACCTTCAGTCATACCTTGGCTTATACTAACTGCCCCTTGATGCAATGTCTCCATAGAGATCTAGAGCAAAAATCTTAAGAAGAATTCAAAATCTAGTACTAAAGAAGTAAGTGGAGATTGGCATGAAGAACACTGTACTTAGTTACGTCATGTTAACTTCTGTCTAGACTTCAGTCTCGTATGTGCACTTTTCTCCATAATCCTTTTGCTCACAGGGTTTTTAGTGCGCCACACTAGATGGTGGTCCTTCCTTGCACTTAGAGATATGAGTTGTACTTGGCCTCTTTAATTATGTACTTTTTGTATGTCAGCAATGGTTGTCTTGCATGTCTCCAACTAAAGTAAAGGAAACAATATTTTCATCTATTCACTCATTCAATCAGATTTAGAAACTCAAACATAGCTATATCTTAGGACAAATTTGAACTCTAAACGTAGTTATATTCTAGGATAGAGGGATTAGTATTAGGTTTTGTCCTAATAGCCAAAACCTAATAGCTGAGTGTCTACTACTAGGAATGGGCCTTAGCTAGCGACCATATATGTAAAATAGGCTTAGCCTATTAGAGGCCCAAAGATCTATAAATAAATTTTGACCCCATTAGAGAAAAACACCAGCTCCACTGCATAACAGCATATGTAAGAAGCCCAACTGGAGAACTCTTAGCCATCTAGTACGTACTGGTTGTTCTCACTCTACTCTATTTTTTCCCATTTGGGCTCGTTCTCAACGTGCTTATAGAGACTAAATTAAAGTTATTATTAAACATTAATAGTAAAATAAGCGAAGTTGTGAAGTTTGGAATAAAACCATTTGGTCATGTACTTATTCTCACTTAAATAAATTACTTAACTGACGTCATATAAATCAAATTTGTTTCTCATCGGACGACTGATTTTTGGTTGTGTCGGTCGGATTTTTAGGCTGTGTGATGGAGATCCGACAGAATGTGTTAGATTACTGTGTGTTTTTTCAGTCTGTGTTGACTGATGCATTAGTTTGCATCAATCCCACCTTCTAGCCGTTATATGCAAATTGTACGGTTGTTTGCCTTGAACAAAATGACGGATGGAGCGATATATTTCAGTCATACGATGGGAGACACTCACGTTTTAATTTTATTGATGTATATTTGTACACCAATGTGTATGTGGTCGATCGATGCCCCTGCCGTTAGCGGTATTGCTTGACTTGACCACTATAACAGCAAGCTAGTGCAGACTGTGTAGTAGTGGTAGTTCTTGAAGATTAATTGGTGGACTTTGGTGGATTTGGCCATCTAGGGTTAGAGAAAGGGAACTCTGAAGGAAGAATAGAGTTTGAGTTGCTGCCTCACTCCTCTGCTTCCCGATCCTTCTCTCGTATTTATCTTCTCCACTTTTTAGTTCAGTCCTTTACATATATATTATTTACACACACCAACACTCCCCCTCAAGATGGGGCAAACACATCATATAGACCCATCTTGCTACAGAATGAAGAAAAAGACTTTTCAAGCAGCCCTTTTGTTACAACATCCGCTACTTGGCTAGCAGAATTCACATATGGCCAAATCTATAACCCTTTTGGGTAAGTGAATAGCCAACAAACACACATTTGATTGCATGGGGATCAAGTTTCTCAACATTATTTCTATAATCATGAACAAAGCACACACATCCAAACACCTTTCAGGAGACAACAAATTCATTTGATTTCAAAAGTAATTCAGCTGGAGATTTGTTATCAAGAACTCGAAGAGGCATCCGATTAATTAAATATGATGCGATCTTCACAGCTTCTCCCCAAAGAAACTTAGGAACATTCATTGTAAACATTAGAGAATGAGCAACTTCGAGCAAATGCCTATTTTTTCGTTCAGCAACACTGTTTTGCTCTGGAGTGTTAACACAAGTCGTTTAATGTTCTATACCATTTGAGGCAAGGAACTATTCAAACTCTTGGTTAACATACTCTGTACCGTTGTCTGAACGCAAGACTTTAACCGTGTTGCCAAACTTATTTTTAATGAGAGCACACAAGTCTTTGAAAACACTAAAGACATCATTTTTGTGTTCCAATAAATAAAGCCAAGTATATCGACTAAACCCATCGATAAAAGTTACAAACCATCTATGCCCGGAAATTGAGTGCACCTCACATGGTCCCAAAACATCGGAGTGAATAACATCAAATGGTTTGTTGCTTCTCAACCCTAAACTAGGATAAGGAACCCTTGTATGTTTTGCAAATTCACATGCATCACATACAAGAGATTCCCTAGGGCGTACAATAAAATATTCGGATAAGTAGGAGACATAGAAGTAAAAGAGGGGTGTTCAAGCCTACGATGAAGTAACAATAATTCTTGACATGGAGACATCTTTGCTGCAAAAGGAACTTCATCACTCCCTTCATCAAGATAATAAAGTCCATTATGCATGGTCCCAGTCCCAAGAATTCTCCCTAACAGATAGAAGGTTAACAGAAAAATTGGGAACATGCAAAATAGGTGATAGGGATAAGGTTTTGGTGCACCGAACAGATCCACGCCCTGTTATAGGAGTCAAGGATCCATCAGCTACACGTACCTTATCCTTACCTGAACATGGAGCATAGGAAGTGAACAAATTGGGTGTTCCTGTCATATGGTTAGTGGCTCCAAAGTCAATAATTCAAGATTTAGGTGCATAAACTTGAACGTTTTGTATACCTTGGGAAGTAGCATGATAGTTGGAATCAATAGAGGAACCATGAGTGGAAGATGGCTCTTCAAAGAGTTTGAGTTTGGAATTGTATTTCTCAGGAGCTTGAGCATCTACCGCTAGAAGCTCCCTTTCGGATGCAGTATGATTTGCTTTATTCCGCTCGAACTCTCCATGGTTGTGTTTTTCCCTTTTTCCACCCTTGTGGAAATCCATGTAATTTAATGCACCTCTCAATCTTATGTCCCTTGCAGCCACAATGATCACATTTTATCACTTCCTTGTCCTTCATGGATAAAGCAGCACAGCATCAACCCCTCCATGAGCATCCATTGTGGGATGCCTTAGCCTAGTCTCCTCCTTGATAATACTGGAAATTATATCATCCAGGCTTGGCCACTCAGTCTTAGAGAAAATAAATTGGCGCCGAAGGTCAAACTCATCATTTAAACCATCAAGAAACAGTGTGATGTACAGCCATGTTAGTCTTATCAACCGGCTCAAATGGGTGATAGTAATGCAAATCTTTGTATAGCTTTTTTACCTCACCAGCATATTCTGTCACTGACCTTGAGCCTTGTTTTAAATGAGTCAACTCATGCATAATTCGAGTAGCCTGCATCTTATTAGACTTTCCAGCGAATTGATTTTCCAAGGATGACCATACTTCTGCAACTGTGGCAATAATTTCAACTTGCTCCTGGACTGTTGGTTCCATGGTACCCAAAACCATACAAGTACTCTATCATTTATTTGCTTATTCTGAGTACTCATCTCCTTTTTATTGCCACCTTCATTAGAGACTAACAGACCCTCATATCCATGTGAGCTTAAGATTAAACAAGCATGATGAGCCCAACTCACATAATTTTCTGGTCCCAGCAATTTAATTGGATTTGGTTCAAGAGCATACTTAACAACCTCTGCAACCCCCTTTGGCTGCTCCATCATTTTGGAAAAAATTTCATATAGCTTTTCTATGTCACTTGGCTGTGATTTTTCTGCACTATTGTCACCCATGACTACAACAAAGGTACGCCAAATCCAAGCTTGACTGAACGACCAGCACAATCACCAAATTAGTTTAGAGGAGAGTAGGAGAAACCTTGACTGAACTTGGAGAGATATATGCAGGTAGGCTTGCTGTAGCACCTCCAGTACAAACAGCACTATGGGCTGTCAATTTGTTTCAGGAAAAACAACTCACATGCAAGAATAGACTGGACCACCTGCCACAGGAGAAGAAAAATCCGCCTGGTTGTTCCCTCGCAGCAGATGTCGAGCAGGAGAACCACTGAAACAACCAGACAGCTAGCTTCGGCAACTCCGACGTAAGAGCAGACACACAGTAGCTACTGCGACAACTCCACAACACCCCCACCGCTTCCACCCCCCAAATAATCATCAAGGAGGGGGAAACAACAGGATTAACTTGCTCTTGATACCATCTTGAAGATTAATTGGTGGACTTTGGTGGATTTGGCCATCCAGGGTTAGAGAAAGGGAACTCAACAGAGAAGGAAGAACAGAGCTTGAGTTACTGCCTCACTCCTCTGCTTCCCGGCGGATCCATGGATTTGTGCCAATGGTGTCATCATCCGATCAACTATTAATGACAATCATAATTTCTAGTGAATTAATAACATAGAGTGCAGGTAAAGATACAGGTAAGTCAATATAGTTTTCATCATGTTTCGCTCCATTTTCTACACTTACCCCACTCATTTTTTATACATTCAACAAAAGGGAAAACATGGTGAAAACAATCATTTTTTTGCGCATTTTTTAATATTTTCCCACTTTATGCCATGATACCTTATTTAATATGCTGCTTACATCCTTAGTTTATTTAGTGGGAAATGTTTAGAATTGTGAATCGCTGGTGTTCCTTTGTGAATATGCCCTTGTATGCAGCGGGTGTTAAATGACTAAAGACTTATTTACGATTTATTTAGAAGTTATGCATTTTCTGACATGTTTTTGTTTGTGTTAGTTCGTCTTTGAAGACTGGGATATCGATCGAGTGGCCTACTTAGGAAGGACAAGAGATTGAAAACGATTTTAGGACTCCAGCATCTCAAGGCAAAACAATCCATTCATTTAGAATTCCATAGGAGTTCATAGGAAAATAAGTGTGGGCTCTAGTCTAATATTTCTTTCCTTTTGTGTCTTATGATTCCCATTTTCTTTCTGCGTAATATCTAAACATATATATGTTTTGTAACTTTTCTATGTTATATATTTCTATAGGATTTTAGCTGCACAGACATTTCAGCCATGTATTTTGAAAATCACGTGTTTGATCGAAAGAACTCTCGGTATGGTATCCACCAATGAGTCTTTGGCGGATGCTAAAAGCAAACACGTGATCTGAATAAATAATGAGACTTGGGCTGACGCCAATAGTGTCACAGAACAAAATACTCCATTGATCACAGCAAAGGCGTTGGTGTCCTGTGACACCACATCAAACCCTAGAGATTCGCCCCTTCATATTTATTTTCTTCACTTTTCAGTTCAATCCTCTATATATATATTATTTACACACACCAACAGTAGTGCTATTGTATTTTTCCGTAGTGCGCCGACATCACGATATGTGAGAGAGAACGACGACAATGCTGTTTGGTATGATCTTGGGAGCGGTAACGTTAGTGGGAGTAGATTTAACGGTTACCTGTTACATTGTAAAAGAAACTGTCATTTGTTTTTGTTTGGTTCATTTGTTTGGACGTAATCCACTTCTGTCACTGCGCGCACGGAGAGGGAGGCGTTCGTGGTGGGGCGGTAATCAGATTAACAGCGGAAGATATGTTGTAATGGCCGTATTTGATACCGCGTCAAGCGATCACGCTCCGACCAAACCAAACTAGAAAGGAGGTGATCTGATCCCACCATAAACCAATCAGGCCAACCCACTGTAAACTGATTATGGACAAAACGCTTGAACCAAAACACCACCCATATGTTTGGCAGGATCGCTTCTGGTGTTATAATTAGTTTTATCCTTTATAATATGCTTATGCTACTAATATGACATTTTAAATTCTATATGAACCATGTTGCATTGTTTTATAGTTTATAATGAACTATTAATATAATTTTTATAATTAATATATAGTTGCAACTTTTGAGTTTCACTGTTCCTTCCACGTTTGTACATCGTCAAAGTCAATATGTTTTGTATCCTTTCAAGATTATTTTTTTCTTCATACGGCACGCATGTGCATCTCTGCTGGTACATATATAAGCACTAGTTTTTCAGCTGGTGACCACAAACGGGCTGCGAACCAAGTGCTTTCCGTCCGACCAGGTAATGGATCCCCACATGGCGCCGCCCTTGGCCGCCGCGTCGTCGCTCTTGCCGGAGAAGCTCACCTGGAAGGACAGCTTCTTCACGGTCTTTGTGAACTGGAGCTTGCCGGGCGTGACCTTCACGTCCACGCCAGCGGGCGCGCTGACGGTGACGGTGTAGGTAGCCTCCTCCTGCGCTCCGACGTTGGTGACGGCCCGGGTCACCGTCCGGTTAGCAGTGCCGCCGCCGAGCCCCATGGTGACGGCGATGGACGGGTAGTTGAGGTCGGAGATGAGGTCCTTGCTCGCGTTGGCCGCGCAGCTGAACCCGGCGGGGAGGGAGGGGGCGATGAGCTTGATCTTGGACGCGTCGTAGCCGTAGTTACAGAGGAAGTGGAGGTAGTCGTCTTCCCCGGCCTCATACACCAGCCCCGGGTCCAGCGCGCCGGCCGGGTGCACCTGCCCGGCGCCGTAGTCGTACGGCGTCGCCGGCGACCCCGAGTCCGTGGTTATCGGAGCCTGCGTGTTGCTCAGCTGCGTCGCTGTCGAGAGATCAAGTTGTTAATCAGCTAACCTTTTAATTATGCATGAAGAATGGGCGATCTGCAGGATTTGAGACCTGTGGTCATGATGGCCGAGCGGACCGCCGCGGGGCTCCACGTGGGGTTCCACGCCTTGACGGTGGCGGCGGCGCCGGCGACGTGGGGGCAGGCCATGGACGTCCCGGAGACGAGCTTGAACTGCGAGGCCTGTTTCTGCCCCGCCGGCAGCGACGACGTCGGGATCCACGACGCCAGGATGTTCACCCCGGGAGCCGCGACGTCGGGCTTGAGGACGTTCCCGGTCTGCGCCGACGGGCCCCTCGACGAGAAGTAGGCCACCACGGGCGCCGGCTTGTACTCCGTCACGGTGGCCGTCGGCGCGATCGTCGCCACGGCCGGTTGGCTTTTTCAGTCGTGATGAGTCGTCGTCCATTGGCAGATATAGAGCATGGGAGATCAAGAAGACCATCGATGCACTGCTAGCATAGCATGTACGAGTACGACGTACCTGGCGGAGGCGGAGGCGATGTACTTGTGGATGGCGGCGGCGGCGGCGGAGGTGACCTCGGTCGCCGGAAAGTCGATGTAGGTGGTGGCGACCGCCCCCTCGACGTCGTCCACCAAGATGGACCCCACGGCCCCGGCGCTCTTGAGCTCGTCCACTTTCACCGCCTTCGACGTGTCGCTCAGCGAGTGGTTGCACAGCACGATCTTCCCCCGTATCTTGCTGCTGTCCAGGGTGCCCGGCTCACAGTGGCTGCACAGGATCGGAGGATGACGCATGCATGGCGTCACAAGTGAAGTGGTGTTAGTCTCACCATTTTATCAGTGGTTTGGACCGATCATGCACTGCACATACCTTGCTGATTCAGTATCAGAAACTGAGCTAGACTTGGCTGCTGCACCAGTGATCAATGGGTACTTGGGGGATCTGTCCAAGTTTGAGAAGTTTATAGCTCCACCCTGCATACATAATATGTATACAAATTACTCCATAAAATATGATCAGAGATTGATAGAAAGAAACTGATGATGAATTAAACTTCAAACACACGGGGCTTATTATGTACCTTGACGGCGCTGTTGTTACCACCCAGCACGACGTCGGACTCGAAGTAGCGGTCGATGGTGCTGGCGGCGACCGTGAGGATCCACGGCGCCGCGTTGACCACGGTGGCGGCCGCCGGACCGGAGTTGCCGGCGGAGCAGACAACCGTGACACCGTTGGCGACGGCGTGGAAGGAGCCGATGGCGATGGGGTCGTCGGAGAAGTCCGGGCTGAAGTAGGGCGAGGCACCGAGGGAGACGGACAGGACGTCCACGCCGTCGGCGATGGCGTCGTCGAAGCCGGCGAGGATGGCGGAGCCCGCGCAGCCTTCCTCGGAGCAGACCCTGTACATGGCGACCCGGGACGCCGCGGAGCCCCCCTTGGCGGTCCCGGGCGCAAGGCCGTAGTAGGTGGCGCCGGCGACCGCGTTCCCGGCGGCCGTGGACGACGTGTGCGTGCCGTGCCCGACGTCGTCCCGCGGCGACCCGCCGCCGCTCGGCGCCGGGCCTCTGACGTCGCCGAGGTCGTAGTATCTCGCTCCGATCAGCTTCCTGCATGCGTCGGTCGAACCCACATCAAGAACATGTACTTAAGAAAACAAAACAGAACAAATGGCGCGGCGCTCGATCGAATCAACTACGTACTTGTTGCAGTTGGACGAGTTGAAGTCATCGCCAGTCATGCAGGTGCCCTTCCATCGGCTGGGCACGGGCCCAAAGCCGGCGTCGTCGAAGCTGGGCGACTCGGGCCAGATGCCGGAGTCGAGCAGGCCGATGACGGTGTCCGCCGCCGTGGCCGGAGACGACGACGAGGAGCCGGCGCCCTTCTTACTGGCCCTGGCACGTCGTCGCCGTGCGGCGGCGGAGGCGGCGTCGACCTTGACCTCCGTCTGTTGCAGGAAGTCCCAGGACCTGGTGGTGTGCATCTGGTACACCGGGTCCGCGAACACCGAGACTACGCCGGGAGCCCGCCGGAACGCGGCCGCCTCGTCCCCGGACAGCCGCGCCGCGAACCCGGAGAAGCCGTGCCTGTACTGCCGCACCACCACGCTGTCGGCCGCCCGCCGCCCCCGCTTGAGCACCGTGCCGACGAGGCGCAGGTGGCTCTCCTGGAGCAGGCTGGGCGAGGTTCGCGGCGGCACGGCGCCCATGTACACGACGTACACTTGGGACGACGAGGACGACCTCCCGTCGCCGGCGCCGGCTCCGGCGCCGGCCAACGAGGCCAAGACCCAGCAGAGCAGCAAACTCATGCTGGTACGGTGTTTCTTGCCTCGATCGCTCTCTCAGTGCACCACGTACGCACGTACGCGAGACAGACTGCAGTGCAGAGCGAACGTATAGTAGGCGCTGCTAATTGCCACGAGTGAGTGAGTCTCCCGTTGGATATCCATATATATAAGCTGGCGCTTGGCCAGTGTACGTCTGTCCAGTCTCCATTGCGGCTGTGGTTGCATGCATGCGCGCGCGGGGGTCTCTGATAGTGGTGCGGGCACTGGCGGAGCGCACGCCGTACGCGCGCGTCGTGCTCGTGCACCGCCTACACGCCAGTATTGGATAGCGCACTAGGTAGCGCCGGACGAGATCATCTCCTGATCTCGATTACCTTATCTCGACTCGAAGTGGCAGCGCTAGCTATGCCACGTTGTGCCGCCATTAGTGGCTGGCGACGGTAGCTTCCTTTCTGCATGCTTGGCTACCCCAAAAAAAAAAAAAAACTATACCTAGCGCGAACTCTTTGCTGCTTTGCGCCTTCCCCACCAGAGAAGGGAGAGAGGCAGGCACCACTGGAAGAGCTAGGGTTCTAGGTTAGGTGTTCCGAGGCGGTGGCCGCTTCGCAACGGTGGGCGGCGGGCCGGCAATGCCGCACGATTGACACGTACTGAAGCTGCCGGTGGCCGCATGGGGACATGGCTTGTTAGGGACAGACAGGATCAAGACACTAGAGGTGGGAGGAGAGCGAGGTATAAGACGGTGGTGGAAGGGGAGGTAGATGGCTGATGGGTAGGAGAAGAAGCGAGGCCACTGCTAGATTAGGGTTCTAGAGGTTAGGGTTCTAGGTTATATCATAATATCAAGCTCTGAGGCAGCAGTCAATACACAACATGGTGAATAGAGGAAGTGTGCTCCGAGGAAGTATGCGCCACATGCCGCCAAACTCCTCACCCTCGCACTCCATGGAGGTTGCACATGACTTGCCATGACGGAACCACTCAGAAGAGGAGGGAAGAGGTAAAATTTGTAAGGTCAAAGCAGGACATATCATAGGTAGGAATTGCTTGTGCTATTGCCTTGATAAGAATTTCTTTCCCTGCCTTAGATAATAATTTCTCCTACCATCCCTGAATTTTTACCCAGTTTTTTTGCTTATGTATTCAAAGACCGCCTTCTTCGATTTGCAAATTGGACAGGTGGTATGGATGATTCCCAGCAGAGCCATCATTTGCTGTTTCACATGAGTTGGTGTATTTCTACTGAACATCGCTGCTGTTTCATCCTTGTTTATCATCTTCTCGAAGCATTTTTGTACAAAGATAAAATTTGTTGCATTGAGCAGCCCCATTGTCTTGTCGCCTTAAAAAATAAGTGAGTCATCGGCAAAGAAAAGATGACTAATGCATGGAGCCCCTCTGCAGATTTTAATTCCCTCAGTTAAACCTTGCCTTTCAGCATCCCAAACCAGCTGCATGGAAGAAATGTGTATTACGGTCACCCTTTGTGAGCCACGTGGTATGAGAGCGATGCTTCCAATAAATATTTTGTTGCTCCTCTAAACGCTCCAACTTATACCAAAGGAAATGTTCCTGAGATACACCTTGAGAAATATGCTGCCTCCTGCACCTCCCCAAATCTTTCTTCACTTTACTAATTCTCTTGCCTAGATCCCCCAGGACATTTTTATCCAAATCATGGAGATCCCTGACTACATGTTTTTGAATTTCCATAATATTACTTGCTCCAGAAATCAAAGCTCCTTCCAAGACCGTTTCACTCTCTCCATGCACTCCTCTTCCTCTAACCACTTAGCCTCAAACTTCGACATCACCTCTCCTCGCTGAAAGCACATCCTTTTTCCCCTATCACCTATCACCAGTATCAACAATTACATGCCTATGATCTGAATGGCATGGATCACCATTGATTACACGCATCATCGGATTTCTCCTTCTCCAATTACCACAACCAACAGCCCGGTTGAAGCGCTCCACTTCCATAATAGGACTAAAATGTGCTTTATTACTATTTCTAGGAGACTGTTAATCACATTCTTACATCAAAGGAGCACCGATTTGCGCTAACGGGTCAGACAGCAAGGGGCGCAATCTTGAAAACTAAGCAGCGGAATATAAAATGTAGGCTCAACTTACACACGGCACGGTTAGAAAGTAGGGTCGTAACCCTTACTCCTCTACATACACGATTATCTCAAAACAAGGATAAGTACATACGTACTCAGCAGCCCACCTTCCTCCAAAAAGAGCTAAGGGAATGTTATACTACATGGAGTGTATATCTAGAGCTTAGAGAGTTTAGCATAAAAACATTATTTTGTATGTAAGGTTTGAGATCGTTGTCAAGTTTTATTCTTTCTGAAAATAAAGTTTTCCTAAAGAGTTTTGCCATCGCGGCTCATGCTAGTCAACCAACCTATTTTTTTCCACACTACTATAGGGTTTAAACCCCATGGCTCTCAGCATCCACTGTCGAACCAAAAACTCATTCCCACATTTCATGAAATATCTAGCTGAGAAACCACACCATAACCCATCCATACCAGTGGACATGGACTATTCGAATAGATTTATATTCTGGCCAAAAGTTATACTATGACCCATAAGTTGGACTCAGAGACAATTTACCATAGAAAATGTTTGAATTCCAAACTAAGCCCTTACCATTATTTCATCGTCCAGCATGCGTTAGGGATTCAGTCCACCCGTCACTCCAGTGTCCCGTGACATCCTCGTGACACACAACTCATTCCCTTAGCCTTGGTGCGCCAGCTACAGGACTATCCACTTGGTACAGAGAGGTTGTTGGAGCCATGGGAGGGAGCGGGAGGGAGAGGGGGCAGAGCCTCTGCTGGAAAATTTGACGGGTGCCGCCGTGCCGGTACGACCAAAGCAGCGCACGCCACACAGTACAGCGGAATTCCGTCGCACGCCGCACGACATTCGATCTCTGTCATTCCCTTCCAGATTATGAGCTTCGGGCTCTCTTTTTGTGCAAACAGTAGCTTTTCACTAAACACTTCGTTTTCTCTCTCTAAAATAAACTTCACTCTTTGAATTTTTGTCACAATTCAGGGGAAGAGTTTTAACTCCTATATATTTCCTATCTTTAATTCAAATCAACAAAGACTTGTTTTTATAAAAAGTTTATAAAAAATACTACTGTACTAGTACGTGCCGTTAAGGGGGGAGAATGAGAGAGAAGCTATTAATCTATGAAGCAAGTGAACAAATGACCAGATGTCTAAGCATTAAGCTTCGTATATAAACAAGGTGATGATAGCTTTCATCTATTCATATGAGTGGAGATTAGTCGTATCATATAAATCCTTGGCCTCTTTGGGCTAGGCTAGTTATAAAAGGCCTAATCCCCAACAAAACTAATGTCTATTTAATTTTAAGAAAAATGTGCACTCTAAATATTTTCTTTGTTTTTTTCGCTTCTACAAATATAACTGCCGTTCTTTGTCCAAGAAGGTAGAATAGCCAATTTTTCGTCCTTGAACTTTGACCGAGGCTCGATTCTATCTGGTCGTTGAAGTCATTAAACTTCTTGCACCGGCATACCGTCGTAGATAAGACCATGTACCGTAGGTCACACAAGGCCTAAGACCAATTTAGACACGAGAGATGTTTTTAGATGATATTCGTTTTGTTACTTCATACAAATTCTATGTGTTAAGGGTCTGCTTGGTTGAGTTCCAATTCTTGCCAAGCCAAAATAAAGGTGTGCCAAAGTTATGGCTGGCCAAAATTAGGACATGCCAAAGTTAGGGAAAAATTTTGGCATGCACTTGGTTTAGTGCCAAAACATAATAGCCAATGCTCTCTTCGTGTGAATTTTAAGAAAGTCCCCGTGTCTTGCCATTGTTTTTGGCTAGAGACATTGGTTTGCCAATGTGTTTGGTAATGAACCAATCATTATCCAATTTTTTTTGCATGCCTTAACTTTGGATTAGCAGGTTTGGACCCCAACCAAATCACCATCCAATTTTTTTGACATGCCCTAAAAGTATATGGCCTGCTAACATCTTGAATCTAACCCTTTTTAATTCTTTGCTATGAGAAAAGTGTATAGTTTATTATAATAAAATGTATTGGAATATAGCTACCAAGGTACATATGAAACCCCTAGTTGACTAAATGCTGACAATGCGTGACGAGTCATAACACATGAAGCGAAGTACGATTTTGAGCCGCATGGAAAAGTTTAAGGAGCAACACTGACATCTTGGCAGTCCACTAAGCGTCGGTTGAAAGCCCAAGGACGAAACTAAATGGACCATCCATTGACTAAGATTTAGATTTACTTACACTAAAGAGAACTTATACAAAACTTTTTTATGATTAATCTCATAGCACAATAAACTTGATTAATCTCATAGCACAATAAACTTATTATTCAGCTTAGATGAAATTTGATTCTATTATTCAACATACAAATAAATTTTCAATCGAATAATCAAATAATACCTTTACTTTGTGAGGAAATCAAATAATAGGTTTTCAGACATACGCTTCTTCTATAGAATAGAATGACGAGAAAGCACAATTTCCTAACAAGTTGCACAAATAATTTGTCTTTGTATCTCATAATATATGAGTATTACATATACCCTATCATTATAACCCAAATCAATCACGCGATTAAAAATAGACGGTTGAGATTCACCAATCCGCCGCCTCTGTTCCCCTCTTGAACCCAAGAAACCAACCTCCCCATCCCTCTTCCCGCCGTCCTCGCCTGCCCGTCGCCCCGCCACTTCCTTCACCGCCGCCATGGACCGCAAGCTTCTCACCGAGCAAGCGGAAGTGCCCAGGAGCAGCAAGAAGGACAAGAAGCGGAAGCTAGCTGTGGCGGAACCGCCCAACTTAACCTAGTTTAAACATAGAACACGAGTTTGCACCTAAACTGGATTAAGTCTGGTAGTCCGTCAGGTCCTAAAAAGACCTTAACAACGCCAAACAGGATCGATATACACTAAGTGACCCCTAAGAGTCTTGGATCATTCCAATACAAGAAGTTTGAATAATAGACTTTAATAAAACAAAACAGATAAAAACAAAGGTATTTATAGATTATAAGACAAAAGTGTAAAAAACTTACAGCGGAAGTAAGATCCAAATGATGGAACTCTGCTATGTTACATTACATGAAATCAATATCGAGCTCACTGGTGTTGTTTTATTTTAAATAAATCTAAGAATGGAAAAGAAAGCTTGAACATCTGACTTCTTTATTTCTTCAACTTTAAGAGGTGTAAGAAAGCTGTCATGAGAACACCGGGCTTCAATGCTTTCTTGCAGAAGAGGGATAAGCTAGAAATTCATAACTAAAAAAGAATTAAAGCCACAACCCTGAGTACTAATTACTCAGAAAGACTTATCCGACCACTGGGTGTAAACCCGACTTTCTAACCAATAGCCGAAGCTGGTTAGGTCAACTCACACGCAGTAGGTCTATAATTGAGTCCTTAGCTTTCAAGGTGCTAACTTCTTTTAGTTGTTTCTATTTATAGTAAGTGATACCTATTCTAATAACAAACAAAGCAAGCACTTCATAATATCATTACTTATCAGAAACATTATTCTTCTTAACTACGATGTTGATCGTCTTTCAGCTCTTACACCTGGTAAACCCAGCGATTTGAATCGATTTTATACTCCCGGGAATATTACTCAAACACCAGTCATAGGTGTGTACGACGACCCCACATATGACAACCCAACATCTTTATTGGCACCTAGTCTGAACTGCCCTCATCGAACCCGAGTGTACTCTGACACTTGCCTGTTTCCCACCATTCAGTTGGTCTCACCACAATTCAACCCTAGGTACAAAGGATGAGAGGCTTATCGGAGCCCGTGACGAGGACGACAAGTGAAAGAGGAGCGTTCGAAAACCGAAACAGGGCTCAACATCGGACGACCTTATATGACATAGACAGGATCAAGATCTCAACCATGTTCATTCATTAATTTTTTTATATTCATCATGTCTCAAAAGCATAACTGATCCTGTCCAATGTCTCCAATTCATATCTCAGAAAACTTTTTTGGATTTCTCTCAAAGTAACATTAAACGTGATCTATTATTAAGCTTGGCTAAGCATCTAATCTATACGTATAGGATTCATCACGCTTGAATTGTAATTTCAATATGCACTAGGGTTTCAATCAATTTCTAAC
The DNA here is from genome assembly GCA_030272315.1 of Paspalum vaginatum. Lineage (NCBI taxonomy): Eukaryota > Viridiplantae > Streptophyta > Magnoliopsida > Poales > Poaceae > Paspalum > Paspalum vaginatum. The sequence goes on along the minus strand of CM059013.1, from coordinate 36,417,281 downwards.
TCTAATGCACCCTCATAACTCATTAATTAAGACTCGAAATAAAGAGGGGTAAATGCACAGGGGCTTGCCTGGATTACTCCAAGGGTTGAGGCACGGAAAGTTAGTATGTTGATCAGCAATGCTCCACCTGGTACTGTTGTCGTGTTATAAAGCTTGGCTCTCGTATTCCTCTCTGAATTCTTTCATCAGTGATCTATTCGACTTATCATATCTAAATGCGTGATATGAATGATGCATAAGTATGAGGATGATAAACCTGTATTAAAAAGAATTATAGAAGTTTTTAAAAGAAATGATAGGGCAGTGAAATCAAGATTCAGGCCATTTTCTAAGTTTAAATAATTTTTCTAAGGTTGAAATAATATTTTAGGGTTTTAAAATAAATTTCTAGGATTTTAAAATAATTCTTAATATTTTTAAAAGCATAAAAGAAATTATTAGAATTAAATAAGTATTTTTAATAATAAAACAATTTTATAAAGTTTTAGAAAATTTTTCTAGAATTTTAAAAGCTCAAAATGAATTATTAGGAATTAAAAAGTATTTTCAAAATAACAAAGTAATTATTTAGTTATTTTTATTAATTATTTAAAAATAGAACTTTAAGGATTTTAAAATCAATTATTAAAAATACAAATTCTTTTTAAGAAATAAAATCTGAATTGAAAATAATTCGAAAAATAAAATAATTTTAGTTAGAAATTTAAGAGAAGCTCAAGGCCCAAAACAGTTCATTCTATTAAAGTTCTATTTGGCTCCTCAAATTTACTTTTTTAATCTAATTTCTCTCCGTCTCACTTTTCGGCTCGGCCCAAATTGAAATCAGACCGGCCCATGTTTTTTCTCCCTTTTCCAATCAGCCCATACGGCCATACGGCATGTGTGCCATAGGCCTCTCCCTGGCCAGCTGGCTCGGCCCACACGAGCTTTGCTCGGTGGCGCGGCCCAAGCCAGGGCTGGGCAAGCGGGTGCACACGGTGCGCTCATGTACGCGCGGCGCATGGCGCAGGCACGCGAAGGCAGTAGTGCCGGCGACCACCTGGGCAGCGGAGTGTCCCCGGCCTTCGCCGGCGATAACCCCAAGAGCGGCGGCGCGGCTTTCCCTCTTCTTCTCCCTTCTATGTACTCTTTCCCTATGCCCGCAGTGACAGGGCCGACATCTCGCGTGCAAGCACTGAAGCACGACGACGAACAGCTCAATCGGTGATACTAAGCCAAATTGGCGCTGGAGAGTCACCGCATGAAATACACGGTGGCATGCGGCACCGGGTGCACATGTAGTGGAGCCCAATTAGGGTGGTGTGTTGGGAAAATGGTGGCGACACGGCGGAAGTGCCCGCCGACGCCATGGAAGGTACTAAGCTCGAATCGAGCTTTAACCAGCCCAATCTTCAACAAGGATAAGCAGAGAAGGACCAGGGTGATGGGGAACGGGGTTAATTACCTTCCTACGGTGAGGAGAGGCGGCGGAAATGGTGGTCGGCAGAGAGGTGCATCAACGGATGAAGATGTGTGGTGCGGGTAATGAGGGAGGGCGGAGCGGAATTGATGGCCGATGGTGAGGGTTGCGGGCAGTGGAGTGGTGCTCGAGCGGGGATTAAAAGGTATGGAGGGCGGCGGGAGAGCGGCAGGGATGAGGACGCGTGAGCGGCGGTGGCGAGCGGCGGTAAAAGGGAAGCTCTGCTTCGCTTCTTCGCCGACCGGATGAGGAAGAAAGGTGGACGGGTCCCACCTGTCAGCCTGAATGGCTGCGGGCCAAGGGGAATCAGGGGCTGGGCCGCCTGCGGTCTTAGGCCGCCGGCTCCCCTGTTTCCCTTTCTTTTTTTATTTTCATTTTTACTTTTTTATAAATAATCAATTTGAATAAGATATAAAAGAGAAAAGTCACAATTAAATGCAACTTTACACCTTGGCCCTTAGAATAAGTAAATTTTTAAAAGCTTTTTTAATTCAAGGATGAATCAATTAAATTAAATTTTAACTTAAAAATTTTAAGATTTGGACATCAAATTAATTTCAAATAATTTTAATTATAAAATTTTCAAATTCTACATATAATAACATGATTAATGCGCTTAATAAAAATTTATAATATGGGGTATCACACTGGCGGCTGAGGTCGAGCAGACGGGGGCGGCGGCGGTGACGGAGGAGGTCACGAATAGCAGCAAGAAGAATTGGGCGGAGGATGGGCCTGGCGAAAGAGGAGAGGCAGAGAACGGCGCTGAGAAGACCGTGGCGGTGATCGGCAAGGGCTTCGATGACCCCATGTACGCGCCGCTGCGGACGTTCTCCGCTGCCGAGATGCTGTCCCAGCCTCCCAGGTGCTCGACTGCTGCAGCGGGTTAGCACGGCCGTCACCCATCCAGGCGCACGCCTGGCCTCTCCTCTTCGACGGCCACGACTTCATTGGCATCGTTGCCACCGGATCCGGTAAAGCAAAAATTGTTTGGTTTTTGCTTTCTGCTCGGTTACCCATTTGCCCCATACGTGTTCAAATTCTTGATAAACTTGTTGCTTTGCGTCGTTCGGGTATTGCCAGGAAAGACGATTGCCTTTGGCGTGCCGGCACTGATGCACATTAGGAAGAAGGTTGTAACACCCTCAAAATTTGGCCCAGAAATTTTCTTCTCATCCCTCCCTAGTTCCAATCAATTTTCGAAAAACCTTGGTTGTTTGCTTGTTTGTTTTGAGTTTGCCAATGTGAGCCAAACAAAAATCCAGTTAGCCCAAAATATCCTCCACAAGAATTCCTTTCCAAACTCCAAATCCAAATTCAAAGTCCAAAAATCAAAAAGGGAAAATTCCCCTCCTTTCTCCTTGGGCCGCCACCTAGCCCGGCCCTCCCTCAGCCCACTTCCCTTCTCCTACTACCCCACCACCCCACTCCTCCACCTGGGCCACCAAGCTAGCCCAGCCAACCGCCGCCCCCTCTCTCTATGATAGCCAGGACCTATGCCTTCCTCCCTGCCAAGCGGGTCCCGCTCGTTCTTCCTCCTCCAGTGCGATGCACGTGCACGCCACGCCGTGCCCAGCCCCGCCGCTCCACGCCCGGCCCCTTCCCCCCTACCGCGCGCCGCTATGTCCCAGACCCTCACCAATGCGCCGCCATCTATCACCGCACCGGCCTTCCAGCCCCCAACCGCGCCGCGCTGGTGCCCGCTGTTGTGCGCCAGGCCCTGCCGCTACACCACGCCGCTACACCGTGCACCGCCCCGGCCCTCCGAATCCAGGTCCCTCTGCGCCGCGGTCGGCCCCGCCACTTGCCCGCCACATCTCCCCACCACTTGCCCGCCACATCTCCCTACCATGCTACCACCGCACCGTGTCCGCCGCCCCTGCTCCGGCCATAAAAGCCAACGCGGCCCGCCTCCATCCCTGTTCCAGCGAACAATCCTACTTGCCCAGGCCACCAGAACCTCGATTACTTCCATCGCGAGCTTCGCTCCGACCTCCATCCCTACAAACTCCACTAGAGCAGCTAGCGTGCATCCTTCTCCACCACCGTGTGCACCTCCGCCTCCACCGCGGGGACCCTTCTCCAGATTGCCACCCACCCCCATGGTACACCCGTCCGGTTCGCCCTTCCTTCCCGGTGCTTGCGGTGCCAAAGTCCTCGCCGGAACCACCGCGGACGGGGAGAATCGTCGGCAAACCCCACCGCTCACCGATTCGGACTGGTTCGCATGATCCATCCCGTCTTCCCCCCGGACCGGCCAAACCAGCGTCGTCACCCCGACGCCGTCGCCCTTCCTCCGGTGCCACTGCAGCGTGGGTCCGGGCCAAACGGCCGTTACCCCGCCATCGCCACCTCGTGGGCCGGCCCACTTCAGCCTCCCACGCCGCGCCGTGTGTAGGCCGCGCCCCTGCACGCGGACGCAACTGAGCTAAGCCAGGCCGAAATCCTACCCCGGCCTAGGTTCTAACTCCCACGGGCCAAAATCGAAAGTTCAGTCAAATAAGGTCCCAATCTACCCCTCCAACTTTCCAAAAAGTTCATATCTACTCCCTAGGCCACCAAATACCCCGTATCTTCTCCGTTCTAACTCCGATTTGGGAGGTTCTTTCGCCTAAAGTCATCTAAAATCAAGCCCTATATACCACACACTCCACATAACCTCTTCCTAGCCAGAAGCTACCGTCATGCCACCGTGACGCCGTCCTACGCCTAGTCAGTGCTTCGCACCGGTCCCACATATATTGTGTGCCTAGTGATCGATGCCGTTGATCTCCTATTCTCCATAAATCCTAAAGGTTCCTGCCTTGGTCTATCCGAGCCTTGAATTCAGATGATGACGATACTGAAAATCATCTGAACACCACTGCTCTCTCCATCAAAATGACCTTTTTCTTTCCAAACATCATCATGCAACCACCACCCCTTCGGCGTTATCGACCCTGCCCCTCGCATCCACCACTCCTACCTTGGCGCCTCCATAACTGTCGTTACCGAGTGTTGACGACACTTAAGCACGGCAAACCTTATACTGCAAGCGACAGTACCGTGCGTAGCTTTTCCCCAGGATGAGTACCATGGGTTTTGTCAATCCGGGAAACGAACTAATTGAGAACTAATTAACAAGAGTTTATGGTAAACTAATAGTATAAAAAGTGGTCTAAACTATCTCTAAACCAGTCCTTAAACTAATCTAAATTAAGCATAAAATATACTAATATATATAAGATAGACAATTAGAACAGAACTAGAACACTAATCAAAGGGTATTAACTAGATTCTAATCCAGCTCTAATTGGATCCAAGACATGCATGATATGGGCATCACAAATAGATAAGAGTAGCAAGATAACTAGCAACTCAAGGTAAACAAGCATGATCAAGCATATTCATCATAGCATGATTAAATCAAGATCAATCAACCTAACCCCTAGATCGGCTTAACCTTTCTTCGGCCTCTACTGTCACCAGTAACCAGGTAATCGACGAAAAGCTTTCAACAGGCACATAATTAGAGATGCATCCCCAATTACTTTATATGGTCTAATAACATAATTAGCACAACTAGAACCTCTAATCACCATGAACAAAAGAACTAGATATACAACTATATCATTAGTAAACTAGATCAATGATCAAGAACGCTAGAAGAATATAACCTTTAAAGACATGATCTAATCAACAAGCATCTAGATCTAAAGTTAATTAGAGCTAGAACAAGCTTAATTAGAACAAGAAGATGATAATTAGACAAGATCAATGCTTCATTAATAAATTGTATCATACTTACAACCATGATCATACATTCCCTTGATGATACAATTAGACCTCTGGAGCTAGGTAATTAGAGAACCGTGCAAGGCCTCTAATCACCTCTATGGACTAGAAGAACTCTAATCCTAGACTAGAAACTCAACCCTCTACTCTCCTCTAGTTGTTGTCCCTCTTCTCTACATCTTGTCGCCTTGATAATGAATTGGATGCCCGACCTCGGGGCCTATGCTAACTATTTATACCCTGGAGAAGACGTGGGAGAAAAGGAATCGAAAACTGACCTACGGTTGGGTGGGGTCGGCCGACCAGAAGGCCTAAGGTCGGCCGACCTCAGCCCTTCCTTCGTCCGTTTCCTTCCATCTTTCGCGGGGACGTTGCTTGCCGCCTAAGAAATATTTGTGCGGGGGTCTTTCGGACTCTTGAGCTTCTGGAATCTTCGTAATGGGCCGAGCTTTGACGGATTCTTCTAGCCTTTGACATATTCGACATCTTTAATGAATAAATATCTTCATTTTCTTGTAGCTCTTGACACTTCATTGAATCTTCTGGTTAGGGAGACTTGATCTACACAGAGGGGCTATGAGTACACCAAGTCTTCCTTGTTCTTCATCTTCAATCCATGTCATCTAGCGGTCTTTTCTTACTCGAAGTGGATCATGGTGAATTTCGCGAAAATTGGCCTAAAACCTGTAAAAATCACATGTAGCATATTTCCAAGACAATATTGCACAATCCACAATTATCGGTGATAAATGTTAGAGAAAGATATAGTTGACGCATAAAAACAGTGAAAAACCATATAAAATGATGTATACTTTTCGTACATAAGCCGCGTCAACACCGAGGCTGCCAACTCGCCCGAACACTTGCTACACCCCAACCGCTTGCAGAGATACCGCTAGTAAAAACCTACTAGGTGCACATCACCTCAACTCAAGCTCTACACGACCAAACCCGTTGAGCTCATATTATGCCTCGATTTGCGTGTCTCTTGTTTATGCATGTAGGAAGCACCAGTGAGACCAAGCAGTTCAATCACTAGGGCATTCAACCAAGAAACCAGAGAAAGCATGCTAATCATACGTCAGCCCCTCACCCTTTGAGTTGTAAGGCAAGCCCACTGGAATCCCCACTTGATGCATAAACTTCCTATGTTTTATAAACACAACCCTTGACCTAATAAGCATATAAAAACTTGCATGTTTTGCTTGCTAAGGAAACCCAACAAATTATATAGCCACCCAAGCCTATTTTAGATATAACGCACATAGGTGGGATCACTTATTTAATTATCTATCTTAATCTTGATGTTATGGTTATGGTGTAGGATGAGTATGTGAAAGTGGATGTGTGGTGTGGTTTTGAACTAAAATGGGGAAGAACCCCGGCAAACGACCCACAGGTCGGGATCTGCCATTTGAAGGGCATGGTATGAATGGGTAACTTAGCGACTCACGGTTACCCCATGTCCCAGGATTCGTGGAGAATACCGGGTAGGTGGATTGCTCGCACTGTCGAGCATTGAAAAGTGGGAATGGTTCTACTTAAGCTCTCCGTAAGGATCGTTATGATTTTCATGTTGCCTAACTCTTTTAGTACAACCACTCGCTCTGTATGAGGCATTGGCCAGGCCCGAGCCGGAGTGGATAGCCTATTAACTTCTGTGCTGGCGCACAAGGGACTAGGGAATTGGTGGGTGTCAACGGTAGTACCGCAGGGTACTGGAGTGACTTGGATGCCCGAACCCCTAAAGTTTCTGCTAGGCAATGAAATAAAGGCAACGACTCGGTTTGGAATTCGGGCAGTTACGACGGTAACGTGCCACTGAGTCCAACTTGTGGGAAATAGTACAACCTCTGATCAGAGTAAAACCTATTCGAATAGTCCGTATCCACTGGTGTGGATGAGTTACGGCTTGGTTCTTCAGTTAGCAGTTTTCATAAAATAAAATAGAATTGGTTTGGGATGGGATAAAAATGGTTTTTAGTTCGGCGGTGGATGCTGGATGGAAAAGGTGTTGGCTGGAATGCCATGAGTCACGTTGGACCGGAAAGTCCAGTGTCAATACTTTTTGGGAAAAAACTCAGTTTTTAGAAGGATTAAAACTTGACCACTATCTCAAACTCTGCATACAGACTGCCTTTTATGCAAAACCTCCCCTAAACACCAGGTATATCTTGCATATAGTGTTAGTTACACCCAACTCCTTATGGAGGAAGGTGGGCTGCTGAGTACGTATGTGTTCACCCTTGCTTTGTTGTTGGTTTTCTCAGTGCTATGGACATATATTGGAGCGAGAACGAGTAAGTGCTACGACCTGCTTCCCTACTGCGAGATTAGGCCCACGTTTTAAATTCTGCTGGTTAGATTTTCAGGGCTGCACCCCTTAACGTCCGACGCGTTTAGGGCGGATCTGTACACTCTGATGTATGAATGTGATTACCAAACCCCGGCTGCACCCCTTAACGTCCGACGCGTTTAGGGCGGATCTGTACACTCTGATGTATGAATGTGATTACCAAACCCCGGGATGGTAATAAAACACATTTTAGTCTCGTTATGGAAACTGGAACGCTTCAAAGTTAGGGGTGAAAGCTGGGAATAAGTCCGTGCCCCGGTGCCTGGTGCTATCGCCAACGAGGGAGCTTGCTCAGCAGGTAAGCCAGCACTTGTGGTCCACAACATTGTTTCTTTAGTTATATACTCAAGCAAGGCCTGCAAATCTCGAATGCCATTTGATTTCTACGGGTAAACTTTATCAATAGCTACTTTAAGTTGGATTTTTCAAGCAGAATAACAGCAGTTGTACTCATAGGTGACATGACGGCGTACATGCTTCTACCAGCGATATTCATGCTATTAATTTATTCAATGATGAATCTCTGAGGCTCCTCTTATTTGGCATTCCTTCTCGTTACGGACGTTCATTTCTATTTGTTTTTCAAGCTTATGCTGCTGTTTGAAGTTTGTAGCATGAACTTACTGGCTATGCTGCCTTTTCATTTTATCCAAAAAGCTTCTGGTTTTCATTTTGTCCAAAAAGCTTCTGGTGTATGTAGCCTAAAAGAAAATCTAGGAAAGAGGGCCACACATGCCTTCTATTTTGTCTACTAATATTCAAAAGTACTTTAAGATTATAGTATTTTGGTATTTGTTGATGCTATATTTTAAAAGAAACAAATGGTCAAACTTCTACTTTAAAGACTGTGCTAAATACATGCGCACCTTATTTCTTGGGATGGAGAGACTAATCGTAACCTCTCGGGTCTAAAGAAGCAATATGGTTGAATGCAAACATTCAAATTATTTACACTTTTCTGTATTTTGTCAGATTGCAGATGTTCTTAGTGAAGCTGGTGCACCATGTGGGATAAATTGCCTTTATGGTGGAACTTCAAAGGGACCCCAAATATCTGCCCTTAAATCTGGAGTGGTAAGATAACACTGATTTATCTTTTGCTTGGCCACGGTTCTTACAATTATGCTGAATACTGATTATGTTTTGACCGCTGATATCGTACCCAATCACTACTGTAACACATCTTTTTCCCCACGAGTTCCGCTTAATGAAATATCACAAATGCTTGTTTACTATATAGGACATGCAACTATGCCTTGGGTCTATTCAGTATTTGGCAGTTTTGTTGCCTAACCCTTTATTGATATTTTGGGTGTTTTGTGCTATCAGGATATAGTCATAGGAACTCTGGTCGTATGAAAGACCTTATTGAAATTGGTGTTTGTTGTCTTAATGAGGTTTCATTTGTGGTAAGTCAGTTGTGCCTTTCATTGCGCTCTTCTTCTTGTCTCCAGTCACAAGATTGTGGTGGTTTGGAAATCAGCTGGATCACCTAGTTGCAACTTTGATCACTATCCTTTGTTCTTTAATTCTTTTGTATTTGATATCTTAAATTTGAGCAAGTCAGACCTAATGTTGGCTTGATATGCTAAAACTATGTAGATTGGCTGGATGAAATCTGTATTACTTCCTGTATCCCAGAATGCAGCTAAGTTTTAGCATTCAAAATTTGTCCCACGGTGTATCTCTTTTTGTGTTCATAGTGGTACTTTAGCCATAAAGTGATCTAATTGCCCCTCTGCAATCTCCACGCTATCTGCTCAAAAATCTCCAAAGATTATCCTCTCGTGTGTTTCTCTCCTGATGTCTCCCATATTCGTTTGAATGCAGTGTGTGCTGTTGAATGCCCACCCTCGCCCTAGACTTAATTCATTGCTTGCCTAACCCACCATTAATTTTGCTATGTGCCTGAATATTGTGTGGCTTTGTTAACAGCACTGTTTCATTATGTGCCAGAATATTGTGTGGCTTATTCCTCATTGAATTTTGTGTTACACTATTAATGGTGTAGCTTATCCCTCACTGAAACAATTAATAGCTTTCATAGTGAGAGGCTGAGAGCACATAGTGCAAAGTGCATTGACCATTAATTTCGTGAGATGACTAAATAAATACGGTATGATATGAGGAGCCATCCACTGAGAACAGTGCCTGAATTTTCCTTTAATCTGGGCATGTCATTCCTATCAGCTCTCTATGTAGCATGGTACAAACTCTTAGGTGTCAATTGGTCTGTCATTTTAAACCTCAATTACTGAATATAATTCGCATAAATAGTAGTACGTAACAGCTTAGTTGAATATGGCTTTCCCCAGAGCCATTGCCTCCCTGTCTTCCTTACTTATCCCTCTTTCATTTTATGTAATTGTGTAGATTAGTACACACTATTAGTGTCATTTTGTGTTTCAATTCAAACCTCGAGGAATTGCCTAATAGAATTTACATAAATAGCAAAACATTAGTTGAATATGGCTCCCACAATTTTCTTTACCTTATCCCTCTTCCTGTTTTGTTCAGGGATCCAATGAACACGTGATTAAGTCTAATAACCGGTGGTCAAGATAAAAAAAATAGTAGTGAAATGGATTAGCATTATTTTTGGCATCTCTCAATCACCTTAAATATTTATTGACACTGTTGCTGTGCTTACACTTTCATTCTTATGCTCATCTTAAATATTTGACACTGCTGTTGTGCTTACACTTTATTCTTATGTTTTAATGATTAATTTACCTTTAGTTCTGTCGCTTTTGGCCTTATATGTTGTGATGTATGTTCTTTAACATAGACTTTTTTTGCATAGGTTCTAGATGAAGCAGATAGAATGCTGGATTTGGGTTTTGAACCTGAAGTCAGGGCAATTTTGAGCCAAACATCATCTGGTTGGTATCCATTGCTTTCTCTTCCTCTACTCATGCTTGTGTCAGTATCAGATTCTGAGCAAGCCTGCTAATAAGCTGATACCCTACTGGTCAGGTCAGAATAGAATAAACAGTAAACACCACCAGCAAAGCCGTTTTCAGTATATAATAAACAGGAAAATAATTCATATTAGGATAGGATTCATTTGTATTGTGCTTGTGAGGTTTTGCTGGATTTTAAAGCTGGAAAGAGTCACGCAGGTGACACAGTTTTTTTTGTCACTATGTGCTTATTGCGATTTAGAAATCTTATTGATATTCTATGTAATGCTATATGTGCAACTGGGCCTTTGTGGATTACATAAGAGTGGGAGGAGTTATTATGGTTATTTGAACGGTGTCTTTTTCTTTTGTGTTACTTGTGTGAATCTATCCTCCTGTATCCTTGACCTCAAATTTTATGTTTTTATGTATGATGCGTAATAATGTTATTTCTCATGCAGCACACTACACACCAGATGGTTTATGTTCAGTGCAACTTGGCCTCTTGCTGTCCACAAGGTAGCCCAAGAGTTTATGGATCCAAATCCTTACATGGGTTGACCAATACAAACTATCTCTGTCTATGATGAGTGGAGGATGGATTCATTTCCATGTTATGGACTATTTCTGCAAAATGTTGAATTGCATTCAGGATGACATCAGCAACTTGGAACGACAAATTTACCAACAATTTATTAGACATGACATATCGGTGAGAACCATTCATTAATAACATTTTCTTATACATTCAAAGTTCGATACGAAACTTGCATAATTCTTTTCCTTTCTGCAGTTTATTCTCATGATTCATGAATCAATTCATCAACTTTGGAAACTATAAGCCTACTTTTTTTGGAAAATGCTGGAATTAAACTTTTTCAAGTTGCTCTAGTATGTTTTTCTTATACTAATTCCTGTTTATAAATCTATGGAAAAAAGGTTTGATGTGTTGGATCCACATCCCAACACACAAACAACAGTGCCTGCAATTCATTCAGTGATATATAATTTCAAATCTTTCTTTAAAATGGGCTATTCAAATTCTGTGAGCTACAATATGAATGAGTTTAGTATCAACTATATAAGTGTCCCGAAATGCAATATCAGGTACATCAATTACTTGCAGCTGGTATTTTTTTAAAATATGTCTTCTTTATTTTCCAGCTAACACTAGTTTTCTTTTGAAGATGTGATTCTGGCATTTTTGTTATACAGTATATGCAGACTTTTAATGGCACAGAAGTGCAACATTTCTCCAATGTGAGATTTTTTTTCTACAGTTTTTGTTATACTGTCATTGGTGAACTAGTATTTATTATGTGAAATAAAATATTAACAAGCACAATATATTTTTTAGGCTGATGCGACTGCATTGCGAGCAAAATTCTTGTTTCAGTTGATGACAAGCAAATACAACAAGACAAACTTGCCTTTCATTCAGAAATTTATGGACAATCATGTAAGATTGCATGAAGAATCATTTCTAATATACCATTGTTAAGAATCATGTTAATGACATATTTATCACAAGTACTGACCTCAAAATTACATTGACATGATGATAAGTGGCAAGTTTTGCTACTTAAAACTTACAAGTCTTATTTGTATTCTATGAAAGGTGGCAGGTTTTGCAACTTAAAGGCGATGAAGCTATTCTGTCAACCAAGATATGTTCATTTTAAGAAATGATGTAAGGTTTTAGAGGATTAACTCCTTGCTCTCTGTGTTTGAGACTAAAATATGAATGTAAGCTTATTCAGTGGCTATTTGTTTGTTTGAGTGCCTGTTCTCTCTAAGAAATTCAGGGGATTAATGGCGTAAGTGGATTAGAACAAAATTTCAGTGTCTGTTAGTCATACAGGATCCTGTACATTTGACTCGTATCTATCTCTTCTTTCTTTCTCTTCTTGACCTGTATATAAAGAATTATTTGCCTTGAGGGAAGACCCTTTAGAGAACTGAAGCGCCCCAATTTCCATAATGAAACTAAAATGTGCTTTATTACCATCCCAGGGTTTGGTAATCGCATTCTTACACCAGAGTGATACAAATCCGCCCTAACGGGTCGGACCACAAAGGGGCACAGCTCTGAAAATCTAAGCAGTGGAATATAAAACGTAGGCCCACCTTCCTCACGCAACAGTTGGGAAGCAGGTCGTAACCCCTACTCGTTCTCGGACCAATACATGTCCATAGCACTAAGAAAAACAACAACAAAGTAAGGGTGAGTACATACGTACTCAGCAGCCCACATTCCTCCAAAGGTATTTGGGGAAGGCTAACACTATATGCAAGGATATATCTAGAGCTTAGAATAGTTTTGCAGAAAAGTACTTGTATGAAGGGTTTGTGGTAGTTGTTAAGTTTTCAATCTTTCTGAAAACTAAGTTTTTCACATAAAGGGGTTGCCACTAGATTTGCCGGTCCAAAGTGGCTCCTGGCTTTTCAGCCAACACATTCTCTATACACCCAGCATCCACTGCTGAACCAAAAACCATTTTATCCAATCTCTAAACCAATTCCATTTTTATTTTATGAAAACTGCTAACTGAACAACCAAGCCGTAACTCATCCATACCAGTAGACAAGGACTATTCGAATAGGTTTTACTCTGATCAAAGGTTGTACTAATTCTCAGAAGTTGGACTCAGCGGATCGTTACTATCATAATTGCCCGAATTCCAAATCAAGTCGTTGCCTTTGTTTCATCACCTAGCATAACTTATGAGTTCGGGCATCCGAGACACTCTAGTACCCCGCGGTACTTCCATTGACACCCACCCATTTCTTAGTCCCATGTGCGCCAACACAGAAGCTACTAGGCTATCCACTCCGGCTCAGGCCTGGCCAATGCCTCCTACAGAGCGAGTGGTTGTACTAAAAGAGTTAGATAAGATGAAAATCATAACGGTGCTTGCGGAGAGCTCAAGTAGAACCATTCCCACTTTCCAATGCTTGACACTGCGAGCAACCATTTACCCGGTCTTCTCTATGAACACCGGGACATGGGGTAACCGCGAGTCGCTAAGTTACCCATTCGTACTCTACCTTTATGGTTGTTTCGGCATGTGGCTGTATTCCGACAAAGTCGGTTGCCGGGGTTCTTCCCCATTTTATTTCAAAACCACAAACACATCCACTCTCCCATACCCCTCATATTCCACATCCATAACGTCAAGATTATGATAGATAATTAAATGAGCGATCCCACATATGCGTGCTATATCTAAAATAGGCTTACGTGGCTATATATTTTCCTGGGTTACCTTAGCAAGCAAAACATGCAAGTTTTTATGTGATTATCAGGCCAAAGGTTGTGTTTGTAAAACATAGGAAATTTATGCATCAAGTGGGGATTCCAGTGGGCTTGCCCTACAACTCGAAGGGTGAGGGGCTGACGTATGATCGGTATACTTTTTCCGGTTTCCTGATTGAATGTCCCAGTGATTGGACTGCTTGGTCTCTCTAGTGCTTCCTATGTGCATAAACAAGGAACACGCAAATTGAGGCATAATATGAGCTCAACGGGTTTGGTGGTGTAGAGCTTGAGTTGAGGTGATGTGAACTTGTTAGATTCTCACTGGTGGTGTCTCAGTAAGTGGCTGGGGTGTAGAAGAGTTCGGGCGAGTTGGAGGGCTCAGTAACGACAGTTACGGAAGTGCCAACGTAGGGGTGGTGGACGCGAGGGGCGGAGTCGTTAACGCCGAAGGGGTGGCGGTCGCATGATGTTTCGGAAGGGGGGAGGTCTTTCTATGGAGTGATGGAGAGAGCAATGATGTTCACAGATGATTTTCGGTATCGTTACCATCTGAATTCAAGTCTCAGATAGACCAAGGCAGGAACCTTGAGGATTTATGTGGAGTAGGTAAGTAATGGCATCAATCACCAGGCACACGAAACTCATGGGATCAGTGTGAAGCGCAGACTAGGCGTAGGATGGCGTCATGGTGTCATGACGGTGGCTTCCGGCCAGGAGAAAGAGATTATGTGGAGTAGGTAGGTAGGTGGAGCTTGATTTTAGATGAATTTAGGCGAAACAATCACCCAAATCGGAGTTGAAACGGAGCAAATACGGGGTATATAGGGTCTAGGGGGTAGCAAAAGACTTTCTGGAAAGTTTAGGGGTGTATTTGAACCTTTTCCTCGAGGAACTAGGGGATTTGGCCAGTGGGTAGGGAAACCTGGGCCAGGGGCGAATTCGGCCCAACCGGCCTGCTCGGCCCAGTTCGCGGCGCGCGTGCTGTAGAGTCCGAGGCGGGCCGGGCCAAGGGGCGGGGGACGTTGCGGCCAACGCCATTAGCCGGGCCGAAGTGGCAGAGGCAGAAGGGCTAGCGGGGTCGAGGGGGCGGATGGCGCCGGGTCGGCCCAGGTTGGGTTGAACCGGGGTGGTTTGGTCGAACTGCACAGCGTCGGCCCGAGGGGGGTTTGCCGGCGACGCTCGCCGGTGGTGGCGGTTCTTGCGAGATGTCTGGCGGTGCGAGCACCGGGAGGGGAGGGCGAACACGGGGATGGGGTTTGGTGGTTGGATTGGGGCCCGGAGAGGGGTGTCCACGTGAGGCGGCGCGGGTGTGATCGGAGGTGGGGAGAGCATGCACGCCGGCGAGGAAGGGCACGTGGTGATGAGCTTTGGTGGGCGGCGGTGAGGGGCTAGGCGGTGGAGAAGGTCGGGGCGAAGCTTGGGGAGTGAGCAATCGAGCTCTAAGTCACTCCAGTACCCCGCGGGACTCCCGTTGACACACCACCCATCCCCTAGCCTCTTGTGAGCCAGCACAGAAGCTACTAGGCTATCCACTTTGGCTCGGGCTTGGCCAATGTCTCATACAGAGTCAGTCGTTGTACTAAAAGAGTTAGGTAAGATGAAAATCATAACGGTCCTTATGGAGAGCTCAGGTAGAACCATTCCCACTTTCCAATGCTCAACACCGCGAGCAACCATCTACCCGGTCTTCTCCACGAATACCGGGACATAGGGTAACCGCGAGTCGCTAAGTTACCCGTTCATACCCTGCCCTTATGGCTGTTTCGGCGCGTAGCCATATTCCGACAAAGTCGGTTGCCGGGGTTCTTCCCCTTTTTATTTCAAAACCACACACACATCCACTCTCCCATACCCATCATATTCCACATCCATAATGCAACATAACGTCAAGATTACGATAGTTAATTAAATGAGCGATCCCACCTATGCGCGCTATATCTAAAATAGGCTTAGGTGGCTGTATATTTTGTTGGGTTACCATAGCAAGCATAACATGCAAGTTTTTTTGTGATTAACAGGCTAAGGGTTGTGTTTGCAAAACATAGGAAATTTATGCATCAAGTGGGGATTCCAGTGGGCTTGCCTTACAATTCGAAGGGTGAGGGGCTGACGTATGATTAATATGCTTTCTCTGGTTTCCTGGTTGAATATCCCATTGATTGGACTGCTTGGCCTCTCTGGGACCTCCTACACGCAAATCGAGGCATAATATGAGCTCAACGGGTTTGGTGGTGTAGAGCTTAAGTTGAGGTGATGTGAACCTGTTAGGTTCTTACTGGTGGTATCTCTGCAAGCGGCTAGGGTGTAGCAAGAGTTCGGGTGAGTTGGCGGGCTCGGTAATGACAGTTACGGAGACGCCAAGGTAGGGGTAGTGGACGCGAGGGGTGGGGTCGATAACACCGAAGGGGTGGTGGTCGCATGATGTTTCGGAAAAAAAGGAGGGAGGTCTTTTTGTGGAGTAATGGAGAGAGCAATGATGTTCAGCTGCTTTCCGGTATCGTTATTGTCTGAATTCAGGGCTCGGACAGACTAAGATAGGAACCTTTAGGATTTATGTGGAATAGGAGATCAACCGCATTGATCACCAGTCTCAAAATGTTGGCACGACCGGTGCGAAGCACTAACTAGGCGTAGGACGGCGTCGTTGGGGCATGACGGCATCTTCTGGCCTGGAGAAGAGACTATGTGTGGATGGATATATCGTGATTTTAGATGAATTTAAGCGAAAGAATCACCCAAATCGGAGATAGAATGGAAATTATATGGGGTTTACAGTGTAGAAGGGGTAGATATAAACTTTTTGGAAAGTTGGAGGGGTAGAATTGGACTTTATTTAGCAAACTTTGGAATTCAGGCCACGGGTGAATCAACCTGGGCCGGGAGTGGTATTTGGCCCAAATGGCCTCGCATGGCCCACCTGCGTCTGCGTGGGGAGGGGGGAGGTGCGGCCTAGCAGGCCTGGGGTGCGTTCGGCCTGCTCGGCCCACGTGCGAGGCGCGCACATGGCGCGGCCTGCCTCCGGCCCCGCGATGTGGCGGATGGGCCAGCCCACGCGCCAGTGCGCGCGCAGGGGAGTGGGGGCAGCGGCTCGCCGGAGCTTCCCCGTTGGCGAGGCGGTCCGAGGGCGAGGGCAGCGGCGCAGTGAGGGAAGGGGAAGGGTGTCTACCTCAGTGCCGGGGATAGGGTCCTGCCGGGTAGGGGGTCAAGCTCAGCGGTGGCTGGGGGAGGGGAGAGCAGCGGTGGAGGGGGGAGGGGCGTATCACCACGTCAGGATCCTTCCCGGGGAGGGTATCCAAGCCGGGCGGAGGGTGGCGTTGGGGTGGGACGTCGTAATGAGGTGGAGAGCGGGAGAGGAAAATTTATAGGCAGCAGAGCCGGCTGGGGGCAGCGGCTCGCCGGAGTGGGGGATGGGCGCGGTGCGCGCCGGTGGTACGGTGGGCACCGGGGTCGGGGTAGGGTCGGGCGAGGTACGGGGTAGGGGATGGCCCTGATAGGTGGGGTCGTATGGTCAGCGATAGGAGGGTGCGCGTCCGGGGTGGCAGAGAAAGGAGACAAGGGGGTGGCCGTGTTGGGCCGGAGGGGGAAGAGGGGTCAGCGGCCTAGAGAGGAGGAGTAGAGAGGCGGCCGCGGTTGGGCTGGGCCAAAGAAGGGAGGGGAGGAGGGTTTTGGGCCGGTTCCGGCCTGGGAAGAAAAATGGGGATTTTCTTCTTTTTCTGGATTTTGTGTTGGATTTGAATTAGGATTTGAAGGAGATATTTCGTGGGAAATATTTTTGGACAATCCAAGAATTTTTGGAGAACTTGTTGAGCTCATATCAATAAACTCAAACAAGCAACCAGGGTTTTTGAAAAGTTAATTTTGAATAAGGGAGGGATTTAGAAGAAAATTCCGGGTGCTAAATTTTGGGGCGTTACAAATCTACCCCACTTAAAATGAATCTCGTCCTCAAGATTCGACTTAGAGGGTTACAGGGATAGCTTTACTTCAGCTAGCTACTTCCTGATTCTTCACACGGAATGGAAGGTGGAATTTTAATGACAACTATATGTCCAATTTGATTCCTCCTTCTCTTTGTTGGGGTTGTCCGTACAAGCCTTCCACATACAAGCTGGATCTTCCACTTTATGAACTTGGAAGGTTGATCCATTGCCTGGCAGCTTCAGGCAGAGGGCTCTTCTATGGAGCGATAGAAATTCAGCAAGGCACTTTCTGCTTTCTAGATGGTGGCAAAATCCGGGTGACTCGTCCAAAGGGATGGATCCGTCAACCTATGGGATCCAGATTATCCTGCACCAGCGCTAACAGAATGGAGGCTACCCCACTTAAATAGGGCGGATGCCCCTACTTGAGTAGGTTAGGCACTCCTCTGGAAGCGGGGAGCTGCTACGTTTTCCAGCTGTTGTTGTTGTATTAGTAGACGGAGGGCAGGCCGGAGAAGAAATAGCTATCTAGGATAGCCTTCTTCCCGTAACACTTCTTTTTGCCCAGGCACTTCTTCTATCCCCTTGCCTGTCTTCTGCCCTACTTTGGGCTTCTTGACCTTGGCACAGCTTTACTAGCAGGAAGCATCTTCTAGCTTCTGCTCGGCCCGGGGGAGGGTGATCAACCGGAGAATAATTAGGAGGCATAGGACAAGGAGTATGGCGAAGAATATGCAGCGATGGGGGATGCAAACTCTAGGCTCTGGGTTCATATTCTGGGTGGGAGTAGAACGTGGATCTCACAAATGATTCCTCTTCTCACAAAGTGGACAAGGACTTTTAGGATCTTGGAGAGGAGTACGCAATGGATAAGGATGGGTAGAAGGATTGCTATGTTTATCATCTGGCGGTGGAGTTGGCAGGAGGTTTATGGCTGTTTTGTTCTGAGGGAAGAGGGCGATGGATCACCCAGAGGAAGAGGAGGTAGACGGGGATAGTGAGGGCAGCGAGAGTGTAGAAGCCTAGGAGAATATGTCCTAGCCAGGAATCTCCGAACATGAGAGGAGCTGCAGTCGTTTTAGCTGGAGAGGAGCGGTGGTGGGTTTGCTCTGCGAGGTGAGTGAGGAGTTGAGTCTGGGGAGGAGGGGGTTTTAATGGCGCGGGGGAGCAGTGGTTGCGGTGCGGCGGTCTGTGCATCGAGGTGACATGTGCGGTGGAGGTGGAGTGGGAGCACACGGTGGCATGTGAGGAAGGATGGAGTGGGGGACCGGGCATGACTAGACTGCGGAGTGGGGACACGTGGCAGCCGGTCGGGGACGGTGGTGTAGGGGCCATCTTTGGCCGGCAGCAGGCGTGTGGGTGCGCTCCCAAAGGTGGTAGGTTGTGGCAGGCGGCGTGCTCATGCGGCGGCAGGGGTGAGTGGGTGGTGGAGGCCGGGGCATCGGCTGCGGCGGGTGCGGTGGAAAAGGTAGGGCGGTGGAGGGATGTGAGTGGCTGGGGACTGTGGTAGATACTGTTGACAAGGGGAGCTATGGTACGGGATGTTTCCTCTGATCTTACCCATTTTCCAGGGCACTGTTTCCTTTAGCTGTGCTTCCCTTGGGCAGAGCTTTGTTAGCTGTTGACCGTCCTTTATTTTGACTAGAGGTTGTTCTGGTTGCTTCTTTTGAAAGGCACATGCCCTTCAAACTGATGGGTTTTAAGGTAAGAAGAGATAGCAGAGGTGGGGGCTAGTTCTAATGGCGATTTTATTAGCACTCAAACAAGGTAACACTTGTTTCTTGAGATAGAAAGAGACAAGTCACAACAACAAAACACAAGAACGAAAACAACACACTAACGCGACTACTCACGCATAACTGACTTCAAGTTCTGACTACCGAAGGCTCCGTTTGGTGATGGTTGCTGAACACTGGATCCCTTTCCTAGAAGCGAGAGTGTCATGAGGGTGCCCAAGCTTTATCTATCTTCCTCTTGGTGGATGATTACAGGGGCTCCTCCCTGATTCTGTAGTTGCTCGAGCAGAGAGTACTGGAAACTTGCTTGGTGACTTGGCTCCGATTGCCTAGGAGGGTCTGTCAGTCCTCCTAGTGGGGGGTACTGCATTCCCACTGGTGATGGGCAACGGGGGTCAAACAAACCCCGTGTTGTTCTGCTGCTGGGACTAGGGTTGGTTCCTTGCTTTTGGCGCATCAATCTGGCTCTGTACTAGGACAGAAGATCTTCTGTTATTTGGTTGCGAGCTTCCAACCTATCGTCCATGAGGCTCAGCTTGTCATACTCATCATCTAAGGCTTGGAGATGAAGAGCAAGATAGGCTACGACAGGATCCTCGGTTTCCTTCATTATCTTCAAGACTTCAACTTTTCTGGCCTAGCTTGTGGTCAACTTGTTGAAGGGTGGGAAGAATCTCATAGGGGTGTCCTGGATTGCCCTATGATAGGTTGAGCACAACTTCCATATTGCATCACGAGCTGTAACGTGACATGCATCCACAAACCGATGACTGGTAGCTGTGGAATGCCATCCTGTGAGGGCACGGTTGTCCTTGATGTACAGTGAGACCATCCATTTCTATTCTCCATTCCCGATGATTTCTCTACCTAGGTACTCAGGGTATCTAGAAATCCGAAGGTACCTTATGGTATCCCTTAGGAGAAAATCTTTTACATCCTCACATAGGCTGATACGTCTGGCAGTTGCCATCTGAATGAGACTCGCAGGACTCGACTTAGACTGAGACTACCACTCAACACACAACAAGCAAGACAACATCTACAACGCATGCGATCTATATGGGTAACTCTTACAAGGGTGCTAACCAAAGTGAAGTAAAAACTTCACTACCCAAGGGAAAGAGTGACACTGGATACAACTAACTTCGGACCACACGACTTCATTTCCTGCCAGGCTTGGAGACCTCATTCTGACTCATTAGAAATGGTGTTGATGATGTCCTTTGGCCGTGGCTGAGTTGTGATGACTGGGTCATCTTCTTCGGTTAGTCCCCTGGGTGAGGCAATGCCTGAGAGTCCTAGTCTTGCCTCTGTTGATGAGGTCATTGGTGGAGCCTTTGGTTTGCTCAAGGAGATAGGGCTTGGAGGTGGGGCTCTGGGTAGCTCTTCTTCTAGGCACCTGAGATCTGGTATGGGGCTCCTTCCCAGGGTGGGGTGTTCTGTTAGCTCTGGTGGAGGATTTTATAGGGGCTCTGGATGGTTTGGCTGGCTCTCAGGATCGGGGAAGGTAACTGGTATGCCTTCCAACACTGGGACTTCCACCGAGAGGTGGATGCACTTTCTCTTTTTAAGGGGCACAGGGTGACCATCTAGGATGGGCTTTTCTTCTGTCATTGCTGCTTTGCAATGGAGCAGTCCTGGGTCCTTTGAGTCCTATGGCGGTCCCTTTAAATAGCTTGGTTGGCTCGTCCTTTAGTGGTAGTGCCTGGCGTCCTTGGTGCCAAATGGCGCAGAGTTGCCGATGCATTGTTCGAAGGGGGGCCTCTTTTCAACTGTGTTGTATCACTTGGCCAATTTAAGCGAGACAGCAAGGTCATGTCCTTCCTTTTCTTATTTTATGCTGCACACTTTCTGATCATCCATCGGGTCATGCGCTTGACCAGGGTGGTCCATATCTTGAGATTGAGCCATGTGTCCTTGTGATGGTGATGTGTCTTACGGCGGGCACTGGTTCCTTTAACATCGATCCATCATGTCCGTTCAGGCTACCCTATTCTCGCTCTTATGGTGTGGTATACAAGGTATGGATTTCCTTCTGCTAGAAGCTTGACTCCTTGATGATAGCCGTTGGGGTAAGAAAAAGGGGCCAAAACTTTTTGAAATAGAGTAAGATGAGGGGCAGAGGTAATTTGCAAACAGTTTTGGACTCAAAAATCGTTTTCCAGCCTAAGGGTTACGTCCTACGGCCAACTACGGCTCTGATACCACCTGAAGCGCCCCAATTTCCATAATGGGACTAAAATGTGCTTTATTACCATCCCAGAGTTTGGTAATCACATTCTTACATTAAAGTGATACAGATCCGCCCTAACGGGTCGGACCACAAAGGGGCGCAGCCCTGAAAATCTAAACAGCGGAATATAAAACGTAGACCCATCTTCCTCACACCACAGTTGGGAAGCAGGTCGTAACCCCTATTCGTTCTCGGATCAATATATGTCCATAGCACTGAGAAAAGCAACAACAAAGGAAGGGTGAGTACATACGTACTCAGCAGCCCTTCTTCCTCCAAAGGAATTTGGGGAAAGCTAACACTGTATGCAAGGATATAACTGGAGCTTAGGATAGTTTTGCAGAAAAGTACTTGTATGCAGGGTTTGTGGTAACTGTCAAGTTTTCAATCTTTCTGAAAACTGAGTTTTTCACATAAAGGGGTTGCCACTGGACTTGCCAGTCTAAAGTGGCCCCTGGCTTTCCAGCCAACACAATCCCCATACACCTGAAGCGCCCCAGTTTTCATAGTGGGACTGAAATGTGATTTATTACCATCCTAGGGTTTGGTAATCACATTATTACATCAGAGTGAAACAGATCCGCCCTAATCAGTCGAACCACAAAGGGGCGCAGCCCTGAGAATCTAAGCAGCGAAATATAAAATGTAGCCCATCTTTCTCACGCCACAGTTGGGAAGCAGGTAGTAACCCTTACTCGTTCTCGGGCCAATGTATGTCCATTGCACTGAGAAAAACAACAACAAAGCAAGGGTGAGTACATAAATACTCAGCCGCCCACCTTCCTACAAAGGAATTTGGGGAAGGCTAACACTGTATACAAAGATATATTTGGAGCTTAGGATAATTTTGCAAAAAAAAATACTTGTATGCAGGGTTTGTGATAGTTGTCAAGTTTTAATCTTTCTAAAAACTGAGTTTTTCACCAAAAAAGTTTACCACTGGACTTTCCGGTCCAAAGTGGCCTATGGCTTTCCAGCCAACACATTTTCCATACATTCAGCATCCTCTGCTGAACCAAAAACCATTTTTATCCAATCCCAAACCAATTTGATTTTATTTTATGAAAACTGCTAACTGAAAAACCAAGCCGTAACTCATACATACCAGTGGACATGGACTATTCGAATAGGTTTTACTCTGATCAGAGGTTGTACTAATTCTCACAAGTTGGACTCAGCGACACATTACCGTCGTAACTGCCCGAATTCCAAACCAAGTCATTGTCTTTGTTTCATCACCTAGCAGAATTTTAGTAGTTCGGGCATCCGAGCCACTCCAGTACCCCGCGGTACTTCCGTTGGCACACCACCCATCCCCTAGCTCCTTGTGCGCTAGCACAGAAGCTAGTAGGCTATCCACTCCGGCTCGGGTCTGGCCAATGCCTCGTACAAAGCGAGTGGTTGTACTAAAAGAGTTAGGCAAAATAAAAATCATAACGGTCCTTACGGAGAGCTCGAGTAAAACTATTCCAACTTTTCAATGCTCGACAACGCGAGCAATCCACCTACCCAGTATTCTTCACAGATCTCGGTACAAGGAGTAACCGCAGGTAGCTAAGTTACCCGTTCATACCCTACCCTTATGGCTGTTTCGGCGCGTAGCCATATTCCGACTAGGTCGGTTGCCGGGGCTTTTCACCATTTTATTTCAAAACCATACACACAACACTTTCCCATACCCTTCATATTTCACATTATTAGCATCAAGATTATGATAGATAATTAAATGGGCGATCCCACCTATACGCGCTATATCTAAAATAAGCTTAGGTGGTTGTATATTTTGCTGGGTTACCTTAGCAAGTAAAAAATGTAAGTTTTTATGTGATTATCAGGCCAAGGATTGTGTTTGTGATAGAAAAGAATTTTTTTCATCAAGTGTGTATTCCAGTGGGCTTGCATTTTATTTTGTTAAGGCGGTTGATATAGCAGTTGCTGGACGTATTGGGCGCAGACCATCGCGTAGTATACCGCGAGGGGTAGGCCGAACGGACTCTCCGATAAGGCGTAGTGCACAAACAAGGAATACACAAATCGAGGAATAATATGAGCTCCACAGGTTTGGTGGTGCAGAGCTTGGATTGCGGAGATGAGAGTCTGCTGGGTTCTTACTGGTGGTATTACTGCAAGTGGTTGGGGTGTAGCGAGTTTTTGGGCGAGTTGGCGGGCTTGGTAACGACAGTTACGGAGACACCAAGGTAGGGGTGGTGGACGCGAGATGTGGGGTCGACAACGCCGAAGGGGCGGTGGTCGCATGTTGGTGTTTTGGAGAAGATCTTTTTGTGGAGTGGTGGAGACAGCAATGATGTTCAAATGATTTTCGGTATTGTCATCGTTTGAATTCAGCCTGTCATAGTTTGAATTCAGGGCTCGGACAAGCTAAGGCAGCTACCTTTAAGATTTACATGCAATAGGAGATTAACGGCATCGATCACTAGGCTCACAATGTTTGTGCGACCGGTGTGAAGCACTGACTGGGCGTAGGACGGCGTCATGGTGGCATGACGGTGGCTTCCGGCTAAGACAAAAGATTATGTGGAGTATATGGGTAGGTAGAGCTTGATTTTAGATGAATTTAGACGGAAGAATTACCCATATCGGAGTTGGAACGGAGAAGATGCGAATTTTGTATATTTCGGAAAAAGAAAAGAAAAAAGGGATATTGTTGGAATATTCCAAAATCCGAATATTTGGAAACTGGAGAATAAAATCGTGTTTTTGGATTCTGGAGGACCAGAAAATATTAGTATACTGCTTGCAAGCAGATTTTCAGGCTGGTGTCAATGGTCCACGCCTACGGTGTCGAATGTGGCACCGGCTCGTAGGCGGCTCTGGAAACTCCTAAAATCATGAAATTAATGTGGATGGTAGATATTGATTTTTGACGAATTTAGAAAGAAGAAACAACGGAATTGGAGCTCATATGGTCAAGAGATTAATTCAGAAATAAATGAATAGAAGAAGAGAATGGTACAAGATTGAATCTGCTAGCTCGAATGACACGTGATTAGTGATGGGCTAATCACCGGTGGCTGGTGGTTGATGTGGGAAAAATAATGGGTGAATTCACTTGTCATTCATTGAAGATGGGGGCTGTTATAACAAACAGAGGGGCACGAGTAGGCCCGAGCAGAGCCTCCGCTCGACTGCTTGCCTCGCGCCGTCGTGAGCAACGGGTAGGGGCTCACCGGCGTTCAGCTCTGGTGCTTGTCAGCGCGGTGGAGGTGGTGGACGCGGAGGTGCTCGCCACGGGCAGCCATTGGTGGCGGCTTAGGAGCATGTGGAGAGCTCGATACAGACAGGGAGAAGGGGGAGCGCGCTTGGGGATGGTGGAGGGATGTGGCGAGGTGCTCACAGTCGGAGCAATCAAGCTATGGTGGCCTCTCGACGAAGAACGCAGAGGCACTCTGCTCCTGTGCATGAACACAGCAAGGGAGGAGAAGGGGGATGGCGTTCGCGGCGCACAACGCCCGGGTTGAACCGGGGGCTGATATTGCGGCGGTGGTGAGCTTGTTGTGGATGGAGGCATGGCGGTAGGGGATTATTTATAGCCGATGGAGGAGGAGGCCGATGATGTGTCCCAGAGATGGGAGGTCCACATGGCGCAGAGATAGGGTCCAAGAGTCGCAGAGATGGAAGGTCCACATGGCGTGGAGATGGGGTCCAAGTGGCGCGGAGATGGAGGGTCCAAGTGGCGTGGGGATATTTTTTTTGGAATTGAGTTTTGGAAAAAAAAATTGGAAAGAATTTTGGTGGAGAGTATTTGCAATATTTGGAATTTTGTTGAGCACATATTAACACATCCAAAATAAATAAGCAACATCCAAAGTTTTTAGAAAATTTGATTTTGAATTAGGGAGGGATTAGAAGAAAATTCCTAGTGCTAAATTTTGGGGTGTTACAAATCTAAACTACTTCAAATGAATCTCGTCCTCGAGATTCGGCTTAGAGGGATACAAGGATGGCTTTACTTCAAGTATCTACTTCTAATTTCAACATTAGCTTGATCATTCACATAGAATGAAGGTGGAATTTTAATAACAACTACATGTCCAACTCGATTCCTCTTTTTCTTTATTTTTCTTCTTTGTTGGAACTGTTCGTACCAGCCTTCCACATATAAGCTGGATCATTCACTTCATGAACTTGGAAGGTTGTTTCATTGCCTGGCGGCTTCAGGCAAGGGCTTTTCTAGAGAGCGGCAGAAATTCAGCAAGGCACTTTCTGCTCTCTGGATGGTGGCATAATCTGAGTGGTTTGTCCAAAAGGATGGATCCATCAACATATGGGATTCGGATTATCCTGCGCCAGTGCTAACAGGAGGGAGGCTACCCCACTTAAATAGGGCGGTTGCCCATACTTGAGTAGGTTAGGCACTCTTCTGGAAGCGAGGAGCTGCTATGTTTTCCAACTGTTGTCGCGGTATCAGCAGATGGAGGGCAGGCTGGAGAAGAAACGGCCATCTAGGATAGCCTTCTTCCTGTTATACTCCTTGTTGCCTCAAGCACTTCTTCTTCTTCTGTCCTCTTGTTGGTCTTCTGCCCTGCTTTGAGCTTCTTGTCCTTGGCACAGCTTTGCTAGCAGGAAGCTGCTTCTTGCTTCGGTGCGGCCTGGGGAAGGGTGATCAACCGGAGAATGATTAGGAGGCATAGGACAAGAAGTATGTTAAAGAATATTTAGTGGAGGGGGATGCAAACTCTGGGTTCTGGGTGGGGGTGGAACGTGGATCTCACAGATGATCCCTCTTCTCGCAAAGTGGAAGAGGACTTTTAGGATTTTAGAGAAGAGTACGCAATGGATAAGGAAGAGTAGAAGGATTGCTATGTTTATCATTTGGCGGTGGAGTTGGCAAGCGGTTTGGGTGGGTTTCTGAGTCATTCTTCCCAGGGGAGAGGGCGGTGGATTTCCCAGAGGAAAAGGAGGCAAAGTGGGAGAGTGACGGCGGCGATAGTGTAGTAACTTAGGAGGAACTTGTCCTACCCCAGAATCACAGAACATGGGAGGAGTTGTGGTTGGTTCAGCTGGTGGGAGAGGAACGGTGGCGGGTTTGCTCTATGAGCTGAGTGAGGAACTAAGCTCAAGGGAGGGGGTTTTATCGGTGCGCGAGGGCGTTGGTTGGAGTGAGGCGTGCTATGCACCGAGGTGACACAAGCGGTGGAGGTGGAGCGGGAGCACGCGGCGGCTTGTGAGTAAGGGTGGAGTGGGGGACCAAGCATCCCATGGGCGGCGGAATGGGGACACGTGGCGGCCGGTGGTGGACGGTGGTGTAGGGGCCATCGTTGGCTGACAGGGGTGCGTGGGTGCGCTGCCAAAGGCGGCAGGTGGTGGTAGGCGGCGTGCGCATGCGGCAGCAGGGGTGAGTGGGTGGTGGGGGCCAGGGCATCGGATACGGCTAAAAAAGGTGGGGGTGGCGGAGAGATGTGAGAGGCAGGAGACTATGGTGGATACTGTTCGCAGGGGGTCACGTGGTCAGCGAGAGGAGGGCGCGGGTCCGGGGTGGCAGAGAGAGAAGGCGGGGGGGTGGCTGTGTTGGGCCGGAGGGGGAAGAGGGTTCGGCGGCCCAGAGAGGAGGAGAAGAGAGGCGGCCGTGGTTGGGCTAGGCCGAAAGAAGGGAGGGGAGGAGAGTTTTGGGCCGGTTCTGGCCTGGGAAGAAAAATGGGGATTTTCTCCTTTCTCTGGATTTTGTGTTGGAT
The DNA here is from genome assembly GCA_030272315.1 of Paspalum vaginatum. NCBI lineage: Eukaryota > Viridiplantae > Streptophyta > Magnoliopsida > Poales > Poaceae > Paspalum > Paspalum vaginatum. The sequence goes on along the minus strand of CM059013.1, from coordinate 36,389,948 downwards.
TTGAATTAGGATTTAAAAGAGATATTTGGTGGGAAATATTTTTGGACAATCCGAGAATTTTTGGAGAACTTGTTGAGCTCATATCAATACACTCAAACAAGCAACTAGGGTTTTTGAAAAGTTGATTTTGAATTAGGGAGGGATTTAGAAGAAAATTCCGGTTGCTAAATTTTGGGGCGTTACAAGAACGTACTTCATGAATCTGGGGAGAAGACCTCCTTGAGGGAGGTAGTGGTTAATGCGTCCTCCTCCTCCCCCTCAGCCCTTGGGCTACTTATATAGTGGGGAAGGTGGTTGTTTTCTCGTATTCCATTAATCTTTCTAGATATTACAAATAGGTCCTCAGTCCTCACAGATATGCCCCTAGTGGACCTATTTCTCCCAACATTAGCCCCTCAGCTGCTTTGGCTTGGTTGGTACAACAAGGTGAGGAATGTCACCACTCCTACGCCCGTGCGTATGTCTCGCTAAAAACTCCATCCCAAAAACCCTGTGGGGGAAAAAAGGGAATGGAGAAAAGAGCATGTATGCCTATCGGGCCTATGCAGGTGAGAGTATACAATATAAGTTCTTTTTGTCTCTCTCAACATCGAAGGAGGGGCCATCGATGAAAATGAGTCGCAAGGGCTTCACGGCTTGCTCTTCTCCGCGAGGCAGAATAAAACACCTTTTTACTTTGGGGACCTCCCCCATAGTCTTTTTGATAAAAAAAAGGAGTCGGCGTGTCGCTCGAGCCGAGGCATCTCGGCGGAGACAAAGAAGTCATCAGAGCCACTCTTGGCGAGGTCGTAGCCACCAAAGTCATTGGCGAGCCCCTTGAGCGAAGGTGTGCTGGCTAGAGGAGAAGTGGATGCCGAAGGAGTCGGTGCATCGCTCAAGTCGAGCTGTGTCGGCAGAGGTGAAGAGGTTGTCGAAGCCATTCTTGGCGAGGGCATTATCGCGAGCCCCTCGAGCCAAGGTGTGTCGGTGGAGGCGGAGTCATTAGAGATGCTCTCGATGAAGCTGTAGTCGCTGAAGGTTCAGTCGAGCCCCTCGAGCCGATGCGTGTCGCCAGAGTTGAAGTGCTTGGCATTGCCTTCTCTTCATTGCTTGCGATCACCAGGCAATATCTACTGGATTCACTCTCTATCATCACGGAGCCCCCTCAAAATAAATAGGTGCTAGGGGGCAATGGACTTCCGGCAACACCTATAAGGCCATGCCTAGACAAAATGCAATGTCCGCCAACACCTATGAGACCATGGCTAGACAAAATGCAATGTATGTGTGAGCATGTAGAACTTATGCTTACTTTCTTTTCTCTTACCGGTCTGTGTTCTATCATGGACCTGTATTCCGTTCCTCGAATCAGGACTTTCTTTGTCGAGGATCTCTGGTTTAGGGTACTCCATCGAGTTTAAGTTTCTTCTTCTAATGGCTGTGTCTGTCATACCATAAAAAGAAGGGATACTATAATTGGATTTCCTCCTGACCCAGCTCCCGATGATGGTGATGTCAATGACGAACTGATTTCTCCTTTTTAAACCGATTAGAAATTACTAGTCATTCAAAAGGAAGCCTCATTTCCACTAGTGTCTTAAGTGGCCTTGCCTACATATGGTTGACCGTTACCTAGGAGTACCGCCTATTTTTTCACAAGCCTTGGCATATAAGCTGGTTAAGTTCAAATGTTCACTTGAAAAAACTGATTTTGTCCACTTATAAAGACCGTCCTTTGTAGTAGAGTTCATGTGCATGATATAATCTCTATATAAAAGTCAACCATAAACCAACTTTTCTTGCAGGTTAGTTGACACATAGCTCTTGCCATCATTCTGCAAATGCATCCATCTCATAGTATGCATGCATCAAAGCATGCACCGTATTGCATGACTATTCCCATCATTATGCAAATGCATCCATCTCATCATATGCATTAAAGCATGCACCATATTGCATAACCGTTAAATGCATGAAGACATCGCATTTAGCTAAGGTTGACCATACCTCAAAGTAGAAACCATATATAAGCTTAAGAGAAGAAAGCAGCTACTCCACACATTCTTACCAACTAACGTTGACCGCAGATCCGTGTATCTTGAAAAATGAGGTATGAAATCAAAACATGTCTATATGGGGGGTGTTGTCTGGTTTAGGAAGGGAGCTTGCCTTGCCTCCCTGGCTCACAGAACGAGGACCTTGCCAGCCTAGGCAAGCCAATTTGGAGGCAAACCTTGCCCACACATTCCTCGACATAACCAGGCAAACCAACCAGACGAACATGATCATTGTATAACCTCTCTTGTCAAAGGGAAACATGGCCAAGCAAGAGTACCAAACATCCCCATAATTGTGCATACCAAGGACATGTGATGATGTGAACCATTGCATCTGTCCTAGGTCATCAATATTTGCATGTCAAATAAAGCTAACATTCTTATCAATTTAAGAATGCCTCTTGACTGAAATTGAACTTGGACAATGACCGCAAAATGGAGTTCCATCTAATTATCCCAAGTGGCCAACACTCCAATTGGAACCTTGTTACTGTAGGAAAGAAGGAAGCGTGAATTCAACTGTACAACTAACAAATTCACCATCTACTTTGCTTCTAGCCCTAATTATGGCTTTAGGGACTAGTTGGTCGATGTCCACTTTGGCGCCCCCATCCATAAGACTATGACTACATCTTTGCCAATAGTATCCTCACCATCACCTTCAACATATACATTTCGACCTCGCCAACAATGGCTTTGTCGTCTAGTACGCTTGGTTCTATAATGAAAAGTGGAGGGCCTTGTGACTTCGCTAACGACTTCCCCATTAGGTAGGATTTTTTAGCCGAAGCCTTCAATCATTCTACTTCAACTCAAGTAGCTTCTTGTTAGCTTTGGCCTCTACATCTACAACTATATGTCCACCATTTTATTTTGGTCCAACAGGCTCGCTATCTGTTTCGATGCCTACTTTGACCTCACCAATGATGGCCTCATCATCTACCTCACCTTTGCCGTTCTACTACATTTTTGAGGGGCTTGCTATCACCTTCGACTCCTACTTCGACCTGAGGAGTTTATTATCCACTTCAACTACCATGAATATGTATCTCCACTATAAAGATCACTTTATCTACTTCAGACACATGTGGATTGATGTGAACAAGGGTGCCTGATCTTTCGCCAGGTGGAATAAAATATTAACAAGCACAATATATTTTTTAGGCTGAAGTGACTGCATTGCGAGCAAAATTCTTGTTTCAATTGATGACAAGCAAATACAACAGGGCAAACTCGCCTTTCATTCAGAAATTTATGCACAATCATGTAAGATTGCATGAAGAATCTTTTCTAATATACCACTGTTAAGAATCATGTTAATGACATATTTATCACAAGTACTGACTTCAAAATTACATTGACATGATGATAAGTGGCAAGTTTTGCAACTTAAAACTTACAAGTCTTATTTGTATTCTATGATAGGTGGCAGGTTTTGCAACTTAAAGGTGATGAAGCTATTCTGTCAACCAAGAGATGTTCATTTTAAGAAATGATGTAAGGTTTTAGAGGATTAAATCCTTGCTCTCTGTGTTTGAGACTAAAATATGAATGTAAGGTTATTCAGTGGTTATTTGTTTGTTTTAGTGCCTGTTCTCTCTAAGAAATTCAAGGGATTAATGACGTAAGTGGATTAGAACAAAATTTCAGTGTATGTTTGTTATACAGGCTCCTGTACATTTGACTCGTATCTATCTCTTCTTTCTTTCTCTTCTTGACCCGTATATAAAGAATTGTTTGAATGAAAAAGTCATTTTATCTGTTGAACAATTTATTACGAGCATATAATTATTTTTTATGCGTAGAATAATTCATATGATGTGTAGAACAATCCGTTTTTTCTGTTGAACAATTCTTTATATACGCAGACAAAATTGTACTGTGCCGAGAACAATGTAATTTTGCATGTAGAATGATTCAATGGCATAATGTATTTTCTGTTGAAACTATTGAATAACAAAATTTTCAATGAAAATGAACGCGGCGAACTGAAAAAGATTACGGAACGAAAGAAGCGAACACGCAAACAAATAGACGCGTGAAACAGAAAAAGGATCGCGAAATGAAGAAAACGTGTCGAACAGTGCGATGACCCAACTGAAGAATCGGCCCACGAGCAGCAGAAGCGGATGGGTGGGATCCTTCGGCGACGCGTCGTCGAAATTTCGCCGCAGCGACAGATAACTGCCCCCGCCTGGGGAGGGGTGACGAGCTGATGTGGCCGCTATCTGCTAGCCCCGCGACCGGTTACTGACTGGCCCAACCAAACAAGGAGCAATGACATCTGAGCGCGCTGGGAACGGTTTACCGGCCAAAAAAAAAACACTGAACCAAACAGCTCCACTAGTGCTATGCGCGTCTGCGTGGGCTCTAGCAGAGCGCAGCATGACGTTTTGGCGTGCCCCAAGCGTCTAGCCACCGTACACATCTGCAAGTCCTGCCATGTTTGTGAATCCAACAAGGCTTCGGGTCTCTGATTTTCTCTTGCATGTCGATCAAGACACGCACAAACCTCGAGTTTGCTTCCATGCGTAAATCACGTCAAGGGATGCAGCCTGCAGCTGCCTGCAGGCCACGATCAACGCATGCGACTTGGGCGGTGCGTGCTGGCATGGCTTTCGCAAAGCAAGCCTAGCGGCTCCCACGGCGCAAGCACGCGCGGTCCCCAAAGAAACAAAAAAATGCCAGCCCATGCCCAAGCCAAAGTGCACCTTAGGCAGCCCATACAGCCCATCCAGCGCCTATATAACGCCCGTCGTCATCGCGCTCCCACAAAACCCTATTCCTCTTAGGTCCTAGCCGTCGCCGCCACCTCCTCCGCTCTGAACCCTAGATAGATCCAGATCTCGCCTCGAAGATGGACAGTCTCTCAGGCCTCCCTAGCCTCCACAGCCTCACCGTCGGTCTCCCCGCCGGCCTCCCCGGACTCACCGGCTTTCCCGGCCTGCACGGCGCGTCTAGAAATCGTGCTGGGCTGAGATGACGAGAGGGGGAAGGACTGGGGTTCAAATATAACGACAGCGAGGCGCCTTTCGTCCCCCGACAGAAATGATTTTTTAGTGAATATTTTTTTCGCTAAAGGGTCAGCAAAATCTATTTTAAAAAGTGCCTTACCCTTCCACAGTAAGCTAAGATCTTGTACTCCCTCCGTTACAAATTATAGGCCGTTTGATTTTTTTTTTCCGAGCTAAGTTTGACCTGCTCGTCTTGTTAAAAATTGTTCAAAAATATAGAAAATTTTAATTTATATTGAAGTATATTATATAATAAACAACATCATATTAAAAATAAACGATAATTGTGAATTTTTTTAATAGGACGAGTCGGTCAAACTTCGTCTGAAAAGGTCAAAGGACTTATAATTTGGGACGGAGAGAGTACGTGCTTCGATCACTTAAAATCAGACTAGAGTTTGGAGTTATATTGAGGCTTTTCTGGCCCAGCTTAGGGATTTTTTTTTGAGGTGCCGGCTTAGGGATTTACCTGAGCTTATAGGGGTTAGGAGGAGCCATAAGAGATGTCGCCAATCGGTGTGACAGGCGGTGGGCGGGAGGCGAGCCAGCGTAAGTGGTGGAGGAGAATTGGGGTTGAGGGAGGGGGTGTGCACTACGAAGGTTAAGTCTGAGAGAATGGTAGTTGGAATAGTGATAGGGGATGGGAAATTGGAGAACGGTTGGTTTCAGCCTAACGCTGCAATAGGGGTAGCGAGCAGGTTAGCTATTTCTAAATAGGTTTTAGGACGGTTGGAAACTCAACAGGAGCTTTAAGTTTGCATAGGGACACACAAGTTTTAGTCCATGGAATTTATGCAGTTCGCGATGATAGTTTAGAAAGGGAACGTATGAATCTCATACCCTGTGAAAAGTTTTCCCTTTCATGTCCAAATTTTGTGAACATAATATAAATACAACTTCCCTATACAAAAATAAGGTATTTTAGAGGAGTTACCCATTCAGATTAAATGTGCTGCAAATATCTACAACTAATCTACTTGAAAATTACACCTAAAATCCTGTAACTCTAGTATAAGCTGGGGAAGAATTTTTTTTCACCCAGATGTGATATAGCCAAACCGTTTAAAAATCAAAACATATATGCTCCGGTTGGAATTTTTGTGGCAGTCTGAACATCCAAAACGTCTCCTAGTCATCAAAGGCACAAAAGATAAGATACATCGTTGTTTAGAGAACAATCCAAGTTCGATATCAAAAGCATATATATAAATCTTGTGCACAAACTGGGCTGCTGGACCACATCATAGCTTGTGCTGCCGTGTGGCCTAGCAGCAAAGCATGCATGACCCAAGCAGCAGGCTTAGTCTAAATGACCTCATCTACTAATAAACTAGATTGTGATCCAGCATTTGGTGTCATACGTGGCAGTGCCCACAGCCCCACACAACTTAAATTTTCTGATTGTATCTCGCTCATGCTATGCAACAGTACTGGTGCAGCTCATTGCGCCGCGCCATGACCAACTTAAAGCTTTTTGCTTAGCTCGGATTCAGTGACCATGTGGTGGCCCTAATGAAAGTGTTCTGCCACTAGCTAGAAGAGAAGCAGAAGCATGCCTAATGTTTTGCTTAGCAGTACTTAGCTAGCATGCACCTAAGAGTAAACCTTTTTTTCCATGAAAATTTATGATAATGCCTAGGATCTTGGATAAGAAAATATTCTTCCCACTGAATCGTACCACCTCTAATCCTCAATCAAGCAACGTCCAGAGAATTTTTTGGCGAACACGCGAAGCGCGTCTTTTTATTAAGAAAGCAAATTACAGCTACAAGAAGTAAGCCGCGGCGTACGAACCATGTCAAAAGAAAAATAAAGGGGAAGCCTCCCAACACACCGATGCCCAAACGAACAACCAAGCCCACCGCAGGCCTAACAGCTAAAGAGAACTCAAGCCACCCGATCAACGAGCTAGACAAAGGGGAGAACAGTGACGACGCCTTCAAGAAGAAAAACAACGCCATAACGTCATCGCCATTTGCCCTATGCATTCGATTGATGAGGGGTGAAAAGGATAGTGCCCTCAGTAGGGTAACTATGTCAAAGACGAAGCCGTTATCTGAAATGCTGCACTGAAGCCAGCAACAGAGCTTTCGCTCGAACACCCCTCAGAACTAACCCCAACAGCCTAGCCACAACGAGCGGACCCCACCGAACCATGAATCACACACAAAGGCCGCAGCGGAGACTCGACCTCAACACCACACCCAACCGCGACGCGTCAACAGCGCAGGGCGTCGACGACAAAGGGGAGCAAGCTCAATCCAACAGCGGGGAGCAAAGCATCGACCCAAGGGACAACGCGCCAGTGCAACAACACGGACAGACAACCACTATGGTCGGGTGCAAGGAGGTAGGAGATAGCCGGCCTTTGGGCACCATCTCCAACGGGCCGGCAGGGCCGGCAGCCCACCGGCCTAGCCCAAGACGCACCCCAACTCGCCATGAAGCCTGCGGGCACGCCCAGCGCGCAACGTGTCATGGCCGGTCCCCAGCGACACGAAGGTGACGGCGCGGCGGAGAGCGGCAGCCGGCCCGAGGAGGCGACGCGGCGGCGACGGCAGGCACGCAGGGATATAGCGACACGGCGGCAGACGTGTCAGGCGGCTCATCGGCTTGGCAACCTGGAGCAGGAAGGCATCCTGGCGGTGGGGCAGGTCGGTGTCCGTGGTGGGGTGGCGGGCAAGCTTGAGGAGGGGACACCCCGCCGCGCATGACTTGTGGCTCCGAATACCATGGAACCACACGGTGCAGAGTTTCAACCAATACTGTGATTTTACTATAGTAAAAAAAACTACAATATTCAGATACAACTTCAAATTATAGTATCCCAACCACAGTTTATAAAATCTTTGCTATCAAACACGCCCTCACACTTACATTGCCTACCTCAGAACTCAAGAGCTCAAGGTTTTGGCGCCCTTGAGTGCTAGTAATGCAGCTCCGTACGCTGCCTCAGTCTGCTGGGCCTTCCGCACCGGCACGCCGAGCACCCTCTCCCGGATGGCCGTCCACTTGTCGTTCCGCGCTCCTCCCCCCGCCGTGAACACTTCCTCCACCGCCGTCGCCCCGAGCTCCCTCAGCAGATTGTACCCCTTGGCCTGCATTGCATGGTTCCCCGCCCCGCCCGCCGGTGGCGGATTTATTCACAAAAACTTGCATCACTTTTGCTATATATATATAGTTAGTGGTGCCACACCGTACCACCAATAGAAACTAACGGAGTCTGAGATTTATTTGGACCTGACCTCAACCCTCGCTATGGATTCCAGTATACCGTGCAGGTACTCCGCATCGCTCTGAGGGCGGGGCTCCAGCCTATGTTCGTCATATCATCAGACTTAGAAACTTTGCTTGATGATAAGATAATAAGATATGTATCCGATTCCGATGAACCTTGGCATCATGTAGGGGTCGGAGATGGGGAACCTCTCGCCTTTCTTCAGCAGTGGGTAGTAGTCAAGAGGGGAAGGCACGGCCGGGTCGATGTGCTCGCTCAGCGCGGCGAGCTGGTCATCGGTGAAGAGGCGCCGGAGGACGGCCCCGCCGGTGTTGGACGCCCCGCCGACGAGCCACGTGTCGTCCAGGCGGTGGCTGTACACGCCGAACCTCGCGTCGTCCACGCGGACCTCGCTCACGAGCTTGATCGCCAGAGTTGAGCCCAGCGACGTCACGGCTCTTCCTGGCTCGCCGGTGCGCGCTGCAAGGAACGCCGCAATGCTGTCCGTCGTCCCGGTGCACACCACACACTTGTTGGACAGTCCTGCCGATACCAACACAACAAAGAACGTACGTTGTTTACCATACATACATTTCTTGGAAGCAAGAATGGAACATTGTACTTGACGATGATCGTTTACCGTACTCTGAGCACACGTCGTCTTTGAGTGCGGCAATGGGAGCCCCGGGCGCCCTGACGGAGGGCAGCATGCGCGAGTAGGGCTGCGACGTCAGCCAGCTCGGGTAGGCGTCCACCTCCGGGTCGTAGCCGACCTTGAGCGCGTTGTTGTAGTCGGAGACGCCGTACTGGCCGTGCAGGAGCCAGAGGAGCCAGTCGGACTGGTGCATCAGCACGGGCACGTCCGCCGCCGAGCTGCTACTGCTATGCCACCACGACACCAGCTTGCAGAGGGTGGACGAGGCGGAGCACACCGTGTGGTTCGCGGGCGCGATGGACTCCACGGCCGGCAGCGCGTCCGGGAAGCTCTCGTTGTAGAGGAAAGGGCCGGCGAGAAGCTCCCCGCTCGCGCTGTCGACGATGAGCGTGGTGGCGGAGGTCCCGTCGATGGAGACGGAGGAGACGGAGGGGCGGTGGACGGGTGGGATGTCAGCGAGGAGCTGGAAGAGCGCCGCTCGCCAGGAGGTCGCCCATCCCGCGGCGTCGCCGCCGACCTGCCTAGCTACCAACTCCAATCAATCGATCGATCGATCGACGGGACCTCGTCATCACACAATCACGAATGGATGGAGAGTGGGCGTTCGACGATCTTACCGGAGGGAGGAGCAGAGTAGGCCCGTTTCCCTTCCGAATGGATGGCGCCTTGCTCGTCGATCAGCGCGTATCTTGCTCCTGAAGTTCCAAAGTCGATCCCGAGGTACAGAGGCGTGGCGGCGGCATCTCCGTCACCGCCCGGATTCTGCTGGCTGAGCATCGTAGCTCTTGTAACAGCGCCAGCGCGGCTCTGGTTCCTCCGCAACCCCGGTAATAATCCTGGGAAAAACAAAACAAGGCGTCGCAGGCCTTGCGATTGATCTTGGATTAGAATTGAACAGCAGGGAGGAGTGAGAGTACGAGGTGTGGTCACTTGCCTCGTTTTGCAGGGTCGCGACGGTGAGGCAGCGGCTTAACGGGGAGAGTGAGAGCCGACACCATGGCGCGCGCCGGCCGGGGAAGAAGGTGACGCGTTGTGCTGCCGGCCGGGGAAGGATAAGGAAGGTTTGGATGGGATGGGATGCCAGTATCTTTGTTGGGCCGGGCCTGAAGAAAACACGGGCCCGTGTGCACTGGGCCGAGCGTGTGCGCAGCTACCAAGGAGCGGGGGGAGGAGGCGTGGACGGCGGATAGGAAGACGACGACGGCACGCCGACGTAGAGGAGGATCCCGTTCCCTGAGCCCCCGCTTCGTCGACGCCCTTGGGCAGGTCTTCGTCGGGCCCTTGGCTAGCGACGGGCATTCATCAAGGTGTGCCGCCCCTTTGATTCCCTACCGTTTCCCTTGTCGCTGTGCGGCACTGTTGTCCGGCCCAAACCCTAGCGAGAGACATTTGTGTTCGGATCTGGGCCGATGGTTGCAACTCTGTTCCCTCTAGCTTCGATTTGCTACTTTAGGGTATGGTTACAACCTGGAATTTTGATGCTCATCTGATTTCCAGAATGGGTGTACGGATTCGTGATTGGAGGCCGACTGCCGAGATGAGCTGATCAGGACAGCGGCAAGGACGGCGACTGGAGGTGGATTTGCATCGTCCACGATCAGAGATGGACGACGACGGCAGCCTGAGCATCCGGAATTGGGGCTTCTACGATACCTTGAAAGGCAACCTCGGCCTGCAGCTCATGTCCCCTCTGCCTCCTGAACGGGACACAAAGTCGCTGCTCCCCAACGGCGCCTTCCTGCAGCACCATGGGCACCACAATGCCCAGCACCAGCTTCACACGCAGCACCCGCAGCATTCCCACGGCAATGGGGGCGGTGGGGCGTCCGGTGGCATGCCCACCGAGTCACATACTATTCACATGGAATTCTCGCGCAATGAAGCTTGGTTGCAGTCGCACCACCAGCATCCCCGTGAGCAGAAGGTGCTTCATACTCGTCCTGTCGGACCTGCTGGACATGTTGTGCATCCAGGCAATGGTGGCCATCCTGGGCATGTTGGACATGCTGTGCATCACCACCCTTCTAGTTATGGGATGATGCCAGATGCTCCGCACACTCTCCAGATGGCGCAACCACAGCTTCAGTTGCAGCCGCAGGAGTCTCCTCTATGTGAGGAGGAACACAAACCCCCGCCGCTGATTCAGGACCATTCTGAGCCTATGACCAAGCCGCCTGTGAAGAAGAGGCAGCGAAGTCAGCAGCCCAAGTCACCGAAGCCTAAGAAGCCTAAGAAGGCTCCTGTTCCGCAGGAGGATGGGGCACTCGTTGTGCATGTGCCCCGCAGGAGGGTACCTAAGAAAACTGTGGGGATGGTGATTAATGGTATTGAGTTGGACCTTTCAAACATACCAACACCGGTTTGCTCATGCACTGGAACGCCCCAGCAATGCTACCGGTGGGGTGCTGGTGGTTGGCAGTCTGCATGCTGCACAACTTCTATTTCAACGTATCCACTGCCAATGAACGCAAAGCGCCGTGGTGCACGTATTGCTGGAAGGAAGATGAGCCAAGGTGCATTCAAAAAGGTTCTTGAGAAGCTGGCTGGTGAGGGGTACAACCTTGCTAATCCAATTGACTTGAAGACCTTTTGGGCCAAGCACGGCACAAATAAGTTTGTAACCATCAGGTAAAGAAGAAGGCATGCTATGTTTGTCACTCTGTAGGTTGTAGAGCTGCAGTTTGGCATAATTTGTTGCCTGTGTGTCTATGTGCCAATCTGCGGAAATGTTTAGGGAATAGTTTGTAGCCATGTTCAGTTTCATTGACTTAATGGCCATGCCTTTCTTCTTTAGCTTCAGACATCAGCTCGATTGAAGTCTGTTTGTATCCTTCACTTTGCAAATTGTAGTGTAATAATAATAGTTTCTAATTGAGATGGCAAGGAATTTAGTGCATTAATCAAATCTGTGCGGAGGCCGGAGGTAATGGCATTGTGCGGAGGTGATGGCATTTACCCACACCTTTTGGAAATAGGCATAAACACATGACAACTAAAGAGATGTGCTGTACAAAGAAAACCTTCTGTTCAAAAGTAAAAATTATTATTTCTGGCCTTCTTGCATACTGTGAAATGTTTAAAGAACTTTGCATTAATTAATTCTTGTTGTGTTCTTGTCAAGTAGTATTACATCAGAGATGTGTGTAGGATGCGCTTAGCTTTCTTCATGGTGTTTGGTTGTTTGGTTCCTTGTTCTAGAATAGAGGCTATCCTTGAGCTAGGACCATTTCTTAGTGATGTGATTATGTGTGAGGCTGAGAAATCTTCTGTTATTATTATTGATATCAATACAAGTGCCTTTTCCAAAACATTTTACAATAGAGTCCAGGTGTTGAGATCTGATTAGGATTCTTACATGAATGATTTCACTGGTGAAGCAGAATTCCAACCGTATGACAAATCGAACCAAGGTCATGATGTAATCTTTGAAAATTTTGAAGTTAGTCCGATATGTGTGTTGTTTATTATTTGTATATTCTTAACAAAGAGGCTTTGTTTAGTTGACATGTTTGTGATTTGATTCCTGATTTCATTGAATAGATATCTTGATCTAACAACACCAAGTAATGTTAGGAATTGAGCCTAGCTCAAGTGCTCACTTGGTGGGGGTGGGCAGTGTGGTTCTGCATCCCAAGTCCCAAACACCCAGATTCGATGCAACTCATATTTGAGTGTCTATTTCTTCTTGTAAACGAAAAACCACCAAGTTCTTCCTAGGTTGGCTCTTTTTTTTTTGGCTGGTTTGAGAAAAACTAAGTAGTCTTAAGATTTTTTTTCCTGTTGTTATTTCCCACAGGGCAATGCAACAAAAAATTAAGTTGACTGCTTAATCTGGTTGAAGTTGAAGTACTGTAGTTCTTTTTTTTTTCTTTTGACAAACAAGTTGGTACAGTACGTCCTTTGCCTTTTAGTTCAGAGGGTTTGGGACTCGTGTGCATTTTGCGTATTGGATAATTCTTCTACAATCGTGTGATCATGTTACTAGCTAGTGTAAACTTCTGTAATTTATGTGTATGTTTTTGAACATTGAGGAGCTTTTGTGCTAAGCATGGCACAAACAAGTCTGTATTACATGTTATGCTTATTGCCTTAAATTCCAGGACACTATTTTGCCATGAGTTATTCTGTATGTATTGTGTGTTCATTTTGTTAAATTAATTTACATGCAAGCCTAGATATCAACTTCATCGATATCTGTCTGTAGTTTTCTGTTTAGAAGAGAGAGTGACAGCAACAAACTCTTAGCTTAGATGGCATGGAATTTAATGTGTCCACTGTCTACATGTTATCTTTCATTGACTTCCATAAATATTCCTTTCATTAGCGTAGTGCATATCCCCTATTCTTATTGTCGTGATGCTCTCTGTACTTTTATTCAAGCAAGTAAAATTCTTGATAGTGCACCCTCATTAACCTTCAGTGTTAAGATGTGCACGGAAGTTTTGTGCAACCTTATTCGACTACCTTGAAAATGTTGCAGCAGTTTTTTTATTGACATATGTTTTTAAGTTGGCTCATAGGAGTAGTTTCTTTTTTTAGCTCCTTTTAGTTTAAGAGAACTTAATTTGAATTGTTTGGTTTCCCTAGTCATATGACAGTAAATAGGTTATCCTACCTGGACCATTTGTTTGGTGGGAATTTTAGGATTTTTTATCTATTGTCTCACATGTGGTGAATGGACCTTATAACCATGTCACTGAGACATAGGTTGCTGAAGAAAATTGAGAATGTGTCATGGGTGGTGTGGGGCTTATGCCTATCTTATGCTATCTCTTAAACCCTGTGAACAAGAAAACTTTGTGTAACAAGATTTAGATACAGAAATATGGTTTAGGAAGTTGGAACTTATATTAATTTTTGACAGGTAACATGTTTGAGATAGTATGGTAAAATAGATCTTGGGTTTTGATGTTGGAATAGGTGTGGGGGTATAGAAAAACTCTATTGAAGGTTTCAATTCGATTCTGAGAGACTACAGGGACTAAGTCTATCCTAACATTTGGGTGTTAGTTAATTCTTCACAATTCGCATGGTCTTTTTAGTAGTACTGTATATTTCACTGTTTTATTCTCAGTGTGGATGTGTTGAACTACTACGTGTATCCTTAGTTGCTGTATGTAGAATGTCTTTTATGCCCTTCTATATTTCTCTGGTCATCCGTATGTTGCTGCATCTGTGGAGATCGGTGGTGTCTTGATTTGGGGTTGCCTGTGATTTTTTTGCTACACATTGTCTGCTTTATTACTTCGTGCTATTCTGCTAGTCTGAGCAACAGCAAGCGGTAGTTTTTCTTGTTTAGAGTAGATCGAGAAACTTGAGAATGAGAATGAGAATGACAAGTAGTCGAACTGTATCTTTCATTGATCGAGTGTTTTACATTTATACAAAGCGAACGGGTGTATTCCCGTCCGTTCGGAGGGTCTGAGCGGGGAACCGCCTCGCGAGGAGGCACCCCTGAGAAACCGCCTCCGAGAAACCTCTTCTGAGAAACCGCTTCCGACTTCATGTGTAGAGGGAGTCCGGTTGGGATGAGATCATCCGATATTTTGTTCATAACACACTCCCCCTTGATCGAATCCAATTTTGAGATCAATGAAAACTTATAAATCCTCTAAAAATCTTGTGGGAAAAATATGAGGAATAATATTTGTATATATGGTTGTTAAAAACTCCTTAAAAACCTAATGGGAAAAATAAGGAGATATGATATTAGTACTTGCATTAATATTGCCTCGTTAAAAACTTCATATGAAAAATCTTGTGAGAAAAACTCATTGAAGAAAAGAGTACAATATGATGCGTATTGACAAGTTAAAACTCTAGGAGATTACTCTCCCTGAATTTTGCAAGTCCCGAAGTCATCGCATACCGATGCCATCAACACATTTTTGGAATGTGGAGGAAGGTAAAGACTTGGTAAACAAATCTGCAAGATTATCACAGGATTTATTTTGCAAGATGTTTATTTCCCCTTTTTGTTGCAGTTCATGGGGATAAAACAACTTGAGAGCGATATGCTTGGTTATATTACTCTTGATGTAACCTGTCTGCATCTGAGTAACACAAGCAGCATTATCTTCGTATATAATGGTTGGTGATTTAATGGAACCAATACCACTAGACTGTTGTATGTGGTTAATCATTCTGCGAAGCCGAACGCATTCACGAGATGCTTCATATAGTGCAATGATTTCAGAATGATTAGCAGAGGTAGCCACTCGAGTCTGTTTTGATGACTTCCATGAAATGGTTGTGCCTCCATGTCGAAAAACAAAATCTGTCTGAGATCTGGCATTATGGGGATCAAATAAATAACCAGCATCAGTGTATCGAATCAAAGAAGGATCTTTGTTGGATTGGAAGAATAACCCTAGATCTCTTGTGCCCCTGGTATATTTGAGGATACATTTTACTCCTGTCCAATGATGTTTGGTTGGAGCAGCACTATGTCTAGCCAGTAGATTCACCGCAAATGCAATGTTAGACTTGGTGCAGTTTGTGAGATACATGAGAACTCCAATAGCACTGAGATAGAGAAATTCAAGTCCCAAGATCTCTTTTCCGTCATCCTTTGGTCGGAAAGAATCTTTTTCCATATTAAGAGAACGGACAACCATAGGAATTTTGGATGGATTTGATTTGTCCATATTGAATTTCTCCAATATTTTCTAGCTATAGGCAGATTGATGCACTAAAATTCCTGAGGGAAGGTGCTCAAGTTGTAGACCTAAGCAGAATTTGGTTTTACCCAAATCTTTCATTTCGAACTCCGTCTTAAGGTGATTGCGGGCTTCATCAATATCTTGTGGGTTGCCAATGATGTTTACATCATCAACATATACCGATATGATGTAAAATCATGTTTGGGATTTCTTGACAAAGGCACATGGGCAATCATCATTGTTAGTGTATCCCTTCTGTAAAAGAAATTCACTAAGTCGGTTGTACCACATTCTACCCGACTGTTTCAAGCCATATAATGACTTTTGAAGTTTTACACAATATATGTTGCGTTTTGTGGCCTGATCCGGAATTGGGACTCCATCTGGAACCTTCGTATACATGTCCGAATCAAGTGACCCATATAAATATGATGTCACTGCATCCATCAACTGCATAGATAGATGATTTTGAACTGCCAGAGATATACGATATCGGAATGTTATTCCACTCATAACTGGAGAATATGTCTCATTGAAATCAATGCCGGGTCTCTGCATGAACCCTTGTGCTACTAATCTAGCTTTGTATCTCACAACCTCATTATTTTCATTCCGTTTTCGGACGAAAACCCACTTGAATCCCACAGGGAAGATTCGTGGAGGTGTGGGTACTGCAGATGTGAATACCCCTCTTTCGGTGAGAGAAGTTAGTTCTACTTGAATTGGTTCTGTGATACCCCAATTTTTTTCTAAGTATATTTAAACATATCATCTTATGCATAATTCAAGATTTTGAAGATTTACATTTTTAAAATTAATTTTAATCAAATATGAATTCAAATCCTTTCAAAAAAATTTTTATCCAAAGGCAAAAGTGCAAGGTGATAGTTTAAAATATACCTTTTCACTTTTGTATTTGGACCTTGATGTAATTTTGTTTACAAAATGGGTTAATTGTGAAAGAGTTAAAAAGATTAAAATAAAAAAAAGAATGGGGGAGGAACCGGTGGCCCAAAACTGCAGCCCAGCCCCCGGTTTCCAGCCCAGCTGGCGCCACGGGCCCTGCGCGCTCAGCCTGGCCAAAACTGTGGGCCGACTGTGGCAACTTGGCCAGGCGCCATCTAGGCCCAGCCCACAGGAGCCATCGTCCTCGCCCTCGTCTTGTTCCTCGTCCGACCGGGTAGAGGCGAAGCCGAGCTTCGCCCGCGCCACCACCACCCCGCCGTCCTCATCCCGCCATCGTTCCACCGTCTTCCCCATCCTATAAAGCTTCCGCCAAGCTTCTCCCCGACCACCTCAACCCGAAGCACCAGCCACCACCGCTTCCCCGTCTTCTTACCGACCCTGTACCATCTCCCTCCTCCCGCTCTGTTCTTACTCCCGAGGTCGCCATAGCAATTCTTCATATCGGATCCACCCCAGCTCAATTACTTCGGCAGAGAGCACCACACCATCCTTTTATATCTTTCCCCACCATCAATTTCTACTCTCCACATGAGCAGAGCTATCTCCGAGATCCCGCAGCCATGTCCGCCGGCAACCGTAGACGCCCCACCTCCACGCCTCTTCCCCTACTCAAAACCACACAAAAGGGTTCGTATCACCCTCCTCCTTTTCTCCCTGAGCTCTCGAATCCACGAACGGCCACCGGAGGTGCCCGTTCCGGCGAGCTCCGGCACTGCTCCGACGGCGGTAGTTCTCCGAGTCGCCTGAGCGCTCTACGCCTTACGCCCCGCCGCGGCTTTGTCTTGGGCCGTGCCCCAGGGCGAGCCCTGTTGGGCCATATGGCCAGTTGGGTCGGAGAAAAGAAGAGAGGCATGCACGTTGAGCGGGCCGGGAAGAGAGAAATAAGGGTAGGCCGAATAACCGTTTGGGCTAAAAGAGATCAGAGAAGCAAAAAGGGCCGACCCGATTGCAAGTTGGGCTAAGTTAAAATTCGAGAGGGAGAAAATTCAGTCTAAAAGGGTAAATTTGAGGAGCAAATCAGAACTTTAGTAAAAAATAACTCTTTGGGCCTTGGACTTCTTTTTAAACCCTGATTTTCTAAATTTTAATTTCCTTATTTCAAGTTACTATAAATTAGAAAGGATTTTACAATTTAGTTTTAAAATATTTAAGTTTTATGTTATTTAATATAAATAAATAAATGTTTACTTTATTATTTTGAAAATACTTTTAAATTCTATAATTCATTTTAAACTTTAAGAAAATTTATTCTAAAACTTTATGAAATTGTTTTATTATTAAAAATACCTAATTAATTTTTATAATTTCTTTTAAGCTTTTAAAAATACTAAGAATTACAAAGAATTGTTTTTAAAATCCTAGAAATTTATTTTCAAATCCTAAAATATTATTTCAACCCTAGAAAAATTATGTAAATTTAGAAAAAGGCCTGAATCTTAATTTTAGTACACCACCTTTTCTTTTTAGGAACATTTATGATTCTTTTTAATATAGGTTGATCATCCTCATACTTATGCATTATTTATATCATGCATTTAGATACGATAAGTCGAATAGATCGCCAATAAAAGAGATCAACGAGAAGTCCAAAAGTCAAGCTCTACAATGCGACAACATTACCAGGAGGAGCATTACTAATCAAGATACTAACTTTCTGTGCCTCAACCCTTGGAGTAATCCAGGCAAGCCCCGGTGCATTTACCTATTTTGTTTTGAGTCATTTAAATTAAATACGGGTTATGTTTGTGCATTAGAGTTAGACGTTGATTGAAACCCTAGTGCATATAATTTCCGATTCAAGCATATTATATCCTATACGTATTAGAATAAATGCTTAATTAGACTTTTGATAGGTCACGTTTACTTTAAAAGTAATCCAAGATAGAATATGTTACTTTGAGAGGAATCCAAGACAGTTTTCTTGAATTAATTAATTGGAGACATTGGGCAGGAATGGTTTGATATTTCAAAAATGGTGGTTTGTATTCCTGCCTATGTCACATAAGGCCGTGCCGATGTTGGCCATGTTTTCGGTTTTAGAACGCGCCTCTTTCACTTGTCGTCCTCGTCACGGGCTCCGATAAACCTTTCATTCTTTGTACCTAAGAGTCGGAACTGTGGTGAGACCAACTGGATGGTGTGAGACAGGCGGGTGTCGAAGTGACTGTACACCCGGGTTCGGTGAGGGCAGTTCCGATTAGGCAACGGGAATGTTAGGTTGTCATATGTAAGGTCGTCGTACATGCATATGACTGGTGATTGGGTACTATTCCCGGGAGTATAAAATCGATTCGAATCGCTGGGCTTACTAGGTGTAAGAGGTGAATCATCACCAACACGTAGTTAAGAAGAATAATACTTTTGTTAAAGAATGATTTTGCAAAGTGTTTGCCTTGCCTGAAAATAGAATAGGTATAACATAGCATAAATAGGTTAAACTAAAACAATGATAACACTTAAAAGCTAAGGATCTACTTATAGGCAGCTGCAGTGTGAGTTGACCTAACCAAATCAGCCTTAGGTTAGAAAGTTGGGTTTAGACCCAGTGGTCAGATAAGTCTTGCTGAGTAATTAGTACTCAGGGTTGTAGCTTTAACTCTTTTTTCAGGTATGAAGTTTCTAGCATATCTTTCTCCTTCAAGAAGACATCGAAGTTAGGTGTCCTTCTGGCAGTCTTCTTCTACCTCTTAAAGTTGAAGAAATAAAGAAGCTAGATGTTGAAGTTTCCTTTTTAAAGATGTTTAATGTGAAATGACATCAGTGGGCTCGATGTTGATTTCATGTAATATAGCAGGATTCCATCACTTGGATCTCGTTTTCGCTGTAAGTTTTTACACTTTTGTTTTATAATTTATAAAAACTCTTGTTTATTTGTTTGTTTTATTAAAGTATATTAATAAAACTCCTTGTATTGGAATAATCCAAGACTCTTAAGGGTCACTTGGTGTATATCGATCCTGTTTTGGCTTAGTCAGGGCCTTTTTAGGACCTGGCGGACTACCGGGCTTAATCCGGTTTAGGCGCAAACTCGTGTTTTGTGTTTAAACTAGATTAAACTGGGCGGTTCCGCCACAGGTTCCTTCCATTGAGTCCAGTCCGAGCGTGTTTTGCACTCTGCCATGGTCTTAGGATCTAGATCATTTTGAAGTTTTCCAGCAATTGATGCAGAGAAATATATGTCGACAATAGTAGTCTTTCGATCGTATGATTCTCCAGAATCATGATAATTGGTGGAAATTTCATGCACTCTTTTTGACACTTCGTTATTTCCCAATACGATTGCATCAGGGCGTTCCGATGTCCCAACATCAGTAATTGAGTGTACTGTTGATGTGGGATGTGAAAGTTGTACTTTCACGGGAGGTTTCTCAACTTGAGGTTGAGTAGCATCTACCTTTTTAGAGGATCTTTGCCTCTTTGTGTGCTTGTTGGAAGCTGAATCCTGTGGAATGGCCGTACTTCTCCCTCTTTTTTGGGGAGTTGAATAGTTTTATTTAGTACCTCTATTCTTTCTGGCACATTCTGAGCAGAAAAACTTGATTTGGTGATACCTTTGTAATTGGTAAATTTATCTGGCGTATTATTTACAATGTGTTATAAATTGATGATTTTCTGAACTTGAAGTTTAGTTTCAGGAGTACGTGGATCCAATGATGAGATGTCTTGAGCATCCCAATTGATTTCTGGGCATTCGTTTTGATACTTGAATTCTCCCCCTAATGCCAGGAAATGATCTTTATTGAAGATACAATCAGCATACCGGGCCGTGAATAGATCTCCTGTAAGGGGTTCCAGGTATTTAATGATCGACGGAGATAAAAAATCCCACATGGATCCCCAATTTCCTGCGTGGACCCATTGATGTATGCTTAGGTGATGAGATCGGTACGTATGTAGCGCATCCGAACTTCCGCAGTTGGGAAATATTTGGAGGATCTCCTCGTACTAATTGCAGCGGGGAAGCCGTATGATATGCAGTTGGCCGCAATTGTATTAAGTCAGCAGCGTGTAAAACTATGTGACCCCAACGTGAGGTTGGTAAATTGCAATTCTGTAATAATGGTCTTGCAATGAGCTTTACTCTCTTAATGAGAGATTCTGCCAAACCATTCTGTGTATGGACATATGGGACATAGTGTTGGACTTGAATTCCTTGGGCCATACAATAATCATTAAAGGTTCGCGAGGAAAATTCAGCCGCATTGTCCATCCTTATCGATCGGATTTGATGTTCAGGATGATATGCTCGAAGTTTGATAACTTGAGCAATCAACTTTGCAAATGCATGGTTCCGTGTTGATAAAAGACACACATGAGACCATCGAGTAAATGCATCGATTAGAACCATAAAATACCTGAATGGTCTAGATAATGGTTGAATGAGACCACATATGTCGCCTTGAATGCGTTCAAGGAATTTGAGTGGTTCGTTTTGGATTTTGAGATATGATGGTCTCAAAATTAATTTCCCAGTGGCACATGCGATGCAAATAAAATCAGAGGTTTGTGGGAATTTTCCATTGCTTAAGTCATGACCAACAGAATTGGTGGTAATTTTCCTCATGATCTCTATATCAAGATGGCCAAGGCGATCATGCCAAGTTTGGAATGTATTAACATTCTGGAAAATTACTTTATATGCAACAAGTGGTACAAGTTTGATGTATGTGTAGTACAATCCAGACGGAAGGAAAGAAACTTTTTCAAGTGTCTCTTTGCCATATCCGTTGTGTTTTGTAATGAGGAGGAACTCCTCATTATTGTCCTGATAGGTTTCCACGTGAAAACCATTTTTACGGATATCTCTATAGCTTACAAGGGTACATGTTGAATCGGGATACAACAAGGCATCCTCAATTGTGATTTGTGTACCCATAGGGAGTACAATAGTTGCGCGTCCAGTGCCAACTATTGTAGCATCGCGTCCAGTGATTGTCAAAACATTTCCTTGTGTCTTAGTAAGAGTTTGGAAATATTTTGTTTCCCTAAGTATAGAGTTAGTGTTGCAACTATCCCCTAAGCATATTTCTTCCTCCATTGGATTGACTCCAGTAAAAATCTAAAAAATGGAGAAGTATGAAATCTCAACATATATATACATATGAAACAGACAATTTTATTAGGTATCAAATGCGCTTGATACAGTACATGACAGGACAATATCACAATTTATGTCTTATTACAACACTTATGAATGGGACTATAAGGATATTAGATAGCATGGTATCTATTAGAAGACTAGACAAGGTCTCCAAACATGTCGTTGGAAGCAACCTCAACGATCATCTTCTCGGTGCTCATGAGGTCCTCCTTTGGTGGAAGTGGAGTTGTGTCGTTGCTTGGTTCCACTGGAACAGACTGCGAACAACCGGCCTCTTGCATGGTCACATCAGTCTGGAAGGCATCTTCCATCTTGATGCCAGGTTGAAAGTTGAAGTGTGCTTCATACTTCTGACCACTAGGATCATGTCTACGTCTAGTGGATTGCATGTATAGATCAACCAAGTGTTTTGGGGTATGACATTTCTTTGTAACGTGGTTGTAACAACCACATTTCTGACATATGTTGGATTTGTCAGTTTTTGGTTCGGAAATGCCTTTCCCCTTGTTTGAAGGAGGAGACCTCCGCTGTCTCTTTCGTTTGCCCTTAGCATTTTGGTTCTTTTGATGACCTTTGGAAGCACCATCATCAGTTTTCTTCTGAGTATTAGCATGTACTTCAGGCAGTGGTGCAGAATTCAGTGGGCGTTGTTGAGCATTCCAAATAAGAAGCTCATGATGTCTTTCTGCCTGACGTAATGTTTTGATTAACTCAGAATAAACTGTGAAACCTTTTTCTCAGTATGTCTGTTGAAGGATCCTCTCAGCGGGAAGCATGGTAGATAGAGTCTTTTCAATTTTCTCCGCATCAGTAGGTTCCTTGTCACAGAATTTGTGTTTAAGGCAAATTTTGTGCATGGCATGGTTGAACTCCGTTATGGATTTAAAATCCTGTAGATGGAGATGGTTCCACTAATGCTATGCCTCTGGAGAGACAATTGCCTTTTGCTGTTCATACCGTTGCTTGAGAGCAATCCAAAGAGCACGAGGATCTTCTTCCAATGCATACTCAGACTTGAGGTTTGGATGTATGTGGTTCCTTATTATGAATAAGGTACCATACTTGGTTTGATATGACAATTCAGGACCATCTTCCTGTGGTTCTGCAATTGCCTGATACATTCCATGGGACGATAGACTTATCTTGATGTCCAGCGCCAAGTAGGGTAGTTGTGGCCGTCAAGAGCGAGGATTTCAAACTCTTTGGCGGCCATCATGCCTATAGTGGATATCAAAGATGTAGATGAATCTTGACTGTAAAGTTGTAATAAGAAATGAAAATAAATGGAATCAAGATGCATCTTGATTTACTGTATATTCATGTGATATATAACATAGTAGGCATTCACCAAGTTTGGTGTAGACCTTGAGTCCACAAAATTTGATAATGGGCACGCACGTTGAGGATAGTCACTTATGCTATGTGTAGCATAGTGTAGATCCCACAGTAGTACTGATGTACGGCCTTGTGTATGGCCAATATCAAAATTTGTAAACTTTATGTTATTTCACATGAGTATACAAGTATTGTATTTGCATTAGTTGTATTTTAAGCACTTAGAACTTATGAATATGAGTTATTGGGCTTAAGTAAATAAAGTTGCATAGAAAATAATGTGTTGAAATAAATCAACAATAATTCATGTTAATGGAAATGCACGTGATCAAATACTTAGAACATGAACAAACTTGCATTTAATATAAAGTATAGACACATTTGTACAAATACAGATGTTACCAGGGGTCTAGATGTTAAAAACATAGACATACAACTACTGATAACTAGCAGTATTTAATTGCTGGATAACACAAGGTGCTATTTGCGAATTAAACTGATGAAATAAAACATAAAATGTAATAAACATTTCAGGCCGATGTTGACGGTCATAATCTCGCAATATCTACCGTCAATTATCCACCAAATGAAGCAAAGCTTGTGAATAAGATGGACTAACCCCAACCACTAATGAGTTCTACAAGATGTACACGAATATTTGGATGCAGGTACCAAAATACACATAAAACAGCTAAAAACATGTCAAGGATCAAAGATGGGCACTGCAGGAAAAAGTGGCCTGGTCGGCCGACCATGGGTCCTAGTCGGCCGACCACCTGCTAAGTCGCCAGACCCAGTGGTAGGGTCGGCCGACCTTCTCTTTGGCTACCCGACCTTCCCGCAAAGCCCAAATGCCATATCATCGATCCAAATCTACAAGGAAACACAAAGGTAGTTTAATCCAACCGTCAAACGAAGCATCCAATGTATCCAAGGGCCAAAAGACCACCAAACCACGGATCGGTGACGTCAATCATCCAGGAGAGGAGCCATGCAACCAGTCGGAGCAGGACACATGGTCGCCCGACCTCATGCAAGGTCGGCCGACCATGCAAGGCACTCATTTTACACGTGCACCAACCGTTTCAACTGCCAACCGACGTGAGGAGACAAGATCAAGCAGTTGGATGGTCAAGTCGGTGGATCGGGCCGACCCCCTACATGGTCGGTGTGAGGCACTAGGCATCTCCCGAGCATTATCATGTGCATACTTTGTTTAATTACTTCTCATAAGCATCATCTCATCTCATGGTAGTGTGCATTTGAGTCATATGAACAAACATGATGAAAATAGCTAAGTGATACACTCAGTTTTGCAAAAATGACGCTATAAAAGTGAGCATAACTTGAATCCTATGGAGTTTTAGGGGAAACTTCTTATACCAAACCTGTAGGTCTTGAAGTGATAAACAACTTTGTCAATTGGATCTTGGATGGAAAATGGGTTTAACTTAGTGTAAAGGGACTTTTGGTGTTACCCAACAAACACACTCCAAATCTGAAATATTTAGAATTATTCATTTTTCTATATCCTACAGTACTTTTCATGCAAAGGTCCAATTGGGAAAGTTTTAGGCCATGAAATTTTGAACAACTGTGTCAAAAGGGCTTTTGGGAGAAAATGGCTAGAAATAGGACATTTGAATTATCTAAGAAAAATAGTTCTCAGTCCAAACTTAGGGCTGCTAGTTAAATTCAAATTTAAATCAAATTTCGACCCAGAATTTGAACCTCGTGCTTTTGAAAAAGTTGTATAGCTCAAAGTTGTCAACATTTCATCCAATGGGCACATCTCCAGAATCGGCTTCTAAATATGCCAAAATTGCATTTTTTAGAGAGGGAGAAAACACACTTTTAATTGTGCCACTTCTAAGTCGCTGACGGGTGGGACCCACCCGTCAGTATCGCCTGCACCCCTCAGGTTTCGGCCGCCGCATGGCCGCCGGCGTACGGCCGGCGCGCCCCGGCCACGGATCGAGCTCCCGGCCTCGCCTTTAGCCGTGCCGCGCCCCGCGCTCTCACTCCCTCCTTTCAGTCGTCCACCTCGCCCGCGCGCCTCCCCCGCTCGTCCTCGCGGCGTCCGCCATTGATAGAGCTCGCTCGAGCTCACCCCCAGCCACTTCCGCCCTCTCCCGATCTCAACCATCACCACGCCGAGCTTCGCCGCCCTCGACTCCACCTTTTCGCCTAGACCTCGTCGCCCGAGACCCCTCCACCCCGGCGTATTGCACCGCCGAACCCCGCCGACCAGAAGCGTCCGTCGCCGTCCCTCCCCTCAGTCTCCCCCGCCGTTTGAGGTAGTGGGTGAGCTTCCCCATCCTCCTCTCTCTCTCCCCGGCATTTCGTGGTGAGCCTCCGTGCCCCACAGGGCCGGATTGGCCGCGCGCCACCGTCGCCGTTCCTCCCGTCGCGAGGAAGAAGACGACGGGAGGAAGGAGACGGCAGATTTGCATATCCGACCCCGCGGTATCAGGATTTTTCATTTTAGTCCACCGCGCTGTATGCTGAGCCTTGCAAGTCTTACGTGCTAGCCCCTGGGGTTTCGAAACAATCACGATCTAGCCCCTGGATCTAATGGTTTTCCTTTTTATTTAGTTATTTCGGCAGAAATCTTTGAAAAATCATAGAAAATTCAATAAAAATAAAAAAAATACCAAACTAGTTGCATTGTAATCCTTTTGAATAGATCTATCTGGTGAATATGATGGTTGAGTAGGAAAGTACCAGTTTGCCCCTGATTTTGTGCAAGCATGTAAAACCCTAATAAATAAGAAATGTGGACTAATTGGCCTCCAAAAATTGCCAACCTTGGACAGCAGTGTTTTTAGGGCATATAGGCTCACTGTGATTTTTGGTAGTTCAAGTGTTCACTGGTTAATTACTGTTTTGCCCTTACATGTGATTTTAGTATAGAGATAAATGAGGAAATGATAATTATATAGAAGTTATGCTCTAAATAGTTTTACACATTTTATTTGTGCTCCCTGTAGTATAAATGGCTCACTGTTGAAATGGGGTACTATGCATGTCAAGTTTAGTTAGTGTTATGAAAATAATAAATTCATGCATGATTAACTTGATAAATAGGAAATGTGGTTTAAATGAGGGCCAAAAATTCTAAAGTTTGGGCAGAAGCTTTGCTAGCATACCTAAGCTTAGTATAAAATTTAATAGCCCAAATGCTTATTGTTTATTTACTGTTTTACCCTTGCCTAGTAATTAAGCATATGTTTAGCAAAAGACAAGGGGTCTAAATAAAAATAAGCCATAGGGGGCTTCGTGGTATTTATTTGGGTTCTAGATTGTTGAAAGTAGCTCACCGCTGAAAACGTGAGGCTATGCATGTAAGGTTTGACCCTATTTCGAAAATGGTAGACATAAAGCCTATTTAAGTAAATAATAGAAATTATGAGACTAGTATATTAATAAATGCCACCATGGGTCATATTTGGAAGCATAGTAGTATGTAAACCTTAGTCGCTGATTTGGGATGCAATGTAGGTTTTCACTACTGTTTTAGAAATGCATGATGGTAACGCTAAGCTAGCTAGGGTTAAGTAGGGTTCAAGTAGCTTCGGCCGTTTCATGTGGATCGATGCTACCCCGTCACACCCCCACGTTGTTATGTGTGATAAGCTAAGTTACCATAAGTGATGGCTTGTACGATTTCGTAGCACTACACAAGTTTCATTGCAAAAATGCATAACTTTATTCCATAAGTCATGATTCCTTGCATCGCACTCGCATCATGAAGCAAACATTGCACTAATACATGCTCCCATTGCACTATGTCATGCATATAGATCCCGCGAGCAAAGGACGACCGCCGGAGCAACCAATCGTAGAGGAGCCCGAGGAGGAGCTGCACCAAGAGCCGGAGGACCAACAGCAGGGGCCCGACTCCGCTCAGGAGGCAGCTACTGACCCTAGTGAGGAAGGTAGGCAGGACCATACTTAACCCAGCAAACGAATTATACTTGATTGATTACGCATATGCATCAGGAGTTGCTTGAAACCAATTGCATTAGACTCCCTGGCCGCCCTGGCCCTAGCACCTAATCATAGAGTACGTAGGGCGAGTATGCATAGAAATGGCTAGGTACGAGTAGACACGAGTGTGTGGACTCGTCGCGTAGGTGTTTTCAAAGTTACAACAGATACTATTAAGTCAATTATTACTACTGCTTATGACTCAAATGGAGACCGGGCGGAGATTTTATTTCAGTATTTACTTTTCATGATGTCGCACCCTGGACTCCGCCCGAGTCGTTTAAGGCCCGTCCGCTGTTCGTCTGCTGATCGGCATAACATTGCTAGAGTGCTTAACCGGAAAATGGGACCGGTGAAGTCTTACCTGGGTTTGTCCGGAGTTTTCGAGGCTCCGCCCATCCACTTGCTGGAGGCCGATGGGCCCGGGGGCGCTTGTACTTGAGGGAGGGCTGACCCAGAGAACTGTGGTATTGCTCCTGAGGGGGCACAACCTGGGGGTTAGGTGGGGGCGCTTTGAATCTTGGGACAAGATAGGTGGAGATCGGGGCTATATGTGGGAACGCGATGGCTAGTAAGCATATACCCCTGGCATGATAGTTATTCCCGAGAATTAAAATCGATTCGAATCGCTGATGCCTACCAGGTGTGGGAATGCCAATATCACTGTCGGGCAACGTAGTAACTACTTAAACACTCTGGATTTAATACTCATGTTTTTGGAATACTACATGTTTGAACTGAGTTGTTACCTTACTGCAATTTACTATTATGTTGGTGGTTATACAGATGATGAAAACTTGATACTTATGATACACACAACACTGTTTAAAACCAAAGGCTAAGGATCCACTTGCTAGTAAGCCGCTTCGCGTCAGCCATAAGCCAAATCCATTAAGACCTACTGAGTAATTAGTACTCAGGGTTTGCCCCCATATTTTGAGCGCAGGTATGGAGTTCTTGGTTTGCACTTGTGTTGGAGGTGGTGCATGCCCCCACTTAGGATGAACCGGCATGAGTGAGACAAGAACAACGTCGGTGGGCTCGATGTTGTTACTTCTAATGCAATTCTTTTGTGATATCATGGTGACGTCTGAACTCATCAATCCGCTGCGAGAAACTTTTGAACTTGCTACGTTATAACTTTATGTTGGACTTGTATTTTATTTGAAACCGGTTTGTAACTAAATCTATTATTCTATTATTCAACTGCCTGTGATGATGTATCTGTCGTGGCTCCATCGTGGGATGTATGTGTATGATGTCGGTTCTTCTGGGAAAAGGTAATATCGGGAGCCGAATGACTCTCGACGGACGACCGGGTTTAGTTCGGTCTAATCGCACTGCAAGCCAGAGGTGGCAGGTGTGCTTAGCCCAGATTAAATCGGCGGTTCCGCCACAGTCGGCCGACCACCACCTTACCCCCCAAACCGACTTAGGCCACCTATAAATAACCTCCTCACTTGCTGGACTATAAATAGGCCTCGAGAGCTCAATTGTAAGAGTGTGAAGAAGTGGAGAAGTTGAGAGCTCCATTCTACCTTAGAGAGTGCCATTTCCACATCTTAGTAGTTAGGATAGTCCTAGGAGTTAGAGTGAGTCGAGCTTTGCCTCAGAGTTCTCGGAGATATCTCTGAGTCTGCGGTAAAATTCTTGTATCTTTGTACTCTTATCTTCAGTATAATATATTTTTGCTTTACTTTATTTCTATCTCTTGTAAGTGTGGTGTACCTTTCTTTGCATACTTGCTAGGCTTAGGCTGTGGTTATCTTAGTTAGACAAGTCCTGTTATTCTTGCCGGTGCTATAATCCAACCTGTACGCCAGGCTCTGGTTAGGTCCTCTCCTCTGATCAAGGACGATCTATTGTCACTCAAGCTTTGCTTGAGTACGTTTATAGTGTGACATCCCTTCCACGCAGATTTGCTTGGTAGCCCCACTCGGTGATAGCGTGTGGTGTGCCTCTGCAGTCCAGGCCCGTTCGTTCGGGAGGCCCGTAGGTGATAGCCGGGTTCTCTTTCGGTGGTCAACTATCTACCCCCTGACCCCTCGAGGGCGCCGGAATTTCGCTCGACACGAGACCCTGACTTGTTACTTGAGTTTCTTTAGTTAACCACGACATAGTCTTTGCAGCCGAATAGAATAGAGTTTGGGAACTTTATCTCACTCGTTGTCCTCCCAGGCAACTATATCTCTCTACGTTTATCTTAGGTAGTTTATTTACTTCTTCACCATACACCCATTTTTACCAAACTTACCCCTGTCTAGATACTAGTTGGTACATTTATTAAAGTACGGTGACTTTGATTCGAGTTTATTCAATTATACTCTCTCGCCTGTCGCTTCCCTGTGGATAAATACGATACTCGGAATACTCTGGGTGAAAGGCTACAGCGGTCTCCGTGCGCTTGTGGAGTAAAACTTGTTAAGGCTAAGAGATGTCAACAGCCGAGCCAATCAGGAAAGTGGACCGTGGCCACTTTCGGCCTTATTGGCCCAGGTGGGTGAGGGAGGGGGCTCGTGGGCTGCCTGCCGGCCCATGGCGGCCTAGTATAAAGGCCGATGGTTAGGGTTTGCAAACCCTAACCGCAGCGTGTAACCGCCGCTGCCGTCGGGAGGCACTGCCGCCGACGACTGGAGGCGCTGCCACCAACTGGACGTGCTGTGGACCGAGCCGCGACCGGGTCACGCGGGCGCACGCCGCTGCCTAGAGGCGCCGCCACCGCCTGGTCGCGCCGTGGACTGAGCCGCGGCCGGGCCGTGCCACGTCGTCTGCAGCCACATCCCCTCCCCTACCCCCGAGCCCTTCACTCCGAGGATGAGGATTCACCCCCGCCATCGCCGTTCGTCCTGTTGGGGAAGTTGCGTGCGGATTCAGCGTGGGAGATGTTGATCCACGTCCTGCGGAGGCCAGGGCGGTGGTTGGCCACTGCCCTGGCATTGGGACGTGCGTTGGCTGTGGCCGAAGGTAGGGGTGGAGGCGCGAGCGCAGTCTCGATGAAAGTGGTGGGAGGGGCTCCACAGCGTGCAACCACGGTGCCGCCGAAGGGCCAGACAGCCTCAGTCGCCGAGGTCAGAGATGGAAGGTCGATGCCGAAGACGCGTGTACGAGGAGCGGAAACCTAAGGTGGGGCGCCGTCATCCTGCGCCGATGTGGTAGCGCTCGAGGGACCAGCACCATCGTCACCACCATGGTTAGTGACAACAAAGTTATCCCAACCATGGAGAGGACAGTAGCCCACCATCCTAACCGGCAACGTCGAAGGCGGTGCTCCAGTGGGAGGTTGAGGGATGGTGTGCACTGGGCGGCTAGCATTCCTAGGGCCACGACCGTCTGTCCTCATCATCGCAGGCCAGTGACGACGGCGAGGGTGAACGCGCCGACGAGCAGTATTCATCGTTCGGGAGAGAGCCTCCCCAACGAACTCGTTGAGGCAGTCGTCACGCAGTTGCCGGATGCCGGCTGTGTGAGCGCGACGAAGAGTGGCGAGAACAACAGTGAGAAGCACAAACACCGAAGGAGTAGAAGCGTGGCGAGGCATCTTGGGTACCTTCGGATGTTTCTTCGCCGCCGATCTATTCCCCCGGGAGAGGTTCTCCCGGAAGAACTCAAAGAACTGTAGATTAGTTGTTAGAGCGTGCATGTTGATAACGTGTTTAGAGTAGATCGAGAAACTCGAGAATGAGAAGGACAAGTAGTCGAACTGTATCTTTCATTGATCGGGTGTTTTACATTTATACACAGCGAACGGGTGTATTCCCGTCCGAGCGGCGAACCGCCTCGCGAGGAGGCACCCCTGTGAAATCGCCTCCAAGAAACCGCTTCTAACTTCGTGTGTAGAGGGAGTCCGGTTGGGATGAGATCATCCGATATTTTGTTCATAACATTTCTCAGTCAAAGCTAGTAACATCAACCTTAAAGTAGTTAGGTTCTTTACCCAACTTGCATTTCTGCAAGAATTTCGAGCCATCCGAGGTCAAGATGTATTCATTAGGTACACACTTACCCGCTTGTGTTCTTGACAAGCACCAATGTGAATTGCATACATGCTTGTTTTTTTATAGCAGCATATATGTTCGTTAAGTTTTTTTTGGACACTATATGTTCGTTAAGGTAGAACTGAATGTTTCGTTTCATGTGGGCTTTTTTCTAAGAGTTAATTCCCTCGTGTGGGCCACTAAAGAGGCTGTGAAGAGGAGAGCAGACAAGTCTAGGAAAGAGGTGGGTTCTATCTTGTCAGTGAATTAGGGGTATATGTGTCGTTTCCTATAGATGCTGGATGCAGATAAGTCTACAGTTTGTGGGCCCTTATCATCAGTGACTTGAAGTTAACAACATGTAAATTGAGTGGCAACCAAAGGAGCTAAAAATAAGCCTTAGTTGCAGTGAAGGGAACTAGAAAATTTTGATGGTACTGAGTTTTTTGGTGGTAACAAGGGAATTAACTCATCCATTAATGCCCCACCCCACCCCGCCGCAATCGATCGAGCCTTCAACAACATGTAGAAGCATTGTACATCTTACTTCTCCCACCAAGCATAGCAACCTAGGATGATTCCAATCCACCACGTCACAGCACATAAACCAGGCACCTTCGTGAAAAAACGAGAGAAATGTCAGAGGCTCTGTTTGAATGTAGATATTGAATTTGTTGGAATTGAATTGGGTAGGAATACCAAATCAAAGTAGTATTGAAAATGGGTTATAATTCCAAAATCCTTGTTTGGATGCTACTTGTAATCCTATTCACCGAATACATAAGGGTCAAGCTTGGCACCAGGAGTGGACATATCTAGTTATATCCCAAGAATTGGGCATGTAATTCCAACTTTGAATTTCACGCACAACCAAATAGCAGAATTGATTGATGCAGCATGATTCCAATTCCCAATTTTAGACTCCAATATCTACATCCATTCATGGTGTGACCTTTTTTTAGGTTGGGCCATCAAACACGCATGCACGTGTGGATTGGAATTGCGCTGTGAATCCACGTAAAACATATTAGCCTCGGAAGAGCTTCAAATATAAGCATCTCCTTCAAATACTATAGGCTATGTGCGGCATTTGACTTTTGAAGTTTACAAAATAAATAGTGTTTTATTTATATTATAACAACAAAACTCCATCGATTTTTGGCTCGCACTGAATAAAAAAAGAGAGGAAATCAATGACATAATAACAACATACAAAATAGAATATGATCAGACTAGACCATCATCGATTTTTCAACTTCAACTTGATTTTTTTGATACCACCCGTAGGATCAAGGAGACCAGCTAGAGGGATGAATGATGGTTTAACTAAAATCAAAGACGCTAGTCAAATTTAATTAGAACCGAGAATAAAATCTTGTAGCCTGAGCTAAATTGGGTTTGCAACCTAAGATGGCAAGATACGATTCAATTCTAGAAATGTAATTACTCAAATGAGCTGCACAAGCGTAAAATGAGCGAGATATATCACCATACAAGCGTAAAATGACTTGCCGGTCAATGTTGAGGTAGATTCAATGCTATACATCGCTACTCTACTAAGAATCCACTTGGCCTATGAGCTGACTTGATAAGAACCTCTCCAAACCTCGATTCCATTGTTTCTTTTACCGCTCCAACGAGGCAAGCACAAAAACCTCTCACAATCACCACAGGAGCCTATTCACAATCTTCTTGAAGAACTTCACCGTGTCACCAACAAGCTCTATCTAGGAGGTGGCAACCTCCAAGAGTAACAAGCCAATGACCTTGCTTGATGATTTTGTAGTGCCCCAAAGCCTACACAATTAATGCAAATTGTAAAGAAAATGGGCCATAAGCCTTGTGCTTAGTTCCCTAGTATGATTTTGGTGGTTGAGGTGACAACACGTATCATTTTAGACTAATATGTGTGCAAATATTTTTGTTTGAGTCCCAGGGTGCAAGAAATGGACTTGGCGTGCAAACAACTCAAAGGAGGGCTTAAAGAATATAGGAGAAGACCAAAAACTCCATCAAGATACAAGCGGTATGCACAACACGGCGGTCACACTGACCGGTCAGTGCGCCGGATTTTTCACTCACCGGACTATCCGGTGGAGCCCCACCGAAAGGTCCAGCAAGTAGAAGAAAGCCAAGACTGAAGATTAAAGACCCGGTGCATTTTCACGCACCGGACGGTCCGATGATACCACCAGACGTTCTAGGCCGATGACATGGAAAAGACTGCGTCCCAGCGTTTAGACGCACCGGACGTTCTGGACAGGGAGGACTACAAGTTGAAGACCCAAGCTCCAACACACATCGGACTGTCCGGTGCCTCCAACGGTCGGATTCACAGTCCAACGGTCGACTCCAACAGCTAGCAGTTACACGCACTAGACAGTCTAGTGATGTACCACTGGACGGTCCGGTGGTCACGTAGAAAAGTGAAGAAAGCTTCCAACGGCTAGTTTTGAGGCTTGGGCTACATATACCCCCTTGGTCGGCCTACATTCTATGGTTGGTGACTTCTGAGCTTATTATAGTGTTGAGACACATTCCTCATGCTCATTTGAAGTGTCGAGACACATTTTAGAGCCCAACCATCACTTTAGCATAAGAGACACACCCCGACAAAGCTAGATCTTGCAAAGCATCTTTGCTTAGGCCTATTTGTCTTACCTGTGTCTGCGTACGCATTTACCTTTGTAAGTGTGGGGATTGTTAGTCTTGTGAGACCCTCTGGAGTGTGGAGTGGACGCCACCTTACTTATGAGAGGGAGGAAGGCCCTCGGCACGTTGACCAAAAGTTTCCTTAGTGGAGACGGCGGGGTAGCTCTGCGAGAAGGCCCGTGGAAGACCCCAACAGCCCTAACAATCCTCTACCCTTGCGTGGGAGAGGCCATAGTCCAAGACTATGCAAGAGAAGGGCCTGTGTGGGTGTGTATCGGGGATATCCGGAGAGACCCGACCTGGTTGCTTGACCTTTACAATGGTCACTTTACCATCCTCCAACCTTGTATGGGCGAGGCCGTAGGACTATGCGAGAGCAAAGCCTTGCGAGGGTGCCAAACGAGGAGTAGGGGTAGAGGCACGTTGGCCTCTCCGAACCTTGAGAAAAATCTCCGTGTCTCCATCGTGTGCCATCGCCTTAATCGTCATCAGGAGCTTGTATCTCTGTATCTATCTCTTTAGCTTCCGCATTTACATTCTTGCAATTGTGTGATTACATTCCTAGACTAGCTTGATAGATTAGTTTCTAAGTGGAACTAAGTTGCAAGATTTGATCACGGTAGATGTAGCAACACTAAGCAAAATCATAGTGCACATAGTTAGATTTACCTTACATAGGTTTTGCTTAGTAGTTGTAGTTTTTAGAAAGCCTTAATTTTAGAAATCCTTATTCACTCTCTTCTTAGGCGCCGGTCCAACCTTCACAAATGACTATCCACTCGCTGAGAAGGATATTTTGATGCCTCACATTGGCAACTCTGCTAGGTGGCTAAGTAGATAAGACGAGATTTAACGTTGGGTGCCTGCAATCTCACTAGAATGCAATCTCACGCAATAATATGAATCAATGAGAGAACGAAAGCTCAAGTATGCTCAACAAGTGTTCTGAATGGCCGAGAGATTATGCCCACACTCAAGCACACACTATTTTATACATCCATCTGCTCAACAGTCCTTACGGTGCTTTTTCGTGAAAGCTAGGCATTCGCACACGGTCCGTAGTACAAACCCCGGATGGTTCGCATTTGAATCACAACGGCTATAAACACATTAAATACTTGTCAGAGCTATGTAACTATTGACCGGCGAACTGTCAGCAGTACAGGACCTATATGGTCTGGTGTTCAAAAACTTGAATACACAACTCTGGACACCTTAGTCAAAATGACCAATAGATGATCTACGTCCTGGCCACAAACGATCTGTGGTTCAAAGTATGGCAACCCACCAAAAATCATTGTTGTTATTTTTTTCCCTTGGGTTGTTTGTTGTCATAGCTAACTAATTGTTCTCCTTGTTTAAAACAATAGATATTTTCTAAAGAAACACCCATACTTGAATTTATCTTAGCTGCAAGTGCAGGGATACAGGTGTACACAGGTAGGAGTTATTTCTCAGGGTTAATTTGATCTATGCCATTATAATTATTAAGCATCAAAGATCTGCCACCGATATTCAATCATATATAGAAATAAAGCCATTATAATTTTCAATCTTCTTGAGATATGCCATTATGTACTCTTTAGAGGGCATTAGGGCCACTGACAAGACACAGTATCTGTGAATAGCCTAAAATGCCCCTGCAACATCTCTTTCTATCATGTCCCCTTCCTCAATCTCCTTCCTTCTACTCCTTTCTCTCACATCTCTGATCCATGGCAGCAGGGCCTTCCGATGACATCAGGTTCCGCTCTGGCATCGCGTTGAACAGCTCCCGTGCGTCATCGACCAGCCCCAGCATGCAGATCCCACCAGCCATCGCGGTCCATGAAACGACGTCGAGGGCGGCGACGGCACCCCCACCGTAGAAGATGCTTGGCGGCGAGGCCGAGGCACCCATTGGTGAGGCAAGCAGCGAGAGGCGTGTTGAGTGAGCATGGGTGGGCGTGGAAGCAGAGCTTGAGAAGCAGCGCATGGAGCTAGGCAGCCAGGTGGAGGGGCTCCACAGTGGGGAGGATGCATGGCAAGGTGAAGTGGTCTGGGTGCAGGGAAGAGAGAGCATAAGGGCCAGGAGGCCCGTGCCATGGCACGCGAGAGGGGGAAGAAGAGCGGGTTGAGGAGTGCTCGGTGCGGGTTCGGGTAGAGTGCCAAGAGCGGGCAGCATAGGGAAGTTGGAGTCAGGGTCAGCGAGCGAGGAGGAATTAGAGTAGGCAACGCATGTGGGCGTTGTGGGAGAAGAGGAAAAGGAAGGAGAAGGGATGACATGTGGAACCCACGCGTCATGGATGGGAGAGAAAAAGTTGTAGCAAAGACAATCCAGACTATACACAAAATACATTGTTCTATTAGTGGGCCTAATGTTATCTAAAGAGTGCGTAATGGCATATCTTGACATATCTTAAGTGGATTGGAAATTGTAATGGCTTTGTTACTACTCTTTCTCTATTTCAAATTATAAGAGGTTTTAGGCATCTACTAGATTCATTTGTTACTCCATGTATGTATGTTCAATATGGGTCTGCTTGTTTCCATACCCTAGAGGCGCCCTTTATTAGGAGAGATGCAGTCAAGAAAAATAGGTGATAAGATATGCAATGTCCCGGTGTTTCTTTTGCATGTATATCATATACGGATTGGGAAAGATTGTGTTTGTTTTACCTGAGTGACACA
This sequence comes from Paspalum vaginatum, assembly GCA_030272315.1. Taxonomy (NCBI): domain Eukaryota; kingdom Viridiplantae; phylum Streptophyta; class Magnoliopsida; order Poales; family Poaceae; genus Paspalum; species Paspalum vaginatum. The sequence goes on along the minus strand of CM059013.1, from coordinate 36,353,676 downwards.
TTGCAATAGTTGAGCTGTGTTTGTTTTCCTGCACAATCTGCACTAGAGTTGCAGGACAGGCACGCTCGTCTCTCCCATCACCTCCTAAAGATCTCCATGGCGATGGTGGTCTTGCTACTGCCGCCCATGCTAGAGATGACGACCACCTCCCATCCGTTGTCGCGCGCCTCTCATAACCATCTCCTCGACGCGAGATCCGCAGTCGGCGGTCTCCATCCGTCACGCGAGCTGCGCAGCACGGTACACGTTCCAACGCGGCGAGCCAAGTCGAGCGCCTCTCGGATCCTCTCACGGTGAGCTTGTGCCTCCTCCTGGCCATGCCTCCTCCTCTTCCTTGATCGCCGTCGTGGCAGATTCCACTCCCTCTCAGCCTCCTCCTCCTCCGCAGTCACGGCCACTGATGATGGCGGTGACTTCGACCTCTCTTCCCGGCAGCGGCCGGCAGGGCGGCGACAGGGAGAGGTGATAGGGGAAGGAGATGAGGCAACGGGGAGAGAAGAGGAGGTGAGTGGAGAGATGAGCGCGCCTACACTGCGAGTGCAGGCAAGTTGCGTTGTGGGTGCAGCCGTTGCACTCCGTCGGCCTGCACAAGAAGCACACCCGATTTCTGGGTTCCCAGATGAAGTCTCTTTGCATTGCCCAACCCTATTGAAAAAGAAATAATCCGAAATAGAAAGAACTTTTTTAGAATTCCATTCTTTATTTATCTTTTATTCCAAAATTCCCCCGAAAATCCAATTTTATTTTTCAATGGGGTTAGATGATCTAGCTCTTAATATTATTAGTTTACTTAACCGACAGACTCCACAACAAATCGGAATTAGAGACTCATGTCCCGTCTGATGAATCGATTTTCTTTTACACTTCTGTATCTCACTCTATTTTGTTTTTTAGTATTATCTAAAATAACTGATGAATTATGAATTTTCCATAACTTAGGTAAGTGCTTTACCAACATATGTAGTATAGTAAAAAAATAAATGGAATTTTACCCCTTCATGCTGACTATAACTAGTTATTTCGGTTTTCTACTGGCTGCTTTAACTATAACCCCAGCTCTATTTATTGGCTTGAACAAGATACGTCTTATTTGAAATGAATTGAATGAATAAATCAGAAAAGAAGAATCTTTCTTTTGGATTCCTGGTATTCTAGACCCTTTTCCACACTAATTACCAATTCTTTTCTTGGTCATTGAGATTCGTGCATAATTTAGACAATTATTTAGAGAGAGATCGTACCTCTTTTTTTTATCCCCTCGAACAAATCCAAATGATTGAAGTTTTTCTATTTGGAATCGTCTTGGGCCTAATTCACAAGAAGTACGCCCAATTTTTGGGTTCTCAGATGAAGCATCTTTGCACTGTCTAAGCCTACGTAAGGTCTACGTGCTGGGAAACAAACACTAGGAGGGTGCACACCAATGGGTTGGATTGAGGGTTACGCAGATAACACAAACAGACCATATATGTATAGATTCATCAGCATCCATATAAATTTGGATAAATAAAAAGAGGTCTATAATTTCTAATAATTTGAGACGAATGGAGTATATGACAAATACCGATGGTAGATTTCTAACGCTCTCTTTGTCCCAATGTACAGTCCGTTTGACTTTTTGAGATTAAGTTTGACTATCTTATTAAAAAATTATTAATTATGATTAATTTTCATTGTGATTTAGTAACACATAATATACTTTAATTATAAATTGAATTTTTTATATTTTTATAAATTTTAGATAAGACGAGTCAAACTTGGTGTCAAAACAACAAGTCGGACAAACTATAAATTGACGGAGGGAGTGCTCAATAATTGTAATGACATAAATCAAATTAACCTTCTTCTGCATCTCCAAGATGGCAATTTATTTTTCGAAATAATTAAGTAACTCTTAATCCACCCCATTTTACGTCAGACTACCTTAATCTCAAGAATTGCCAAATTGAGTAGGGATGGTGTGTGCACTGGGCCGAGCATGTGCGCAGCTACGAAACGGAGAGAGGCGTTGGGCGGTGCCCCGAACGGCGGATAGGAAGACGACGGCACGCCGACGTAGAGGAGGATCCGCTCGCCTCCCGTGCCCAGAGCCCCCGCTTCTTCGACGACTGGGCAAGCGCCGCCGCCCTTGGGCAGGTCTTCGTCGGGCCCTTGGCTAGCGACGGGCATTCATCAGGTGCGCCGTCCCTTCCCTTTCGCCTTGCGGAACTATTGTCCCAAACCCTAGCGAGAGCAATTGGTATCGCATCTGGCCCGATAGTTACAACTCTGTGTATGTATTGTACCTTCTAGCATCGATTTGGTACTTAGGATATAGTTACGACTTGAATTTTGAGTTTTTTTTCTCCGGAACCTTGATGCTCATCTGATTTCCAGGATGGGTGTAGGGATTGGTGATTGGAGGCCGACAGTCGAGATGAGCTGATCCGGACAGCGACAAGGACGACGACTGGAGGTGGATTTTTGCTTTGTCCGCCATCGGAGATGGACGACGACGGCGGCCTGAGCATGCGGAATTGGGGCTTCTACGACACCTTGAAAGGCAACCTCGGCCTGCAGCTCATGTCCCCTCTGCCTCCTGAACGGGACACAAAGTCACTGCTCCCCAACGGTGCCTTCCTGCAGCACCATGGGCACCACAATGCCCAGCACCAGCTCCACACTCAGCAGTCGCCACATTCCGGCGACTCTGGGGGTGGTGGGGCCTCTGGTGGCATGCCAACTCAGCCACATTCTATTCATATGGAATTCTCGCGCAATGAAGCTTGGTTGCTGCCATCGCACCACCAGCATCCACGCGAGCAGAAGGTCTTTCATACTCGTCCTGTCGGACCAGCTGGACATCTTGTGCATCCAGGCCATGGTGGCCACCCTGGGCATGTTGGGCATGCTGTGAATCACCACCCTTCTAGCTATGGGATGATGCCAAATGCTCCGCATACTCTCCAGATGACGCAACCACAGCTTCAGTTGCAGCCGCAGCAGGCTCCTCCATGTGAGGAGGAACACAAGCCCCCGCCGCTTATTCAGGATCATTCTGTGCCTATGACCAAGCCGCCTGTTAGGAAGAGGCAGCGGAGTCAGCAGCCCAAGTCACCGAAGCCACCGAAGCCTAAGAAGCCTAAGAAGGCTACTGTTCCACAGGAAGATGGGGCACTCGTTGTGCATGTGCCACGGAGAAGGGGACCTAAGAAAACTGTGGGGATGGTGATTAACGGTATTGAGTTGGACCTTTCGAACATACCAACACCTGTTTGCTCATGCACTGGAGCTCCCCAGCAATGCTACCGGTGGGGTGCTGGTGGTTGGCAGTCGGCATGCTGCACAACTTCTATTTCAACATATCCACTGCCAATGAACACAAAGCGCCGGGGTGCACGTATTGCTGGACGGAAGATGAGCCAAGGTGCATTCAAAAAGGTTCTTGAGAAGCTGGCTGGTGAAGGGTACAACCTTGCTAATCCAATTGACTTGAAGACCTTTTGGGCCAAGCACGGCACAAATAAGTTTGTAACCATCAGGTAAAGAGGAAGGCATGCCATGTTTGTCACTCTGTAGGTTGTAGAGCTGCTGTTTGGCATAACTTGTTGTTTGTATTTCTTTGTGCCAATCTGCGGAAATGTTTAGGAATAGTTTGTATCCATTCCATGTTCAGCTTCATTGACTTAATGGTCATGCCTTTCTTCTTTAGCCTCAGACATCGGCTCGATCGAAGTCGGTTTGTTTCCGCCACTTCTCAAATTGTAGTGTAACAACAATAGTTTCTAATTTAGATGTCAAGGAATTTAGTGCATTATTTAAATCTTTGCGGAGGAAATGGCATCGTGTGGAGGTTTTCTTTAGTGGAAGACATTTGCCCACACCTAGGGGTGGTAAAGGGTCCTCAAATTTTGCCTAGAAATTTAAAGGATCGGGCTCAAAAAGGGCCAGATCATATTTCTATTCATTTTTTAGCTAAAAATCACTAAGGACTCATTTGGATTGTTAAGAAACATCTAGATCATAACCCATTACCGCCCCTACCCACGCCTTTTGGACAAGGGCATAACTATGATTTCTTTGTATGGCATACCTTTTTTGTTGTGTTTATGAACTACTCATTTTACGCTTTTAACATCTTATAAGTCGTACCCAAGATAGACCCAAGAAGTAAAATTCTTGACTGCATCCTGATTATTGCACCTTCTGTGCAAAAGTAAAATATATTATTTTTGGCCTTCTTGCGCACTGTGAATTGTTTATAGAACTTTGTATTAATTAATTCATGTTGTATTTTTGTCAAGTACTAGTATGTCATCAGAAAAAAAACGTGTGTATGTTGCGCTTAGCTTTCTTCATGGCATTTGGTTGTTTTGGTTCCTTGAACTAGAATAAGAGGCTATCCTCAGCTAGGACTATTGCTTAGTGATGTCACTGATGTTATTACTGATTATGTGTCAGATATGGCTGAGAAATCTTCTGTAATTGCTATTGATATCAACACAGTGTCTTTTCCAAAACACACTTGTTTAGTTGAAATGTTTGTGATTTGATTCATGATTTCATTGAATAGATAGATATCTTGATGTAACAAAACTAAGCAATGTTAGGAAATGAGCCTAGCTCAAGTGCTTAACTGGGTGGAGTGGTTCTTCATCCCAAGTCCCAAGTGGTCTTCAGATTTGTTTCGCTGTTGTTTTTTCCCACAGGGCAATGCAACAAAATTTAAGCTGGCTGCTTAATCTGGTTGAAGTACTGTAGTTTTTTTTTCTTTGACGTGCAAGTAGGTACAGTACATCCTTAAGCTTTGCCTTTTAGTTCACAGGTTTTGGGAATCGTGTTCATTTTGGGCATTGGATAAATTCGAGGACAGTATTTTGCCATGAGTTATTCTGTATGTGTTGTGTGTTCATTTTGTTAAATTAATTTACATGCAGGCCTAGATATCAACTTCATGGATATCTGTCTGTAGTTTTTTGTTTAGAAGATGAGGGTGACAGCAACAAACTCTTAACTTAGATTGCATGAAATTCAGTGTGTCCACTGTCTACATGTTATCTTTCAATGACTTCTATAAGTATTCCTTTCATGAAAGTAGTTCATGTCCCTCATTCTTATTGACGTGATGCTCTGTCCTTTTATTCAAGCAAGCAATTCTTGATAGTGCACCCTCATTAACCTTCAGTGTTAAGATAAGATGTGCATGGAAGTTCTACTATTTGTGCAACCTTACTCGACTACCTTGAAATTGTTGCAGGAGTTTTCTATTGACATATGTTTTTAAGTTGGCTCATAGGAGTAGTTTCTTTTTTAGTTCTTTTTTATGAAAAGAGTGCATGACATGCTGCATCTTGTGTGCTTTGCGCTGAACTTAATTTTCATTGTTTAGTTTCCCTGGCCATATGACAGTAAATAGGTTATCCTACCTGTACCATTTGTCTGGTGGGAAAATTTAGGGCTTTGCGTTTGGTTTAAGGCCACGGTGGCCATGGTCAAACCATGTTTAACTCTAAATAAAATTTAGCTAAATAATAAATTGCTTATTTATATAGCTTGAGCATAGCCAAATAACACACATAGATGAAAATTATGTTGTATAATATAATTCTAATTTAAAGTCAAACACGGTCAAACAGTGGCCAAAATTTGGTTTGGCCACTGAGGGCCTTGAACCAAACAGGTCAGGATTTTTCATCTATTGTCTCACATGTGGTGTATGGACCTTATAACTCTGTCAGTGAGACATAGGGTGCCGAAGAATATTGAGAATGTGTCGTGTGGTGTGGGGCTAATCTTATGCTATCTCTTAAACTCTGTGGACATGAAAACTTAATGTAACAAGATTTAAATGCAGAAATATGGTTTATGAAGTTGGAACTTATATTAATTCTTGACAGGTAACATGTTTAAGATAGTATGGTAAAATAGATCTTGGAACTTATATTAACTTTTTTGACAAAAACTTATATTAAATGTAGACCTGGGCAAACGTCGGGTCAGGGCACGGGTTGTATAGGACAGCATGTGCCCAACCCATGGCTAACGTCAGTGGTTGGCCCGTGCACTCTCTACGGACCCGTTGGGTTGGTTTTTTTTTCCTTGGGTTGGGTTTTTTCAGGTTTTGGGTCGAAAAACATGGCACGCACCCATCCCATCGATAGTTGCGGATCAAAAAACACGGCCCGCGACCACCTGTCACGTCGGTTGGGTTGGGTTTATTTCGGACGGGTTGGTTGGGTTGGGTGACCCATGCCCAGGTCTAATTAAATAGTAAATAATATTTAAATGCTAAAGTTTATTTGTATTTGTTTTAACCTCGACACAACAAGCATTAGTCATGAAACTTTTAACAATGCATATGCGGACTAAAATATACACAACATGATTTTTGTGACATTTACTGAGTAGTACAACAAGTCACACATTCATTTCTATTTTAAAAAGCGCAATGCATTTAGATATCATTTTTTTAAGGGATCAACTACTACGGATCATGACAAATTTATACATGTACACACTGAGCGTAACATACATTATATTTTTGCAAAAAAAAAAAAAAAAATTGGAGGTACAAACTGTACATGAGTAAAAAGCGACTAAAAACTTATTTAGCATAAACATGGGTAAATTAGTTTGATATGTATTTTTTTTGTGCACGCATGAAGTTATGGACTTGAAACGCCACTTTCTAATTTTGTGGACCTAAATGAAACTCTCAAATAAGTTAATGAACCCTCTGATGCATTTTCACCCTATGCCCTTCTATATTTCTATGATGCTGCATATGTGGAGATCGGTGATGTCTTGATTGGGGGTTCCATCGATTTTTTGCTACTCTTCTGCTAGTCCGAGCAACAGCAAGCGGTAGCTTTTCTCAGTCAAAGCTAGTAACATCAACCTTAAGTAGTGAGGTTCTTTACCAACTATTTCTATAGGAATTTCAAGCAATCCGAGGTCGAGAACTATCCATTAGGGCGAATTTGGCAGCCCAAAACCCCGCTGGGTTTCCGGCCTTTTCTCCGGGGAGAAAGCCCACGCGGAGAATTTCCACAGGCCATCCATCCATAGCATTTGGCAGCCCACAAGCGCGGAGAGTTCACCCAGGGAGAGCCCATTTTCCACGCGGAAACAACCCCGGTCTCAAGAGGCCGGGCGCTTTTCCCCGTCCTCGTCCTCACCCGACACGCCGAGTCGCGAGGCTGCTGCTTGCGAGGCCGCCGCTGTCGCCGCCTGGGCGACCTCCCGAGCCGACGTTAGAGCCGGCCGCTCCGCCTCGCCTTCCCCTCGCCGGAGGTACTCCCCCTCCTCGTCTCAACGCTGCTCCCCCTCCTCGTCTCCACTGCGGTAGATCTGATCTAATTCGTCTATCTCTTTCCTTGCTCCCTAAATCTTTAGGGTTCCAGAGCTAGAGAGCTAGAGACGGTGGCAAGGGCTTGAGGCACGTAGGAGACGACGACCGCACTACCTCCGGTTCCAGTCACATTGTGGCGTCGGCATCTCCTACCCCACTGCACAGCACCGGCATTCCTTCTCTGCTCCTGCATTTTCTCCTCACACTGGCAGGTACTCTTCCCCCAGCATCTTCTCACTTCCTCTCCTTGCATCCCCAGCAAGCCAAGTTAGTAGATCCACCCGACCTTGCTGTAAATCATTCTTCTCCTCTTCTGTTCTTGTTCCTCATGTCCCGCAAGCAAGGTAGACACATGGCAAAGGCCCCTACCGAACTTCCCTGGGTTGGGCTTCCAAACAATCAACGGAGCAGGGGGGAGCTGTGCCCAGGGAAACGAACAGCCACTGAAATCCCCGTGCAGGCGTCCTTACCCAGGGCCAAATTGGCACTTGCTCCCAAACTAGCCCTTAGGTATCTGCTTACCACTTGTATCACTAAATGTGGGCCTCAGCGCACTGGGTCCTGGTACACATGGGGCACAACTTGTGTTCTTGACAAGCGCCATTGTGTATTGCATATATGCTTGTTTTTTTATAACAGCATATATGTTCGTTAGAACTGGATTTTTCGTTTCACGCGGGTTTTTTCCAACATACATGAATTGAACCTTTTAAACAGGTATACGTAGGTATCATGTGTGCTTCTATGTTGTTCTGATAAAATAGAAGGGAAATCATGACATAGCGACAACGAATAAAATAGACTGTCATCAGATTAGACAATCGTCAATTTTTCCGACTTCAACATGACTACATTGTTACATAGATCTTGTGCTAATTTACAGTCATCTTCAGTATAAAAAAGCATCGTTCCAATACAACAAAGAACCTCATCCACGTAGATATTTCATACGAGGACAGTGCACTGAAATGGAACAAGGAATCTGTATAACCATAGATATCACAGCAAAGAAAGCAAAACGGTAACCATGTCCCGAAGACACACTTGCCTTTCATGTACATTAGTAGTTGCTTCACGAAGGGGCTTGTTTGGTTGAGAGCCTAGACCTACTTTGCCTGGACTGACACTCGCCTGTAGGCTGCCTGGAACACATTTGGTTGGAGCCCTGTAAAAGTTCCTGGACCAGGTAAGTCCGCCTGCCACCAGGCGAACGAAAATGAGCGCCTGGGCGATGAGCGCCTGGGCGAGGGAGAGTGCTGCATGGAGCTGAACGCCGTGATTAGTACTACTTGGAATACATGTAGCTCAGTAGCTGTCTCGTCCATTCGGATTTGAATTTTCTTCTTTTTTTTCTACAATATTTTTCTTCTTTAACTCCACGGTAAAAGAATGAAGCAGGTAGTTTAATTAACATTGCAAAAATATTGTCACTAAGCTTTTTAAAATTATTTGTATTGTCATATATTATTATTTTAGAAAATATATTTATTCATACTAGTTTGTTTGTCTATATTATAATAGTGTATATTACTCAAAGGACACTAATAAAGGCATAAAACAACATTACACTAGATGAAAAATATATTTTTCAGGCACAGCCTTCCAACCAAACACACCATCTTACAGTTTGGCTAGCCAGGCATATTCCATCAAATTCTCAGGCAACACTTTTTGCCAAGCAAAATAGCCCAGGTCTCCAACTAAACAGGCCCTAAGTCGAAGGTTCATCGAGCGGTAGCAGTTGAGCTGCTGCCGTTCCTGTGGTACGTGCTGAAAGGCCTAGCCACAATCTTCCTCAGTAGCGGATTTAGGATTTAGAACTAACAGATACTCATTTTCTTCCTCCTCCTTTTTCTTCTTTATCTTATAAATCTTCACATTTTCTTTTTATATTCTTTGTTCATGCATATATATTGTTATGGAGGCTCGTCCATCGTCCGCGCAGGGGTAGGGGTGCAGGAGCGCCCCCAGCCCCCATGTTGGATCTGCCTTGCTTCCCCATGAACCAAGCTTGTGCGCAACTGTGAAGCGCATTTCCTATCCATCTTGCGGTAGAAACTTAGTTCACATATGACATACCTTTCGATATACTCTCTTCGTCTTAAATTGTAAGGGTTCTAAACATCTACTAGATTTATTCATTACTCTGTATGTATATGTTCAATATGTGTCTAAATTCAGTAACATCTATATGAATACGGAGGGTTAGAAAAAGAATATGTGCTTAGTTCGTGTTAGACTTTAAGAATTTGTTCTTCTTAAGCAACTTTATGTGCTATTTTTGTGTTAAGGATGGTTAAGTGCAAACATCTTGCAGAGGCTGGGATAAAATTTCCCTTTTCTAAAAAAAGATGGTTAAAACTCCTTATAATTTGAGACGGATAAAGTATAAGATTTGTGCGAGGGGTCAATACTGTTCAATGTTTGGCGGATTACTGCAGGAGGAAGCCTACTCCATAGACCAAAACCATCAGATCGTTTATATGGTCATCTATAGTACGAAAATAACATTATAGTTATATTGTATACATAGTGGAGTTTCAATATAGATAACATAATAGACGATCTGTTTGACTCAGCTGTACGACAACCTGTCCTCAAGATGTGTCAAGTTGCTCTTCGCTGGCCGACGGAAGCACATGCTGGTACACGAGTCTGAGTACCATATGCCCTTTTCTCATAAACCTTTTCTTTAATTTTTTAAAAACTGTTTGAACCATATTGTTCATGCTACAAAATAAGATCCAATATGTATATATATTGTACTTGTTTTTTCAACCAGCATTCAATGCCACTTCGACATTTTGCACGTACTATTTCAACATTTCCGCATAAAAATGATGAATCAAGTTATCCAAACGTTGAATTAGGTTTTGCACTTTGTTAAATCAAAGTGTAAGACAATGTCGAAAGTCAAAGGATGTCAATGTCATGCTCTATTGGGGTTGATTTCATGTTAAGGCCTTCCAAATTTGAAGAGTGGCACTAAAATGCTCAACGGACGTGGTCAACTACAAAGAAAAGCTAATTGGGCCTGTTGGGCTTAAATATGAATAGCTTAACTAACTTCCAGATGTAGAGTAGAGAGGAAGCCCCGCTACGAAGCGGAGAGAGGAGGCGTTGGGCGGTGGCCCGGACGGCGGATAGGAAGAGACGACGGCACGCCGACGTAGAGGAGGATTCGTTCGCCACCCCCGATTCTTCGACGACTGGGCGAGCGGCGCCGCCCTTGGGCAGGTCTTCGTCGGGCCCTTGGCTAGCGACGAGCATTATTCAAGGTGTGCCTCCCCTTCGATTCCCTGCCATTCCCTTGTCACTGTTGTCCCAAACCCTAGCGAGAGCTTTTTGTATTCGGATCTGGCCCGATGGTTGCAACTCTGTGCATGTATTGTACCTTCTAGCTTCGATTTGGTACTTAGGGTTTGGTTCCGCCTGGAATTTTTTAGCTCTTTTTTTTTTTTTTTGGAATCTCGATGCTCGTCTGATTGCGAGAATGGGTGTAGGGATTGGTGATTGGAGGCCGACTGTCGAGATGAGCTGATCAGGACAGCGACAAGGACGACGGCTGGAGTTGGATTTGCTTTGTCCACCATCAGAGATGGACGACGACGGCAGCCTGGGCATCCGGAATTGGGGCTTCTACGACACCTTGAAAGGCAACCTCGGCCTGCAGCTCATGTCCCCTCTGCCTCCTGAACGTGACACTAAGTCACTGCTCCCGAATGGGGCCTTCCTGCAGCACCATGGGCACCACAACGCCCATCACCAGCTTCACACGCAGCACCTGCAACATTCCCGTGACAATGGGGGTGGCGGAGCCTCTGGTGGCATGCCCGCCGAGCCTCATTCTATTCACATGGACTTCTCGCGCAATGAAGCTTGGTTGCAGCCGTCGCACCACCAGCATCCCCGCGAGCAGAAGGTGCTTCATACCCGTCCTGTCGGTCCAGCTGGTCATGTTATGCATCCAGGTCATAGTGGCCACCCTGCACATGTTGGGCATGTTGGGCATGCTGTGCACCACCACCCTTCTGGCTATGGGATGATGCCAGATGCTCCACACACTCTCCAGATGACGCAACCACAGCTTCAGTTGCAGCCGCAGGAGCCTCCTCCATGTGAGGAGGAGCACAAGCCCCCGCTGCTGACTCAGGACCATTCTGTGCCTGAGACCAAGCCGCCTGTGAAGAAAAGGCAGCGGAGTCAGCAGCCCAAGTCACCAAAGCCTAAGAAGCCTAAGAAGGCTGCTGTTCCACAGGAGGATGGGGCACTCATTGTGCATGTGCCCCGGAGGAGGGGACCTAAGAAAACTGTGGGGATGGTGATTAATGGTATTGAGTTGGACCTTTCAAACATACCAACACCGGTTTGCTCATGCACTGGAACGCCCCAGCAATGCTACCGGTGGGGTGCAGGTGGTTGGCAGTCTGCATGCTGCACAACTTCTATTTCAACGTATCCACTGCCAATGAACGCAAAGCGCCGTGGTGCACGTATTGCTGGAAGGAAGATGAGCCAAGGTGCATTCAAAAAGGTTCTTGAGAAGCTGGCTGGTGAGGGGTACAACCTTTCTAATCCAATTGACTTGAAGACCTTTTGGGCCAAGCACGGCACAAATAAGTTTGTAACCATCAGGTAAAGAAGAAGGCATGCTATGTTTGTCACTCTGTAGGTTGTAGAGCTGCAGTTTGGCATAATTTGTTGCCTGTGTGTCTATGTGCCAATCTGCGGAAATGTTTAGGGAATAGTTTGTAGCCATGTTCAGTTTCATTGACTTAATGGTCATGCCTTTCTTCTTTAGCTTCAGACATCAGCTCGATTGAAGTCTGTTTGTATCCTTCACTTTGCAAATTGTAGTGTAACAATAATAGTTTGTAATTTAGATGGCATGGAATTTAGTGCATTAATTAAATCTTTCTGGAGGTAATGGCATTGCGTGGAGGTTTTCTTTTGTGGAAGATATTTGCCCACATCTTTTTGAGAAGGGCATAACTATGAAATTTTTTTGTACCGCACATCTTTTTAGTTGTGTTTATGAAGTACTCATCTTACACTTTCAACATCTTATAATTCATACCCAACATGGACCCAAGAATTAAATTCTTGATTGCATCCTGATTATTCCACCTCCTGTGCAAAAGTAAAATTTATTATTTCTGGCCTTCTTGCACACTATGAAATGGTTATAGAACTTTGCATTAATAATTTCATGTTGTGTTCTTGTCAAGTAGTGTCTCATCAGAAAAGGTGCGTGTAGGATGCGCTTAGCTTTCTTCATGGCGTTTGGTTGTTTTGGCTCCTTGTACTAGAATAAGAGGCTATCCTTGAACTAGGACCATTTCTTAGTGATGTGATTGTTCCCGATATGGCTGAGAAATCTTATGTTATTACTATTGATATCGATACAAGTGTCTTTTCCAAAACATTTACAATAAGAGTCCAGGGGTTGAGAATGATTAGGATGATTGCATGAATGGTTTCATTGGCGAAGCAGAATTCCAACAGTATGATAAATCGAACCAGGGTCATGATGCAATATTTGAAAACTTGAAGTTAGTCTGATATGTGCGCTGTTTATCATTGGTATATGCTTAACAAAGAGGTTTTGTTTAGTTGAAATGTTTGTGATTTGATTCCTGATTTCATTGAATACATATCTTGATTCAACAAAACTAAGCAATGTTAGGAATTGAGCCCAGCTTAAGTGCTCAACTGACTGGGGTGGGCGGTGTGGTTCTGCATCCCAAGTCCCAAATACCCAGATTCGATTCAACTTAAACTTGAGTGACTATTTCTTCCTCTAAATGAAAAGAGACGAAGTTCTTCCTAAGTTGGCCCTTGTTTTTTTGGCTGGTTTGAGAAAAACTTAGTCTTCAGATTTTCCCCCGTTGTTATTTCCCACAGGGCAATGCAACAAAATTTAAGTTGATTGCTTTATCTGATTGGAGTATTGTAGTTCTATTTTTGCTTTGACAAGCAAGTTGGTGCAGTACATCCTTAAGCTTTGCCGTTTAGTTCAGAGGTTTTGGGACTCGTGTATTTTGTGTATTGGATAATTCATCTACAATTGTGTTATTATGTTACTAGCTAGTGTAAACTTCTGTAATTTATGTGTATGTTTTTGAACCTTGAGGAGCTTTTGGGCTAGGCATGGCACAAACAAATTCGCAATATATGTTATGCTTATTGCCTTAAACTCCAGGACACTATTTTGCTATGTATTGCGTGTTCATTTTGTTAAATTAATTTACATGCAAGCCTAGATATCAACTTCATGGGTGGTGCGGGGCTTATTTTATGCTATCTCTTAAACTCTGTGAAATAGATAACATTTTCTGAAAACTTAGATTTGAGATAGGTAACAAGATTTTAGATGCTGGAATATGGTTTAGGAAGTTGGAACTTATGTTATTTTTGATAGGTAACAGGTTTGAGATAGTATGGTAAAATAGATCCTGGGTCGTTGGAATAGGTGGGGATATAGCAAAACTCTATTGAAGGAACAATAGGATAACAAAATTAATATTGTATCGTTGCCTAAACCATTGTGGTTTAACTGGTTTCAACATTGTGGGATTTTTAATAGCCAAATGAGCATGTTATCCCTAGTGAAACCAGGTTTCAATTCGAAACTCATCCTAACATGTGGGTGTTTGTTGATTCTTCACAATTTGCATGGTCTTTATACAGTATATTTCACTGTTTTATTCTCAGTGTGGATGTGTTTTCTAACTCTTAGCTTTGAACTTGCAGCATATGTGGCCAACTAGACGACTACTAGACCTGTCCTTAGTTGCTTCATGTAGAATGTCTTTTATGCCCTTCTTTATTTCTCTGGTCACCCATATGTGGTGTCCTTATTTGCGGTTGCCTGCGATTTTTTGCTACTCACGTTGTCTGCTTTATTAGGTCGTGCTATTCTGCTAGTCTGAGCAACATCAAGCGGTAGCTTCTAATCAGTCAAAGCTAGTAACATCAACCTTAAGCGGTGAGGCTCTATAGTTTATACCCAAATAGGCCAGCTATTCCCAGTTGTGAGATTCATTTTCCGATTTCCAAAAATATTATATATCTGTTTTTGTCTAGGTTAGGTAATAGTGTATATGAATCTCTCCTCACATGAAACTTATCTCTCTTCATTATTATCTTGACATGTCATCCAACATACTGATATGTGATATGTTATAGCATCTAATGAGAATTAAACTTAGATGAAATGTCCGCTAAGAATGGCTTTATATTTCTACAGGAATTGTGTTCTTGACAAGCACCAGTGTAAACTGCATACACGGTTGTTTCTTTTATAACAGCATGTATCTTATATCTTTATTAAGGCAGAACCGAAGGTTTTATTTGACGCGGCCTTTTTTTTGCAACGTACATGAACTGAACTCTTTTAACTACTGGTATCCTGTGTGCTTCTATGTTGTTCTGATACTAATATTTGCGTTATGTTGTTCTGATATTAATATTTGCCTTATCTTGTTCTGATATAATATTGTGTCCGTGCGTACCAAAGCAGCGAATCGAGAGCAATGCGAAGAACGCGCCTTATTTATTTTCATTTACCACAAAAAGATGTAATGCTGTTCCGCATGCTTAGAGATGTACGTGGACCCTCTACGCGATTTGTGAGCTAGACTATTTGCATCCCTACGCGTACTAATTGATAGGTTTGAATTTGACAGATATTAGCTTCGGAAAGAACTTCAAATATAAGCATCCCCTTAACAAATATTATAGGCTAGTATATATGTGCTGCATTTGGCACTCAAGTTCACAAGAAATTAATTTAATAAAAACTCCGTTGATTTCTGGCTCACCAGAATAAGAAAAAGAGGAAATCAATGACATAATAACAACGTAGGAAATAGACTGTCATCGAACTAGAAGACCATCGTCGATTTTTCCGTCTTCAATATGACTACATTGTTACATAGACCCTGTGCTAATTTACAGTCATCTTCATTATAAAAAAAATCATTGTTTCAATACAACGAAGAATGTAATCCACGCAGGTATTTCATATAACCAGCGCCATGAGGGCAGTGCACTGAAACGAAACAATAACTCTGTATAACCCTAGATACCGCAGTAAAGGCAGAACGGTAACCATGTCACGAAAACACTTGTCTTTCACTGTACATCACTGGTTGGTTCACGAAGACTAAGTCGAAGGTTCATCGGGCTGGGGAGCGGTTGAGCTGCTGCCGTTCTTGCGGGACATGCTGAAACCCATGAACTTCCCAGCTTTGCCAAGGCCACTACCGACGGCACCAAAACCAGAAGTAACAAGCCCAGCACCAGCTCCAATACCAGAGGTAACAAGCCCAGCGCCAGCACCAATCCCTGAACCAACAAGGCCAACACCACCAGCAAGGCCAGTGCCCACAAGTCCAACACCTGAACCAACTAGTGATGCAGCGCCACCAAGTGCATCCATTGTGCTACCAATTACTCCAGCCTCCTTCAGCCGCTTCCTCTCTTCTATGGCTCTTTTCTCTAACTCTAGGGCTTCCAGCGCCTCTTCCTTGCTAAATGGGTGATACATGACCTGAATGGTTTAAATAATATATCAGCGACATCACAGTACTGATCACGGATACTTCAACCGAACTATCAGTGTTGCCACTAGAGAACAAACACCTAATGATCTGAAGATTCAGAATTTGGAAGTCTGTTCCTCACAAAGTCTCGCAATTAGATAAACTACTCCAGACACATGGTATGACAATTTTACTTCCTACGCATCTTGTATGTGTTTTGTGCGAAGAGTTACCAGATAGCTAGATGGATTCCAAAAACATGCAGGTTGAATATGAGTAGCTCCCAACATAGGAGCAAAAACAAGATGATGTCGAACTATATAGGTGCAGTGGCATGTGATCTAAAGTTATTCACATTTCTGGCAAAGAAACATTAAGGCAGGAGCAACGTCATCAATCAAGTGGAGCAGGGCTTTCTAGGAAGGTTGGGGTTGACAAGAATAGACAGGTCTTGGGTCAGCAGTGATTTAGGCACATGCTGTCCTACTATATTAAGCACAGCAGCTGTTGCATGGACATCTGAAGGATAGGGACACAAGATCGCAGGCACAGTGGTCAGAGGTAGCAACTGAGTATGGGGCTGCCAGTTGCTGTTTGCTGATGTCGTTCCAGCTGAGCCATCAAGGCACAGATTGGGCCACCTGTCAGCATTATCATTGTAAAGGGATGGGTGAAGTCGTGGAATAATGCAGATAGGATGACTAGTAGTGCACTCCTGTGGCGGTCATAGCCGAAGGGTTGGGAGTTAGTGCTGGGGACTGCAGCAGATGAGGCCCAAGGTGTTTTGCAAGAGATGAAGACCAAAGACAGAAATGCGTGAAATGTGGGCTGCCAGCAAAAATCTCGATGGTTTGCTCGGCTGCTTGCAATCTGGTGGCACTGAGGGGCTCAGCAGGTATGTGACAGATGGTTTTTTCCTGATATGTGAGTATGTGACAGAATATACTATCTATCAAGCTGGATTGGAAATGTTAATGGGTAAACAGAAAAGGACAAGTCTATAGTGAATATGTATCTCTTCTTCACTAGTCCTCTAGGATCTCTAGATTGAATGCTAATAGCTACGCTAAGGCCAAAGATGTAAGAAGATACAAACCCATACTAACCTTAAGATGTAATGTGCCTCTATCTTTGGTGTCCCTGTTTTTTAGTGGATCTACCGAATGCAGAAGCTTCAGAGTGATTTCACGGGTGACCTCATTTTCAAGACTGTTCACTGCTAGCTTAGCCACACCCAGCCTCTTGTCTTGCTGAAGCTTGTCTTCATCGTAAACCTGTGAAATCCACCAAAACGAATTTAACTTACACAGTATTGGGTCAAAATTTCAGTAGAATCACAAGTGTTAACAATATTAAAACATACTCCCTCCGTTCCGAATTGTAAGGGGATTATTAATTATCATGAGCAACATGCTAAAAATGGCCTATTTGCAGGTTTGCGAACAAACAACACTACATCTCTAAGGACAACTCCGCGCCTTTGATCAACAAGTTAGGTGATCTGCTTAAGGCAGGAAAATCAGCATCATATGAAAGCTGAAAGTCCTTAAGCCCATAGATAGTGTTATCTTGAGGGAAAAATAATTACCAGAGTTAAATGGTACAGAAATGGGAACAGGGCAGTCTAAGACAAACTAGGTGTGCTTCACATAGTGGCACTTTGTCAAACCTAGAACTATCATAGGGTCAACACTGGAAAATTCAACTACAAAATTAGCACTTCCTTAAAACCATCAAATGGCAATCAGATCTCAATCCAGGATTTTTGTCTCTCATAACATGTTGATTTGAAGACACCATCAGCTACTTTAATCCACTGGAGGAAAGGTGGAAATCCAGTTATCCTTCACCTCTTACTAATGTCTAACACAGATCATCCCCTCAGCTTTCGATTTTGGGGCCCACTTTTTTTAGTAATGCCCAGCAGGGGTGGATGCAGCTATAGGTCCATCAGAAACTGGATTGCACAGAACTCACTTGAGCAAAGCTACCCATATTATACCAGTCCGCCTGAAGTCCAGTCCTGACCCAAACATCCTGATTGACTGGTATATAGCAGAATAGCCAGAGCCTGAGGTAAATGCTTTTGCACCCATTGAATTTCTTTATA
This sequence comes from Paspalum vaginatum, assembly GCA_030272315.1. Lineage (NCBI taxonomy): Eukaryota > Viridiplantae > Streptophyta > Magnoliopsida > Poales > Poaceae > Paspalum > Paspalum vaginatum. The sequence goes on along the minus strand of CM059013.1, from coordinate 36,335,690 downwards.
CTTGCTGCAGGTTTACTTTTGGTGAGCACAGAAGCTTTTCGTTAGTCTAATCAAATCTCATGGCACCTTAAGTGAGTCTAGTGGTTTGGAAAAGTTCTATTTCAGACATAAATGTATCAATGCAACTCTCGAAATTGTTTCGATGGACACTTTTTTTCTTTTTTGATGAGGGAGATGTCATTTTGTCCTGATGCAAGGAAGGGACATTACCAAAAGAGAAACAGGACAGCAAAATCAAGAATTACCTCAAAAATTACAGATTGGGTTTCTTTGTCTTCAATAATCAGCTCAAATGTTTCATTCCATTCTGGATTCAGGTTGTCATCTATGACTTTTGTTTTGACCTTAAACATCGGTCGCACGTACAGTCTCACGTAAGGGTCTGATTTACCAATCAATTCCTTGTTTCTCAAAGAAGTTGCTTTTACCACAGTAACAGAGAGTCTTCCCTGAGGTTTAAGCTCCAGGTCACTGCAGAGAAAGAAAAAATAACCCAAGTTCATAAATGCTAAAGCGGATCTGATATCTGAACATATAAAATCATTCTTTCTAGCTATACATACAGAGACAATTGATTATCATTAGCCATTCCTCTTAAGCTAGCAAGAGGTACCTCAACGATACGGTGATTCTTATTAAAAGAACAGTGCGGTAATTGTGTACATCTGGGGATACATAATAGTTAATGATTCATAAATCTAAATCAAAATATATACCAGTGGTTACTGAAATAATTAGTATATAGCTAAAATTGCAGTATTAAGGATCCAACCAAGGATTGGCTACAGTGGATCTCCTTGATAACCAGATGTTTTAAGAACTCTGGGACAGCAGTTAATCTTGATAAATTCTTGTAGACAAGGAGCTTGTAGTCCAATGGAAGACAGGTCTCTTTGGCACCTCTAGGTCGCGAGTTCAATCCCTAATTGGGACGAATTAAATAAGAAAACCCCTTGCTAGCAAAGCTAGGGTTAGAGAGGTTTTTCCGAGCCCCAGTGAGGTTTATTCCTCTTCACGAAATCCCAGGGACGCCTGTTCCCCGCAGGGCTCAGGGGGAGGGGGTTGATAAATTCTTGTCTAGATGGCAGAAAATTACAGTTGGACCGTGCAGACTGGATCATTCGTGCGGTAGATGATACATAACCATACTAGTTGTGTTGTTTTATTAGAAATCATCTTGCCTTTTTAAATTTTGTCTTACACTGTTACAAACATGCAATGTTTGGAGGTTAATACAGTGGATGGTTCTTAGATCCTTCAAACAAGATAGAACTATCAACAGCAGGAGCAGCGACAAAGCCTAAACTGAGCTGAATCTTTGCTGAGCTTCTTTGTTTTACCGCTGCAGTGCATATTCTTAAATGGTAAAAAACAGTGAAAATTATTTACGGCAAGTGAATAATATGTTGACAAAACTCACCTTGTATCAACATTGACACCAAGTGGAACAACTAGCCTGTGTGGCCACTGGAGCATATCAGAAACAATTGAATTGACAGTATCCTAATCAAAGGCAGAAGAAACATTGTTACATTTATATACTTCTTATAGTTTGTTGGTGGGAATAGAATGTTCAGATATTTCTAGTCATCATACGTCAATCATGTCAGAAAGTCCAGGAACTGCAGTTAGGCTTCCTCCAATGGCCTTCAGGGTATACTGAATTTTCGGCTCTGGCTGAAGGACAACAAATCTAATTAGAAGAAACAGATGAAAGATCTATCTTGATAATCAAATTTGCTTCATAGAATATTTTCTAGAAAATTTATATCATCAAACATCGTCAAAAGACACGTTAAATCTCGAAACATTTCAAAGAAAGAAATAATAAATGATTAAAAGGTTGCAGTATGAAAACTGTGTTAATTTCCAAAAGCTATAAATGACAATGGCAATTTGAGATGGCATTGCAGTTTGTACGTCCACATGCTGACATTAGAGACCGGACAGCAGGATAATCTATAGAGCATTAACACATAAAAACAAGGGTTGTAGACAAACACAGCCACTGAAATCACCCTCAGTTTTGAAGCAAGAATCGGTTAAGATTTCTTGTTTAATATTGATTACTGAGACATGCACATGCCCAGGTAGCATTGTCATTTTTTGTCCCATTGTGTCCACAATCCACTTCATAGTCTCCTACTTGTCAGTCCACCTCAAGGAAAACTTTGGAGACAATGCACAGAAGAGAAAAGATAAAAAAACATAAAGGAGCAAGATGCAAAGCATCATGAATCATGAATAAATGTTCCCAATGTAGAATTCAAGTTATTGTCATGATTCAAGAGACCCCATATCCATCATTCTCCAGCAAATAAAAAAAGCTCAGAAGTGTGAAAGTATTCTTTTTACCTAATTTTATATGATGTATGAGAGAGACAGGACTACATTTTCCTTGAGTCTTATGCGCCAATAAGTTCATGCAATAGCTGACGCTATTCAGGAGAGGTGGAAATTAATTTCAACACAAACATGGTATCAAAGTGAACCACAATATTCAGCACATTTGGCTCTCAAAGCATACTTCATTTCATCACCAACCAGTTCACTCAAAATCAAAACAGGGCAATATAGTTCAGCAGGTGGCAAGAGATATAAGTTTAATAAGGAAATGTGGTAAATCAGTAAACGTACTCAAATTGAAGACATCGTACAAAATAGAAAGGAAGTAGTAACCGAAATTGGTTAGTAGATACTTGCATCGGCAAGGAGAGCTACAACGACAGCAGAAATGCAAGGAATCTCTTCAGAGAGTTGAAATACAACACGTATGACAGTATAGACCTGAAGATCCTTGAGCTGCAAGTTGGTTGGGTAAAATTTCAAAACTTCTAACCAAGAGAAGTTGTCTCCAAAAATTTATCATGTGTAAAGACCAAAAAATTAACCTGAATAGGCAGTGATGCAACTACAGCATCAACAGCTAGGATTATACTTGGATCACCACCCCATCGGAAATCTATATCCATTATGATTTGGCCTGGCTGCAGATTTTGAATACGAATACCTTCACAACGAACGAACAAAATACATCATAACTTCTAAGTCATCCTTACGCAGTCCCGTATAAACGAAAATGATAAACACAATTTAGGTTTGTTTGGCATTAGTAATATGCAAATTGCAAACTCATTTAAACATGGAAGTTCTGTATTATCCCTCACAGTTGACTTCAGGAATGAGGACTTCATCAAGTACGATTGTACGAATGCAGCAGACCCAACTAATTGACATGTATTTGTCATTGCGTATCTTTGGTAAACAATCCTTATTAACTCGAGCAATTTCAGCTAATATCAGTTGTCACAAAAAAAAAGCATGCCTTGATTTCCAAAGATTTACAGTCATAATGTCAGCACTCCCTCCTTTTCTCTGTGCAGGGCATATTAGAGAGGCATTGCTAAAAATTGACAAAATACACACTACATAAAGAAAAGGAGAACCAAAGCATCCAGCAGTCACTGTTGAGTTCTCATTTTAACAGACACATAACAGCCAAGTTATTTAAGTACATGTTGCTCCAATTATCTCGACAAATACGATAGTTGTCGCAACAATAAGACTAAAATGAACTACTGCCATTAATCCCTTTTGTGTTGGACAAAATTGTAGGCAATGTTTACTTGTAAAAGTAGTGTGTATGAACCAAAGAACAATAAACACGAGATTGGTACAATTGAACATGAAACATAAAATCAGGAAACCTTCTATCTTTGGTGACACAGTTCCAAGAGAAAATTTGCTGAACTTCAGAGATTTTATTCCTGGAGGCCGGTAATCATCTAGCAATGGCTCAACGGATTCCTTAACCACTGCTGTTGCAGCCTAAAACCAAGTCAATCCAATAACAAGGAATATAATGAATGACCAATTTGCAAAACAGCAACGAGATGGAATATCATACAGACAGGAATGAAAAACATTGTAAGGGAGTAGTATGTCCATGATCATTACTAGAAAGGATTTACAATAAGCTAAGTTACTTTACAGAACTATAACTAAGACCCAAGTAACTATGAACTTACTTCTGTGACAAAAGGCCAAAGTTTGCTTAGATGCTTGTTCAGCCATTTCACCTGTAGCGAACAATTAAATATTAATTGTGCACATCAGACGAGGTATAAATAATCATGAGCCGCTTCTCACAAAGAAATCAACTGCAAGATAGTGTTTAAAAGTAAGATCACTTCAATCCATTATATGTATATAATATTTGTAGAAAAAGAAAGGAACTAATACAAAATCCCTGCAGTCCTGCACCACCGAGGTATCCTAATAATAGTTTAAGTCATACTGGTACAAACTCTCCCCACCACCAAGGGTCCACGGTATCATAATTTCCTAATAATAGATTAAGTCACACCACCAATCATCATACTTATTAACAATGTTAGGAAATAATAATACACTTATTTCTAAAGATACAAAATCAGTATTTGTTAATCCTATAGTCATGTAATGATAAGAGGTGGGTAATAAACAATTTCACCCTTACATTTCCCCCAATTTGTGAAAAAAAACATCTTTCTGTGTTGGATCACTACGCTATTGTTCCAGTAGTTAGTAAATAATGACCAAACCATGTGTTCATGGGACAACATAAACTAACGATTATAGCTCCTACCACTCTTCCTTATGTGGTCGCTCTCCTACAAGCTTTACTAAGAACTTTTTGGCCTTCAGAAGACAGGGCACTACCGACAAGTCCACCTTTAGTGGATTACACTCAATCTATGAAGAAAAACATCAAGCAGACATGTTTGCTGAATATTCAAAACCAAACCATTTTGATTAGTCACACAAAGTTCTGGACATACTAAGCAGTAGAACAGGGGGTCAAGTTGGCAGGGCTCCAAGCCTAAGGCAGGACGATCCCAGCTGCACAAAAAAAAACTAAGGTACATGGCCAAGCCTGTGGCCAGGGCCCCAGGAGCATGGACGAGCTTTCTCTTTTGCCCATGTATCATCCATCTCACTGGTAGCATACATCCAGCAGCTGAGCAGCCCGCATCCCTAACCCCAAGCAGTCCATGCAAGTGGTTCAGTATGACCCTCCGGCGCTCTTAATCACAGCCAACCAGGCAACCATTATGCAGTTACAGACTCATGTTTCAAGCAACAGTATCGGTAAAAGTTTAAGGTTTGCAGAACCCCAATGGTGAAGCACAAACAGAACAGACCAAGTAAATATATTCAAAGAACTTCTACCAGCCAAGCATACATGCAAAGAGCTTCTATCAGATGTGCCACAATATTTGGGGCGAATGTTTTAGGGAGATATAAAGTGTGGGTGATGTAATTATTTTTCTTTCAAATTTAAACAAAGCTCATAGCAGATGTATATTAGATTTAGATTTTTCAATGATCATGCCATATTTTTCCTAATATTGTATCATTATGCGTGGTGCCCAGGTTTCGTACCAATTATTATGCACTTGAGTTGTATTATGCCCCAAGGGACAAGATTTACTGTTAGTCTTATGCAATTATGTTCAACTCGGGGCGCAAAAGACCCTATGTTTCACCATTGGCTATGCTAACAGTAGCCCCATCCTTGCTACAAACTCCCAGCACCAGAAGCCGCTGAACCTACAGTGAATACGCATCGAATTGATAGCAGCCACCAACAGCCCCAAAGCACTCAAAAGGCTTGTCCAACATATTGTGACCCTAGGAAACATCAAATGCACATGCCACAAGCCATCCCAAAACCAACGTCAGCAGGTCAAGAGCAAACTAAGAGCTCCGGTTATCTCGCCATCCACATGATTTGTAACACAGTTTTAGCATTTCCAATTCGTCAGCCAACAAAAGTGAGCCAGACCTACGTACATAGAGGTCCTCCTATGGTTAGCTTCTGCCGACACGCAGCATGTGATTCCAGAATAGGCAAAGCAAGTAAGCAACTAACTTCTGTTACACCGTTCGCTCTAACAACTAGTACAATCTACTTCGTCACACGGAAAAAAAAAGGGGGTAAGGAGACCGCTACAAGTTTACCCCCTCGTGAATCCAGGAGTGCGTGAGGCCACAAACACAGGACGGGAGATATGAAACGGCAAGCCAGAATGGCTGAATTCAAAGGGGTAGTACGGTCAATTCGGTAGCGCAAGTGCTGCCCACCTGCTCAAACTGCGGAAAGGATACCCACTCGGGGAAGTTGTCGCCGCACAGCTTCCTGAGGTCGTCCCTGCCGAGAGACCCGAGCACCTTGATGTCCGCAGCCTGCAACAAGGGAGAGAGAGAGAGAGAACCAGACGGCACAAGTCAAAACCCGCAGGAACTAACCGAAGCCCTCGCAGCTACTCCGACCGGTCCAACCCCACGGCGCAGCGAGAACGGGCGGCATTCCCGTCTCGCCGCGCCAAGCAAGCAACCAGCCAACCAACCAACCAGCCAACCTTGGCGACGCGCTTGGTGCTGCGCCGGCGCATGACGCGGCTCCAGCCGGCCATGAGCGCGACGCCGACCACGACCCCCATCAGCATCCCGGAGATCAACCCCATCCTGGCGCCCGCCGGCAGCCTCGGCCGCGCCCCGCAGCCTCCGCCGGGTGGCTTCACTTTGCCCGGGACGCCTCGGGGTCCCTAGCTCATGGAGCGAGCAGCGACCGAGATCTGGGCGCCCGAGTCCCGACGCGAGGCGGCGAAGGCGAGGGGGGGTTTCCGCTCTCACCCCGCGTGCGCGTGCGTTTGCGTTTGCGTTTGCGTTCGCGCTGGGTTTGTGGATGGGGGAGAAGAGAATGGGGGAGGGGGGAGGGAATTGATTGCGGTTGTTAATGAGGGTGATTAACGAGCGGGGAGGGAGATGGGGTCGAGGCACGTGAGCTGTTGGCTTGCTGGACTGTGGAGGAGGACGTAGTCCGCAAGGGGTGGAGTGGGGTCAACTTTGCGATCTGGGGCGAAAATGAGTTGATTAGGACAATATAATAATAAATCAGGGAGTCGGCAGCGGAGGAGGGGCACGGGCACGCCGTGTGCTGTCCGCGGGTGGGGGGATCCCAAAGGGCCCACGAGAGCTGGATCTTTAGCTTTTTGTTTTATATACTCAGCCAAATAATAATAATTGGACGCCCCTAGTGGCCTCGTGCAACGTGACTAACCACGCCTACTTGTACTGTAGACAATGCGCCTCCCGTCGGCCCGTCCCAGTGTCCTGCGATTCCTTATCTCATTTCCATCCAGATTCCGTATTACTACTTTTATTTTCAATTCCCAAGTGAGCAAGATTTTCCCCTTCCATCGTTTTCATTTCCCACACTTATATTTTTTTCTCCGTATCCAACTACGCAATATTTATACAAGAACTTCTAACTACTATCTTCTTTCTTCATACACAAAATTGTTGTCCAAAATACTTATAAAACAAAGTTTTACACCAAAAATTATGATGTGTGTCATTTTAATTATAGAACATCTTCAAAATTATTGGGAAAATATATTACGCCATCCTAATTTTTATAATTTGTCATACACGGAATGGTTAGGGCGTATTTAAATACAAGTACATCCAGACAGTAAAGCTAATGAACAAGCTAAACTTTAGCTAGTATTTGAGCTAACAGTTGGTCCATTAGTCTAAAAAATGAGTTAAAGTGGGTCAATATCAATTCGTAATATAATTAGTAGATCAATTAACTATTAGTTCAAAATGTTCAAACATCTCATGATTAATGACGAGTGAACTCAACTTTTGCAAGCTAAACTTTAAGTCTAATATATTCAAACACGCTCTAATAAACATACTTAATAATTAAAAAAATATAGCACAAAATATAAAAATCATTGCTTTATGACTACTAGGCCCCACGGGGCGCCTTTCTCCTCTTCATGGTGAGTACCACAACCTAGAGCGTTCTCATCGTACTTAACATTTTTCCTTACGCCTCTTTCGTCGGCGCCGGCGTTCTTCCTCTCGCAAAAAACCTCCGAACCCTAGCTATACATGTGAGAGGGATTTTTATTACTAACCACAAATTCGTTTCAACTAGGGATCAAACTCGCAACCTAAGGTCCCAAAGAGATTTGTCTTCTATTGGACTATAACTTCTTGCTTAAAGAATACAGAGTGATGCGTAAAACATTGTAAATGTACTGTAGATGCATCGTATACAATATGGAGTTTCAAATAGAAGTGGTATACAAGTTTAGGTACGAGGTCAGGTGACAATAAACTAAGGCTGCGTTTGGAAGCACCCCAACTTTTGCATTCTGATTGTAAAAGCTGGAAGCTAGATGTGCTCAGCTTGTAAGATTGTAGAAGTTGAAGACTAAAAGCTATTAGAAGTTGGAGGCTGTTTGGAACCAAACTCAAATTTTAAAAAATAGATTGTGCAATTCAATTGGATCCAAACAAAGCCTAAGGGTATAGCTCGCTTGCCTGTATCGTGTTCGGACGGCCTAACGGACTACTTTGTTTCCAGTAATATTCGCATAGCAGTGGAACTACCCATAGCAACATGAGATAGCCGCTCACGTTAGAGCTGAACATTCGGTTGTTTCCGATACTATTCATGTGGCGGTGGAACTACATATACATATAGTGCTTACTCGTACCTGTCATACAATAGGGTTAGGCATTCATTTTTTTTCTTTTTGAATTCGGCACCATTTATCTAGTGTAAATATTTTGGTGTTTACAAAATAGAAACCAAACTTTCTACCGAGGAAATAGAAAACGTATAATCTGGCTTTTGGATTTTTTGTATGATTTCTTCGGTGTCACCATAGTTCCTTACCAAATGTGCACCTGGGCCCTGGCGGCTGGCGTCCTGGCCTAGTCCACCGCGCACACGAAGCTGCAAATTAGTTCAGTCGGCCCACTGTATTCCAATTTCAGATGTGCTTTTAAGCTGGGCTGGGTTGGTCCTCGTTGGACCAGGCCTATTATTCTAGTAAGCTGGATTGGTTGTATGGCTGATGTAGGCCTTCTACTTCTAAGTGTTTGGATCCGGTGGCTAAATTTTAGCATGTGTCGTATTCGATATCCAAACGATAGTTAAAAATATTAAATATGATTTAATTAAAAAACTAATTACATATTAAATATGATTTAATTAAAAAACTAATTACATAGACGAGGACTAAATGACGAGACAAATTTATTAAGCCTAATTAATCCGTAATTAACGATCGGTTACTGTAGCATCACATTTGTTAATCATGGATTAATTAGGCTTAATAAATTCGTCTCGCCATTTAGTTCTCATCTGTGTAATTAGTTTTATAATTAGACTATATTTAATATTTTTAACCAGCGTCCAAACATCCGATGTGACGGGTGCTAAATTTTAGTCAGTGAATCCAAACGGGCCCTTAGTATTTTCAGTGTCCGCAGGAAAAACCGTACCATACACTATCTATATTTGTACCTAATAATATATATATAATAATAATAAAAAGGATTTTATGGTCCGATCTCAGATACCTTACGTATAGACCCGTTCATGCAGACTCGTTCATCTTAAATTTAATTTATTCGAGAACCAGATTCGAACCTGAGAGGACCTAGATGTCGCCTAGAGGTGGGTGAATAGGCGTAACTGAAAATTTACACCACTTAGAAGCACACCGTCAGCACTCACACCGGATAGTCCGATGGGTACAACCGGACAGTCCGGTATAACCGGATAGTCCGGTTCTCTATACCGGATAGTCCGGTGTCACACAGAAACCGAAACCCCCAAGGTAAGTATACGAGAAAATACTTATCGAGCTATGTGGAGCTGTGTAATGTTTTTATATGTTGATTATGATCTCGGCCACACTTTATTCCTGCACTCACAAAGAGAACTTGCACACGAATAATAATAGCGGAAGCAATAATGAAATGCAAGCAAGTAAAACAACCACAAGCACCAAGCTTGGGTCTCCCAGCAGGGGCACAGCACACACAACAAAGGATTTTTAGTCCCGAGGTTCGGGCACACCCGCAAGTGTCCGTACGTCCCCGTTGAGGCGCCCACCAAGAGCTTGAGTCTATTTCAACTCACGGCCTCTACTTCACAACCACCAAGGCTATGAAGGTGCTCACTGCAAATGCTCCGAAGAGCGGGGTAATCACCTACAAGAGAAGTGGCACCCACAAGCCGGGTACCCTTCGGATTGCTCTCGCCGTCTAGGAGGAAACCTCCAAGAGTAACAAAAACGCTTCCCGGAAATGCTTGCCAACTGTGCTCAGAAGCTAGGTGCTCACAATGTAGCTCACACAATCTCACAAATCCTCTCCCAACTCAAGAATCTCACAAATTTAGCTCAATCTCACAAAGAGAGTGTTGGGAGGTGTTACCAAGAGCCTCTGGATGGATGTGGACGTGGAGGGAAGCAACAACTGCAACTGGAAGAGAGTGAGGGGTATAAATACCCACCCTCATAAAACTAGCCGTTGGCCTGTGTCAGACCATCACCGGACAGTCCGGTGCGTACCTACCGGATAGTCCGGTATAGGCGGACTAACCGTTGGAGCTCAAACCCCCTATACCGGACAGTCCGGTATAGCTCACCGGATAGTCCGGTGAGGGGTTCCCTGATCAGAGGCTAAGGCACTGAGCCTGAGTCAACATATGAGCAAAGTGTAGGTGTTGTCTCCATTAGAGATACACCTAACCAGGAGATGAGAGCATAAGAAAAAGATCAGAGAGATCACTCTCAATACTGGGCTCAGCCTTCACCGGATAGTCCGGTGAGGATTACCGGACAATCCGGTGAACCCACCCTCAGCACAATAACAACTCACGAGGAGTGTTTTGGCTCGACACTCTCTGAACTAGCTGTGAGCACATGTTGACTAGAGACTTCCGAGCTTCGCTTCCCTCTTGATAGTACGGCATACCTATGCTCAAGGTGAATATGAATCTAGATGAAATCCACTTGAGTCTTGTCTTGATGAATAATGCCGTCTTGAAATATATCCACAGAGGGAGATAGCGAAGCTGAGCTTCTTCCTTTGTGAGTAATCCTCTTTGAGCGAAATAGTTGGACTTCAATTTAGAAAACCTTTTCGATAGGTAGATGGAGCACATTTGCTCGTTATCCATTCATTCAATTTGTCTTGATCATTATTGGCTTTGATATGCAGTAGAGTGCCTTCATGATCAGCCACTTATTATATATGAGAAATCCAAGTAAGTCAGTGACATCCAAATGAAAGAGATACAATTTAGAGTCACTTTTCTTAACATGAAAGTCAAGTGTCTCAAAGTGCATTAATAAAGCAACCCTAGTGATGTCCTTTGACAATATATACCTGTAAAAACCTGTCAAATGATTTTACAAAGAGATTAGATCTTTAATCGCATTGTCACTCAAACACCAAAACCACTAAGGAGCCTTGTTGCACTTACAGGACCGTAGGAGGATCCTGCACGAAAACGGACACTCAAGTTGCGCACATATTCCGTTTTCGACATTCTATATATCGATGGAAAGCTAAAATCATAATATTTCTAATCTAAATTACACTAGCCTAAAGTTCGATCCCAGTGAACGGAACCATCGAAATAGTATGACGAAGAATTTATTTAATGAACCCGATTCGGACTGCAGGAGAAGCCCACGCGAAAACGAACGCCTGGTCGCAAACGGACTCATCCAATTTTGACGTTTTAAATATCGATGAGAAGGTAAAATTATAACATTTTCAATCCAATTTACACCATCCTAAAATTTGATCCCAATCGATGGAAATCGTCGAAACAATATGACGCGCAATTTATTCGCGAACTCTATTCAGACTGCAGGAAAAACCTACGCGAAAATGAACGCCCAGGTCGCATACGAACTCCGTTTTTTACGCCATATGTATTAGTGGAAAGCTAAAATCGTAGCATTTCTAATTCAATTTATACTTTTCTAAAATTCTATTCCAACAAACGTGAATCGTCGAAATAACATGACGTAGAATTTATCTGAGAACCCGATTCGAACTGCCGGATCAGCCCACACAAAAACAAACGCCCAAATCGTATAGAGCCCGATTGGTTCCCTGTATTTGCTTGGTCCAGGCCCCGAGATGCAATGGCCGGTGATTGGTTCCGTGAAGCCGCCAAGGGGGGCTCAGAGCCTGGCTCCCGGGATGCAGATAATTTTTCCGTTTCATCACAGCCAGGCCCACGGTGCAGAAATAGGAGTGCATGCGTACACAGTGTGAGATGGCTGATGCACACACATGTAGAACCAAACAACGTATTGGAGTAGACAGGCTCTGAGCAATCAGGCAACCAAGGGCGTGATTGGTTCTCACCTGTGGCTAGCCTGGCTCGCATCCATGATCCAGGCCTCCGGCAGCCAGGCTGATGAGTTCGCGCAAGAGCTGTACGTTTGGTTGCCTGCATGCATAGAACCTGGCTGCTTTGGTACGTTGTTTGGTTCCATGTCTGCCTGCATGCACCTTCTCTTAGCGCGTACATCAATCCTTCAATTCTTGCACCTCGCTGGCCAGGCTCCAGGAAAACGGAAAATTTTTCCGCATCTGGCCAGCCAGGCTGAATGGTGCCTTTTGCATCGTGAGGGACAGGCCCAAGGGCTCGCGCAGAGAACCAAACATCAGCAGATTGCATCTCATGGGCCTGGTTGGAGCATATCCAGGCAACCAATCGCCCCTCAAACGTATGGTCTTTTTACAGATTCAGCCTGGCCGCAGGGGGCCGGGACGCCGGATGCGAGTGTGGCTCACTGCAATAGGAAACCAATCAGGTATAGACTCCGTTTCGGCATTCAGTGTATTGCCGAAAAGGTATAAAGATAACCTTTCTAACCCAACTGACACCACTCTATATTTCCCTCACAGCCAACGGAAAAATTTAAAATAATATGACGTAGAATTTATTCGCAACGTCTATTTTTATATGTATTGATCAGAGGTGCTTAAATATTTTTTTCTACCGCTGCAACGCACGAGCATTTTGCTAGTAAACTATATAAGCATAATTCACTATGTCTTATTTAATGTATTTCTCTCAATATGCGAGCTATCCACACTATCTCCACATCACCATCCACTAAGACCCTCTATTATGTTTTTTGTCAATTTTATGTGGCTTATAGAACAAATGCGTGCAAGCTAATTAGACAAACGTGTATGTTCAATCATTTAAGAGCTGATACCTCTTAACCATGATGAATATATTGTAGGTTATCAAGTATAACGTCTTTAAAAATATTATTATGCAATCGTAGAAATATTACTATTTTTTAATTTCACTCTAAAAATAATTTAAGAAATCCTAGAGCAACACGCGGGGAATCATCCAGTATAGTGTGAAAATCAAAACCGCACTAAAAACCTAACACCGAAAAACTGTAAGAATAAAAAACCATACTGAAAACAAAACACTAAAAAACCACATACTTCCGGCGTTTGGCGCTTGGTGCTGTGTGGTTTTTAGGTATTGGTGTTTTTTCCCAGCCTATCGCACGTTGCCCTCAGAGGCAGTAATCCTTTTGGGTGGATGCAGCGTGGAAACACCACACAGTATAGGTGCTGGAAGACTGATTTCCCCACGCCTTGTTTGCTCAGCAGAAGACAGGCGCGTACGAAAGAAACACAGCCATAGTCTATTTATGTAGGCAGAGTTTGATTGGTTTCCATCGTACCAATTCGAGTACTTAGTCAAAAAATAGAGAAATGGATTGGATTTAGAAAAGAGAAATATTCTCTCTAGATTTAGGACAGACATGTTCCGAAAAAATCCTAAAACCCACCCGTCACATTTAAAACATGAGACTGACGCTGAGCTCGAACTCGAAATTTGAAACGAAACCATTCTATCACTAAAATTCAGAACGAAACTATTCCGGTCTCAGAATCTAAAATGGAACCATTTTATTCTACGTTGCTCTCAAACCAAACATTACCATAGTAGCTAGGAGTCGTCTCAATGTTTGACGGTAGCTGTGAGCTCAAGCAAGAGCCCTGCTAGTGCACTTCTACAGGGTATCTTTAACAAAACTAACAAATGATTGTGGTTGTGTAAAATTTGCACTATAAAACTAATATTATTAACCCTTTTATTCCATCTTTTATTTCAATCTCCATTGTATTTATAGTGTTAAGTTTATTTGTAGGCTTCGATGATGACAAGCCTAATAGTACCCTAGGCATAGAGTAACGAGGAATAAGATGCTCGTGGACTATGGATAGCCATAGTTGATTTGGTATGTCAAAACCCTGCCGAGTGGATTGGCGGTGGCAATCTATTAGATGAAATTTCGTCTAGCTGTTTGTGCTCCCATGTCTCCTCCCTTCTAGTTTGGGTTTGGGTCTCAATATATGGATTTTGGTGTGTTTCGTTTTCCAAGGACTGGAATCTTTCTTTTGCATTGGTTTTGGCTTGCAAGGACATGGTTGATTAGTACTCTTCATGAGGAAAATCTTTTGAATCTACGAGTCTTGCCTTTGAACTTCACTTCTTGGATAGTCAAATTCATGGAGAATTTCAGGACTTTTTGTGGTGATCCTTTAGAAATAGTTTCTTCGTTGCCTAGACAAGATCCTTGCAAAGTTTCGTGAAGTTTGGAGTTCATTTGTGCAAATTTTGATCAAGTTTTGTGTATTCGCGGGTTGTTTTCCTTCACCCAGACTCAGGATGTGAGTTTTGTACACATCGGACCATCCTGTGGTGTGCACACCGAGCAACTTTTACATGTTCAACCCTGGACATTGTCCAAGGCTGGGTAGGCACAGGTAGAGGTTCTAACAACCCTGGAACTTTTACATGTTCCCCTTTAGCTTGTTGACAGACTGAGCAACTCTGAACAAACTGCTTAATTGCCTCTTTCATTCTTGGCCACGCAAACAACCTCTTGATCCTGTTATAAGTGACATGAAAACCTGAATAACCCCCTATTCCACTTGAATGCAAAGCCTGCATCACATGCTGATGTGGCAAAGAATTGTTCCCCAACCACACCCTTTGAATCTAATGACACCATTATGCAGAGAGTACCCGTGCTTGTTATCAGAAGAAACACTGAGTTCAGTTAACAGCTGCTGCGACATAGGGTTGTCATGGCCCCGAAGCGGATTAGTAAGTCGGTCGAGTAGTGGGCCCGGAAGTAGGCCCAAGAACGAGTAAATATAAACTGTGTTTGTAATAGGAAGGGTATCGAATGAACAAATCTGAACCTCTCTCTTGGTCTGTATCTTCCCCTTCCTCTGTTCTCTCTACCAACTCTAATCCTCATTGTATCTGAACCTTGAACTTGAGCAGAATAGAATTCATCAGAGAGTTTCCGTGATTTTTGCTGTTCTGGTAATTTGAGAGCGGGAACGTAACATTAGGGAGCGCAGCGCGTGTGTGGTGCTGGTGTTCCTAGTCCAGAGTCTATACTGCTGTGTGTGTTGTACTGCTGCTATATTTGCCGAAGTGAATACAAGAGTGAGTGGGTGCCCAGTGCCCTGGTGTGCAGTGGTGCTGAGTGCCAAAAATTCTTATGCCTGTGTTTCGTTTCTGTGATAGTGTGAGCTGAGCCAACATATAGAATTTATGCAACCAAACACACCGTTTGGATTTAAGTTTTTTTTAGAAAAGTATAGGAAGAGCAAAACGGAGAAAATGAGAAAATGAGCCTCAGGTAAGCGTTTGGATCGAAGGAGAGATCGATTTCGTAGGAAAATAAACATCCACTCTGATCCGTTGGTTTTGTTTCCTTCGCGTGAGCTGAAGCAACCCACACCATCTACGAGCTTACTGACACACTTGCAGCAACACGGAGCATGCACACTTGTGAGCTGCAGTTAATCAGCACTTGGATTCAGCATAGAAAAATAAAGCAAAGGAACGAAAAATAAAAAAGCAAAGAAAAAAGTGCACGTGTGGACAGTGCACCACGGGCTGTCAGTCGGACATGTATGAGAGCCGATAAATATTAACGTGGAGAAAAACATAAATTTGCCATCGTTAAATGTGAGCTTTACCGGAATGTCGTCCCGTACTTGGGTTTCAGTATAATACCATTATAAAACCACGCACACACGATAAAATGACATTTGCCCATTTACCACCATTTTCTACCAAAATTGACCCTCGCCGCGCACCCTCCGCCACCACTGCTGCGCAGGGGAGGCCTCGCCGTGGCGTGCCACCGCCTGGAAGCTGCCCGCCCACCGTCCGCAGACGCCAAGCCTGCATGCAGCCTCCTTCCCCCCTACGCTAGCTACCTGGAGAGGCTCCACCGCCGCACGCGCCGCCGATAGGCCGCCTGCATCGCCGGCAGCCTCCGCCCAAGGACGGACCCGCTATGCCTCCGCCTGCGTGGGGCCACGCTTCCGTCTGCATCGCCGGCCACCTCCACCCACACGGGGATGCGCCATCCACCTTGGCCTGCGCGGGGCTGCGCCTTCAGCCTCGGCCATGCCTCCACTCACGCGGGGCCCCATACCGCCCTCTGCTACGCCTCTGCCGTGGATGCTGTGGCGGAACCGCCCAACTTAATCTAGTTTAAACACAAAACACGAGTTTGCGCCTAAACCGGATTAAGTCCGGTAGTCCGTCAGATCATAAAAAGGCCTTGACTATGCCAAAATAGGATCGATATACACCAAGTGACCCCTAAGAGTCTTAGATTATTCTAATACAAAAAGTTTTAATAATAAACTTTAATAAATAAAACAAGAGTTTTTATAGGTTATAAGACAAAAGTGTAAAAACTTACAGTGAAAACAAGATCCAAATGATGGAACTCTGCTATATTACATGAAATCAACGTCAAATCCACTGGTGTTGTTTCATTTTAGATGAGTCTAAGAATAGTAAAGAGAGCTTGAGCATCTGGTTTGTTTATTTCTTCAACTTTAAGAGGCATGAGAAAGCTGTCAGAAGAACACTTTGCTTCAATGCTTTCTTGCAGAAGAGAGGTAAGCTAAAGACCTCATGCCTGAAAAGAGTCAAATCTACAACCCTGAGTATTAATTACTCAGCAAGACTTATCGGACCACTAGGTATAAACTTGACTTTCTAATCAATGGCCGAATCTGATTAGGTCAACTCACACTTCAGCGGCCTACAAGTGGATCCTTAGCTTTTAAGTTTTATCTCTATTTTAGTTATATCCTACTTATGCTATGTTATGCATATTCTATTATCAATCAAGGCAAACACTTTGTAAGATCATTTTTTACAGAAACATTATTCTTCTTAACTACGATGTCGGTGATGATTCAGCTCTTACACCTGGTAAGCCCAGCGATTCGAATCGATTTTATACTCCCGGGAATAGATACTCAAACACCAGCCATATGTGTGTACGACGACCCCACACATGACAACTCAACATCCTCGTTGCCACGTAGTCTGAACTGCCCTCACCGAACCCGAGTGTACTCTGATATTCGTCTGTCTCCCACCATCCAGTTGGTCTCACTACAGTTCAACCCTAGGTACAAAGGATGAGAGCCTTATCGGAACCCGCTAAGGATGACAAGTGAAAGAGGCGCGTTCGAAAACCGAAAATATGGCCAAACATCGGACGGCCTTATACGACATAGACAGATCATGATCTCAATCATGTTCATTCATTAATCTCTTCATATTCATCATGTCTCAAAAGCATAACTGATCCCGTCCAATGTCTCCAATTAATTAAATCAGGAACTGTCTTGGATTCCTCTCAAAGTAACAAAGATTAAGATGAATTCCTCTCAAAGTAACAAAGATTAAGATGAATTCTCTTCAAAGATAACATAACCTATCATTAAGCTCAACTAAGCATCTAATCTAATACATATATGATTTATTATGCCCGAATCAGGGATTCAGTATGCACTAGGGTTTCAAGCAATTACTAACTCTAATGCACACTCATAACTCATTAATTAAGACTCAAAATAAAAAGGGATGAATGCACCGGGGCTTGCCTGAATTACTCCAAGGGTCGAGGCACGGAAAGTTAGTATTTGGATCAGCATGCTCCTCCTGGTACTGTTGTTGCATTATATAGCTTGACTTTTGGACTTCTCGTTGAACTCTTTCATCGGCGATCTATTCGACTTATCATATCTAAATGCAGGATATGAATGATGCATAAGTGTGAGGGTGATTAACCTGTAAATAAAAGGACTATAGAAGTTTCTAAAAAGAGAAGGTGGGGCACTGAAATCAAGATTCAGGCCCTTTTCTAAGTTTAAATAATTTTTCTAGGGTTGAAATAATATTTTAGGGTTTTAAAATAAATTTCTAGGATTTTTAAATAATTCCTAGTATTTTCAAAAGCTTAAAAGCAATTATTAAAATTAAATAAGTATTTTTTAATATAAAACAAATTTATAAAGTTTTAGAATAATTTATAAGTTTTAGAATAAATCCAAAAATTTTAAAAGCCAAAAATAATTATTAGGAATTGAAAAAAATATTTTCTCAATAATAAAGCAATTATTTAGTTATTTTTATTAATTATTTAAAATAGAACTTTAAAGATTTAAAATAAAAGAAATACATAATCCTTTTAGAAATCTAATTTATAAAGATTGAGACAAGGAAAATAAAATTTAGAAAATCAGAATTGAAAGAGGCCCAAGGCCCAAAATGATTTTCTAGACAAAGGTTCTATTTAACTCCTTATATTACCTTTTTGGACTAATTACTCTCCCTCTCGTATTTAGGCTCGGCCCAATCTGAAGTCAGGCCGACCCATCTCCTTTTTTTTCCTTTTCATTTCGCTTTCTCCTTCTTTTCTCTTTCGGCCCGTTGGCCCAAGTATGCATAGGCGGTCTTCTGGGCTGGCCCATCTGGCCAAGAGAGGCAGGCGGGTGCGGGGAAACAGAGACGAGCAGCTCGGCTAGCTGCCGCCGTCGGGGCACTGCCGGAGCTCGCCGGAACGACCTCCTTGGCGCTAATTCGCGAACCCAAGAACACCGGCAAGAGGAGGAAGGCAGTGCGAATCCATCCATGTAATTTCGGGTATGGGAAGAGGCGCGGAGCAGGGCGTTCATGGGAGCCGGCGGGCAAGGCTCTAGGAGCTCGGAGAAAACCCTGCTGGGTCGCGAAAAGTGGAAATTGAGATGGGACAAGGGTAGAGGATGACATGAGGGTGCTTCCTGTGAGAGGAATTGGATTAGTATGGCATGGACACAAAGAATGTTGGAGCGAGCTTGTTCCTTGCTCACAGTCGATGTTTGTGGGGGGGGGGGGAATTAGCAGAAGAAAGAAGATAGACAGTAGGGCAGTGGAGACGGGTGGTGAAGATGGCTAAAGCAGCGTCGGCGAGGGGGTATTTATACACATTTACCGGCGGAGAGATGAGGACGGTGAGGGGCGGCGGCACACAGTTTCTCCGACCATGGTGATGGGGACAAGGGGCAGGACATGTGGGAAGGCGAAGCGACGACAGCAAGTGGTGGCTAGAGCTGCGGACGGAGCGGTGTAGCTCGGACGAGGGTCGGACAAGGCAGGGAGGCATCAAGTGAGGCGGTGGGATCGAGCGGGGCGGTGCGGTGAGTGAGAAGCTCGTCCCTGCCTCCCCCGACCGGATGAAGAAGAAAGTGGCGGGCGGGCCCACCTGTTGGCGTCGCTAGACAGCGAGCCGCCGTGGTGGTGTACACGCATGAGGTCAGCGTAGCCCACGGCCCGGTTGGGCCTCCGCGTGGCGTAGCCCAAACGAGAAAACATGGGCAGATTGCCCCTAAATTGGGCCGCCGTTTTGCCCCTTTTCTTTTTTTTAATATAAATTCTCTTATTTCTATATTTAAACCACAGTGCAACCAAAATTATCCCAAAGTCCAAATACAAAAGTGAAAGGGTAAAAAAAATTAAATTATCAACTTGCACTTTTGCCCTTGAACAAAAATAAGTTTTGAAAGATTCGAATTCAAATTTGAAATTTAAACAATTAAAATTTTAAACTTAAAATTAAAAATGCATATGATGAATGTTTAGCTACACTTAAAATTTGGGGTATCACAGATGCAGCCCGTGGGGCCGCCGCCGCCTGTGCGTCGGCGTCTAGGCATGGGCGGGGGAGGGTGAGCGTCGACGTCCAGGCGCGGGCGCGAGCGTGGAGGCCGGTCGCCGGTCGACGTAGTTGTGGTGGCCGGGTCTGCACAGTGGCGTCATCGTCACGCGTGGAGTGAGCCGGCGGGAGGAGGAAGGCAAGGGCAAGAGAGTCATTTTAGTGTCCAAATGTATGGGTATGATTTCATAATGGCATTATATTGAAGCTAAAGTGCGAAATGGCATCCGGGAGAAGCCCATGTTTAGCGATAGCGAAATTCCATTTTTCTGTATTAATGTTCAAACATAGTTTTGAGACTAAATACTCCTATACATAATTGTATTAGTTCTAATTCCTTGGTTTCACATTCCATGCCTTTTTCTATTCATTTCCTGTTTTTTTTTCATTCCTTATTTCACACATCTACTCCTGTCAAATTCCCGTATTTCCTCAGATTCCTGTATTTTCGATTTTTTTTTCCAAAGAGGCACTCGATAGGGGCCTGTTTGGATCCAAATGGCTAATGTAAATGGACTAAAATAAGAGACTAAACTTTAGCCGCTCATGTTTTTGAATGAAGGAGCTAAAACAATGACTTTAGCCACTTTCAGCCTCTCTTGTTTAGATTCAAAGATCTATAATGAACTAGCCGTTAGATTTTAGTCTATTTTAATTTTTGATCTTTAGCACTTTAGTCTTTAAAAATTTTAGTCACTTTGACTCTAATCACTTGATCAAATAGGTCTAAAGAGGAAGAGTAGTACTGGTTACTGGACTAGTGAATCATGCTCTGCTTTGTGCTGTCCAATACGACAGACAGCACGCCAAATGGCCAATCAACCGGGCATCGTGGAATAAAGCGACTCTCCGCTAGTGTGAGGCGGTCCACACGCGGGCGCTCGGCGCACTGACTCTGGGCCCCACAGATCATAGGCCCCACCTGGCATCGAGGACCAGCGTGCTACTGGCAGTGCCCGTAGCCCCGGGCCCCCGGCGGAATCTGTCGCCGTTCGCCGATGGGATGGATGCCTTGCCTTTGCCTTTGCCGTGCAGCCCCCCGCGCCGCACTCGTCTGGGCCCCTTATTTATTCGGCGCGGCGCGGCGCGGCGCGGAGCCCAGGCCAAAAACCCCCGAAAAGCCACACGCGCATCCGGGAGAAGAGGAGCCCTAATCTCAAGCAGAGACGCGGCTGCGAGCGAGAGCGTCCTCCCCAGCCGCCGCCAGCCAGCCACCTACCCACCCAGCTCGCCGGCGCTCTCGCCTTCTGCTCCTCCGGGGTCTCGGGATGGAGGCCGAGGCGGCGGCCAAGAGGGCGCGGGAGAGCGGGGAGGGCGCCGCGGCGGCGGGCACCGAGGCCCCGGCGTCGGCCGAGGCCGGGGCCGGCGAGCAGGCTGGGATCTCCGCCGTCATCCCCGGATGGTTCTCCGAGATTAGCCCCATGTGGCCTGGTGCGTGTCCCGCTCCCCTGCTCTGCAGTCCGCGCCTCGTCTTCCGCCCTCTGCTCTGCGGCGACCGCGAACCGTGCGGTGTGCTGCTACCGTCTTCTTCTGATTCGCGTTTAGTACCTCGTTCCTCCTTGGGGCGGCGATTGCGGCTGTTCGTTCCGTTCTGGGCACCCTTGCTGGGTGCAGGGGCCAAGCTTATCATTAGCCGGCGGCTGGATTCGTATACTCAATTTGGCTTGTAGCGCTATTCCACCGGATTCTGAAAAGCGAATTTGTTGTGCCGCCCGACCATTTTTTTCAGTTGAGGTATCCTACTTGGATAGAGATTTTGGTCGCTCCTCGAGTGCAGCATGTCATCGGGTTTTTTATTGCTCGGAAAGCATGCGAGTTGCGTGTTTAAGTTACCTTCGCTCATGGTAGGATTTTTGGTGTCTTAACCGCTAGGTGAGGCGCACTCTTTGAAGGTGGAGAAGGTGCTGTTCCAAGGCAAGTCTGACTACCAGAATGTGATGGTGTTTCAGGTAACTTCCTTTTTTTTTTCCTTTTCGCTCCAAGTCACCTGCGATCCATCTGTGGCAGTACCATCGCCCAGGGTGGGAGATGAATCTGTGCCTTTCCATTTTGTATCGCAGTCCTCTACGTACGGCAAGGTACTCGTGCTGGATGGGGTGATTCAGGTTACAGAGAGGGATGAATGTGCGTACCAAGAGATGATTACCCACCTACCCCTTTGCTCTATCAAAGATCCCAAGAAGGTAACTGCCATGATGCGCCCCCTTTTGCTTTTTATATGTTTATTAATTCACACAATAGGCAGCTTCGATTCGATGCTGGATACTAAAATCATCAATAGTTCTTAGAGTAGAAACAATTGGTGTACCATCATACCCTAGCAGTTATCATGTATTTAGAATTGTTTGAAGAGAAATTGGTATCTAAAGTTATTCAACAAAGCAATTGATTCTTAGAATTGCAGGGTGAACTTAGGCATTTGTACTGTCCAAAACGATGCATGTATCAAGTTTCTAAAATTTGTTGGAGTTAATCTCTATTTCTTTCATGATTTACAGGTGTTGGTTATTGGAGGGGGAGATGGTGGTGTCCTGCGTGAGGTTTCACGGTATTCCTCTGTCGAACAAATTGACATTTGTGAAATTGACAAGATGGTGGTCGATGTAAGACACCTCTCTCCTTACTAAAACAAGTGGATATTTGCTCTCCATTGTTCTCTATGTAATAACCATTCCATTTCAACAACTCTGGCTTAAGGACATGTAGTTTTTTTGGCACATCAAAGAGCACCTGATTTCCTTTGGATCTGTTTGTAGTTTGGCTTATAAGGATCTTTTCCAGTTTGTAGTGTAGTCCAAGGATCTATTATATTATTGATAAATAGGCTTAACACTCAGCTACTGTTTCATGTTTCCTCTTCAAATCCAGGCTTATAGTAGATTTGGCAGACAATACTTGATTTCTCAAAAGTGACTTGAGCTGTTTCTGTCATTCCATTTGCAATATTTTAAATCCATTCATTTCTGCACTTCAATACTCTGACTTGTGCTATTCTGTGCTGGCATCGAAGTTACCACTATTTCTATTCTAAACTTTATCTTGGTCTGTGGGTTTGTGTCTTGATTGGTAGAGTTTCTGTGCTACAATCCTAGGTGTATGTAGGCTTTCTGTCTGGTGATTGTGTGGCAAAATTTATTGTTCTTGGCCGCTTTTTCCATGTCAGTTATGAGCAGTAATATATAGTAAGGTTCCCTTACTAGTGTACACTTTAGTATGCATAACTTGTTCCTAGCAGTTTGGTGATGTTGTCCATATAATTAGAACGATACCTTGGCTGTTGCCTGGTATCAAACAGTCTCAGTTTCAATTCTAATGCATTTCCATAAAACTAACTGAAAGAGTGCTGAGGGTTTTCAACATATAATGCTTTTTATTAATTAAAATTGTGTAATTTGCTGCCAATTTCACATATGTCATGCTGTGTTGCTCTAATAGCATTTTGGTGGTTCAGTGACTTGAGGTTGTTGTGCATGCACTTGAGATGTTCTCTAGATTTTGTGAATTTCTTCAAACCATGTCTCTGTTTTGTTCATATGGTACTTATCAATTTTATTTGCTCAACCATGCAGGTCTCCAAGCAATTTTTCCCTCATCTGGCTGTTGGATTTGAGGACCCTCGCGTGTCATTAAACATTGGAGATGGTTAGTAACATGCTATTTTCTTTGCATATTGAGAGTGGTTTACTTAGTATTGTACTTTGTTTTGGTGGCAATGACTGTGCCTTATCTGTTGAAAATATAGCTTGACTTTTACACAATCAATAGGATGCACACCTTTTGATTTCAACATTTCTTACTTCTGTTAATATCTTCAATTTTGTTTTTGTATCATCCTACGTCAATTCGTGTTGGGCCTTCTGATTCTGAACAGAGATGTTTGTTGAACCACACCATTGTGAAATTTCTCAACTGTTCATTCTATATATGAGAATACTCTGTGTTTTGAAGTTTCGCTGCTAAGCGCGTAGGCTCATGAGTCACGCTCCCAGCATATACCCTGCATATTTATTTTAAGCAATATCCTTTTTCTCAGTATAACTTTATAAAAGACTAATCTTCAATTTATCCTTCAATTTATCTTGCACATAGTACGAAATAGCGCGTTATAGCGCCGTTATAGCGTTTCTACAGATTTGACGCTAACACTATTGCAGTACAAAATAGCGTGCTATTGTGCGCTAATAGCGTTTTTGGAGGCCTGATGCTTATATTACTCCTGCATAATTATTTTAACTCATGTCCTTCTCCTCAGTATTTTTTGAAGACTAATTTTCAATTTACTCACTTATTTGTTAATGCAGGGGTTGCCTTTTTGAAAAACGTCCCAGAGGGTACTTACGATGCAGTAATTGTTGATTCCTCTGATCCGATAGGTAATTCCTGTAATAATCATGTGAATTGTGGAGCTCCTGTCATGGTTGGTGATTCATCAATATGTACCTGTCTAACCAGGTCCTGCCCAAGAGCTTTTTGAGAAGCCTTTCTTCAAGTCAGTGGCGAGAGCTTTACGTCCAGGTGGAGTTGTATGCACCCAGGCTGAAAGCATATGGCTACACATGCACATCATTGAAGATATTGTTGTCAATTGTCGCCAAGTTTTCAAAGGCTCGGTTAACTATGCTTGGACAACAGTACCTACATACCCTAGGTATGCTCAACTGATCCTGTTTTTGTGAATGCCGTTTTCTCCATTATCAAGCCACTAGACTCACATGCTTCGTGCGCAGTGGAGTGATTGGGTTCATGCTTTGCTCCACCGAAGGGCCTGCGGTTGATTTCCAGCACCCTGTTTACAACATTGAGGAGGATGAACATTCTACGAAATCAAAAGGACCTCTGAAGTTCTACAACTCTGAGGTGTGTATTTTTTCTGCCAACTTTCGACTGCATTTGCATGAGGACTGCTCGACCTGTTTCCTGATTCTATTCCTGTTTCAGATCCACGCGGCATCATTTTGTTTGCCATCTTTTGCAAAGAGGGTGATCGAGTCAAAGGCGAACTAGGCAAAGACAAGTCCAGTCCGTAGGCACAACACAAAATTTGTTGTAGTGGAAAGGGAATGCCTCCTGTTTTCTCCCCCTTCGAATAAGCACCGGAGTGATATGATTCTGTTATTGTATGTCTCGGCTGCCTGGTGCAGCCGTGAAAACGTTTTGCGATAGCAGTTTTCAGAATCAGATCATTTGTCAAGATGAGTTTTTGGCATCAATTGATTGCGTTTGCAGCGCCATATCAGAATTGGTCCTTTGTTGTGCATCCATGAATGGAAGATCTGAATAAAAACTGGTTACACATATAGTCAGCTTACCCTGAGGAACTGCGTAATCACTGATCATTTTTGTATGTGCTCCCGAGTCCCGAAGCAGAGCTAGCCAGTTCAGCTAGCTGACTCAAATCCCTCAGCTTTCGAGCTTGTGGAGAAGCCAGCAGCATGGGTGGCGGGCCTCCAGTCTAAAGCGGTTGGGCTTTAAACCCTGTCGGCTGTCGATCTGATCCCCCGCCCCAAAGCATTTGATACCGTTTTCAACGGTCACTAGCAACCTGTTTTTTTTTTCTGAAATGAATAAAGCATTTGATGCTGAGATCAATATCAATGGCAGCTATCGCATTTTGCTTTACTGAACCTAAAGGGATATAGGATATCTAATTGCAATGGGGTATCGAAACTGAAGCTCAAGAAATAGAGGATATGTAACCTCAATGGGATATCGAAAAGCTGGATCTTAACAAAGATGTTGAGAACAAATCCATGTAGTATCTCCATTGTAAATATAGTTTATTTTAACTTCATTGGAGAATGACGCCCAATAGTCTGCTCTGCTGCTTGAGCCTTGAGGGCACTTCATCTGAAGATCAAATTATTCAGTTTGATGGAGGAGCAACACTCTCGATCAATATGAGATGTATTGTAATTTCAGGCGGAAGCGGAAACGGGAACGAAACTACAAAAGTTCGCTGCGTCATCCTATACAGTATACCCGACAACATTCACAGGAATCGATCCGCGAATGGTCACTGAAAGAATGGACGGATTTCATATATGCGGCGCGGCGTCGGTCACGTAGTGCGACAAATTTCGCTGTGACGACATCATTGGTGTGGACTGGGACTGGGAGTCAGCTCTGATTCGGAAGCGTCGGCGGCGGCGCCGTCCGGAAGACATGCTTCCGGCAGTTTTGGAAGATGCTGTCGTAGATGAGGTCGAACTGCACGCCACCTCGCCGGCGGTTGATGACGAACGTCATGTGGTCCGCCTCCACGATCTTGTAGTACCTGAAACAAAATACGAGCCGCCAACGGCCAGTCACCAAGAACTGCATTTTTGCATGCCATGCGCGCGATCGGATCGAGCATTCAGCAGAGCACGGATGGGAAGAATCGGGAGCGCGAACGGACGAACCAGATGCCCGGTCGCAGCGGATGGCAGTCCTCGTCGTTGTCGACCAGGACGCTGGGGTGCTCGACGGGGATCCTCGGGTGCGTCATGGAGAAGGTGTTGAGCGCGCCGTCGTTGTCCTCCCAGTCCTCGTCCCGGTACCCCGGGTACGGCGGCTCGGCGCCGGCGGGGTAGCGCCAGCGGCGCATCTGCAGGGCGCGGACGAAGAGCAGCGGGTGGATCCGCAGCAGCCCCGACGGCACGGCGGCGCGCCTGCTGGCGTAGCTGAAGTAGAAGGTGCGCGGGAACGTGGCCACCCGGGCGTTGATCCTGGCCGCGCCCTGGATCGTCAGGTCCGGCAGCACCCAGTCCCCCGTGGCGAAGGGGCCCCGTGCGCCGCCGCCAGGGCGGGGGCGGCCGAGCAGCAGGCCCACGAGCCCGCGCACGCCGACGAGGCGGCGCGACATGCCGAAGTGGCCGAAGCCGAAGTCGTAGTAGCGGCTCAGGAACGGGAGGTCGAGCCAGTGGTAGAGCAGGCTGCCGACGCGGCAGATCTGGAGGAGGCACACGGGGCGCAGCGCCCGGCCGTCGTCCTCCTCGGCGCGCACCCCGTCCAGGTACGCGCGCGTGGTGCCGTTGAGCGCGCCGGAGAGGGAGGTGACGCTGAGCACCCAGTCCGCCGAGGTGCCGCCGTGGCCCTCGAACGCGCGGTCGTGGAGCATCTGCTGCAGCAGCCGGACGACCTGCGCGCCGGCCGAGTGGCCCACGAAGTGCGCCGGGTGGTCCGCGTCCCACGCCGGGTAGTGGCCGCGCGCGTAGGCCCGGCCGAACCGGGAGTGCCCGCACGCCCGGCTGTGCTCCTCGCCGTAGTCCACGCGCCCGCCCTTGAGGTAGTAGAAGAGCTCCCGGGCCCTGGTGGGCCATCGGACGGATCGAGCTCAGCTGCATTGATCGGCCGTTGCACCGGCCGATCAGGTTCGACAGCAGCGGAGATGCATGCATGAGCTAGTACAGGGAAGCTCACCTGTCGTGGACGCTGGTGAGCGAGCCCAGGTCCGGCACCAGCACCCGCTCGTCCTTGCTCTCCGCGCCGGCGAAGTACGAGAGGCCTCCCAGCTTCTGCAACAGCGAGAGGTCAGAGAGCCTGCCCGGCGAGAGCTTCTGCACATGTATGTAAGTACGTACGCCTTTGCCGAAGCCGAAGATGCCGTGCACCAGCACGATGGGCGGGACGGACCCGTCGAGCGCCTCGCCCTCGCCGTCGACGGCGGCGCCCTTGGCCACGCCGCCCATCAGGCGCTCCACGAGGGAGGCCGAGACGTCGGCCGCCACGGCGGCGCCGAAGATGTAGAAGGCGTAGCCCAGGTGGAGCACCGCGCTGACGAGCAGCTCGGCGACGCCCAGCGCGCCCAGCAGCGCCGCCCTCGCCCAGGCCCAGCTCCTCATGCCTCGACGGACCTCTCACGCTTGCTGCGGCGGCTGCTCTCTGGTCTCTGCTCTGGACCTCTGGGGGTCGCTGTTGTGCAGCTTTTGGAGGGAAACGGAAACCCATCTGGAGACGTCTGGCAGTTTGGAGAGGCAAGTTTGGATGCTGAGGTGGCCACGACTCCACGCCATTCTCGTGCTGCCGCGGCCACAAGCATTTCGTTTGGTGGACTAGAAGGCTCACCATGCCCCCCACTTTCCGTTATTACAATCCGAAATTCCCTCACGTGTTACTGACATATGGGGTCATCACGTTTTAGGAGCTCTCAACACGGCGAACCGCCCCCGCCCCAACCAGTGGCGAAGCAAGTGGATTTGGGGCATAGCTAGGGCCACTATCTAACTGCCTAAAAAAACACTTATCGTGCTATGTACCGATACTTCACATAAGCAAAGGATAAAACACACATCATATCTCAATTCCCACATCTAAATGTATCAAAAACATGATAAAATATCTAGTATGAATAATAAGAACCTAACTCCAGATTAGGAATATTATTATAACTTTATACAGAAATATTCTATCATCCCCCAAAAAAAAGACACTTTCAGTTAGAAAATAAAATATTCTACTTTCATAAGAAAAATATTCTACATTAACAACGAAAAAAATAAATATTCTAGCTTAGTGAATAAAATATTTTACTTTCACAAGAAAAATATTCTAGTAAAAATAATTATATAGTAGTAAGAGAAATATTCAACTTTTGCCAGAAAAAAATTCTACCTTCACGAATTAAATATTCCACCATGCTAACAAGGATATTCTATATTTAGAATTCTTAGTATTAAAAACATAAAAATAGATAATAAAATGATTTTTTAAAGAAAAGCTAAAAGATAAAGGCAAACACGCAGAAAACAAAAAAAAGACAGTGGAGAAACAAATTTTGAACCAAATTATGCCCAACAACATAGTCTATGGGGTAGGTATCGAATGGAACGGAAGGTTCCAGTCATACTCATACCTCCCCCTCTATGTTTCTATCAATGCCGAAGTAGTTTATGGTATCTATCACTTGTGAAATACATTAGTTTTTTAATGAAATATGCACTTTTTAATAAGATTAAGTAGTAGTTTGGATAATGATAATAGCTCTTGTACACTGTAATTGGTGGTACGTGCGTTCATATCAGTTTTGTAATAAATTATTGTAGCAAAATCAAAAGGGCACATGTAGAGCAGAGTAGAATGAGGATTCGGACGGTGCGGCTGTGGCTAGACCTATACAAATATCGAGTCAGGTTGGTACGTGCACTCTCCACGAAAGCGTCGTTCCGATTTATTTCGGATTTGGGTCCTTTTTTGGCTTTGTGTCCGTTTTTTTTTTCCAAAAATCAGGACCGGCGTCCAGCCATCAATAGTTACCGGTCAAAAAATATGGCATACCCCACTCGCCGCGTGCTCGGAACGGATATTTTCGGACGCGTTAGATCGGGTTGGTCGCAGGCCATGTGCAGATCTAGCTGTGGCTGCCACTGCCTCGCAGCCTAGCTGCTCGGCTTCATGAAGTGCCCAGCTGTTTGGAAGTGCCATTCATGAATCGGCGTAACTCCAAATCACAGCAGCCTACCTGCCTGTGACTGTCACTACTGCAGCTGCAGCCACAGCAAGTTTATAGGCAAACGAACAGGTCAAGATGACGCCTTCCAGATTCCAACAATAGATTGGGGTGTGAGCAGCAACGTGTGCAAAGCAAAGAGAAATCGTACGATAATTGAAAAGCAAAATGTGAGGATAGGCCTCCTGCAAATGAACCGGACCATGGATAGCCTGGCCCAATATACTCAATTTCACCCAGCCCAACAAACCCAACCCCCATAGATTATAAGCCGCGACATGTATATTTATTTTATTCTTCTTTTACACAATAATGCGCTAAGCCAAAAAATAAAAAATATCTATACCGCCAAATGAAATGATATGATGCAAAAAAATAAAAAATTATTAAAAAAATAATTCAAACTACATTTTGGTTATTTTTAAAAATACATATTTAAAAATGGTCTTTTTCATATGGACTCGGGTGGATGCAAAATTATTTGAAATTGTTGTACTCATGAGATCTAATGTATAGCTTTTTACCTCATTATTGTTCATTTCAAACTGTTTTAATACCAAAATAATAGATAAGATTTCCTGATTTGTGGTTGTTGTTGTTGTTCTAAATATAATATATATTATGTTATACCAAAAAAACTTCAAACTAAAATATGGTGAACTATGAAGTAGTAGATCTCATCAAGTTCTACAACTCTGGTATAAATTTTATCTTTATACGCGATTTTATGAAAAAGTCATTATTTTTATGATATGTAGCACCTAAATCATTCTTGATTTTTATCCACTGCCTAAAGTAACATCTAAGAAAAATCAAACCCTTTTCATATGGGTTCATATAGAGATAAACTTATATGAAAGCTAAGATCTACAACAGTGTCACACCCGGTATTGAGAACAAAACCAGATGGCACTATATGTGTGCCCAGGATCTATTTTTCATACATACAGCCGACTTCATCAGTGAATACCAATAGACAGTGCATTATATAATCATATAAAACTTACATTTGACACAAAGGTCATTATATCAGAGTATAGCAGAACTTCTATCTCGCAGTGGAACTCCATCTTCACAGAAAAGTTGACTGGGACACGTACGCCTAAACACCTCGTAGACTTCTGGATCCACTTCGTCTTCTTGGTATCATCAACTTGTATAGAACGGAACTATATTTTTTTGATAGAAAGGGTGAGCACATGGCGTACTCAGCAAATATTCCATTTAGGGTAAAGTAGACTGGTTTTACAGTGGACAGGCATAGCAGTTGCTTTTAGTTGATTAAATTTTATTACTAATAGTGATCAGCATAATCCATCACATAACTGAAATAGTATCAAAGCAGTAAAGTACCTGAATATAAGTCATCACCATTATCATCGCACCAGTGTCATCACCGTAATCATAAGCTATATTTTCTTTAAAAACTCTAATATGTGAGGGTCCAGGCCACTCATGACCGTGAGCACGGCTGATATATTGATTTTAAACACTCTTAAGAGGTTGTATATCTTTATCCACAAGTCATAATCCACATATACCAGAGGTGGCCAAACCCCATATATTCACTATCATTTAATGAATCGGCAGGGTTTTATTACGAGACCTTTACAAAGGATCCCTAGAGTGTAGTCCCCCGTTACAGGTTACCGCTATCTAGGCATAAAAGTCCTCTCCTGAAGGGTGACTAACAAGACCAAATAAACCAAACCGCAGCCTACCAGGAGAGCGAGTCATATACCCGTCAGCGTCCCTCATACGCCATCTTTCAGGTAAACAAACCACCTGCTCTAGTACATCTAATTAATCAGTCAAGGACATCCCATTCCATTTGTACTGTTTTCCTGGAGGGTCACTTGGTGAACCAATCCTTAGAGTGAAGCGCTTGAGCAAACCAACAAAACATGCTCAACCACTTATCATCATTGCGTCATTAATTAATCAAGATTAGCAACGTGAATAAGGTGTGTTGAGCACTAACAATTAATCTACACATCACAACTCTTTTCCAGTTTCAGAGACATGTAAAAGTATATAACGCTAGTCATCCTTAGTAGGAGCACCCAAATTAGACTCCAGATTCATGTGATTAAAGTAAATAGGACATAGGTCAAAGAATACTTGCCTTTATTCCTAAGTATATAGCTGCTCAAATGATTTTCAACTGCAGGTCTTGAAAAGCTTAACCTTCACCCTCCCATATGATACTCGTTCTATACGTGATAACACAAACAATATACAAAGCAGACAAACATACATGCATAAGAACAATACACCAATTATAAGAAAAGCTTTACAAAACATGTGCCAAAAGAGAGGAGGGCCCGTTGCTACGGTCACATGAACATAGAAACGCTAAAAACGGAGCTACGGTTGAAAAGACACAACTTACGGGAATATTTGCACTATGGATCAACAAAGAAAAGACTATAAGTTGCATTTGTTTTAATTAATAAAACAATACAAATGAATATTTCAGAGAAATAACCAAGCTAGCATTAATCCAAACTATATTTGAATTCAAAACCATGGTTGAAACTAATCATATTTTATTTGTAAATATTTCATATTAATTATATCGCTGAAACCATTAATTATAGAGAAACAAGTGAGATCAACCTATTCGAGCTTCTGCACCTATCGGGTTTGAACTAAACGGTTATAATTGAAAACAGATTATAATTGGCATTAATCAAATTAATATAACTTTATGAAAAAAATGAGGTGTAAACCTATAAATTTTAATTAGAAAGTAATTGCAGAACCTTTAATCAAGTTAATCTACATTTAATGAAAGCGAGATTTAAACATAAATTAGTCTGAATTAGAAAATTATTGGAGTATACATTAATCAATTTAGCATGGGTATAGGAAAATCGAGATTAAAACCTAAATTGATTTTATTTAAAAATAATGAGAATAGCATTAATCCAATTAAGATTTATGTCTAAAATCAGGAACAAATATATAAGATAAACTTCAATACTTAATCATGTGTTTCATCGCTATGAATCTTAGGAACAAGAACGGATTGAAACGGATCTAAAACGTAAAAGATATATGACATCATAGTTAAGAGCTCTAACGCAAACAAGGTAGAATAGACAGACTAGTAATTAGGATCTGGAAAGACACGTACAGGGAGCAAGGTTACTGTCTTGCATGGGTAAATCTCGATCAGCTTGAAACCTGCTTGTCATGCGTTGGACTTTGGTACAGGGAGAGACGGAGGTCATCAAGCAGCGGCCACGCCGGCGACGTGCGGCTCTGGGCAGCACTGAGCCCGCGGCAGCATGCAGTGCACGACCTTAGGCAGAACGTTGTGCCACAGTTCTCGGGCTCAGGAACGGATAACGTCCTCGTTGAGTTGGCTAGCACAGGAGGCGAAGCAGCCGCGGGGCTCTTGCCCCTTCCTCTCGACCCCCTCCTGCCGCCTCCCGCCGTCGCCTCGAGCGCCGCACGCGGCCGGCACCTCACCGCTCCGCCCACCGTGAACCTAACCGCCATCATGCCTCCGCCGTCGGCCCCTCCCAACCGCCATCTCCCGCCGCCCGACCGACCACCTCCACCGCCTGGCCGGCAGGCCTCCCTCTATGGCCAGAGGTGGAGGAGATGGAGGTCGCCGGCGGCCCCAACCACGGCAACCCAAACCCTAACCGCTGCCGCCGCCTCCCCCGCCCCGCCCGTCGCCGCCCGAGAGGCCGCCGGCGCCTCGGCACCCTCGCCGCAGCCTCCCCGCCTGCTCGCCGCCCCGCCGGCACCTTCCCGCGCCGCCCGGTCCCGTCCCAACAGCGCCACGTGGCGGCCGCGGGAGGGTGTGCGCTGGGCGGGCAGTCGAGCGCACGCGCTGTATAAGGATGGTGAAGCAGCCGAGGGACGAACACCGGGTCGAACTGCCGAAGCTTGTCGCAAGCCAGGCAGCCGGGTGGCTTTATGCGGTGTGTGCGGATGGATCATGGATGGAAAGCCGGCGGCTACATGGGCAACGATAGGCGTGCGGCAGCTAGGGCATAGAGGCCAAGGGCCTCAGCTTTTATAGGGGCGACCAAGCTTGGAGTGCGGGCCAAGGTAGGGTACGACGGCGCGTACAGGATCTAGACACCTGCGCGAGAGTCCTTTGCTGGTGCCTTGGGCTGGCCAAATTGAAGTGGATCGTCTGGTTTTAGAGGAGACTTGACTGATAAGCTTAATGCTTCACGTGCTAGGAGAGCGAGAGACCAAAACTTAGTACATGTGAACAGACTGTGGCCTGATTTTTTTTTTAAAAAAACTCAGGGGCTCTTTCAAAGATCGCCAAGCTGACCGATATTGAACGGATCGCGAGCGCACCGTGGGCCGTTGGATAGGGATTGGATGGCTCAAATTAGATTGGTGAGTGAAGAGGGTTCCGGCGGCGACTGGCGATGGGGCGGAGCAGCGGTGGAAGTTTGGTGAGCAAAATCCAGCGGGAAAAGACAAAAGAGAGGTCGGCGTTAAGCGTTTAGATGTTCTATCTCACGATGAAGCTCGGCAGCTAGCTCTCGTCAGTGAAGGTGGCTTGTGGATGCGGAACACAGCGGTGAACTCGGCAGCGGCACAGAAACAAGCTTGAGAGCGGCGCGACTGCTGGGGCTAGGGTTTTAGAGGGCCAGGGTTTCGGGGTTGGCTCCTTATATAGGGGCAGCGTCCATAGCTTGCGAAGGGGGCAAAGGAGGCGGCGCGGCGGAGTTCGGCTCGGCTTGGAGGCGGTGCGCGCCTCATGCGTGTGTTCGTGTGCGCGAGCTGGACCAAAGGGCGCAGGGAAGGGGATGACAAGCAGGCCTTGTGTGCCAGTGGTGGAGTGAGGGGAGGCGCTGCATGGGCTGCTGCTGGGCCGATGCTGCTTCACTGGGCAGCGGCGATGAGCTACCAAAGAGAGGAGAAGTAGGCTGCCGATGCGGATTGGGTCAAAAGAGAAGAAGAAAGAGTGGAGGAGGAAAAAGAGAGCGAAGATTTGGAGAAGAGGAAAAATTTGTGAGATTTTAAATGAATTTAAATTCAAATCTAACAACTCCAAATTACTCAATAAAAATTATGCATAGGTATGTATGCTCAATCAAGTTATACCTAGGTTGGGATTTAGAAGGGCGAGTAAATATTCATAATGTCATGCAAAATACATAAACCCTAAGTGGATTAAATTATTTGGCGAGAAATTTTCATGTACGAAAATCAGGGTGTTACAAACTGCGAAAATAGACCATACCATCTCAAAGAGGTGTGAGTTGGATATTCTAAATTAAAATCTAAGCCTTACAAAAATAACTTATAAAATCTATGTAAGATATAATCTAAATTTGCACTAAGGTTTTACTGAGTGTTGCTACTTCTGTTATAAAAAGGCTAGCATCCTAAGTTCTAATCTTAGAACCTAGCCTGTCAAGCTAAACTAGGAAGGTAAGTATGCAATTATAACAATGTAATTGTGGATTGTGGAATGTAAAGAAGGCGGCAGAAATACAAACTCATGTGACAAAAACTATTCGATGATTTTTACCGAGAAATTGAGAAGGTAAGCGAGTAGCCCCCTAGTTCTCATTGAGCCCCTCCCATGGCCCTTACTCTTCCTTATTCCGTGCAAGAATAAGGGCAAAGTTGCTTGTAGGTGCTCTCCATTGCGCTTTCCTTATGCGGGTGAGTTTAGGGCATTTGTCCAAAATGCTAAGAGCCTCCTTTCCTCTAACAAAATGTACGAACCAAAAAAGGTCTAGTGAATACAGATAATGCGGTTGATATTCTTCTTCTTTGGCCTATTTTTTCGGTCGGGGTCTTTAGCTTTTCTTCTTCTAGCCAATTTCTTAACACTGGACCATCCGGTTATACTCACCCGACCATTCATGCTCAAAAACACTGACCCAACCATCAAAATCTTACTAAGAACGAGACGTAGGGTCCATTTTCTGTAGAAACACTATACATCTATTTGCAAACATTTTGGTAACAAAACAACTGATACATTGCATAGATATGTATTTATATATATAAATATCATATGGATTATTTTGATTGCAAAACATTCTAAATGGAAACAGTAATAAACTATAAAATTATAGATCTCATCTAGCTCTATAACTTTAATATAAATTTTCTCTCTATTTGAGCCCATGTGAAATATTTATGATTTTTTGAAGCTATGTTCGATAGAGAATGAACAAAATGCACGTTAGAATTGACGCTTTTAATTTTTTCCGTTTGTTTTGATTCTTCTTAAATTTTCCACTTCAGTTTATGAAAGAGGTATTTTGTAAACTTTTACCTTAATAATTATTTTTGCAACGAAATAAATGGATGTAAAAGATACATAATCTAGCCTCCAAACCCCCGTCCAAACCTACCCACCTACACAATAGTGCACGTTCTTTTCCAAAAAATGTGTAGCATGTATTTTGTTCAGAGTAAACGTAAGCTCGGGCAAAATTTTAATCACTTTAACTCACTTTGATGAGCTAATGGTCTGATGGGTAGAAAGAGTCTGTTGGCTAAACTTTAGTGGCTACACTTTAACCATGGGTATTCAAACACCCAGCGTACTACTCCGAATGTCTATTATTGGGGCTGACTCCTAACCCATTATGACTACAATGTCGGCCTCAAGCTTCAATATATAGACTGAATTATGACCCTTAAACATACGGACCATTGCTTGCTTAACATAAGAATCAACATGGCAACAATTATATTATATAAAGGAAATGTAGAATCTAGAA
The DNA here is from genome assembly GCA_030272315.1 of Paspalum vaginatum. NCBI lineage: Eukaryota > Viridiplantae > Streptophyta > Magnoliopsida > Poales > Poaceae > Paspalum > Paspalum vaginatum. The sequence goes on along the minus strand of CM059013.1, from coordinate 36,299,592 downwards.
AAAAACTCTTATGGCTAGACGCCATAGATTATAATTTAAGCTTGGCCTTAAAATTATAGGCGTAAGGTACCCTTTGGAACCAAGGAAAATCAAAGAATTTATAGGATTTAGTCCTAAAAGAAAAACTCCATGCATGTATTCCCTTTTGGAATGAGTATTTGACCCTCTTCCAGATGCATTTTTATGTGATGAATAAATCGTAAGGAATTTTGGAGAAAAACTTACATGAGGTTGGAACTTAGGGCGCTGCTAGAAGCTACTTAGGTGGAGAATTTCATTGTCTGCCCACCCGTTCATCTTTCTCTTGAATTGTTTTGGGGTAAATTTATTTTCACCTAGAAGAATAGTGATCTAGATTTATGAAGAAGTGTTCTAGGTTCAAAAGAACAATGTTTATTATTCATGAGAAAATCATCTATTTTCACTTGCAAAATGTTCCGGCTCTACAACAACAACAATCACATTATTATTATTATTATTATTATTATTATTATTATTATTATTATTATTATTATTATTATTATTATTATTATTATTATTATTATTATTATTATTGTTATTATTATTATTATTATTATTAGTACTGCTGCTGCTGCTGCTGCTGCTACATATTTAGGTTAATAATGTTATTGCTTCATGGAAAATATTATATCTTCGCAAACAGAATGTTCCAATCTCACAAGAGTGTTCTTGATTCATGAGTAAGTATTTCAAGTTTAGACTAATGATGTTTCATAGTATTGAAACAAAAAGTTAATGTTTGGATCATATAATTCCATGAAAAATTATGTAGAAATTTAACATTAAATAGTTCATTTAAAATATACTCCTTTTGTCCTAATTTATAGGCCGTTTGGCTTTTTTGACACCAAATCTGACAAACTCGTCTTATTTAAAAAGTTTATGGAAATATGAAATGGTTCAAGTCATAATTAAAGTATGTTATATGCTAAACTAAATTACAATGAAAATAAATGTTGTTTATGAAATTTTTTGAATAAGATGAGTAAATAAAACTTGGTTTCAAAAAAACCAAACGAACTATAAATCGATGGAGGGAGTATGGGACTAGAAAAACTGTGTTCTAAACCAGACATAAGGAATGGAAAAATAAAAAAACAGTAAGGAGTAGATTGTAAAAAATGAAACAAAATTAATAAAGAAGAAAAAATGCTATAAATGCCAAAGGAGCACGACAAAACAATGCGTTGACACACAAAGGAGAAGGCACGCATAAATGAAAAAGGACGAAAAGGAGAAATAGAGAACTAAGGTCCTTTTTGATGTAGATATTTGAGATGCTGGAATTGAATTAGATATTAATAACAAATTAGGTCAATATTGGTGATTTGCAATAACAAATTTATTGTTTGGTTATGAAGGGGTTGCAAGGTGGAACCAATTCTACCTAGTAGTCCAATACCAAGAAATTTGGTCCTATTCCAATTTTAAAATTCTATGCGTAACCAAACAACAGAACTCAGAAAAGTAGAGTGTAAGCAGACTTTTAGATAATTTGGGCTAACAAACAGTATAAAAAAACCAAGAGGAGTATTCCCGTCTTAAGAAACTTCACATAATGTATAGTGTGTTTTTTATCTATGTTTTTTCTATGATATATTAGACCCGAAGGCTACATTCATACATTTGTTGCATTTTGAATCCACGATGAATTATAATAATCATATCAAGTATAGCAAACTGTGCATATGGTTATGCATACCGATGTTTGGCATTGTAAATACAATGCACACAGAAAGGAGTTAACGCACAATGTCCTTTACTGATGTTGGTCCAAGTACGGAAGGATGGTACTGAGAGTAATGCGTACTCTCTCTAGCCAGGCCGCTTCCAATAACAAACTTTGAATGAAATAAAACTAGGTTGAAACAACAACTCTAGACAGATGTGGTTGGAGTAGTATTCCCTTTGGCCTTAATTTACATGTCCTTTGATTTTTTTATACTAAGCTTGACAACTCGTTTTAAATATATTTAAATTATATTATATGCTAAAACATGTTGAATAAGACAAGAAAAATCAAACTTTAAATAAAAAAAGTCAAACGACATATAAATAGAACAGAAAAGAGATTAAATACAATGCACGCCGATTTCTCCTTGTATTTTTGTACCAATCGGCTTCCAGCCTAATGGCATTTCCACTTTTTTTTAGGAGGATGGAGGTCCTAGAGTCGACTCTCTATGGGAGTCAATTGAAACAGTATAGATAAAAAAAATTCATGGGTGAAGTTGGGATCATACGGTTTTTTTCAACCGCTTATGCCTTGTTCGGTTTGCCCTATTTTGGAGGGAATTAGAGAGTATTTAATCCCTTCTTATTCAAATTTAACTAGCAAAAAATTAAATTTTCTCTAATCCTCTTAGATTTTTCCTAACTGAAACAACACGCCCCCTTAAGGTTGGTCGTTTTCTAACACAAAGCCGTCAGAGCGATCCGGTCGAGTTTTTTTTGGCGACATGGCCGCGCACGCGCAAATACACTTGGACGACGTACGAGATCCAGGGGGCCAAGCCAATGACCGGCCCCAGTGAAAGCGGAAGCTTCTCAAGCTTCCCTCCCGAGAAATTCGAAACCGGCCCTGCGCAGCAGCCAGCATCCACAGCCAGCCAGGCCAGGGGAGGCGCGCCGCGAGCCCAAACCGCCGGGCAGCCGTCACTGCCCACTGGCACGCCGGCCTGCACGCTGCACGCCACGCCATTATGCGAATGTGGTCGGATACGGGCTCGGTCTGGTCGCTGGTCCCCCCACAAGACAGGACGCCATCTGCCTGACAGTGGGCCCATCTTTCGTGGCGCGGACCCACCGTAGCTCGTGTGTTGGGTGATGCACAGAACAGGGCAAGTGAAAAAGCTCACGGCGTTCCTGTGACCTCGCCTTCATTAAAAGCAAAGTAAGCAGAGGAGGGTTCCCCCCGCTATGTGTATACCAACGCTGGGATATGGCATATTTCAGAATATAACAAAAAAATATGGTACACTCAAAATCTCTGTTCAAGGTATCTGTACATAAAGGCCACTATAATTTGTTTAAAGAAAAACATCGGACACTCGTTGAGCCCGCTGCAACTCTCGGACTCGGAGGAAAACAACGCCGTGCCTATTCTAGAGCGATGTGTCACCTTGCCCAGCTCAGGAAGATGCCTCGTGAACGCATTAGTATCATGCGCCAAGAACATCGAACAACAATGGGCCTGAAACTTGTAACGTCGCTTTGTTACCGAGCTTCACCAAAAGATGTGGCAAAAAAACAACCCTCAGCGTTATGGCCTGCTTCACCTTTCCTGTGTAATGTTGGGAACAGAAGACACTTCCTGCGCCCACCCTGCAAAGATAGCAAAGAATGTCGATCTGTTTCCTTCTTTATCCATCCTCTCTTTTCTCTTGTTTCTCCGACACAGCTACCATCGGAGTCTGTTTTGGAACAAGTGAAGAATTTTCCGTTCTTGCGTTTTTCTCGTGAAATTGAAATCTTTTCTGTGAAAAACTCTATGTACTATTCATATGAAATTATTGTACTATTGCTATGAAATTCACGTGTTCCAAACAAGCCATCGTGGACTAGGACTACCTCCTTGTCTCCCCTTGCGCCGCCACCACCATGTCAAACATGCCCCACCGACCGCCATTGATGCGCTAGAGACCACCCCAGCCAAAGCATCGACATAGGTGTTGCCTTATATTTACTCGCCGCGGGGAAATCAACCCATATGAATGGCTTGAAGCCAAATCTCTACCCATCTTTGTTGTTATCACATCATCCCGCCCTCTGCGAAGAGCATCACCATGCCGCCCACAATTGTCATCGCCTAAATCCTATTGCAGCGGTGCCTCTGTTGCCCTAACCACCACCACAGCCGCCATGCACCAATCGGATGCCATGGCACCTTCCGCGCAGTAAGCAAAAGACACCTCCTACTTCCATTACCCCGCTTAGATCAGATGGCCACCATGTCTAATCAAAGTCCATGCGACCACTAGTCCACTGCCAAGCCTTTCATGGACTCCGTTGTAGTCGAGCTAACCTAACTTGAACTTAAACAAAAAGAACCGTTCACAAATGTTGCCACTGAAATTCATCTCTCTACTACTCCTACCAACTAGTATCAAATTATCGGACCAGGGTGGATGTCAGCATGTGAAACCCGGAAAGACAAAAGTACAAAACTAAACTACAAGTACAAAAACGAGAGTTGAATGTAGCAACAAATTTATGTCCAGATTTCCACTTTGTGCCAGAGAGAATTGGAAAAAAAACTTGGTTCCTCGTTGATCGTACCTTGGTTATATTTTATTTTCATAAAACACAGAAATTATCTTACTTGGGTTTAGTTTTCCAATTCAGCACGAGTACTCCCATCTATAGCTAATTAATTTTCTAGATGTGATGACACCATGGTCAATTTTAAGATCTATCCGCATATTCTTCGGAGGCCATAGGCTGGTGTTACCAACATGTCTATCCCATTGTCTATATTTCGATCTCCGCTCTATCTACAGTGTCGTTATAGTGTTCTACACCTTCGTTTGCACCTCCAGGTGACAATAGCATTAATAGGATAGGGTGCACATGCATTCATTGGATAAAGGCCTCCTTTGAAATGAAGGAAAAACAAACAAATTTTGGAGGATCGGATTCCTATGAAAAGTCCTAGGGAGCTTTTAGAATATAAGATTGAATCCTACTAAATTCTTTGAAATTCCTACATAATGGTATCCTCTATAGCAATTTTGGAGAAAAATAAGCATGAGGTTCAACCTCTCTTTTTTTTGGTGTGTCTTGCATTCCTGTGTTTTTCTCGTGTATGATCCAAATTCCAAACATATGTTAGTTAAGAAGTTGTACTATCTCTCTGTTAAAACCTCATAATTTTGGCAAGGTACCCTGGCCCGTCATCCTGTGATATGGTAAGATCCAGGTACCCGGATGCAAAACCTGCAGGGCATTTGAATTTCACGGCCGTTGGAGCCCCCTGCTGTCTGGTCTCTAGGCCCCACAAAGCTTTCCCCAAATTCGAAATCGCGGATCACAACCGCAACGACACAAAGCCAAAAAAAAAAGCATCATCGAGAGGAAGCATTTAAAGGCCACCGCTTTCCCCGAATCGAGGCAAGGCTTCAGCCCTCACTCTCGCTCACTCTGCTTCGCTCACCTCAGCTCAACCAGCGCCAGTGAGGAGGAGCCACGGCCGGCAGGGGAGACGCCATGGTCGAGGTGGTGATGGTGCCCAGCTCCAACGGCTGCGGCGGCGGGGGAGGCGAGGGGAAGGCGGCGGAGGATCAGGGGCAGCAGCAGCAGGGGCAGTTGCTGGCGCTGGTGCTGGCCGCGCTCCGCAAGTCCGTGGTGCTGCCGTGCCAGATGGCGGACGCCGACGACCCGGCGGGGGCGGCCTGGGGGATGGAGATCGGCTGGCCCACGGACGTCCGCCACGTCGCGCACGTCACCTTCGACCGCCTCCAAGGCTTCCTCGGCCTCCCCGTCGAGTTCGAGCTCGAGATCCCCGGCCAGGTCCCCAGCGCCAGGTTCGTCGTGGTGTCCCGGAACCCTGCTTACTCGTCGTGTGCCCAGCTGAGGGCCCGGTCCCCGACGCTCGCTCTGTAGTCTGTCCCGACCCCGATTAACGATGCTGTTTCTTTTGTTGAATTCGTGCAGCGCCAGCGTGTTTGGGGTGTCGCCGGAGTCGATGCAGTGCGGCTACGACGACAAGGGGAATTCGGTGCCCAAGATCCTCCTGCTCATGCAAGAGAGGCTGTACGCGCAGGATGGCCTCAAGGTACGAGCATTTTCGGTTTTCAAGCCTTTTCCACCTGGGCTTTGGGAGCTGCAAATGGTGTCTGACTGCCGCAGAACAGAACTGAGTCTTGTTTTTTTTTTTACTGCAATTTCAGGCAGAGGGGATCTTCCGGATCACCCCGGAGAACAGCCAGGAGGAGCATGTCAGGGAGCAGCTTAACAGCGGCATCGTGCCCGACGACATCGACGTGCATTGCCTAGCTAGTTTGATCAAGGTAATTGGCAACGTCATGTTTGCTGATGCGTAACATGTAACATACAGTTTTTGTTTGGATTAGCGTGTAAAAACAATGGTCATTGGTAGAGATTACCCAAGGAATAGCGACCACTTGTGCCTTCTCAAACTTATCTTAAAGAGAAACAATAAAACAAAAGTCGTTTAATTATACCATGCCAATATGGAAGTGAGCCTGATATTGTAATCTTAAAACATGGAACAATATTAGCTGAAGTAGAAGTAGTATAGTGTAAACGCCAAAGAATGATCAAGTTTAAGAAGTCAGGTTACCTTTTTATACGAAAAGAGGATCGTTGAGTCATCAACGCACTATAAACCATACCTGTTCAGTCGTGTTAGTCTTTCTTTGAAAGGAGCCAAACTGAATTGATTAGATTTTTCTCGATTGAAGTGCCTAATATTGGTAGTAGTATTAAACTTCGTTCAGTAAAGTGCTAATAAATATAAAAAATGCACTCTGCTTTTGCAATCTGTGAAACATGGCACTATAATAATGCTGCAACCACAATAGAGCAATGTCTATTGAATCTCCTTTGGTCTGAATCACATTATGTACTGCACATATGAATCAGGCCTGGTTCAGAGAACTCCCTGAGGGCGTGCTTGACAGCCTCTCACCTGAGCAAGTCCTTCACTGCAACACAGAGGAGCAATGCATTGAGCTCGTCAAGCTTCTTCCTCCAACCCAGGCTGCACTTCTTCATTGGGTCGTAGAGCTCATGGCTGATGTTGTTGAGGAAGAGGAGTCAAATAAGATGAATGCAAGAAACGTTGCCATGGTTTTTGCACCGAATATGACACAGGTATTCCCTTCTTGTCACAGTCCTCTAACACGTCAACCGTGATTCCAATGCTAATAAGAAAACTGAAATTTCCCTCCAATCAGATGTCGGATCCCCTGACTGCTCTTATGCATGCTGTTCAAGTCATGAACTTGCTCAAGACATTGATTCTGAAAGCACTACGGGAACGTGAGGATGATGATGCAGGAGCCTATTCATCATTTTCGTCTTCACCATCTTTATCTGATGAACTCAATGAGGAGGATGGTCATGACCAGCAAGATGATGAAAATGATAGTGGCAGTGAGAACTATAATTGCGATGGTAATGACAGACCAAAAGATATCGACGAGGCCACTGCACTAGGAGTAGGCAATGAGCGGCTAATTGGTGTGTCCAGGAGGCACACATCAATTGATTGCCATTTGCCTTACATTAGATATGACAGCGACAATGAAGATGCATCGCTGGATGATATTGAAGAATGTTTCTTAAGAAGGCTGGAGTGGAAAGCAATGAGGGAATGTGTTGATGAACACGACAGTAGCAATCTTCCTCCCTCCAAGAAAGAGGCAGGGCGGCTGAGCTCCTCTGAAAGCATAACAGAAGTTAGTGACACAATTGGTGAAGAAAAAGGCTTGACATGCAATGCCGCTGATGTAACTATCAGTGAGCTGAGAGAAATGGAAATCAGAATCGAAATGACAAGTGCAGAGGTAAGAAGTGCTACAAAAGGGGAGTTAATTCTTTGCTCATAAGCAGCACTCACAAGGGTGCAGGATTTAGTTTTGGTTATATCATCCATGTAAGGGTGTGTGAAGTAATTTGCTGGTTCTTGGCAGTCCTTGTAACATTGTTCGCACGCTGTACTGCATGAGCTCTGTTGTTGAGTAGCTGTGTTGTTTAGTTATGGCCGAAACAACCAGTTTCTGGCTACTTGGACCTCGTTAAATTATTTGTTCTGCAAACCTTTGTCGAAAAGGTTTGGAGGGTTCAGACCAACCAGCTGGTACTCTTGTCACTGGATAATCCGTGCACTACTGCGATTTAGACTTTAAATACGATATTTAGCATTGTTTCTCTTTTTATTGCTACTCCATGCTTGGATTTTGGTAGAAATTTGGATGTTTGAGCGCAGTTTTGGTATATAACAAAATATACTGACAGTGTTTAGCAGTTCCTCCGCATATCAACAGGATGATACATGCATCCCAATTTGCTCAGTGACAACTGTGTATATGTTTGCCCCAATTAGATAGAACACTTCATAAAATATATGCATTTTTTGACAGTGAAGGGCATGATGGACAGTTAAAGTAGTACTCCCTCCGGCCCAAATTGTAAGGGTTTATATATCTTAACTAAATTAATTCATTTCTCCATCCATATTATATGTATTTAATATATGTCTAGATCCATCAACATCTATATGAATATGAACAAATAAAAAGAGGTCTAGAATCTTTTGCAATTTGGGATTAAGAGAGTATCCGTTGCAAATTATCTAGTAAACTGGAGTATTTTCCTTGAATATTGTCAATCAGAAATAGTACGCACATATCAGAATGAAGTAGCCTTGGGCTATGCTGACTTAACACGGCCCAACTTCCGGCACTAGTATTGTACTCCCTCCGCTCCAAATTGGAAGGGTTCCTAGGATTTGAATAGATTAATGCAACTTTTCTATATGTGTTTTGTATTGTATATATGTCTATATTTATGAATATAGATGAAAAAGGATTGAAAACCCTTACAATTTGGAATGAGAAGAGTAGTGTTTTTGGTCAAAGTCTTATAAAATCAAATCAAATTGACCAAGTGTTAAAAAAACAGTTTAACATCTAGGCATGCCTCATGCAGCTTCTGAAATTTGGATCTCAGGGCAAGGTGAGGGGGTGTCGTACAAGGCCTGTAGCCAGGCCTATGGAGTGCAGTGAAGGGGTGCTGGATTGGTTTAATAGAACCACAAATGGTCTCTTTTCTAGCAATACTATTCAATGCAGGTTAGTCTTAGCTAGCAGGGTACCCGCTATCGCCCCTTTGTTTCACGCCACTGCCGCACACCTTCGGGTCACCGCAGCTCACCTATACGCCTATGACGCAGCACACTGTATTGGATAATGTCGTGCTCATAGGTATAGATAGCACAAAATGTTTAAGCTTCAACGTGCTAATAGGTAAATCCCTAAGGCTATTACGAATCTACACACAATAGAGCTTAATCCCAAACTTAAAGAAGAGATACAGTCAAGGTCTATCATAGGAACATCAACTTCTATTCATATGGTAGCTAGTACATGTCAAATTACAAAATTAGAGAGCATTGCCTCTATTTACAGGCTCCAAATCCTTACACGACTCACATACAACTAGGATGACAACAATTAGCCAACTATATGACAACTACATACAACTCAACAACCACCGTGATATAACTCAGAGGACAGCTGTAACGCCCTGAAAATTAGCCCCGGAAATTTTCTTCTAAATCCCACCCTAATTCAAAATCATATTTTCAAAAACCTGGATTGTTGCTTGTTTTGAGTGCGCTAACATGAGCTCAATATTTCAAAATATATTCCCTCCCAAATACCCAACAAACACTCCAACCAAAACCTACCCAAAATTTCCAACCAAAAGTCCAAATCCCAAAATTCCAAACCCAAAAATAGAAAATAAAAAGGAAATACTTTTCCTCCTTCCTCAGGCCGAAACCGACCCAAACCCCCTCCCTCCTACCCTCATCCTAGCCCAACTGCGGCCCGCCCCCCTCCTCCTCCCCACCTGGGCCGCCAGGCCACCGAGTTGACCCAACCTACCAGCTACCCCCCGTGCCCTGTCCCACCGCCACCTGGGGCCCGCATGTCTGCGTCACCCTCCCCTCCCCCCCATCGTCTCCTTCCATGGCTCGCGCGCGCACCACACAGACAAGCCGGTCCCGCCGCACGCCGCGGCACCGCGTCCCGGACCCCGGCCTCCCGGTCCCCGCCGCATCGCACCACCGCGTCACCGCCGCACCGCGCTGCCACTTGGCTTCGCACCAGCTCCCCCCGTCCGGCCCCTGCCGCACTGCGCCTACGCCGGTAGCCGCGCGCCACGACGTCATTCCCAGACCCCGCCTCTGCCTTCGCCGGCTATAAAAGCTAAATGCCATAAATGCCCAACTCCGCCTACCCGGCCTGAACATCTGCCCTGGAGCTACCTCGGGCGTAGTGACACTCCTCCCTTTCCTCTACACTGTCGCACTCTGCTCCGACGAGTCACTGCCGCCGCAAGCTCGCCGCCACCAGAATTCATCTACTCCGCTGCACTACTTCCCAAATTCGAGCTCGCACGGGCTCCGCCCCAACCTCCTCTACCTCCCCAACACTCCGCCACCACCTACCCTTCCACCAGAACCGTTGCGCCGGGCATCCCCCCTCACCGCCGCACGCGGTTGCTCCGACGCCATGGGAGCCCTACCTTCGGCCCCTAATCCCCTTGAACAACCCAATCACCCTGTTCACCCACTCCTCCCGGTGCTCGTCTGGTTGGCCTCACCATCAGAACCACCACCGGCAGCGAGGTACGCTGACGAACCGTTGCCAGGCCGCCGCTGTCCGGTTCACCCGACCCGACCGACCTTCGTCCCCCTTCCCCCCTGACGCTGTTGCCCTACCGCGGCGCTGCCAGGGGGGCCCGGCCAACGGCATTAACCGCCGTCGTTTCGGCCGAAAGGGCCGGCCCATCCGGTTGCCCGCTCTCCCGCCGCGCTCTGGGCTGCCAAGACGCGCGCCGTGCGTGGGCCGAGTAGGCCGCGCCGCCCCACGCGCGCGTGGACCGTGCCGGGGCCAAACCCTCCTCCTCTGGCCCAAGTTCATCTCTCCTTGGGCCAAATCCACAAGTTCACCAGAAAAAGGACCCAAATCCACCCTCCAATTTCCAGAAAGTTTGTTGCTACCCCCTAGACCATACATACCCCCTGTCTTCTCCATTTCAACCCCGATTTGGGCGATTTTTGCGCATAAATTCAGCTAAAATCAAGCCCCACCTATTCGTACACTCCGCAGAGTCTGTCTGCCTGGCCGAAAGCCGCCGTCATGCCCTCATGACGCTGTCCTACGCCTAGTCAATGCCTCGCACCGGTAGCACAAATATCGTGAGCCTGGTGACGATCTATGTTGTTGACCTCCTAACCTTCGTAAACCCTAGAGGTCTCTGTCTTGGTCTATCCGAGCCTTGAGTTCAGATGATAACGATACCGAAAATCATCTGAACATCATTGCTCTCTCCATCACTCCACAGAAAGATATTCCCCCCTTCCGAAACATCATGCGACCGCCACCCCTTCGGCGTTATCGAATGTACCGCCACCCCGGGTAGGTGGGTTGCTCGCGCTGTGTCTGCTAGGTACTGGAGTGACGGGAGTACCGCGGGGTACTGGAGTGACTCGGAGACCCGAATCCCAGTTCTGCTAGGTGATGAAACAAAGTCAACGGTTTGGTTTGGAATTCAGGCAGTTACGACGGTAACGAGCTGCTGAGTCCAACTTGTGAGAATTAGTACAACCTCTTATCAGAGTAAAATATATTCGAATAGTCTGTGTCTACTGGTATGGATGAGTTACGGCTTGATTCTTCAGTTAGCAGTTTTTATAAAATAAAATGGAATTGGTTTGAGATCGGACAAAATGGTTTTTTGTTCAGCAGTGGATGTTGGATGTATGGAAAAGCGTGTTGGCTGAAAAGCCATGAGCCACTTTGGACCGACAAGTCCAGTGGCAACCTCTTTTGGGAAAAAACCAATTTTCATAAAGATTAAAACTTGGCAACTAACTCAAACTCTGCATACAAATGTTTTTCTGCAAAACTATCATAAGCTTCGGATATATCCTTGCATATAGTGTTAGCCTTCCCCCAACTCCTTATGAAGGAAGGTGGGCTGCTGAGTACGAATATCCTCACCCTTGCTTTGTTATTATTTTTCTCAGTGCGTGCTATGGACATATATTGGTCAGAGAACGAGTAAGGGTTACGATCTGCTTTCCATCTGTGGCGTGAGAAAGATGGGCCTACGTTTTATATTCCGCTGCTTAGATTTTCAGGACTGCGTCCCTTTGTGGGCCTACCCGTTAAGGCGGATCTATATCACTCTGATGTAAGAATGTGATTATCAAACCTTAGGATGGTAATAAAAGCACATTTTAGTCCCATTATGGAAATTGGGACGCTTCAATAGCTATGTATATTCTAGTAAAATAATGACATCACAAATCTCGAGGCTAAGATGACCTTCGTGAAGTATCTATAGAGATAAAACTCAAATTAACTTTTTAATTAGGAGCAAAATCATTTTTTGCCTTATGATTCTTGATATGAAAAGCGAGTTTGAGTTTGATACTTGAATGTTCATGAATGTGTGATGTGACGATGTCCCTCACCACCTTATGTGTGATAGATTGATAGCTCAACATGTGTCACTGACATGATGATGCATTGTGGTTTGAAAAAGAATAGTAAAAAGTTAATTGTTCCATTAAGTACCTCCCATTGGTTCATTGACTCCAAGGAGGAAATCCCAATGCCTGGATTGTACTTGGCAATGGTGTCATCGTTGGTGTTTTCTTTGTTGAAGGCATTATTTGGGGAGGGGGGGGGGGGAGTTTCCTCTCTACAGTAGTGAAAAAACATGACATAATCCTTAAACGGTGCACATGTGTATTATTTTCTTCTTTGTTCCATTGAATTTAGAAAGCATTCTTGGTGATCTAAATGCTGGTATGATGGCGTATGAAATTGAAGATTATGTCATGTTTTGTAGCTCGCTATGACATAATATATGATATAATGTTGTTCTATCCCTTAAAATTCAGAGACCAAAACACATGGTCTTAGAACGATTGTACCATCTTGATATAGTTATTTGCTATTAAAAGACACTCCTTTCGGTAACAAATAATTGAGAATCAAAACTTTAGCTGTTGACCATCTCTCTCTCTTTTCTAAATTCTAATGCATTGATTGCGATTTCTAGAAATCAGGTAAAAATATTATACTTTTTGTATCTATTTATGTCTTACTATTAATCTACGGGTAGCCTCAAATGTAGTGTTTTGATGACCGCATCCTTTCCAATGCGAAATTTATACTGCTTGAAGATTGATATATACTCTGTCCATCCTAAATATAAGAGAGTTAGAGTTTTATCCAACTAAATTATCGTGAATCCAACAAGCTTATAGAAAAAACAAATGTGACAACCTTCAATGCAAGTTACAAAACCATGAATTTGAAACATAGCATTTACCATATCAAATAAGCATACTTAGATCTATTATGATATATATTTTTTCTAGGTTATTACTTTTTCACTGTAGTATATATTCTTCTCTATTCCCTCCACTCGAGAATTTAGCTACCTTTTTTTTTGGTAGATTAAGGGGAGCGATGAAGGTTAGCATACACTTTGTTAAACCTTCCCATGCATACACGCTATGTCATTGATTGTTGCATTTCGTGTCATCACGCTAATAAATATGTATTTTCATTTACTAGCATTCAATTCGGCTTCTGCAGCTATATTCTATGGAAATTTTCGAAATATAAATGTAACTATATTTTAGAATAAAGGTAGCATATATAGAATTGGTTAAATTTAGAGTAACTTACGACAAATTCAAAATCCTTATTTCGGCACGAAAGTGAGCCTAGAATGCTGAGATAACGACTTGTATCTGAATCCAATGAAACCAATCTGATTACACATCTTTCCAAGATTTGAGGGCAAATAATTACTAGATTTTTCTTGATTGCCCGCTCGGTCAGTTGGTCTAATGCAGTCTTATTTGATTTTTAGAGCAAAACAATCGGGTTCTTTTAGATTTTTTTTTTGGAGAATAGGAATCTTTTAGATTGCCTAGGAATAAGGTTAGTTGCTGCGAATGTGGCTGTTGTCAACCAGGCAAGATACGCGCCACTGCCAGCCCAGCAGGAGGCGAAACAACTGTGGAGCTGGAGCAAATGTGGCAGTTGTCATTTTGGCAAGACGGACGCGCGCGCGCGTGCTGGTGGGTGGTGCTGGCGAAACATCCGCGTTTTTTTTCGGTTTTGGAGGGAAGCCGCGCGCCGCCTGGCCGGCCCCCCTCCCCTCCAAAACCCCCGCCCCCGCGTCTCGAAGGCTATCAGCTTCAAACGCCGCGCGCGAGAGATCGGATTCGGAGGCCAGGGCGGCGCAGCCAGCGCACGAACGCGGCGGAGGGCCCAACTCCGACCACCGCGCCCGCGCGCCGCGACGACTCCCCGCCCGCGAACAGAGAGGGGCGGCCGGTCTCCTCTCCACGCCCACCGCACGGTGCGCATTTCGTTCCCTCCCGTCCTTGTGGTCCCCCCTGACCCCCCACCTCTTCTCTCCTCGAATTCGATGCGGTTTCGGGGTTTCCGGGGCAAGCCTGAGCGCGCGACGAAATGCCGTGGCCAGAATCTGGAACCACTGTGTCTGTCTGTGCGGGTGCGTGCGTACGTGTTTGCAGTTTCTCGATTCCGTCTGGCTGAGACGGGAGAAGAAAGGGTGGGGAAATTTTCTCTTCGATGGGAGAAAAGGGGACGAGCGTCAAGCAGCCTCTCTTGTACAGTCGTAAATCCATTTTTAAAATACTAGGATTGAATTTGACGGATTTGATTGAGAACTAATTCCGCGGGATTTTAAGGAGCTGGTGGAAACTGGAAACCCGTGGATTTCCTTTGATATTCCATCTGTATTCTGTAGAAATAGTGACTCACACATTGTCTCCTTCCAGTACAACAAGCGTTTGGATTGCTTGCTGTTTGGACTCCTTTACCGTTTTGCCTACGCGCAGCACTGCATTATAAACTGACCTAAGTTACGAAATATCCAAATAGGGCGTCATATGGGAAACGAGAATGAATGAATGTGATAAATATTCCCCTGCGTTCTTTTGTTTCTTCATGTAATTTTTCATCAAGGGAATACATGTAATAGCTCATTGTGTAATATCTGCCAGCAGATCAATGCGACAGATGAATTTATCACTGAACATCCTTTATAATTTTGTGATGTATACATGGCTGCGTTTCTCTTTCTTATGATTATGTCTTCATTGTATGATCAGTCTGCACGAAGCAAGAAGCCTCTCGCCTCCACTGCGCCTCCTGCCCTCCGCTACCATCACTGTCGACTCCACGGTATGCTTCTTGGTTTCCCATCCTTGTGGTCATTTCTCTTCTCTGCAAATTTGTGTGGTTCTGGATTTTCAACACACCTGCTAAATGAAATGGCGCGCCACAAAATCTGTAACTCATATGTCTTTTATTCAATCTATCTTGGCAGTTGGCACTTGGTTCATTTATATGGGACTGTGGGGCAGTCTGGAGAGTATGAAAGGATACTTTTCTCCTGATGATCATGCTGGGTTAGTGGGTTTAACAGAGAATTGGTGACCTATATGGTTTGATGGCATTTTTTGGGGGGAAACTATCAGTTGCAGAGCTTGCCATAAGATTTACAGGGGGGCATCTCATGGTTTGGTAGTCTAGGGGTGGCCATTTTGAAGACTCTGGCCACAGTGAAGCCCGCAACTGCAAACTATGCTGGCATTAGAGGATCTAGGCACAAACATGTGTTTGTTTAGGTTGATTTTTTCAATTTTACTGTGCTTTAAGGTTTTCCTGTAGTGGTAAAAGATAAGGCAAATTAACTTTTGCCTGGTTCAAGTGGTTGGATATGACATTCTAGTATGAAGGGTGCTTTTAGTTCTGGCATGGAACAAAACTATGTTGCATTATGATTTCCCTAATTGGTAAATGCTCATTAGCTGATAGAATACTGAGTAACTGTAAAATTCTGCTTATGTACACCCAAGATTAGTATTCTGCTTCCAGAATATGTTTTTGGTCCCCATGTCTTTCCCATTTACTTCTAAAAACTGAAGTAACCAAATATGTACTGAAGAGATGTCATTTGGTAAACAAGAATGTATATGATATTTCTTTTCCCTGACATTTTCAATTTTTTTTCAATTTAAATGTCATCATAGCTGAGAATACTTATCACTTGTCATTGTTACTTATTTCCCATTGCCTCAATGCAATAAACGAATACCACATTGATCCCACTATCTTCAATTCATTCTTTTCATGTACACTTCCATATTCTCATCAATCCTTGTGTTTATCTAGATGGCAAAAATAAATAATATGAAAATAAATTATGCAAAAGTTTCAACAGAATGTAGCAAAACTACACATGGCAAATATGGGGGTTGTAACTCACACACTTCATTCTCTTCCGTTCAATAAACAAATCTCAATTTTAGTAGAAACAATCAATATTTTTGTTCCCTATGCCTTTTTTATATTCTCCTTATTACTTACCCAAGCCGCCAAGCGGAGGATTTAGTTCTCTAGAGGAAAGGCTTAGTATTTAATTCTTGATGCTGTTTTTGAAATTATTTAGTTTTATTTCATACTAATTTGATATGGTCTAAAGTAGTAAATATCTCACAGATATGAATATTGCTATTCTGGGACCTAACTAATGTGTTGCTGATTATGCAGGATTTTGATGATGACAAACCATATAGTTTGCTGTTAGAATACTCCAGAAGATTGATAACCGGTCCCTCTTTGTCAGTTCATCAGCATGGAATGCAACAAGGAAGATGCTTCAAGAGCTAAGGATCTAGCTATGATAAAGTTGCAAGAAGCAGACTATGCTGGTGCCAAAAGGATTGCCCTCAAGGCTCAAAAGCTTTTTCCTGGCCTTGAAAATATTTCTCAGCTGCTAACCGTTTGTGAAGTTCACTGCTGTGCTGGTGTTAAGATCAATGGGGAGACGGACTGGTACGGTATTCTTCAAGTAGAAACAACTGCAGATGACATGCTACTCAAGAAACAGTACCGCAAGCTTGCTCTCTTACTACATCCAGATAAGAATAAATTTGTGGGTGCTGAAGCTGCTTTTAAGCTAATTGGAGAAGCCCACATGATACTGACAGATAAAGTAAAACGTTCGTGCCATGACGCAAAACGGAACTCAGTTGTTGCAAAATCTGCCCCTTTACCCAAGAAGCGTGGACAACCATCAAAGAAAACTAATAATGTTGCTAAGAAGGCCAATAAGGAGAACACTGATTTCGGATGTTCTTTCTGGACCGTCTGCTTGTCTTGTGGAACAAAATACCAGTATCCGTATAGTTTCGTGATGAAAACTTTCCGCTGCCAGATCTGCTCAAGGAATTTCATTGCTTATGATTTGTCTAAGAAACCTTCTGTCGGAGTGGAAGCACCAAATCCATTTAGTGGAACTGGGATGCAACAGCAAATGTTCCCTCCGAGTCAACAAACACACTTCACCAACTGGCAACACAATTTTCGGAGTGTCCCTGCTCAGCAAGATCCTATCACTGGCCATCGAACTCCTGTATCTAACCAGCAACAACAACATCAAGAGCAACCTCAGAACATCAATGATAAGCAGACTCATGACATTAATCAGCAACAAAGGTCACAGAAATTCCCTTTCAGTTCGGGGCCAAAGAATGTAGTAAATTCTCATACATGGGATGGATTTGGGATGCAACAGGGAATGTTCCCTCCGAGTCAACAAGCAAATGTAACCGACCAAAAACTCTACTATCAGAGAGCCCCTGGTCAGCAAAAACCTGTCGATGGCCATCAAGCTCCTGTCACTGACCAGAAACAGCAGTCTCTGACAGTTGCAGATAAGCAAACTCCTGCCATTACTCAGCATCAACAATCTCAGAAATTCTCAAAGAATGTAGTGAATTCTCAGGGTGCAGCCTGTCCTAACAATAACGCAACCACAAGCAGTAATCTTACAGCTGAAGCTGGGGCCTGTAATAGCACGAAGATTACAAGGCCACCATTGAGTGATGAAAATGGTGGAGATAAAACTGAACCACCAGCTGTGAATTCTAATAGAGTTCCTCTAGTAAACGAGCAAATGAAGGGGACGGAGGTAGCTACAGGATCCAGTTGTCATTTTGTTATAAATGGTAGTCAGGTTGCTACAAAAGATGTTCTTACTGCCGCAAGTGCAGATAAAACATCTGATCGGAATCCTTGTATAGCAAGGCAGCAGGGAAATATCATTGGTGAAGAAGGATCTGATGGCGGTGGAAAAGTTAGCGATCTTCTTGCCGATTCTCCTGCAAAGAAAAGGAGAAAAGGATATCCTTCCTGTTCTGATGGCAAAACTGGTCATAAAACAGAAAATGAAGTTGCTAAAGTGAACATCCAACACAAATCTAGTATTCCAAGCAAAGAGAAGAGGACAAACGAAAATGGAGAAGTGATCAATAGCTTAAATCATGATGTGTTTCAAGGAACACAAGTAAAGCAGGAAAATCCAGATTCTAGAAGTGAAAGTGATGGTGCTGCCAGATCTGTGGACAATAATATTCCCCGCAATATAACAGTTTCATGTCCAGATTCAGACTTTTACGATTTTGAGAAAAACAGGGATGCAGACCAATTTAAAGTTGATCAGATATGGGCAATTTATGATGATCATGATGGCATGCCAAGATATTATGCTCGAATTAAGCAGGTTTACTCTCCAAACTTCATGTTGCGGTTCACATGGCTAGAGCACGAACCCCTGTATGATGCTGAGAAGGCATGGTCTTCTAATGAGCTGCCTGTTGCCTGTGGAAATTTCAGAGTTGGCAGAACAGTCTTAACCGAAGATACAAAGATGTTTTCTCATGTTGCTTCTTGGACAAAAGGAAGGAAGAGGAATAGCTATGAGGTTTATCCAAAGAAAGGTGAAGTTTGGGCACTTTTCAGGGGATGGGACATCAACTGGAGTTCAGATTCCAATGATCATAGGCATTATGATTATGATGTTGTTGAAATCAGCTCAGACTTTGCTACAGGTGCTGGGACATATGTGATTCCCTTGGTAAAGATTAAAGGTTTTGTCAGCTTATTTGTTCAATCAAGCAATGAAGCACCATTTCTGATACCTAGTGGCGACACGCTTAGGTTCTCACACAACATCCCTTTTCACAGGGTGGCAAAAACTGACAGGCAACATATCCCATTTGGTGCTGTTGAACTGGATACTGCATCGCTACCTTCTGATTTGGAGAAAGCGTTTACTCCTCTGAACCTTGACAGTAGTTTTATGAGCACCAAAGATGGTAGCATTCCATGCAATGTTTCTTCTACCAGAAGCTTTTGCGAAATGCCAGTTGGGAAGACCAAGCAGAGTCCGGATAGCACTGGTAGAAATTCACATGGTGAAGTTGAGAAACTGAATCGGAATACAAAAAGTGAACATGATAAAGGCTCAGAAGCTTCAGTTATCGATGATCATTGTGGTGATGGATGGAACGATAGCTCTCAACCAGAATCTCCAACTAGTTTTGATTACCCTGATCCAGAGTTTTGCAACTTTGCTAGTTTGAGATCATTTGGCAAATTCAAGAAAGGGCAGGTTTGGGCACTCTATTGTGAGACTGACAAGTTCCCAAAGTACTATGGTTACATAAAGAGCGTCGATTCAGATGACTACACAATCCACATTAAATGGCTTGAGCACTGTCCGTGTGCACAAATGGAGAAGTGCTTGGCGCAAGACGGTTTGCCTATTAGTTGTGGAATATTCAAAGTCAGTAGACAAAGTGACATGTATGACTCTACAGATGTCTTCTCTCACAATATGGAAGTGACGCTGGCGAGTGATGGAAAGAAGTATGAAATTCTTCCACGTGTTGGCCAGGTATGGGCTATATACAAGAACTGGAGCCGTGCATGGAGCTTCGAAGATTACAGTAGATGTGAATATTTTCTGGCCGAGGTGATGGAGAACTCCAATGGAAATATAACTGTGTCATGCCTTACTAAAGTGGAGGGTTTTTGCACAGTATTCATGCCAGAGAAGAAAGGGGAACCCAGCAGAATAGCAAAGAGTGACTTGATTATGTTTTCTCATCAGATTCCTGCCTTCCGCTTGACAAATGAAAATGACAAGCTTTGTGGTTGCTGGGAACTTGATCCTGCATCACTACCAGAAGTTTTACTGGTCAGAAAAAACAAATGGAACATTGGTGACTTAACAGGGGAATTTGGCCTATGAGAAGCGCAGGTATGATCTTGATAATGCATCATAAGTTTAACTAGAGTAGTCTAGCTAGCACGATTGAACATATGTCACTTCTTCAACTACTGCTAACTATATCATATTTCCTTATTTTGCAGCGTGCTGTTGACAAAGCTGCAGAACTGGATTGTTTATTTCGGTTGTTAACTGCACCTTGTGTCAAGAGACAGGTTAACTCACTGATGCCACTGCGTAAAGTCTTGCAGGCTGGGTATCACTTTAGGTTTCATGTTGCCTTTCAATCTTTGATGTGCGCATTGTGAACACTCTGATGGCTATCGGCTACTGTTGTATGCACCTATTAGAAGGAATGCATACGTTATGGGGACTTCGGCAGCTGGCAGCATCAGCATGTATTTATTGTACTACATATCTGAACTAGTTGCTGTATGTCTAACTTCAACAGTAGATACTAAATGTGCAATGTCTTCACAATGAATGTATGGCATTGGCTTTTTGTGTTCTCCTTTTATGGTTGTGTGCTACTTCAAGAATCGCTGAAATTCCAACTTTCTGGGGCACGTAAGCTAAGTGTGAGCACATGTATTGTACCTCCTCCCATTGCAAATATAAGTCCGTCTAGAGTTTTTTAAGCCAAACTTTTCAGGGGAAACTAACAGTTCCTGCTTTTTTTCCCTTTAAAGTTGATCTGTTTTTAGATTCTCATATAATTTTTGTGTTTTTTATTTTTTTTCGCTTGACTGGTGTTACTAGGTCGTTTGTCTCTGTTTATAGTGTCTAAGCAATATTTTAAACTTCAATATGTATGGTCTGGTGACACCAGACTGAAGGAGGACCAACTGTGTCCGTAAAAAAGTGGGTGCGGTGATGTTGGGATTAGGACAAAGGCTTAGCAGTTAGCATGGACTACTCGCATCTCGTCGAGCACCTCTCCCTAGCGCACGCGCCGGCCGCGAGCCCCACACAGGGGCAGTGAGGAGGACGCGCCGCGTAAGAATTGGGCATCTCGAAGCAAGTATGAGAGCCGGGGAAGAAGCAGAGAAGAGATGCCTGCTTTGGTGCAAAATCTTCAGCATGCCAAAATTTTCACAATTTTGACTGTATTTAGTCTCTAAGTAAAAATTTAGTCAAACAATCAATTTTTCATTTTAATGGGTTGTTTGAACTCCAAATAACACATCCGAATGAGAAATTTGATTTTTAGTCAAATTTTAGTTTAGATTCAAACACAATTAAAATTGCTAAAATTTTGGCACACCAAAGATCTAAGCAGTTTCTCGGTACCTCATTATTTGAAACAAAGGAGAGCAACAAACATCCCTCGGGAGCCAGAAATTTGCTGAGAAGCCATTATGAAACGGTGACTTCGCCATTTTGCCATCGCCGCATAGGTTTCGCCCATTTGTCATTATAAAGTGAGGCCACACGCCAAGATGCCATCCGAACCGATTTGAGCCAAACAAATGTACCTCTGCCTTATCCTCCTCTTCTCGTCGCCGCCAACGGGCCCTCCTCCGCCTCGTTGCCATGGCGCGGCGCCGCCCACTAGGGGCACCCCGCAGTGGACTGCTGGCGGCACCTGCCCCAACGGCTCACCACCTCCCTGATGGTGCCTTCCCGCGCCCCCGGTCACACCCATGGGCGGACCAGCGAGGTCGCGCAAACCATGGCCGAGGGCGTGGGATGTTGGGAGATAAGCTCCGCGTCGCCGCCGGCTCCTCTGCGCGACCGCGCACCGCCGCCGGCTCCTCGCCTCCCCGCTTTGCCGCGACCTCGCCTGTCGGCCGCGCCGGCTCCTCAACTCCCCCGCGCGCGCCAGCCGCTGGCTCCTCCTCCTTCTCCACGCGCGCCACCGCTGGATCCTCCTCGCCTCCCCGCCATGCCAACAGGGGCAGCGGCGAAGGTGGCCGCCGAAGCCCGCGACGATGAGCCTGTCGGAGCCCGCAAGGAGGAGGCCGTCGTTGCCTATTCTTACCTCGGAGACGGAGGTGTCGCAGGGAACAGGAAGAGGCAGGAGTGTTTGTCCCGTATCTTTTCTGATGGTATTTTAGCGTGGTGGTCTCAATTGATAATGATAAACGGGCGAAACCTCGTACAATGATAAACCACCGTTTTATAATGATTTTTCGTGAAATTTTGGCTCGAAAAAGGAGAAGAGAAGAAGCGGAGAAGAGCAGCGAAGAAGCCGAAACATCCTTCCGCCACTCCGTTTTCGAAACATCACCCTCTCTCCTGCCCTCTCGAGATCGAGATCCCCACTCCCCACTCCCGAGCAGTCGCCGCCCAAGCCCAAGCCCAAGCCCCAGGCCCAGGCCCAGCAGATCCGCCACCGCCAGCGAGGGGCGAGCGCGGGGCATTGGCAATGGGCGTCGTCTCGGCGGCCGCGGACTTGGCCGTCGCGGTCTTCTCGCTGACCATCGCCGTCGCGGCGCCGCTGATCGACGCGCAGTCCGTCCTCCCGCCGGGCCTCCACCCGGCGGCGCTCGTGGAGCTCAAGCGGTGGTACGCCGCCGAGTTCGGCGACTACCTCGTGGCCCGGCCGCCCGGCTTCTTCCGCGGCCTCGTCTGGCTCGAGCTCGCCTTCCACTGGCCGCTCGCCGTCGCCACGCTCTACGGCCTCATCGCGCGCCGCCGATGGGTCGCCACCACCTCCCTCATGGCCGGCGTCTCCACCCTCACCTCCATGGTAAAGTTGAAGTCGTCTATTTCCCTATCCCTTACAGTGGAGCCACAGGTCCAATGCATGCCTGGAATTTTGTGAAATTGGGTGTGTCGCCGCTGCAGTTCTGCCCGAGATCCAGTGCACTAGATGCTTGATGCACAGTTATTATGCACTTAAGATCAGTTGATGTGGAATCCAAGCATCATTCCTTGTGTGCCGATTGGATATGGTTGGTTAGTGTTAGGATGAAATAGTGCTGGAAAGTGGAAACTGTTGTGTAGTCCCATGGTATTGAGAGTTACTTTCAGTTTGCTTTGGCATATCAATGTCGTTTCTTGTAGTTGCTGATTCGCAGAATGCTAAGCTACAGCCAACATTTCAAAGTTTTGATGTTCTCTGAACTGTGCTCCCCTTTGAGCCAAACGATCAATAGATGTAGTGCATTCAGGTTAAATCTCAACTTCAGTGTCCTGTCCTGGATTAAAATATATTAGCAAAACACTTAATTGTTGTCACAGCATCAAATATCAATTCCTTCCAAAAATTCAGCATTGACTCTCGGGAGCTGGGATCAATGATTGCCTGTTGTGCTTGATGCGAGAAGGTTCTTTTTTCCTTTTCAAAATAACAATGAGATACTGTTCTTGTATATCCTCAGTTTATTCTTAGAATTCACCTTAATGGTTGCAGTCTGCAGTATTTGGTGAGATGTTAGGTTCGGGCAAAGCAACGCCAAAGTTGCTTCAGATGTATGCCCCTTTTGCTGGTTTTTCTGTCATTGCGATTCTACGTGGACTTTGCTCATGCTCTGAACGCACTACTGCTGGATCATCAGTTCGGCCTTCTGCTCGGAAGAAGAGGGTCTAGATCAGGTTTCTCTTCCCTGCATTTCAATCATTGTTAGTACAATTCATATTCTTCTCCTGTTTGGAAAAGCTAGATAAAACTGGTCCAGGGAGCATTGTTTGTTAATTCAACCTTTTATTTATCTAGAAATTATCATAGAATCACATGTTTTATGGTCATATTAGCAGAAAACTGTGCAATGGCTTCTGTTATATTATCACAGTTTTTCTGAAAAAAAAAATCTACTCTAACCAAATCTAACCCAAGCAGACTGGTTGGTCCCTCCTAGAACACCACTCTGTACTGTTGGCCTATCCACATTTTGTCATCCTAACACTACTCATCAGTCATCAGCAGCATGTTGGATCGGCATGTGATTCCAAATGGCATCAGTTTGCTTGGGATTTGGTCAGACAATAATAAATTATGATTAAAGTCTACAAGTCTACAATACCTGGGTTATATACGTCACAATCCATAAAATCTGGCATTCTTGAGCAGCAACCATAAGCTGTAGAGTTGTCTGAAATGTAATCTTTATTCTTCGTAACACATCGAAGCACTCTAATTGCAACGGGGCTACCGTCATACTTTCATAGGTGTCTTATCTTTAAATTTACAGCTACAACACAAATACTATACCTGAATCTTGAAGTGAGAAAAAACAGAGGACTGTAGTTCTATGTCTTGATGACTAATATATAAGTAGATCCAGAAGAGTTGGTCCATATGAAATGTTTGGTTATACCACAAGTACTCAAAAACTTCTTATACTAAATGTGCTTAGAATATATGACTTCTATATTCAGTTTAAAACTCAACTGCAGTGTCATGGCAAAAATAACACATTAGGCTGCTCTCTACTATAATCAAATCACTGCAATATTCATTGTTGACTCTGGAGGAAATGACTATCTATTACTTCAGTACTTTTGACTCCACCATGTTCTTGTATTATTTTTGTTTTGGATTTATTTTTGAAAAGTTACCCCAATCATTGCAGCCTGTGGCCCTTGGAGAGAGTTTTGGGTTTAGACAGAGTGGTGCCAAGCACTAATGCTGGTTCGCCAGCCAGACCTGCTGATCTGAAGAGGCTGTTCTGGACCATGTTCCTATTTTTGGCATTTCAATGCTCTTTCGGGAATAATTCATGATTCCTGTTAGCATATGTTAAAAAGCCAGATACTGTTAGTTGGAATTTCTTCCGGATTTGTTGTTTGCCTTTATTTGCATTTCCCCACGGATCATGTCCTGCTAACTGAGGCATTGTTTTTATTTAATTGAGGAGCTGATTCAAACTCTGGCATTTTTCTGGTGAATAAGTTTCATAAACCTTGTTATTTGTGGTTGTGCACTCGTAGTAGCAGAAAACTCCGAGTTTTCTGGATTTGGCACATAATCGCTTGTTATCTGCTATCGTTTTGTTCAGAAAGCCCATCCTAACCGATCCTTGACGACGCTGGCACTCCAAAGCCGTGCATCATTTTTTTTTCTTTCGTTTCATATCGTTTTGTCCACTGTTAGCACATACCTGGTCGAGATAAACACTAGGTACACCAAATGAAAATAGCTGCCCGTATGATTTCATCACAACTTCATTGATGTCGTGCATATCAAGAGTGGACCTTTGAGTCGTTGACTGCTGAGTTCGTTACTACTCCGTACTAATTTCGTGGCGACCAGCTGAAACCAGATAGGCATCGACGTGTCCTGCATTCAAATATCCTGGAATTATAGAATCGTGGTGGTCGAAAGAGACCGGACGCATTAATTGTCTATATATTCTAGATCTGGCTCTTTAAACTGGTAGTGCTCTGCGTATTGCTTGTTTGACTAACCAAAAACTAGTTGCGGGCTATCTATATTTTTGCGTGATAATTTAAGGAACGATGAGTGGGATTTGATGTCATTTCGTGCTTGTTCCTATGCATGTTTGATCACAGGAGCTGTACTCGATCCAATCCGTTACGTCATCGGTTGCATACCAATCAATCAATCATTCAGCCTAGCTCAGGGAAAGCTATATGCAATCGGATGTGTCGTCCTCCTGTGGTAGTTAAGGTCATTTCTCTCTATTCTTCACCCTCTCCTCTGTTCTAGCGAGTTTGGCAGTGTTCAAACTCGCCCAGCTCTACCCAATCCCATCTTCTCCGTCTCTCCAATAGGGTTCTGGCGGGGTTAGGGATTTTCAGTAAAAGCTATTAAGTACAGTATTTTTCCTAATGAAAACATAATTTGAATAAGTTGCAGTGTTTATAAAAATCGTACTTTTCCAAACTAAGTTGTGCAAATACTAGTTTTTTTTCTAGAAAATTTATTCGCTGCTTCTTTATAAGGCTGAATCCAGCCGCCCCCTTATTCCTCTATATTCTATCATTATTCCAACTACTTTATATATATTGTTGTAACAGCGCGGCGTTTAATATCACGCCTTCCATACGGCGACATTCTTGATTCAGCCTAAGCATATTAGTGGGGGTTCGGACCTTCTTCGTCGACCAATTATCGCTCTGCATTTTCTTCGAACTGTGCTCCGCAGTACGCAGAGACGGGCACCTGTTGGCCGCATACTATAGCTCATGTGCCGCCTAGATGTATGCGGGGCCAGACAAATAGTGTTATCAAATGGAGGCACCACCGTGTGAAACAGAGTAACCAGCTGATGAACGCGCCAGTCGTGTGCGCGTTCCTGCTGATGAACGCGCGCATCCATATCCCAAAGTCCCAACAATGGAGCGTGCGTCCTTAAAAGTCAAATCCATATTAGCACCAAAGAAAATATTTTTATGGGATCAGCAGCAGCAGAAATGTATCCTTAACTACCTGAAATGTCTTATCCACAATGTTGATGGCGCGGTACCGGTACAGTACCAGTACCAAAGGCTACCAGCACAGCATGCGCATCAAATGTTGTGTTTTAGTATTATCTCCGTTCTCGAACCGAATACACTTGTAGTTCATTTTTTATTTAAAAGCATAACATAAATAAAAAATGGAGGAAATATTTTTTTAAAGGCAATAAGGATATGTTTGCAACTTTGCATGGAGTCAGAAATCCCTGCAGCACGGGGTGATGATTTTGTAGCCGTTCCTGGATAAGATCGCCAATAAACTGGCTGGCCTTTAATTTGAAACACACAGGAGATTAGTTAATTATCCTTCCTAGTAATAGTATGGGCGTTATGGCAGCAAACTAGTCCACGATTGCAGAAGAGGCGGAGTGTAGAATAATTTCGGTCCCTGTAGCTAGGTTTCCAAGTGTTCATATTAGTTGGTCGTGTGCGTATATCCTGCGCCAGTGCTAGACCACTAGTACCTAGCAGTATATCTCTTGAGGGCCGATGTCAAAGCGCGAGACATAGTTTTCTCATCCGACGGAATGGGCCTGCATCAGTTAATCTAATCCTTTACTGTGACGATATATGATCACACACACACAAAAAAAAAACATAGTGTACGTTTCAAAGGCAGGCGTACGTATATCAGTATATGTGAAGTCGCTAATAATCAACCCCTGCGCTGCGTGCCTTCATCACTCGTGACAAGTCCACGGCTATACCATTCCTTGGATCGACCCCCTCTCACGTCCCATCCCGTCGATGCACATGCATCTATCGGCCACGCACAACCACCACCCGTGACCGCGACGGAGCAAAACGCCGTGGAAAACGGCGAGAGACGAACGGGAGAAGTTGCCCGGCCGGCCCGGACAGGACAGGACAGCCGAGCCGATCGGTGGCGACGGATCGATCGGTAGCTTTGGCCCCGGCGATGCATCTGAACGGGGCTCGCTTGACTTCCGCGAGTGCGGACAGGGCGCTCGAAAACGACGCCGTACAATACTAAGCTAGTAGTCTAGTACCGCTGCCTTAGCTTGCGTCCAAGAACGCCCAATCGATCTTCCATACCACTGCTGTATTGATAGCAGCAAGTCGGTAGTCGTCACCGATCGAGCACTGATGGATCGATGACGATGACGATTCGTCGCCGGATGGGATGGGAGGAGCTAGAGCCAGCGGCGAGTCGGCGACTAATCAGATGAGCAGCCCCAGCCAATCGGGACGAACGTGA
This sequence comes from Paspalum vaginatum, assembly GCA_030272315.1. NCBI lineage: Eukaryota > Viridiplantae > Streptophyta > Magnoliopsida > Poales > Poaceae > Paspalum > Paspalum vaginatum. The sequence goes on along the minus strand of CM059013.1, from coordinate 36,272,096 downwards.
CGTCGATCGCGTTCTCACGTGCCACCACCACACTAGGTACATACGGCCGCCTATCGCGGGCGGCGCTCGCCTATATAGCAACAGCGCACCTGAAGTGCCGTGCTGTGCCCTGCTGCATGCATCGCATCGCATCGCATCGCACGCAGCCTCGCCACGACGACTGCATGCGCGCGCGCTCATCTCATCTCATCTCATCTCATCTCATCTCCGGCCGGCAGCTATACTCCGTCCTGCTACGTGGTCGAGCCGGTTGATAGCTAGCTATACACATATATATACCCCCAGCTGCCGCCGCCGCCGCTGCGAGCTGAGCTTATTTTTGTAGCCAGTGCGGCGAGCAACCAATATTTATATATATGGCCACCGTGAGCACGGAGGACGGCAAGGCGGCCGCCGCGGAGCCGGCGCCGCCTCGTCCCGCGGGCGGCGGCTTCTCCGGCGCCGACGTGGCCCTGCGGGCGCTGCTGTTCGCCGTGACGCTCGCCGCGCTCGTCGTGCTGGCCACCGCCAAGCAGACCGCGCTCGTGCCCTACCCGCCGCTCGCGCCGCAGGTCCTCCTCCCCGTCCCCGCCAAGTTCAAGGACTCGCCAGCGCTCATGTACGTCAGTAATTAAATACTAGGCACTAATAGTAGTCGGTCATATCGAGCCGTGCATTATATTCCCCCGATATCTTCTTTTATTGATTTGTCTGACTTGAGATCTCCCGTCGTCTGTCCATGCGCCTAGATATCTGCTCGTGGCGCTCTGCGTGACGTGCCTCTACAGCTTGCTGACGGCGCTCAGCTCGCTCAGGCTCCTCGCCGGCTCCGTCTCCGCCGCCAAGACCCTCTTCCTCCTCGTCCTGCTCGATGTGGTGAGCGCACCGCGTACCTTGCAAACAAGGTTTTATGTAGTAATTTCTTCTGCATGTTTCACCACGCACAACAACAGTCTAGTCGCCTTACCTTACCTTACAAAAACAAGTTTATTAAGAAATAGTACTAGTATATTTCTTATTCTTTATTTAAGAAAACACTGTTTTCAGCTACCTATATAGTAGTCCCCAAAGATCTGAAGTCACTTGCCCATCCATCTGTGTTTTTTTCATATACACAAGGGACGACCTGCTCTGCTAGTGCTAGTAGACAACCCTTCAAGGAGAACTAGTACTACTATTCAAAGTCGTCAAGATATATAGCGATAACGACTTAGCTTGTTGTTCCTCTGCATGCAGTTCTACGCCGCTGTGATGGCGTCGGCGACGGGTGCCGCCGGCGGCGTGGCGTGGATCGGGCTGAAGGGCAACTCCCACACGCAGTGGAACAAGATCTGCAACGTCTACGGCAAGTTCTGCCGCCACATCGGCAGCTCCGCCTTCCTGGCTCTCGTCGCCTCCATCATCCTCGTCCTGCTCGCCATCCTCAACGCCTACTCCCTCTACCGACGCACCCACTACTGATGGCATCACGTACGGTGCCCGGCCGGCCGGCTGGAAACTTCACATATATATGTGCTGCTTGTTGTAAATTGGAATTAGTTAATGGTTATCCATACGCATGCGATCGAGAGATCGAGACATCTAGCGCGCTGCTAGTGTAATCTTACAGGGGAAGAAAATACATAGAGTAGATATGTTCCGTGTTGTGTGTGTGTGGCACTGTTGTGTTTGTCACAGGTGTGATTTTTTTCCCGGCCATCGTCGTTGCTGTGTACTGTGTAGTCCATTCATCTGTACTACTACCACCGTTCTTTTTTATTTGTTTGACGCGGTTGATTTGTTTTCAAAACTCCAATCACTCTCGTCTTACTCAAAAAATTTGTACAAACATATAAAAGTACAATACATGCTTAAACTAATCTTAACAATAAAACAAATAAAAAAGGATGATAACTTATAATTTTTTTTAATAAGACTAGTCAACCGCGTCAAATAAAAAAGAACGGAGGGAGGGAGTATATGTTAGTCCTAGACCGTAATACCTCCTGGTTTATTTAATTTTGCTGTCGTTCGTGCAACGACGTTGCATTAGTTTAGTGTTGAAATTGAGAAGTATCAACTACAACCCAACCATCATATATAGCACTCCGGTTATCTATTCGAACACAAGGCAAACAAAACAAAGCTAGCACTACAGCAAAGTGCGTTGATACTTCTCATTAAGCTCTGGTACACCATCCGTAGACGTTGCAGATCTTGATCCACTGGGCAACCGGTAAAACAGGCTAACACTACAACGCACGTTCTATATAGGGATACTACTCATTAAGCTTCCAAAACACTGAACTACAGTACTCATTAAGATTCCAAAGCCCAATTAAGATGGACTTGTTTCGAAGCCTAATTGCAGTTTAGCCTAACCCATGCGGAGGCCTAGTTGAATTTACGACAAGCCAATTTTGGAGCCCATTTCAGTTTTGTACTGGACTGACCTAGCTGATCTAAGGCCCAAATTTTCTATACAACCCATTTTATAACGATAAATCTGTAGCCCAATCCCTTTGGCCCAAGCTCATTCCCAGGTCTTCTTTCGGGTGTGGGGACGATAGAATGATGCGAATAATCTAGCTTGAATTGACAAAGATAGTACCCTAAAAGTTATGTTCAAGCCGTTGTAATCAGTACAGAAAGCAGGACTACCGACACCGCTTCGCAGGATTTAGAGTATAATATTGCACTAATTAACAAGGGTTCCCTTGGATTGCGTGATTCCCCCGTTTTCTGCATTTTTCCTATAAAACCGAATTGTTTATGATAAAACACTAAAACCATAAGATTACTGCGTTTGGCTCGAAAATCTAGAGTTGACCCCAATTCCTAACCCCACCAACTAAACCATTTAAACCCCTGCACTGCCAACTCAAACCCCCCAACTTGGGCGGGCTCCAATGCAACCCAAGCACATAATTTATTAGGGCTTGAAATAGATCTCAACATTCACCATTTCAAGAATATTCTAAGTAGCACAATCATAGTAAATGTGTAATTAAACAATTGATTCAAATTTTTGAATATTCTAAGTAGCAATTTCTTAGCCACAGAAAGCTCTAAGATTCACTCTAATGGTTGCCTTATTTTGAGGAATCCGACACTATTTTGAAACTGTTCTGATACTGTGTATATATAGTGAAGTTTGAATTTGAGAAATTGGATGAGTATTTTTTTTTAGAAAAGAAAATTTTATTCCGGCCTCTGCAAGAGGTTTGCACACAACCAATTTATAAGACTATTTGAATAAAGTGCTCTCAAAGAGCTAAATAGACGAAAATAAATCGAAACTAATCCGCTTAGAAGATGGCCACCCATGATTGTCAAAGATTTCCATCGCTAGAGACTCCAGCTTGCGACAAACCGACTTGATAAGCTATCTTTTTGCCACATTTTGTAGGACGCTCCACTGTCTTGCCCAATAGGTGGCCCTGAAAATGACCTGCAAATAAGAATATAATCTTTTTTTGTCAAAAATTACTTCATTCCTGCATAACCAAATAGACCATAAAAGTGCACTTGCCCCTACACAAATTTGGGCATGCAAGTGCCGACCTATTTGTTGTACCCAAGGACCACAAAGCTCATCTAAATTCTTATGAGACTCCAAGCCAAAAGCTATTGTAAAAACTCTCCAAATAAACCTTGACACATGACAATCAAAGAATAAATGTTGAATGGATTCGTTGGAGTCACAAAAACAACATCGACCATCTCCAGACCAATGTCTTTTTATCAAATTATCCTTTGTTAAAATTACACCTTTAAACAAGAACCAAAGAAAGATCTTAATTTTAAGGGGTAATTTCAATTCCCATAAGCGTTTGTTCAAAGGCAAGGCAACTTGGTTCACCAAATGCTCATACATTGAATTTACCGTGAAATGACCCTGTTTGGATATGTTCCACTTAAGAGAATCAGGCTGGTCACCTAATTGCACTAAAGCAATTTTTGCGACCAGTTCTTCCTATTTTTGAAGTTTCTCCCCAACCAGGGCTCTCCTAAAAGAAATGTTAAAAGGTATGGAGCTGAACACAGTTGAAACTGTGACATTTTTCTTTCGAGCAATGTTGTATAGAGATGGATATTGAATTTTAAGAGAAAGGCGACCGAACCATCTATCATTCCAAAATCTTATTTGAGAACCATCATGGAGAATAAAACTAAAAAGTTGTAGGAAACGCCCTTTGACCTTCATAAGGCCTGACAAAAAGTGAGAATCCTCATGCTTCCATTGAACTTCCCCAATCGTTTTACCTCTCAAGTATTTTCTCTTGAGAATTGTTTGCCAAATACCCTCTTCATTTATCAATTTGAAAAGCCACTTGCTCAAAAGGCACACATTCTGGACTTCTAGATTTCTAATACCTATACCTCCCTGATCCTTTGGTAAGCAAAGTATTTCCCACTTGGTTAATCTATATTTTTTTTATGGTTATCACCTTGCCAAAAAAAAAAGATGACCTATAAAAGTCTAGTTTCTTAAAAATGCCTTTCGGTGTTTCAAAAAACGGCATCATAAACATAGCAAGGCTACTCAACACTGAGTTAATCAGTACTGGTCGACCACCATAAGACAAAAGTTTTGCTTTCCAACCACTTAACTTTTTTTAGAAACGATCTTCCACTTGTTTCCAATCTTTATTATTCAGCCTTTTATGGTGCATTGGAATCCCCAAATATCTAAAAGGAAGATTTCTCAAATCACAACAAAAAATCCGTGAATAATGTTCCACATAATCCTTTGCCTCTCCATAGCAAAAGAGTTCACTTTTATGAAAGTTAATCTTTAACATAGATAGTTTTTCAAAAGCACAAAGGATAATTTTTAGGTTCTTTGCTTACTCTAGATCATGCTCGATGAACAGAATGGTGCCGTAGAATTGAGAGGCCTCCATCAACTAAATGAGGTATCAATCCACGAATTTAACCATCCTCTTTTGCTCTTGTTATAAATATTGCTAACATATCTACGTTACTGGAGATAGCCTAAATGGCTTTCTAAACTTAAACGCCTCTCGGCATTATAAGGAGATTGGAGCTAGTCTTGAAGTGGGGGAACGGCGGTCAGATCAAGAACGGATCTTCTCTCGATCAATCGATTTTAGTCACACAATATGAAGCCCAATGCCAATTGCTAATTACTTTCAGAATCCCAAATGCAATACGCTAGATCATCTAAACATTGTCTTTAGCTACTCACTTAGGACCAGACATAAACAGGAAAATACATCCCGCAAAGGTAATACTCCCTCCGTCTTAATTTATAGGTTGTTTGACTTTTTTGACACCAAATTTGACCGGCTCATCTTATTCAAAATATTTGCGAAAAATAAAAAAATTTAATTCATAATTAAAATATATTATATGCTATACTAAATCACAATAAAAATAAATAATAATTATGAAATTTTTTAAATAAAACGAACTGATCAAATTTAATATCAAAAAATCAAATAACTTATAAATTGAGACGGAGGAAGAGCAAGAACGCTACAATCCTGCACCAAACTCATGTTGGCGCGAATCTGCGGGTCGCCACGTGGCTGTTGGTGTGCTGGTGGCAGCGTAAGGCTCTGACGGGTGGATCCCAGCAGACAGGTGGTGTCACACCACAGGCTGACAGGCCCACAGGGCCACACGCACCGAAAAAAGAAAACCCCCAAATATTCTTGCGCCGCCCGCCGGCCGCCTTCTCTCCACGCGCGCACCGAACCAACGAGCCTCGCGGAGCCCGCGGTCGCCGAGGGAGATTCGCTTCCTCCCGGCGGAGGCCGGCGTTCTCGATCCGGGAGGGAGGGAGGAGGAGGGGCCGCGCGGCCACTGACCTGGGCGGCGGGCGAGATGAGGCTGCTCCGCGTGGCCACGTGCAATCTCAACCAGTGGGCGATGGACTTCGACGCCAACGTCCGCAACGTCAAGGAGTCCATCTCGCGCGCCAAGGCCGCCGGCGCGGCCGTCCGTGTCGGCCCCGAGCTCGAGCTCACCGGCTACGGCTGCGAGGACCACTTCCTCGAGCAGGACACCACCGCGCACGCGTACGTAATTTCGCGCATACATAGCCTCGGCCCTTTCCCGGCCAGGCCCCCATGGGTCATACATATGAACTTCGTGCTGCCAGCTCGCTCTGATTACCGGTTTGCTGGAGATAAAGTATCACGCGCTACTGTACCCTTGATTTAAACCCAAGCACTGGTAATTGATATTTCCACAGCTCGGGGAATCTGCTAGTTACATTCCGGTACTATAGGGTCAGCTACCTCTACTACACTCCGGTAGAATCAGTTACATCTATCTCACTTTTGGTAGGATGAGTTACTTCTACTCTGCCTTGGTACAATCAACTAGCTATGCTGTCTAAAGTTGCAGCAATTATGTCTAGTCTTTTCTAATGAATTTGTTCATGCCTGATCTGCAAACAACATGTAAAAGAGTGGGATATGTTAAAAAAATGAATATATGCCAGGACAAACAAATGATCCATATAATTGAATTTGTGTTTTTCTGAATTACTCTAAATGATTCCATTTAGCTTGAGACAGGTGCTGAATATGCAGTGTTTTTCTGGAAGCACTATACTATTCCTGTATCGAGTTTGGTATCCGTATATTTATGTACTCTTTGACACTATGCTCAGCTGCTGTTAATTATCCTGTGTGCCAATCTGCAGGTGGGAGTGCTTAAAGGACATTTTAGCTGGGGACTACACAAACAACATCTTATGCAGCATAGGGATGCCAGTTATTTTCAATAGTGTGCGGTACAATTGCCAGGTCTTCTGCCTAAATCGCAAGATAATTATGATCCGACCAAAGATGTCCCTTGCAAATGATGGAAATTATCGAGAATTTCGTTGGTTTTCTGCTTGGACATTTAAAGACGAGATTGTTGACTTTCAACTCCCTATTGAAGTCTCAGAGGCTATATCCCAGGATACTGTGCCTTTTGGTTATGGCTACATGCGTTTTTTAGATGTGTAAGTGCCAATACTGCTTGAATTTGTCCTTGTGTCCGTAATTTCAGCTTCCTGTTTTTTCTCCAGTGAACATGCTACAGAAACCCATTGGTCTGTCACGACATATTCAAATGTTAACCGAATCTTGTACATGGTATCAAAGAGCACCATTGAAACATGTTTCAAACTGAGTCAGATACTGGAATGAAATAGGAAATACTCACTTTCTTAGCTAGATATATTCAGCTTCTTATTCATGATTGTTTACTGCATATGCTTCATAAACTAGTGAATTTGTATACTCTTTTGATGTATATTATTTACTGCACTGCTTAAATATTAGTTACTGTTTGATCTTCTTTTCAATCCTTCTGTCCAGGTCTTTGGCTGCTGAAACTTGTGAAGAGCTCTTTACAGCAAATGCTCCCCGGATTGACTTAGCATTGAATGGTGTTGAGGTTTTCATGAATGCAAGTGGAAGCCACCATCAGCTAAGGAAGCTCAATCTTCGGATTGATTCCATAAGGAATGCAACCCAAGCATGTGGTGGTGTTTACATGTATGCTAACCAGCAGGGATGTGATGGTGGCCGCCTTTATTATGGTATCTCAAAATGCTATTATTTGGACTCTCGTAAATGTGTCTTTTAATACCTGATTTATGGTGTGATTATCTTTTCTCATCTTCAGTGTGAAAACCCTTTAACCAATTTGTTATTATCTCCGTGCGGCATTCATATCTTTTTTATTCTTTTGCTTGTCCAAAATGTCTACTTACCACATTCTCACGATATTATCCACAACACTCTACTTATCTGTTGGAGATTGTAGTACATAAACTGTATGTAGGATACTGGCATTGATTTGGGCCTGTTGGTTTTGGGTAGTTTGACAGAGGGCTGTTGTGTTATGAATGGAATTCTTGAAAATAATCTTTTTACAAGTAACTTCTGTACCTCATAGTAACAGATAGTTATCCATGATGATATTTTTCTGATGTCTGAAGTTTATTTGTCGTTTTTGAACTGAAGTGGTTTCTCAAGAGTGTTATAGAGAAGATTTAATAATTATGCATACTGTTTTCCATTTTAAAGTTTCTCAATGGCGTTCATGATTGGCCCTTTCCTCCTTAATTCTGCAATAGTGTGTTATGTTGATCATATTCATTTAAAGAAGGTTGCTGATTGTTCTAAATTTTCCCACTAGATGGTTGTTGCTGCGTTGCAGTAAATGGTGATTTGGTTGCACAGGGTTCTCAATTCTCATTGAAGGATGTAGAAGTGCTGGATGCTCTGGTAGATCTTGATGCTGTAAGTTCTAAACCGTTTATATGGTTTTTGTATTTACACAATCCTGTTCCTTGTTTTCTTTTTTGCCATTCTTAGTTACATGAAAAATTAGTTCTGTTTGTTGTCCAACCAAGCAAAACATGCTGTCCATAGAGTTCATGAGGCTGCTAGGAGCCCACGATTGACAATAAACTCATATGACGTGACATAGGGCTGTGAACATTTAAATTTTTTGCAACTATCCAAGCAGGTGCCAAATTCTTTTGGCTGTACCAAAAATCTGTAAGGTGGGTTGAGGCGAAAAACATACATTCAGCTAAAATTCTCCCAAATTTTTTATATCTACAACTAAAACACCTTTCCCTTCATTTGTCCAGTCTGCTACTCTGTTTTATAGAAATGATATTTGTTAAAAAAGCAGAACGCATTATGGGCGCAATGTTTAGTTCAGCTGGTAGCCTGGTATATCCATTCCATGCTTTTACTATTCTCTTTGGGCCTTTTTTGGAAACATCTTATTGAGTGTTTGCCTATTTGCAGTTCTCCAAAGTCCGTTTGACTTTGCTGTACTATATTTCTCAAACTTAGGTTGTAGTTGTGAACTGTGAATTATTTAGCTTCAGCTTTAATGCAAATATTAGGCATATATTCTGACATGGCTGATCATTCTTTTCTGCAATCAGGTATCGAGTTATCGAGCATCTGTTTCTAGTTTCAGAGAGCAAGCAAGCCATAGAAAAAATGTACCATTTGTGAAGGTTCCATATAAGCTTTGCCAATCATTTCAGAATGGAATGGTTCCGACTAGTCCAATTGAGGTTAGTTGGTCGTTGCAATATCTGATGTTCTATAATGCTTCGATTTTGAATACTATTTGGTGATTGTTTCTATTTTTTGAGGGAAATTTGGTTCTGTAACACAGCGGATCCTGGTTTTAAAAATATACCATCAAACTGACCTAGTATACCTTAATACCACAAAAAGGTCGTGATATTTAGAAATATACCACTCTGTTCACTTGTTACATTTTTTTTTGTGTTTTTCCTGATTTCGATTCACATTGGAGAAGGTGAAATGGCATCTTTACCCTTGAGATCCTGATATTCTCTTCTCTCATTGACTGATTTGACCAGTCTCCAAATGCTCAAATCCTTTTCCCATGTGACTACACCTTCTCCCCTCTATGACAATAGAAGCTCAGATCCATCCAGCCTTTGATTAATTTCTTCTTATCTTGGACAGGGAGCAATCAAAACCAAACCTTTCTTGATTTTCCATTCCAATTTGGCGTCCCATGCTGCAACCTGCAATTTGCTTGCTGCCCGGTTATGTATTGGCGATGCAGGTAGACGGCGGCAACTGTGCTACCGACATGTTCTGGGCTGACATTAGCACCTGCAGCGTTGTCCAGCAGCTTCAGCAATGCCCATGGCACCCAGCATACCTGCCAGGAGCATGCTGGTCCCAACTAAGGATGAAATCGTTGACCTCCCTGTCATGGCATCGTGGAGCACTGGATTGTTAGACTTGGAGTGGTGGTGGCGGCAGGGGAGGATGAGCGGATGACAAAGGATGATGGGCTTGGGAGGACTTGGAGTGCGTGCAGTTGCCGGCTGATCTGGGGTGTGTGTGGCTGGTGGCGATCTTGTTTTGAGTCTGGGAGCAGCTGTAGATGGAACTAACAATGGGATCATGGCTTATTCAAATGGAAGAGGAGGGCCAAAAAGGTCAGGAATTTCATCACTAACATCTAAACTAGATGGGACCGAACATTTCAAATGATACTCAGTCAGTTTGGTGGTGTATTTCTAAAACCTAGATCTATCGATGTTAGAATCAATTCTTCTCTTTTTTTAACCATATCTGAAAGGGACTCTAGCACTTTTCCAGTAAATTATCAGTGTGTTAACATTGGGGCTTAACAATAGTAAACCAGTCACCTGATTGTATAGTGTATGATGAGTAAGCTTTGATAGGTAGTTCCTGCTAAAGTTAACCAATCCACTAATGTGTTTTTAGAAGAATTCCACAGCAGAGCTCAACTGGTTAATCTTGAATTGGACTTAGATATGGGCCAATGCTCCTGGGATCATTTTATTGACGTCCTTAATGATTAGCCGTGTTTGGGCTTCAGAATTTTACAATCCTTGTTTAAATTTTCTGTATAGCACAGAACAAAAAACATATTGCAGAGCGTCTTGGGTTTATTATGTACAGTTCCTTCCAGCAGATATTGTAACTATCATTGACAATCTATTTTTCCATCTGCTATATGCTGAGAAAACATTGCATAAAATCATTGCTATCCTGTATCTCTCTGGGTCTCTACAGTACATTGGTATATCATTGTGAACTGTGCAGATGGGTATTTAGAGTAACTTTTTTCTATCCCATCCATCTTTGACACTGCAGATTATGTATCACTGTCCTGAAGAGGAGATTGCATTTGGACCTAGTTGTTGGCTGTGGGATTATTTGAGGAGGAGTCAAGCATCAGGATTTTTGCTTCCGCTTTCTGGTGGTGCAGATAGTTCATCTGTTGCAGCAATAGTCGGGTGCATGTGTCAGCTTGTTATAAAAGGTACGATCTAATTGCTATCTTCCTTTTTCTGCCTTTTTAGCAGAAGATTATTTTAAATGTCTCTGAAACGTAGTTGTCAGGAGATTAGGCAGATGCATATAAATGCATAGGATAACTTTTAGGGATGAGAAAGCCACCTGACTATGATTTGCAGACATTGTATTGTTTGACGCCGTTGAAATAAGACTATGGTTCATGTCATGGCATAGTAAATAAATTACAGCAAAATAGATCTTCTAAGTGTTAGAGAGATATGTATAGGCTGTATATTTGTACATTGACTTGTACCGACTTGTACTCCAAGCCTTCCCGGCTTTACTTGTACTCCAAGCCTTACCGGCCTATATAATGAAAGGTCACTCCCGCACAATGGGTGTGAGGTGTTTCCCCAATTCTCTACGTGGTATCACGAGTCCGGGCCTAACCCTGGCTTCCACCCCTTCCGCAGCCCCACCCCAACCAACCCTAAGGCGCCGCGCTTCTCCCTAGGGTGCCGCCGCCTCTCCCCTACCTGCCGGGTCGCCGCCTCCCCTGCAGGTCGCCTCCCTCTCCCTGGTGGTTGCAGCTCCTCCTTCCTGCTGCCACGCTTGCCTGATGTCTTCCCCTACCAGCGCCGCCACCGACTCGGAGCTCTCCTCCCAAAACACCGGCACCCAGCCGCCGATGGTCATGGTCCACCCCTACACCACCGTCTCCGTCAAGTCCCATGTTCCCATAACGCTGGAGCCGAAGATCCGATTGGGATTAGGCGAATTGCTGCGTCAAGAGTTGGATCTTCGGCTCCGTCGATGACTCCGTTCTCGACCTCGCCATGGACGACGACAACCAATCTGCCCGTGACCTTTGGGTCGCCATCGAGAACATCTTCCGCGCCAATAAGGAGCCTCGTGCTATCTTCCTTAATCACGAGTTCCACTCCATGTAGAAGGGCGATTCCAGCATCGCCTCCTACTGCTAGCGCATGAAGACCACCACTGACACCCTCCGTGATGTCGGCCACCCCGTGAAGGATTCCGAGCTCGTCCTCCACCTCCTTCGCGGCCTCCACTCTCGCTTCTCCAACACGGCCGACATCATCGCCAACGTTGCGGCTCTCTCCACCTTCGTCGAGGCACGTGACATGCTCACTCTCAAGGAACTGCGCTTCGCCAACGACGACAAGGTCGCCGCCAGCACCGCCCTCGTTGCCACTGGCTGTACTAGCCTGGGCGGGTGTCGCAGCTCTTCCGCCCCTGCCTTGGCTGGCGCCCCTGCTTAGGCCGACGCCCCTGCTGCCTCCGGCGCTCCTCCTTCCCGGCCCTCCGATAGCAAATCCAAGAAGCGTTGGACCAAGGGCAAGGGCAAGGGCAGCGGTGGCCAGGGCGGCGGCACTCAACCCCAGCCGCCTGCCTAGCCGCATCAGCCCTGGGCCTTGGGCGCTAGGAACAGGGGTGGGTGGCGCCCCCCTACCGCTGGCCTCCTGGGGCCTGGTCCTCAGGCGCATACCGCCTTCGCTCCTCTACAGGTCTCCCAGCCTTCTCCGACATGGGATCAGGCGGGGCTGGTTGCTGCCCTAAACCAGCTCGCCTTCCAGAACCCTGGTCCATGGGTGATGGACTCCGGTGCCTCCAGCCACATGACATCTGATGATGGTATACTTCTTTCCCGCCGTTTACCCTCTCATCCTTCCATCATTGTTGGTAATGGCGCCTCTCTACCTGTCACTGCCCGTGGCTCTTCCACCCTACATACAGCTTCTGCTTTCCACCTAAACAATGTTCTAGTTGTTCCCTCTCTTATCCATAACCTCCTCTCAGTCCGTCAATTTACACGAGATAATTCAGTTTCTATTGAGTTTGATGCCTTTGTTTTTTTTTAAGGATATCAGGACCCGGCGCGTGATTCTTCGCTGCAATAGCTTGGGCAATCTCTACACCGTACCTGCAGCAGCCGCCGCCACCTATGCCGCCCCTCACGCCGCCTTAGCCACCTCATCCACGCTGTGGCATCATCATCTTGGTCATCCCAGCAGCGCCGCCATCACAACTCTTAGAAATAATTCTCATATTTCGTGTAATAAAGTAGCGTCCAGCTCCCTCTGTCATGCCTGGCAGCTAGGGAAACATGTACGTCTACCCTTTGCTAGGTCGACATCACATACTTCTACTCCCTTTGAGTTAATTCATTGTGATGTTTGGACATCTCCTGTTCTTAGTGTCTCTGGCTGTCGTTACTATTTGGTGCTCATCGATGATTTTTCGCACTATTGTTGTCTTTTCCCACTTAAAAATAAATCTGATGTTCGCCACCACAGTCACCTTCCTCGCCTACACTAAGACCCAATTTCAGCTTCCTGTCAAAGCCGTGCAGGCCGACAATGGGCGTGAGTTTATTAACCACGCCCTCACCTCCGTTCTAGATTCCTCTGGCATCCTTCTTCACCTCTCTTGCCCCTACACATCACCACATAACGGCAAGGCCGAGCGTGCAATCCGCACCGTTAATAATGTCTGCCGCACCCTCTTGCTTCATGCTCATATGCCTCCCCAGTACTGGGCCGAAGCTGCACTCACCGCCGCCTATCTTCTCAATAGGCGCCCATGCTCGGCCATTGGCAATTCCATCCCCTTTGAGCGCCTTTTTCACCGACTACCCGATTATAGCTCTCTTCGGGTGTTCGGTTGTCTTTGCTACCCCAATCTCACTGCCACAACCTCTCATAAGCTGGCACCCCAATCCACACCTTGCGCCTTCATCGGATACCCCACATCCCACAAAGGCTATCGGTGTCTTGAGCTTTCTACTAACCGCGTCATCATATCTAGGCACGTCATGTTTGATGAGTCCTCCTTCCCCTTTGGACACACCATCACGGCTTTGCCTGCGTCAGCTTTTGATTTTTTGTTGCAGGACACTTCACCTTTGGTTGCCCCGCTTCCGGGCACCGGGCAGCCGCAGGACCCTCCTCCGTTCGACGATCCGGCGATCCTGCTACGTGGCCCTGTCTACACCACGCCGCAGCAGGACAGCAGGCTCTTGCTGCTCCGGACCACCAGCTGCGAAAGTGCACCGCCGGCTGCCCAGTCGAAGCCTGCTGCTGCCTTGTCCTAGGCGGCCTCTGTTGGTGCTACCGGACCTCCACAGGATGCTGCACCTTCTGCTAGGGGTGCTGCCATTGCTGGTGCCGAGCCTGCTGCGGCCCCTCGAGTTGCGGGCCGCTTCGGGCTGACATATCAGCGTCGGCCTTCTCCACCGCCCCCGGCTCCCACACAACAGCGGTTCAGCATCGTCTACGGTTGACGTCCACGTCCTGCCACCATCCATGGTCCCCAGCCCACCTCGCAGCTCATCCTCCAGTTCCTCCCCCGCGGCCGATGCAGGGTCCTCCACTGCCGATCCGTCTTGGTGGTCCATGCCACCCCTGCCGCCGCCGTCGCATCCCATGCTGACTCGTGCGCGGGCTGTGGCTATGGGCCCGGGACCGCAGCTTCACGTCGCTTCTACGCCGGCCTCCTCGATGGCCATCTCACCTATACCGTCCAACTATCGCAACGCCCTCGCTGACACCAACTGGCGCGCTGCGATGGCTGACGAGTACGAGGCTCTTCGCGCCAACGACACCTGGCGCCTCGTTCCTCGACCACCAGGCGCCAATATTGTGACGGGCAAGTGGATCTTCAAGCATAAGTTCCATGCTGATGGCTCCCTCGCCCGCCACAAAGCGCGCTAGGTGGTTCGCGGTTTCTCTCAGCAGCCAGGCGTCGACTACGATGAGACCTTTAGCCCTGCGGTCAAGCAGGCCACGATCCGCGTCGTCCTCAGCATTGCCGTCTCCCGTGGATGGCCGATTCTGTTGGTATCTGAATTCTTACTCTCATTGAGAGAGGATGACACTAGGAGTTGGGGCAATTTTCTGGTTTATTTCTCACACAATGCTATGCCAACCTGAGGGGTTGGGGTTACATATTTATAGCTGGCCAAGACAGCCAGGCATAGTCTAAGATACTAGTCTAGTCTAAGATGCTGTCCTGGTTGGGCAGCAAAGGAGTCTAAGATGATGTCCTGGTTGGGGCAGCAAAAGAGCCTAAGATGCTGTCCTGGAAAGGACTATCATGCAAGAATCACAAAGACCAACAGTACAAGGACTTATTCCATCATTCTCCCCCTAAGTCTTGTGCGTCGTCTTGTGGGAAAGTTGGACCATCCCGGTCCTGGAGCGAAGCTCAAGGAACTTGATCCTCCCAAGGGGCTTGGTGAGCAGGTCCGCAAGCTGGTCCTTGGTGTTGATGTAGCGCGCCTTGATGCTCCCTTCGTCCAAGCAATCCCAGATGAAATGGAACCTCAGCCGGATGTGCTTGCTCCATTCATGGAAAACAGGGTTCTTTACCAGGGCCAGAGCGGACTTGCTGTCCACCCTGAGTTCCACCGCTTTAGTGTCTCGGCCGAGGAGATCTCCAAGCAGCCGAGCAAGCCAGAGTGCCTGAGTCGAAGTGGTGGAGGCCGCTATGTACTTGGCCTCGCAGTTGGACAGTGCCACCACTTGCTGCTTAACTGATTGCCAGCTAACGAGGCACTTGTCGAGGAAGAAGAGAATCCCGCTTGTGCTCTTGCTGGTGTCGATGTCGCCGCCGTGGTCGCTGTCGCTGTAGCCGACGAGATGTGCCTCTCCAGGGCACCTCGGGTAGTAGAGGCCGTGGTCGAGAGTCCCCGCAACATAGCGAATGATCCTCTTCATAGCCTGCTGGTGCTCCATTGTCGGTCGCTGCATGAACCGACTAACGTAGTTGACGGAGAAGGCCAAATCCGGTCGTGTGTGAACGAGGTAGCGAAGGCTACCCACAAGATGCCGATATTGCGTAGCGTCCACCTCTTCCCCCGTGCTATCGCGGCTCAGCTTCAGCCTCTCCTCCATCGGAGTGAGAGCTGGATTGCAGTCGGTGAGCCCAGCCAACTCAACGACGCGCTTGGCGTAGGCGGTCTGTCGAAGCGTGATCCCAGAGGCGTCCTGGTGCACCTCGATCCCCAGGTAGAAGGAGAGAGGCCCCAGGTCACTCATCTGGAAGGTGGCCTTCATCTCTTCCTTGAACGCGGCCACCTCCGCATCCTTGGTGCCGGTGATCACCAAGTCGTCGACGTAGACACCCACCAGCAGGGCGGTTCCACCATTGCCCCGCCGGTAGATGGCCGCCTCGTGCGGGCTTTGCTGGAAGCCCATCCCTTTGAGCGTGGAATCCAATTTGGCATTCCATGCCCTTGGTGCCTGCCGCAGGCCATAGAGGGCCTTGCGCAGGCGCAGTACCTTGCCCTCCTTGCCGGGTATCTCAAATCCCGGCGGCTGGTGCATGTAGACCTCCTTCAAATCACCATTAAGAAACGCCGATTTGACGTCCATGTGATGAACATGCCAGCCTTCCTGGGCATCCAGCGCAAGGAGGAGTCGCATGGATTCCATCCGTGCCATGGGGGCAAAGGCATCGTCGAAGTCGATCCCCTCCTGCTGCACGAAACCGCGTGCCACCAAGCGAGCCTTGTGCTTGACGATGGCACCAGCTTCATCCCTCTTCAGCTTGAACACCCACTTAAGAGTGATCGCACGATGGCCACGAGGGAGATCAGCAAGCTCCTAGGTGCGGTTCTTCTCAGCCGCGTCCATCTCCGACTTCATCGCGGCACGCCATGCCGCGTGTCTTTCGGCCTCCGCAAAAGAGCGGGGCTCGCTGTCGTTGCACGTAAGGTGCAACTGCGCCTCCAGATGGCGAGGCACCAGTCCTGGCACCAGCTGGTCGCCGAGAAGGTTCTCCATCGTACGATACCGCAACGGCTCACCGTCGTGGTACGTGTCAATGCGCTCCTCGTCGTGGGAGAGCGGAGTAGCGAACTCCATTGGGCTGTGGTCGACACGAGCTAGTGTCGGAGTGGACGTGCCCGGAGGAGTGGCCGTCGGTGCTGGAGTGCGTGGAGTAGCCGGCTGTGGAGGTGTTGGTGAAGAATTCGATGCAGCCGAAGTCATGGCTGGAGAGCGTGACGTTGGAGTCGGTGGAAGCTCGGGGACTGGGGTAGGCATGCTTGGTGAGGAGAAGCTGCCTACTCCCCCAGCTCCCTCGAAGTGGACGTACTCAACAGTGAAGTCGTTGTACGTCGGAGTCGAGCTGTCGTCCTTGTCCCACGCCCATCCTCGCCCTTCGTCAAACACTACGTCGCGCGCCGTGCGCACATGCTGTGTCCCTGGGTCAAGAATGCGGTAGGCCGTCGAGCCCTCCGCGTAGCCGATGAACACCCCTGGAGTGCTCCTGTCGTCGAGCTTGCCGATGTGTCCAAGCTCCTTGACGAACGCGAGGCAACCGAAGACTCGTAGGTGAGAGACCGCCGGCTTGCGCCCATGCCAGGCCTCACCACCGCCGCCGGCTTGAGAGCCTTGGTGGGGGAGCGGTTGAGGATGTAGACAGCTGTCACCACCGCCTCGCCCCAGAAGTCAGCCAACATCCCCCTCTGCTTGAGGAGGGCCCGAGCCATCCCCACAACCGTCTGGTTGCGCCGCTCGATGACGCCGTTCTGCTGCGGGCTGTACGGCGCGGAGTAGTGGTGCTGAATGCCCTCATCCGCGCAGTACGACGTGAACTCATCCGCCGTGAATTCGCCACCGTTGTCGGTGCGCAGCACGCGCAGCTTGCGGCCGCACTCCACCTCCGCAGCAGCCTGCGCGCGCCTGATGGTGTCCGTAGCTTCTCCCTTGCTGCCGAGGACCATCACCCACATGTAGCGGGAGAGGTCGTCGACAAGCAGCAAGAAGTAGCGTCGTCCTCCCGGTGTGGCCGGTGTCACCGGGCCACACAAGTCCCCGTGCACGAGCTCGAGCCGCTCCTTGGCTCGGAAGCCCGACTGCTGGGGGAAGAGGAACCGTCTCTGCTTTGTCAGCACGCTGACGTCGCAGAACTGCTCCGCGTGGTCAAGGCACGGCAGACCTCGCACCATCTCGTTGGCACTGAGCCGCTTCAGGGCCTCGAAGTGAAGGTGCCCGAAGCGCTCGTGCCACTGCCACGCCTCGTCGTCCCGACGAGACGCCTCGTCGTCCTGACGAGCAGCAAGGTAGAGAGGTTGTGCCACCTTTGCATAGAGGACGTAAAGTCTATTGGTGCCTCTGGTTACCTTGGCAAGAAGGCGACGACAGTGATCCCAGATCCTCAGGACTCCGCTCTCTATCACCACGCGCGAGCCGTTCTCATCCAGCTGTCCCAAGCTGATGATAGAATTCCTCAAGGCAGGGATGTAGTAGACTCCGGTGAGCAGCCTGTGCTCACCAGACGCGGCGGTGAAGAGGATAGAACCGACGCCCTTGATCTCTACACCGGAGGCGTCCCCAAACTTGATGGAGCCTCGGATGTTGGGGTCAAGCTCGGTGAAGAACTCCCGTCGACCGGTCATGTGATGGGTGGCGCCGGTGTCGAGGCACCATCCGTCAGTTTTGTCGTTGCTG
The DNA here is from genome assembly GCA_030272315.1 of Paspalum vaginatum. NCBI lineage: Eukaryota > Viridiplantae > Streptophyta > Magnoliopsida > Poales > Poaceae > Paspalum > Paspalum vaginatum. Next base: position 36,253,852 of record CM059013.1, on the reverse strand, counting down.
GAGTCGTCGCCGTGGAGGGCGTGTGCTTTCGGCTCATCAAGGTGGAGGAAATTCGTGGTGGCCGATGCCGCTGGAGGCAGCTCGATGCTTGCGTGTGCCAGGACGGCTCTTCCTCCTGCACCTGTGCGACGTGAGCCTGGCCACGTCGTGGCTGTCGACACTCCTTGGCCCAATGGCCAAGCTTGCCACAGTTGCGGCAGGGGTGGTCTCGTGCCGGCTTTTGGTTGCCGTCGGCGCCGCCCTGGGCGCCGACACGGGCGTCACCCTCGGCGCGCCCTCGCGCCCTGTCCTGGGCGCGTCCGCGCGGCTTGCGCGGCTTGCGTTTGCGACTGCCTGTCGCGGAAGAGGACTCCCCCTTTTTCCCGTCACCCTGGGAGGCCTCCCACTGTTCCTGAGTGAGATATAGCTTCCCACCGATGGTGATAGGCCCCGAGGGGGGTTGTGGTTCGTCGCTGTCGACGACCTTGAGGTGACCTATTGCCTCCTCGATCGACATCGTGGAGAGGTCCAGCAGAGACTCGATTGAGCGAGCGATCTGCTTGTACTTCGCCGGGATGCAACGAAAGAGCTTCTGGACGGCTCTCTCCTCGTCGTAGGTGTCGTCGCCGAACTGCACCAACTTCTGCAGCAGAGTGTTGAGACAGAGAGCGAAGTCATCAACGTCCTCACTGGGCTTGAAGGCCAGGTTCTCCCACTCCTTGCGAAGTGCCTGCAGTGTGGTCTTGTGGGCGCGGTCGCTGCCGATGCTTGCTGCAGCGATGGCGTCCCAGGCCTCCTTGGCAGTCCGCTTTTTTGAAAGCTAGAACTGCATCTCAGGCGGGACTGCAGCTATGAGAGCGTCCAGCGCCCGTCGATCCTCATAGTAGTCGACGTCGCCGTACAGAACTGCTTCCCACATGTGCCGCACCTGGAGCTGTACCCGCATCACCGCAGCCCACTCGACGTAGTTGGTCTTGGTGAGGGTAGGCCACCCACTGCCGGGACCGACGTCCCTGACAACGGCCTGGATCCCGTGGTGATCATGGTACCGGTCCGGGGAGGGAGAGCCGCGCCGCCTGTACAGGCCGCGATATCCGTCAACCCGGCCGCTGCCGCCGGGACCGCCGTCGGCGCGTCTGCGCCTGTCGGGGCTGCCACCGACTCCGGGAGCGCGGCCGTTGCGCACGCCCCCGCCCGGAGCGCCGTCAGCGCGTCCACGCCTATTTGGGCTGCCGCCACCACACTCATGGGGGTGCGCGTCTGCCCACTGCGCCGTCCGCTCTCGCACTGCCTCCCTTGCCAGCTTGATCCCTTCGTCGATGCCGCCGTCGACAGAGGCAGAGCTGCTGCTGCTTCTGCTGCGCAGAGCCTCAAGCTCTGCTGCCGCTACACGTGCTGCATCCGCTGCTGCTGCTGCTTCCATTTCCGCCCTTGCTGCTGCCAGTTCCGCCGCCGCCGGCCTTGCTGCCCTTGCCGCTGTCGCTGCAGTCTCTGCTGCTGCTCGCTCGCGGTCTGCTGCCGCGGCGACCTCGGTGTCCTGCCGGTGCCGCGCGCTCGAGGCGACCGAGCGCTGAGACTGTCCGTCGGACATGGCGCGCTAGTGGGGGGCTGCTGCTCGGGGAAGAGGCTGCCTCTCGTCCCTTCTGGAGTGGAAGGGTGAGCAGGAACAGCTGCTATTGCTGCTGCCGGCTGAGAGCAAGGAAGGGGCTGCTGGGAAGAAAATGAACAAGAGATGTTTAGGCTGCAGGAAAGAACGGCTCTGATACCAGTTGTTAGTATCTGAATTTTTACTCTCATTGAGAGAGGATGACACTAGGAGTTGGGGCAATTTTCTGGTTTATTTCTCACACAATGCCATGCCAACCTGAGGGGTTAGGGTTACATATTTATAGCTGGCCAAGACAGCCAGGCATAGTCTAAGATGCTAGTCTAGTCTAACATGCTGTCCTGGTTGGGGCAGCAAAATAGCCTAAGATGCTGTCCTGGAAAGGACTATCATGCAAGAATCACAAAGACCAACAGTACAAGGACTTATTTCATCAGATTCATCAGTTGGACGTGAAGAACGCCTTTCTTCACGGTCACCTGGATGAGACCATCTACTGCCAGCAGCCCTTGGCTTTGTCGATCCTTCTGCTCCAGACCATGTTTGCCTTCTTCAGAAGTCTCTCTATGGTCTGAAGCAAGCGCCTCGGGCATGGTACCAGCGGTTTGCCAACTACATTCGGCACATCGGCTTCGTCTCCGCCACCTCCGACACCTCCCTCTTTGTTTACAAGGAGGGCGCTGCCACAACATATCTCTTGCTGTACTCGACGACATCGTCCTCACTGCCTCCTCGCAGGCTCTACTTCAGGACATCATGGTCCGTCTGCACTCTGAGTTCGCCATGACCGACCTCAGCGCCCTGCACCACTTCCTCGGCATCTCCGTCACACGCTCCTCCGACGGCCTGTTTCTGTCTCAACGACAGTATGCACAGGATCTTCTTCAGCGTGCTGGCATGGCCGAGTGTCACTCGACAGCGACACCTGTTGACACTCGTGCCAAGCTTTCTGCTTCGGATGGTGACCCTGTTGCCGATGCTTCGCTCTACAGGAGTCTCGCTAGTGCTCTTCAGTACCTAATTCTAACCCGCCCTGACTTGGCATATGCGGTTCAGCAGGTTTGCCTCTTCATGCATGATCCCCGTGAGTCTCACCTCGCGCAGATCAAGCGGATTCTTCGCTATGTGAAGGGCACTCTCTCCTTCGGTCTTCACATCGGCCCTGGCTCTGTCGATGCTCTGACAGCCTACTCAGACGCCGACTGGGCGGGCTGTCCAGAGCGGTCTACTTCTGGCTACTGCGTATACCTTGGCGACAATCTCATCTCTTGGTCGTCCAAGTAGCAGACCACGGTCTCTCGGTCCTGTGCTGAGGCCGAGTACCGTGCTGTTGCCCACGCCGTCGCCGAGTGCTGCTGGCTCCGACAGTTGCTTCAGGAGCTCCACGTCTCGATTGCTCGTGCGACTGTTGTCTATTGTGACAATGTGAGTGCTGTCTACATGACCGCCAATCCGGTCCATCACCGGCGCACCAAGTACATCGAGATCGACATCCACTTCGTCCGCGAAAAGGTGGCTCTCGGAGGGGCTCGGGTACTTCACGTTCCATCTTCGCACCAGTACGCGGACATCATGTCGAAGGGCTTGCCTACTCAGTTGTTTACTGAGTTTAGGTCCAGTCTTTGCGTTCGGGAACCTCCGGCTGCGACTGTGGGCGGGTGTTAGAGAGATATGTATAGGCTATATATGTGTACATTGACTTGTACTGACTTTACTTGTACTCCAAGCCTTCCCGGCTTTACTTGTACTCCAAGCCTTACCGGCCTATATAATGAAAGGTCACCCCCTCATAATGGGTGTAAGGTGTTTCCCCAATTCTCTACGCTAAGATCAAAAGTAATATATCTCAAATGTCCTGTGATGGTCAAATCGAAAGATACTGACACATTACATTGGGCATTTGGGCTGACATGTATAGGGTTCACAGCAATGTCATAACTTTTTTTAATAACGGGTCTCTGTTTGCATCTATAGTTGGCATTTCTCAAGAATCAAATAGCTGGCAAAACTGAGGGTTTGTGCTAGTTGGTCCAGTCAACTATATGGTTCAGATATTAAAAATGAGATATATTTGAACACTTTATTTGGTATCATCTCCATTCACCTCATTTTAGCTTGATATATAATTGAATAAGCAAAATAGGTTTATGAATAGGCAGCATCCTAAATAATTGTCTTATGAGTTATGATTTATGTTTATGAATAGGCAGCATCCTAAATAATTGTCTTATGAATTATGATTTATGAAGTTGCAATCAGCAATATGAAACATGTGGCTTAATCGCAGTGAGCATTTGATATCCTTCTATGAAACAAATGCCTTCTTTGCATCAGCACTTGGGCTGCTATTGCTTGAATTTGAATGCAACATGTTTGAACCCTTCCTACTCGTCAAATATCTCATTGGACAAAAGAGTCTGGTGTCCTAGTTTCTTTTGGTTAGCTGTTCCATTCTTCCCTCTTACCTTCAGAAATTTGTTCACAGATTATAAATTTTGTTATATACCATCTTGAGAAAGGATTGTGGTAACTAAATAGTAGGTGAAGTAAATATGCCAATCCTAGTGGGTACCTGTCCTGTTTTTTTTTTGTTTTTTTTTAATTGGTGGCAACTAACAAGTCATGTCGTAATGAATGCATGTTTCATGGAACTCTGCCCAACCTTAATGATGTTCTGCATCATACGAGGGAGGAGCTACCTTTGTGGAGCATGGCTGGGATGCGAGGGGTATCTCATGTCCTCACCCTTGAGCCAGTTGATAGCTGGTGTGTTGGCTGTGGGGTCGGCTGTCAGTTTTTATAGGCGACGGAAGGAGTGTGCGTCTGTTCTGTTTTTCTAGTGTTTTTTGGTGCATGTGTGTGTGGTGCTGAGTTTGGGTTTTATTCTCTGGGTTTCTAAAGTCTAGACCCTTTGCTTCTTCTTAATATAATAATATGCAGCTCTCCTGCTTGTTCGAGAAAAAAATGTCATGTTAGAGATGTGAACTGTCTGACAATGTTATCAATCATAAACCCCACTGACAACAACATTAGACAAAACTGTGGAGCATGTGAAAACATTACTCAGTTGCCTTGGGTAGCTGGATGCATGCAGTTGGCCTAACTCACACTTTAAAGTTTAAATGAACTATGATACATTCTCTTCTCCTGTAGTTTGTGTCATTGTATCACATCAATTTTTTTGTGAGACCCTTAGTGTTGATTCAGGTTATTCTGATTTACACCTTATTTCAATTGTGATTATTTTGGCAGATAGATTTTGAGAATGGTCACTATGGCAATAATTACTTTTTTATAGTATTCATTATAATACTGGGAGTCTGGGATCCATCATTGTACGTATTCTTGATTGATGATCACATTTTGTCGAAAGAATTAATGGTCATATCAACATACAGATATAGAGAAAGGAGATGAGCAAGTTAAGGCGGATGCTCTTAGGATTGGACAGTATAAAGATGGGGAGATTCCAACAGACAGCAGGGAACTGGCTAAACGCATATTTTACACTGTGTACATGGGAACTGAAAATAGGTGACCTTTTTTTTCTTTTCTTTCTAATGAGTAATGACCTTGTTCTAAGTGAACCTTTTCCCATTTGATATGGATTGAATTATTATTTTAGAGTCACTATGTTGATAATTCTCATTTCTATTGTATGTGCTCTTAAACAATATTGCAATTTGCAAATCCATATGGACAGTATGGTACTGATCTTAGGGGATGAGTCTATTTTACTACCTTGGGAGTAGTCTATGAATTCTTGGGAGTAGTCTATGAATCAACATCAAAGTCCAAAACCAGGTATCAAAGTCCACCACAGGTTTTCATTAAAAAAATTGTATGTGGCACATGCATGACGGTAGTTGAAGTTCGAATATTGTTCGTTGATCTGATGGAAGTGCTTCCATTTCTAATTTCTGCATCACTGAACTTGTGACTTTTTAAATGGGGTGATTGTTCCAGATTCTAGTAAATCAGTTCAAACCATTAAACAGAAGGAGATATCTATTTTTTATTCATTGTTCTTTAATTTATATTCTAGTTTTTCTGTTATGTTGTAGACATTTTGTTTGTTGAAGTTGTAAATTGTTAGTTTGCTTTATTCACGTTGCTGTGTTCTGCACAGTTCTGAAGATACCAGATCACGTGCCAAAAGACTAGCTGAGGAGATTGGTTCATTCCACTTGAATGTACCCATTGATAGTATAGTATCTGCCTTTCTTTCCTTGTTTGAAACATTGACTGGGAAGCGACCACGCTACAAGGTATCTTTTCAAAGTGACTTCAATTTACTAAATGCTTGTAGTGCGGCTTGGGAACACACACATATTTACTTAATGTTTGCTCACCTTTTTGCAGTACTTTAGTTTATGGCTAACAAAGATTGTTGAACTGAAAATTTTTCTTATACCACTTAATGCATATGCCATGCAAACTGTTAACTGTTTTTCTTTTGGGATAATTGTGAAATGCGGCCTAGGGAACAGTAGTTAGGCTCACTGTTAGGTTTTTTCTCTTATGATGGGTTAGGTTCTCTAGAGTCCACTGGTATTTTGGGCCTCTGGGGGGGGGGGGGGGAATACTAGCCCTAATCTCAAGCTGCAAGGAGTCCATGACACAAGTGGAGAAATTCACAACCCAACTTCTAAAGGTCATTGCAGTTTTATATTCTATATAGCATCTCTTATCCCTAGCATTAATTTTTAAGCTATCCCCGTTAGTTACCAGTCCTACATGTTTTTTGAAATGGACCAGTCCTAGATCTAATAGGATGTAGAATATTCATAGATTGTTATCATGCATACAAGGGGTTTTGATGGTATCGTTAGCAATGATAATGTATTAGAAGATTGCTGGTAGACAGCTGTCTGGCCTTCGTTCTTAGGCTTGAACAGGGAAAATATTCAGTCCAAAAGGTACATCTGATTTTTGAATTTAAAGGGAGGAAGTCCATTTTACTTCCCAAACAATTCGTTTGCTTCAGGTTGATGGGGGTTCAAATACTGAGAATCTTGGATTGCAAAACATTCAAGCTCGAATTAGGATGGTGCTAGCCTTTATGATGGCTTCCCTTATGCCATGGGTCCACAACAAATCTGGGTTTTATCTTGTTCTGGGAAGCTCAAATGTTGATGAAGGGCTACGTGGTTATTTAACAAAGGTAAGCTGGCATACATTGTGCAACTTACTTAGGCGTGTTTTTAGATGTAATGCTTCATACAGGCCCAACAGACGTGCATTTCCTTTATGAATTATGAATTATATGTTTTTTTTCCGAAGCAAATGGCAGGAGCTCTGCCTTTAATTAAGTAGGGAAAGAGAGTTAAACACAAACAGACACCGAAGGGAAAGCACAGAAAACCATGCACAACCTGAAAAGTGAAAACAGCAGGAAAAAACAAACACCAAAGGAAATCTGACCACATTTGCCTTCTAAGGGCCCTTCTTTTTCGCTCCAATTCTTGTTTTGCCTTTACTGCTACCTGCTGAGCTTAATTATGAATTCTGTGACTGGGATGAATTGTTTATTGGTGCGTGGAAGTGGTAATAAGACTGTTCTTCCTTTACAAAGTACGACTGCAGTTCGGCTGATATAAACCCTATCGGAAGTGTAAGTAAGCAAGACCTGAGGGCCTTTTTACGATGGGCAGCCATTCATCTTAAGTATTCTTCCTTGGCTGAGGTTGAAGCTGCACCACCTACTGCAGAGCTTGAGCCAATACGCGCAGACTACAATCAGGTACATATAAATTTGTTCTCCAACGTCTAGATGAAATCACAAGTCATGTTTGAAATATCTGCATAATTCTGTAGTGCAAAATTATGAAAACTTTGTTTTTTACCTGAGGTTTGCACCACAGTAGAGCTAATGCATACTCATTCACACATAATGATAGAAAATTTGAGTTATCCTGATGATATTCTCTAGGATGGACCAGAGAGTCTGAAGGCTGAACAGAATGAGGCCTCTTATAATATGGGATTGTGGAGGCTATTAGTCTAATTAATCTTTGTTTGTTTCGGGGGTAGCTGTTGTTTTGATCGTGATGATGCATTTTGTTTGTACCAGATACATTGATTCCATATTGGTGAAATTGTAGTATGTGAATAAATGGACTGTTATGCATGCTTGAAAGTTGCATAATTTTTCAGTGCCACATTACATTTTCTACAAGCCTAGTTTCTCTTTATGCAGTTTTTAACTTGTATTATATCTTCCTATTAAGGTGTTCATTTAAATTGATTGTCCCATGTGCTTGTTGCTAAATGCTAATGCATGTTTATGTGCAGAAGTCAAATGCATTTTACAGATTCAAATCTATAGACTGCCACTCCTGATTAAAATGTTAAGGGGTCACATACCAATTAGCAGATAATATTTTCAAGCCATTGGTTTAGAATACTCATTAATAGCTATTTATACCTTTTTTTTTCCTATTTCCACCTTCATTTCAATATCTGTAGCAGGGCTAGTTTCAGTTTAGTTTTGTATCATCCTCATATTTTATTTTCTCAACTTGTCTTAACCCTGCCAAAGAAAGTGCAAATCATATCAACTTAATTAATTTCCTTTTGACCATCTTGAGTCATGACTGTCATTTGACCATATTTATATTTAATTAGTTGGATGAAGTAGACATGGGAATGACATACGAGGAGTTGTCAATATATGGAAGGTTAAGGAAAATTTTCCGATGTGGTCCCGTTTCAATGTTCCAGGTATGTATTTAAATATTTTTTGAGGGCTTGTTCAGCATGCAGGGATTGCATACGAAACACTTTAATTTCCATAAGAACCAGAGAAAATTCCTTTGTCCCAAACAAGCCTTTAATATTTTATTACTCACTATTCTGACAAAATTGCATTTTCTATTTGTATAGATTTGTATTACGAGAGATATCATTTCTAGGTTATAATCTATCCATTTATAATGACTGAGCCTGCTTTGCTTAGCAGAATAGCAGTTTCCTTCTAAAGTACTTTTTTAGGTGCCTCTATGTTCTGTACTTGCTAAGTTATCATAACTTTATTACTGTGGATGAGTTTGCAATGTGTTAACTGTTAAGTATCAATGTATTATGCAGAATAGGGGTAAACAGAATGGCTTACTTTGGTAAAGCCACAGCCCTCCATCCCAAATTATAGGGGTGTTGACTTTTGGATACGATTTTTGACCATTCAGTCTTATTCAAAAAATTAGTGCAAACACTAAAAAATACAAGTCATGCTTAAAATGTTTATGATGATAAATCAAAGTATCAAACCATAACAAATAAATAATATTTACATAATTTTTTAAGTAAGACGAATGGGCAAACATCATATCTCAAAGTGAACAACCTCTTCTAGTTTAGGATGAGGGAGTATTAGGGAAGGCCAGAAGAGTCACATATGAATAAACTAAAAAGCAATTTGTGTATTTGGAGAGGATACTTGATTATAGGCTCAGCGGCTTTAGATGAGAGAGATTAATCATTACTTTTGCTTCATCATAAAAACTAAAAATAGACTCTGTGTAAGAAGGCTTAAACTGGACCTTCATACATTGTTGCTTTTGCAAGCAAGTGTGTTTGAACAGAGCGAGCCCTAATTTTTACCATGCTAATACAAATTGCTGCAGAACCTGTGCCACAGTTGGTGTGGGAGATTGTCTCCCTCTGAAGTGGCTGATAAAGTGAAGCACTTCTTCAAGTACTACTCGATAAATCGGCATAAGATGACTGTTTTGACACCATCTTATCATGCTGAGGTACTGAGCTGCTATATTTCATCGTTGTAAAGACCTGCCTGTCTGTTGCTCTAACCCCGCGCCTCCACTTTTGCAGAGTTATTCACCAGAGGATAATAGGTTCGACCTTCGCCAGTTTCTGTACAACTCAAGGTGGCCCTACCAGTTTCGGAAGATCAATGAGCTTGTACAAGAGATGGAAAAAGATGGCAAATGGGAAACTTCTGCAGAAGGGCAGCTGCGAGCGCAGACAGGCGCACAGGGAAGTGGAATGGGAGTTGTGGCTGCGGGATCTGCCAATCCCAGTGCTGGGTTCTGAAGAGAACCATACTAACGCGTGAAAGCTTGCTCTTCGAGGTAAAGCTTCAGTGAGTCCTTGCTCGTCATTGTAATTTTACTCATCCAGGATACCATTTTCCTCCCTAACTTTGAAGTATTAATGAATATTTTGGTTTTTTGCCTCCACAGAATAATGCACTGAGCCCATGAAATGGGCTGCTGAAGTGCTGCTGCAGTAAATTTGCCTCTGTTTGTTCTACTGCAACTTACCCCAACTAAGTGAGTTGAAGTTGTTCGGGTAGCACAACTTGAACTAATGATGCAAAATGTAGGCCCCCAGTTGCCAGTTCCTTTTCCTTGCATTTTCTGTAGTACGATCGACAAAATGGCAGTTATGGAAAGGTGAAATCCTTTACTAATCGATTGTTCCGTCCGAAGTCAACGGATAGCAAAACAAAGGAAATGTTACTGTGAAGAACCAGGTTAAACTAAGAATTCCTTCTTTTTGTAAGTGCCATTTTTAAATCATGCTGTATCTATGGTGTGATGCGAGCTCGATCCAACGTTAACAATTTTTACTTCAGTGAAGTGACAGAACATGAAGTTCGGCGAATGTTTTTTTTCATGGGAATTTATTTCCTCCACTAAGATTCGGTCAAATCTTTTAAGCCTTAACCCTTGGCTATCAATAAAATTATAATGTTTAGTTTTGAAATATCATGTGTACCTTTTAGAAAAACTTGATATTATCTTATAAATTATGGAATTTGGTAAACTGTTTTAGTAGAAAAAATATGGTTGAAAAATCCCTGTCATGTCCAAAGAAACGTTGGCCCAGCAGGTCGTGCCGTGTCTAACGGTAAGGCTATCTCCAACTGTTGGCATAGACAAAAAAAGAGATAGTTGGAATAGTGACGTGGATGGGAGGACGGAGAAATACTGGAGCCTAATGCGTTTTTTCCGCAAACTCTGCTGCGCAGCCCGCAGCCCGCTGCCCACCAGGCGCCGCTGCCACGTGCCTGCCATGTGCCGCTGACCGTTGAAATCGGCAGATGACGTAAAGCTGTTCAGACGAGACCCACTATTAGAATAATTTAATATAATCAGTTTTCTTCGCCGCGCCTTTCTATTGGCGACCAGAGCAAAAAGTAGCAAGTACGGCTCCGTGCTAACCAGTAGCTAGCTAGCGCTTTGTTTTTCAAAGTTTTCTCTTCCACATTGTTACTAGCTAGCAAAATCGACTGCTATTGAAAACGTCTTTAGAGCATCCGTAATGGTCGGAACAAATAACTAGCTAATGTAGAGGTAAAAAAATAAAAATAATAATATCTCACCATTAAGACTTAACCCTACACGTAATAATCTCCTGTCTGTTTGGTTATCGGTAGCTATTCTCTTTTTTTCTCACCTTTTCTGTCCATTTAGAAAAGAGATCGCATATAGCTAGTGAATAGACAGCCATTGCGCCTCTGCGATTTCGTCGGCTTACGTGGAGGTTAGACGATAAACAAAAACAGAAAAGTCCAATATCTCATTTATGCAGAGTCCGAAAGCAGGTGCCTTTCTTTCACTGACATCATTTGGAACTTGTGCGACACTATCGACGAGTGACTCGCAGGCGCCGGGTTTTTTTAGCCTTCTCACACATTCATGTCACGCGAAAAAGGATGTCAACTAGCAATCTCGCTAGCCCGTTGAAGGCGCCTTTAGGATAGCTAGCCTCTTTTTGGTAGTCATGGATCTAGAGAAGGTCGGGAGAGGTAACTAACTGCAATGGAGGTGGGCCGCAAAGCAGATGGACTCATAAGTCATAACCCTATTGCCTTGTCACCCATAACTGAATATGGATTTAAGATAGGCTGGCGATTCGTGGATGGTCTCATAGCCTATGTTGCCTGCTATGTAGGCGACAAGCCGAGATAGCTCGTCACATCATCGTTGAATGTCGCTATCTGAGGAGAATCTGGAAGATCATCGCATCTTGGCTCTCATTGCTCCTTTTGCTCTAATGTCCTAGCCAACTTCGGTCTTAGATAAAGGAGGTGGTGGAACTAAACGGACTACTCCGCAGGGGTGCCCAAAAGGGGGCTACGTTCCATTTTCATAGTGGTTTGGGGAATTTGGAAAGAGAAATGCTCGTACCTTCTAGAGAAAGGAGAAATCTGCGACTACATTGCTCTCCTTAATTAGAGAGAGGTGAAGTTTTGGAGTCTGGCTGGTGCTAAGCACCTTCGTGTGCTTTTGCCTTATATTTTTTCTTTTGAGTTTTTCTTTGGTTGTGTTAGTTCCTGTGGTTGGCCTCTCGGGTCCACCATTTATATTTCTCTTATTTATAAATATATATAAATGGAGCATAATCTTGTGTAGTTCATTAAAAAAAATAAAGCGTAAAGATCTTTATATATATGTAATCCAATTTTTTTGAAAAAATTATGCTATGAACATCTAAGTTTCTCATATCAAACCAGCTGACGAGAAATGCATTTAAAGGTTAGTTTCATCTCAATATCAGAACAGGTCAAGAAATGAAGGGGGATCAAATGCTGAAACATGGTAGAAAACTCCAAGAGCAAATTTTTCAGAGAAGTAGCAAACATTTTGTTAAATTTTCCAGTTTCCCCGGAAGAAAATGAAATAGTCGGCGAAGGCTTTGGCCGGAATCCCTAAACCCCAATTCTGACATGGCCTACCACCGCCCATCGCTCCTCCTCCGCCGCCGGCGCGGCATCCCCACCCCTTCCTCCCTCCTCGTCCTCCTCCGCCACCGCCCCTTCGCCTCCTCTCCCTCCCCACCGTCGCCGCCCTCGTCGGCCTCCTCTAAGCCTCCAGCCCTCTCCGCGCGCCTTGCCTTCGTCTTCGACCAGCTCGACGCCCTCGACCGCTCCCGCTCCTCCGAGCTCTCGGCCCGCGACGCTGCCCTCCGCCGCATCCAGTCCTGGCGCCGCCCCGCGCCGCCCCCTGAGACACCGCCGCTGGAGGCAGAGCTGGGGTCGGAGCCGGAGCGAGAACCCGACGGACCGAAGAAGGAAGTTGAGGCCGTGCCGGCCGATGAGGTGGGGAAAATGAGCATGGAGGAGGTGCTGCGGAGGGAGGTGGAGCTGGTGCACCCCTGGCCCGAGTGGATCGAGCTGATGGAGCGCCTCGCTCAGCAGAGGTACTTCGACCTCGGGCGGGCCGTTGGTGACGATGAGAGCTCCATTGCCGCCGCGGTGCCCATGGATCTCTCAGAGGTCAGTGAGGAGGCTGGGTTTGACTTCTCCAGGGACTGGACCACTGTCAAGAACGCGTGCATGAACTTTGGCCGGGACCGCTTCGACATCCTCAAGTACGATTGTTGCTCCTGAGGTTGCATTTAGTGGAACTTTTATGTTTCTGTTTGTTAATTTCGCGGTATGGGTTTCAAATTCGTATGGGTGCCACTGCCTAAATTATTTCGCCCAGACTCGTAGTCAAAATGACAAAAACAGGTTCCTTATCTAGAGATGTTGGTGATACCCTGAGAATGGTTTGAAGGCAAGTTATGTTAAAATAATTTCAGGCGATAGGCGTTTGATTCAGCTTGCTGCCATTCCATGATCAGAACAGGGTCTTTCTTTAGTGGTTTCAGGTATCTGGTAGCTGCATAAATTTTGAAGGCAGATTTTTATGGATATTTCTACTAAATCATAGCAATCAGAAATGGGCTGTTGCTATGTTTGTCTCCAAGTTTGATGCTTGGAGGTTACCACTGTTGTGATCCATCAAAATTCAATGGTTGCCTTGTGATTACACCTATATTTTTCCTTGCTGCTGGTGGATAATTGATGCATATCCTGCCAATCTGTCATTTTATTTGCTTGGCTTGTGCAGAAATAATAGAATGTCTTAAGTTGCATTAAAATTTTGGAAATCTTCCCTTACATTTATTGCTAAAGCTGGAAATCTGTAGTACAAATATTCTTAGGCCAAGTCAGAAAATTCATCATCACTACATGATTAGCATATCAATGGGCATGTAACTCTTTTTGGGTCAGAGAGTAAATCTCTATGACCATCCAAAACAGAGATTGATTGGTTGCATTTTTTTTAAAAAGATGAATCTATGACTGAAGCACATGAAAATTAACTCTAACATATAATGTATCTGAAAATATGTAATGACTAATGTCAATACATGTTGATGTTTTTTTGCTTAAAATTAGTAAAAGGAATTCATTCAATGTATTGGAAATCAGCAAGGATTATTGTTAATGTAGCAGTTATTTGGACAATTTTGAGGCATATCATAGATGCAACAAGATTTCTCAATCTTATGCAGATCATTGCCTCGGAAGGATCTTCAGATATTGGTTGGACATGGGTGCCCTAGCATGGATGCAAAAGCAGTGTTTTCTGCAAAGCTGATAAGAAAACTTGTCCATCTTGATGAGGGCGATGTAAGTTGCATAATGATTTCTCTTTAAGTTTTTCTTGGACTTATTACCACCTTGGTTTCTGCATATGGTTACAGACAAGATTGTGAACGGAGGGGGTATTATTTTTTTACAATTGAGCTTTTGGCTAGTAAAGCTACTTTAGGTTATGTTAGTACCTGTGTGTCCTCAGATGGTATTGTTAGATATATTTGTACCTCTGTATTTTCTATGTATTGTAGGGGGTTATGTGTATATATCCCTTCATGTACTGGTGTATATATATCGGCCTTAGGGCCTCATAATGAATACAAGTGCTATTCATAACATGGTACAGAGCCAAAATTAGGGTTAGGTTTTCTTTCCTTCCCTAATCCACAATCCTGGTGTTGCACCTGCACTGTGCTTCGTCCCTGCACAGATCATCCTTTGTCGTTGCTAGGGAGCTTGCCGCCAGCTCTTGACCTCTGCCGGCTTGTCACTCGCGGACCTGCTTTCATCCGTGCCGTCGGCCGTCGATCTGCCGTCAGCCTGCTCGTCCACCCCCGTTGCCTTGCGCCGCCAGCCCCTTCGCCCGTCGTCGAGCCGCCTCTCCGCCCGCCGTCCCGCCGTCCCGTCGCCGCCCGCCCGCCGACCAGCCGGCCCGTTGCCGCCCGCCGGCGCGCCTCCCGTCGCGTCTGCCCCGTCGATCCGCCGGTGCCCGGTCCACCCGCGCGCCTCCGTCCTGCGTGCGCGTCTCGCGTACGTCCTCATCTGTCCGCTCGGTCTCTGTTTTGACCGAGTGGTGGACGATATCCGAAAAAAAGGGGAGAGAGAGAGCGTTTTGCTGTCTTCTGTCGCTGCTTGTTTCTGATGGCACCTTTGACTCCTTCCAACGGTGGTGTCCCGGTTCTTCGTTGTCCGCTGCTATTTGATGGGACCAACTACCGTGTCTGGGTTCCTTGCATGCGTTGGCACATGCGTGGTCTGCGTCTCTGGGAGTTTCTTATTGGTGAGCTTCCATGCCCGCCTTGTCCTACGGCTCCGATGCGTCGTGTGATTCCAGAGAAAGCAACTGATGAAACTAAGGAGAAGCTGCTTGCAGAGTTTGATGATCTTATGAAATCCTATGAGTCTCAGTTCAGTGCTTACAGGTGTTGGTTGGATGAAGATGTACGCGCCGGGTCTATTCTTACTGCTAGTATGGAGGATCAGCTTGCTGCAGAGGTTGTTGACTTTGATCGGTCTCATCAGATGTGGTCTTTTCTTCGGGATCGCTATGAGCCTAGTGGTCACTCTGCTTATTATGCTGTTATTCGCCAGGAGTAGTTGTTACGTCATGATGACCTTACTGTTGATGAGCTCTATACCTAGTTGTCTGCTATTTTGCGTCATCCACTGTCACCGAGCACTTTTGAGTTCTGCCAGGGCTAGCAGTCAGATATTGAGCTTCAGCGCACATATGCTTGTTACGTCATGATGACCTTACTGTTGATGAGCTCTATATCCAGTTGTCTGCTATTTTGCGTCATCCACTATCACTGAGCACTTTTGAGTTCTGCCAGGGCTAGCAGTCAGATATTGAGCTTCAGCGCACATATGCTTTTTTGACTCGTCTCCGTGACGAGTATGAGCCTCTTCGTGCTCAGCTTCTTGCTCGTCATCCCTTTGTCTCTTTGATGGATGCTCTTGCTGATGTTCGTAATGAGGAGACTCGGCTTCGCATTGCTGGTTTGTTACCATCTGCATCTGCTTTGGCGGCTCGTTCATCGCCCTCATGGCTAGTTGTTCCTCCATCGTCTCTGCCCTCGTCAGCACCAGCGCTCTCTTCCTCTGCACGTGGAGGGGGTGGTGGTGGTCTTCATTGTGATTATTGTGGGAAGGACGGACATATCGAGGCCTTCTGTTACAGGAAGAAGAAGATGCAGCGCTCTCAGACTCGTCATACTTCACATGCTTCACAGCCTTCACAGACTTCTGGTAGTGCTAGTGCTGGAGTGTCTCAGAGGAGTTCCACGGATCCAGTTACCCAGGAGATGTTGATGCTTCTTTGTCGCCTTGTTGCTGCTTCACCGTCTGGGACCGCTAGTGTTGTGACTCTGCCAGCTGGCTCATCAGGTCCTGCTACTGCTTCTCAGTCTTCCACTCAGGGACCACCAGGTATTAATGCATGGATTCTTGATTCCGGTGCCTCTTTTCATATGACTCCTCATCGCACTTTTCTTTCTTCTATTCATTCTCCATCTCGTTCTCTCACTGTTCATACTGCCGATGGTTCCCCCCTTTCCGTTGCTGGAGAGGGCACTATCTTGTCTAACTCTTTTCATGTTCCTAATGTTTCCTATGTTCCTAATCTAACCATGCAGTTTATGTCCGCTGGTCAGCTTATTGATCATGACTGTCGTGTCATTCTTATCCTGATTTTTGTTATGTTCAGGATCGCAGCACGGGTTGTCTGGTTGGTACTGGCCCTCGTTGTTGTGATTCTCAGCGCCTTTGGGGGCTTGACTGGCTTCATCTTCCTTCCGCTGCGTCTACTAGTTTTGACGGCTCTGTTTTGGCTGCTTCGTCCACTTTGTCTTTTGATCAGTGGCATCATCGGTTGGGTCATCTGTGTGGCTCCCGTTTATCTACTTTGATTCGTCGAGGTCTCTTAGGTTCGGTTTCAGGTCGTGACTCATTAGCTCAGTGTCAGGGTTGTCGTCTGGGAAACAGATTCAGCTTCCCTATCATTCTAGTGAGTCGGTGTCTGAGCGTCCTTTTGATCTTGTACACTCAGATATATGGGGTCCTGCTTCTTTTGTTTCAAAGGGGGGCTATCGATATTATATAATTTTTATAGATGATTTTTCTCGCCACACATGGATTTACTTTATGAAAAATCGTAGTGAGGCTTTATCCATATATAAGAATTTCTCTGCTATGGTTCACACTCATTTCGACACTTCTATTCGTGTTTTTCATGCCGACTCTGCAGGTGAATACCTTTCTGGTGCTCTTCGTCAGGTTCTTTCTGCACAAGGTACTCTTGCTCAGTTTTCTTGTCCTGGTGCTCATGCTCAGAATGGTGTTGCTGAACGCAAGCATCGTCATCTTCTTGAGACTGCTCGTGCTCTTATGCTTGCTTCTTCTGCCCCACCTCATTTTTGGGCTGAAGCTGTCTCCACTGCCACATATTTGATTAACATTCAGCCTTCGTCAGCCCTTCATGGTGGCATTCCTTTCGAGCGTCTCTGTGGCAAGACGCTTGATTATGACGACCTTCGTCTTTTTGGTTGTGTTTGCTATGTGCTTCTTGCACCTCGTGAGTGCACGAAGTTGACCGCGCAGTCTGTGGAGTGTGTATTTTTAGGATATAGTGCTGAGCATAAGGGATATCGTTGTTAGGATCCGGTTGGTCGACGGATGAGGATTTCTCGAGATGTTGTCTTTGATGAGTCTCGTCCTTTCTATCCTCGTCCTTCCTCTGATGCTTCTTTAGCATCTTTAGTTGATCCTCTCTCATTTTTATTTATTCCTGATACTGCTCTTCCACATATATCTTCTTGCTTTGTACCCTCTCCCACTGTGCCTCCTTCAGGAGCTGTGCCTCCATCTCCTTCTGTAGTGCCACATGTAGATGTGCCTCCGTCTCCTTCTGTAGTGCCACATGTCGAGCCTCATTCGGGGTCTTTTTCTTTGCCTCCTGACTATACTACCAAGCCTCCTGTGACCTAGGTGTACACACGTCGTCGTGCTTCGACTCCTTCTGCTCCTTCTGATGAGCCATCTTCTGGCCCTTCTGAGCCTTCTTTTGATGAGCCATCCCCTGAGCAGCTTATATGTCGTGGTCATCGGTCTCGTCAGCGTATTGATCGGTATGGCTTTGGACCTGTTACTTGGCAAGGTTTTGCCGGTACTGTCCTTTCTGAGCCACTTTCCTATCATGATGCCATTCTTTATCCAGAATGGCAGCTTGCGATGGCTGAGGAGATAGCTGCACTTGAGTGTACGGGCACATGGGATCTTGTTCCGACTCCCTCTCATGTTCGTCCTATAACCTGTAAGTGGGTCTGTAAGGTTAAGACTTGCTTTGATGGATCTCTTGAGCGCTATAAGGCTCGTCTTCTTGCCCGTGGTTTTTAGCAGGAACATGGTCGTGATTATGATGAGACATTTGCTCCTGTTGCTCATATGACCACTGTTCGTACTCTTCTTGCTGTGGCCTCTGTTCGTGAGTGGTCTATCTCTCAGCTTGATGTCAAGAATGCCTTTCTTAATGGCGAGTTGCGTGAGGAGGTTTATATGCAGCCACAGCTTGGGTATTCTGTTCCTGAGGTTATGGTTTGTCGTCTTTGTCGCTCTCTCTACGGTCTTAAGCAGGTTCCTCGTGCTTGGTTTCAGCGCTTTGCTTCTGTGGTCATGGCTGCTGGTTTTTCTGCCAGTGCTCATGATTCTGCTCTGTTTGTACACACATCATCTCGTGGTCGTACTCTTCTTCTCCTCTATGTTGATGACATGATTATCACTGGAGATGATCCTTGGTTCATTGCCTTTGTCAAGGCATGTTTGAGTGAGCAGTTTTTTATGTCTGATCTTGGCCCTCTTCGTTATTTTCTTGGGATCGAGGTTTCCTCTACACGTGAGGGATTTTATCTGTCTCAAGAAAATATATTCAGGGCCTTCTTGATTGTGCATCTATTACTGATCATAGGACTGATGAGACTCCCATGGAGCTCAATGTTCACCTTTCTGCCAGTGATGGTGAGCCTCTTGATGATCCTACTCACATTGTAGGTAGTCATGTCTATCTTGGTGTTACTCGTCCTGACATTTCCTATTCTGTGCATATTCTGAGTCAGTTTGTTTCTGCTCCCACTCAGCTCCACTATAGTCACCTTCGTGTCTTACGTTATCTTTGTGGGACTATGCCACGTCGTTTGTTCTTTCCACGCTCTAGCTCTTTACAGCTTCAGGCTTATTGTGATGCTATTTGGACTAGTGATTCCTCTGATCGTCGATCTCTTTTTGCTTATTATGTTTTTCTTGGTGGTTCTCTTATTGCTTGGAAGACTAAGAAGCAGACAGCAGTTTCTCGTTCGAGTACAGAGGCTGAGTTGCGTGCTATGGCTCTTGTGACGGCAGAAGTGACTTGGTTATGGTGGTTACTTGCGGATTTTGGTGTTTCTGATTCTACACCGACTCCTCTTTTGATTGACAGTACATGTGCTATTAGTATTGCTCGTGATCCGGTGAAGCATGAGCTTACTAAGCATATTGGTGTTGATGCATATTACACACGTGCACAGGTTCAGGATGATGTAGTTACTTTTCGCTACGTGCCTTCAGAGTTACAGTTGACTGCTTTCTTCACGAAGGCACAGACCAGAGCTCAGCATAATTTTTATCTCTCCAAACTCAGTGTGTTTGATCCACCTTGAGTTTGAGGGGGGGGGGTGTTAGATATATTTGTATCTCTGTATTTCCTATGTATTGTAGGGGGTTATGTGTATATATCCCTTCATGTACTGGTGTATATATATCGGCCTTAGGACCTCATAATGAATACAAGTGCTATTCACAATAGGTATATTGCTTTACAACAACAACAACAACAACAAAGCCTTTTAGTCCCAATCAAGTTGGCGGTAGGCTAGAGTTGGAACCCAACAAGAGCTACTAACGATAAACAGAAAGAGAAAAATAAAATAAACGTGCAAGATGGTATATTGTTTTCTCATGACTAAATGTGCAAGATGTTTGTCTAATTTCTTTTTACCTTGCTGATATGTGCCCTTTTGTTTAGATATCATTGTTTATCTAACTCTTTATAGCGACTGTTGTGCTGTTTCATACTGATTTGTGGTTAGCCCTTCTCATATAAGGTTATGAATGTATGATGAAGTCTCCATTACAGTTTGCCCTTGTCATCAGGTCTAAATACTTGTGACCCTCACAGATTATTGTATTGTATTTTCTCAAGTACATAAAGCTCTATCAGATGTTGAATTTATACTTCCACCCTAAAAAAAGTATGCCAAATCTGTACTTTTGTAGATAGTGTCTTCTTTCCATTCTTCTCATTTTTTCTAGCTGGTGCACTGGTCTTTATACGTCATCATCACAGAGTCCGGTGTATTATTTTTGTAAGCAATAATCAACAGAGGGTGTTAGTGCCAAGGCATATAATTTGATCAGTCCGATTTTAAATGCAATGTCTTAGTGAACATCAAACATTGTGACCTTCTGATTGCTTTATTTTGCTTCTAATTTGCAGGTATGTAGTTCTTGTAATTTACGAAACGTATGCTCGAGGGGCTACATCCTTACACGTAAAGAAGATGAAGCTCGGACTCTTGATGTTATGCGTATTTTATTGATATATGGTTTTGATCATGTAAAGCAAACTGTAGAGAACAAACCTCTTCTCAAATTAAAATCTTTGAAGACCGTAGTTCGGAAATTAATACATGAGATTGTCAAATTGAGCGCTGTTCCCATTGATCCTAATCTCCCACCCCCTATAATAAAGAAACCTCCTCCTAAGGTGAAGCAACCACCTCCCCCACCAAAGAAGAGAGTGGGACGCGATGACGTAGAGATGAAGAAAGGAGATTGGCTCTGCCCTAAGTAATTTAACCACTTGCGTGCAATTTATGGAGTCTTGTTGACTTGAGTAATATTTTTTTTTAATTTTTTGGTGTATGCTTTCAGGTGTGACTTCATGAACTTTGCAAAAAACAACATCTGTTTGCAGTGTGATGCTAAGCGTCCCAAAAGGCAACTCCTCCCAGGAGAGTGGGAATGTCCTCGGTTAGGATGCTCACAAGATTTCTGTTTTGCTGTCTATTTTTCTATCCTATTTCGTTGTAATTGTATATAATGCACACAGCACAACTACACTAACACTTGTAGTTTTCAACATCTTTGTTGCATCCATGTTTGCCGCATTTGTCTATCCTCAAACACAGTTGTGGAAAAAACGACTTGGTAACTATAGGATGTAGTCTATTTTTTAGCATATTAGCACTAACTGTATAGAACATACTCTGGACTAAGCCCTAGCAATTTCTAACTTCTTTTGTTGCATCGGTGTTAAACTGTTAATCAACACAGTTGTGAACATGGATGACTTCGTATCTAAGATTTTTATCATTGGTCTCTGTAACATCTGTTTCTGAAGAGATAACTTGTTGATAGTGGGGCATAAGAAAAATTAAAATACTTGCCTTTGTTCTGAAATATTTGTCACCGGCTAGTTCATTTTTGAACTAAGAAATGTCAAATAGAAAAGAACGGAGTAGCACACTTTCCAGCCATTCAGGAACTAATTCATATGGAGTATGTACTACTGGTGTCTTTACTTATTGATCTGACTTTTGCACATGAAATTTCAGGTGCAATTTCCTGAACTATAGGCGGAATATGTCATGTTTCCATTGTGAACACGACCGCCCTGCAGATGAGTACACCAACAACCAAATGGAAGCAAAACAATCTGCTCTGCAGAAAAGATTGGAAAGACCTCCATGCAAGTCTGATGTTTCTAGTGCATGGAACTTTGATTTTGATGATAATGAGTCAGATGGTGCAGATGTTGCTGCATTTGAGTTTGCTGATTCATCTAAAGCGAGGGAGAGCTCATCTGTGGAAAAAATGTCCTATAGAGATTCTGGTAGTTACTCTGAGGACGAGAGCTTTAGAATGGCTAGAACAATGAGTAAGGGAATGGAGAATAAGTTCTCAGAAAGAGATAGCTTGCCATCTTCTACAGTTGGTTTTGATGATTTTGATGATGAAGAGGATGACATTGACAGTTATGAACTTGATTTATCAAAAGGAAGTAAGACTGGTGGGGTGTCAAGGATGAGTTATTCTGATCTTGAGCGTGCTTCTGATTCAGAAAGTTTTGGTGAATTTGATAACAGTAGGAACTCCAGATATGCAGCCAAGGATGATATAACAGTGTCTGCTGATGAGAGTGAATTTGAGGATCACCCTTCCTTGAGATCGAGCCATCTTGCTGATTCTTGGCATAAAACCAAAGGTCAGAGTGATTCCAATAAATATAGAAGGTCAACTTTTGGATCAGAGAGTGATGGCTGTATTGATTCTGATCTGGATGAGGACATTGATGGTCTTAGAAGTGAACGAAGGCGTGGTCGGGGAAATCCTGGCAGAGCTTCTGTTAGGTACAATGCACTTGCCTACAGTGATGATGAACCATTTTCTGATGATGTGGATTCTGGTATGGGTGATCGGTTCCAGTCTAGGCGGGCTAGGTCTTCCATGAACATCCGTGATAGAAGCAGTAACTTTAATGGTAGACGGTCCAGTGGGGACCATTATGGCAGAGTGGAACGGAAAGAACGGTTCAACGGTTTTGATATGCACCATCGCGGGTCGGTCTTGGATAAGGATGGCAGGGCCAAGGGTAATCATTTACGTAGTGGTTCAAGAGGTTTACAAAGAAATGCAAGAAGAAATTGGGATAGAAGTGGTGGCTTTGATGGTGGGCACTCAAGCTTTTAAGTAGAAAGATACGAATGGCAAACATATCAAATGGTTACCAGCGAGTGGTCAACTTCGTTTGCTGAAAACTGGATGGATTTTGGACTAGGTTCTGCTGCTGATATGGGTGCTTTGGAAAATCAATGACCATTTTTCTGGATTTGCTAATGGCCGCAGCATTATACCACGGTACTACGACGGGGCTTAAGTTGACTGTTCATATGCATGTATCTTTGTTGAAGTCATGTTGTTTCACTGATTCTCTCTGAGCCAGCAATAAATTTCAATTTTGCATATGAAAACGCAACATAATGGCACGCAAACCACATTTCCCCTCCCTCCCTCCCCCCTCCTCTGGTTTTGATTCAGTGAATTGGGATTTATGCTTCAGAAGTCTTCATTGCAGCGCTCCGTCCAGAGCTCCGTCCAGTGGGGGTGTTTGGCAGGGCTCTGTCTGCTCCGCTCCGCTCTACACAAGAATCGCTCTCCGACAGCCAAACAGCAATAGCTCCCTCTGCAAATCGCACCCTCTGCTCCCTCTGTTTTTCACTGCGCCAAGGGAGCCGAAAATAGCTGCTCCCTCAGATTCTCTCGTGCTCTGGCCATGCAGGGAGCGGAGCGGAGCTGCTTTTGCCAAACGGATGTGACGGATGCGAGAAACTGTCGGAGAGCAGGCTGGAGCGGAAGTGCAGACAGTGGGGAGCGCAGCGGCTTGGGAGCGCTGCCAAACGCGCCATATATGCTTGCATCCGTTCAGTTCTTAAGGGCTGTGTTTTGGATCTCATAACATAAAATTATACAAATCAGATTAAAAAAATCCTTACGAGATCCAAACGTTCCTAATTTTGGTATGGACTGTAACGTCATTCGTAGTGCATAGTTTTTTTTAATTTTTAAGGGTGACACATCGGCCTGTTTGGTTATATAATTTTTGTATATCATGGTTTTAGAATACCACGCTATATTTTGGTTACGACACGAATACTCAGGTTTTTTAATACTGCAGTAATATTGTAGTATTTCTTAAAACTATCACCCGTTTGGTTCCAAAGTATTGAGTGGAATATACACAACTATCAATCAATAGAAAACCAACACAGCAACATCGAGGGCGCAGGGTTGTCGCCTGCGACAGGTCCGGCAGCGAAGGTGATAGCAGCAGGGGGGTGAGGTGCCGGCGGCTGGAGGGCACAGTGACGTCGCGGGCGACAGGGCGGCCGTGGAGGAGGTATCGGCAGCGAGAGGTGTGAGGGAAAGAGGATGCGGAGGACGCGAGCGGAGGCGCGGGGGAAAGAGGAGGCGCCGGACACAAGCGAGAGAAGGAAAACTTCCAATACTCCAAAAATACGATGGTTTTAGATACAGAATAAACAGAGTTTTGGATAGAGCTGCCAAACACTTTTTAGTAAAAATAGCATGATATTCTCCAATACTATGGTTTTACCTAGAAACCATGAAAATACATGGCTGCCAAACATGCCCTCAGCTTTGCATAGACTCATGTATCTCATGTATTATCTTTTTCTTCATCAATTTATTGCTATGTTAGTATCTTTGCTTATGTGGCATGGTGTTTAATGAGATTAAATTTCAAATAAAACTAGCACTAGTAATGGGTTAGGGCAATTTTCAATGCACGGTTCTATTTTCCAATTTCGAAGAGTGCAATTATGTATGCCAGGTTCCATTTAGATGAATTCCTCTCTTCTCTCTCGTCAATTACTTGCAGTGCCAGCATCTCTATTTATGCGGTCTTGTATATCGAGATTAAAACCCAACTAACACGGTAACACCGGGAATAATCCAACCACTAGATTATAAAAATCGCACTCTTTTGCCACGCTGCCACGTTGAGATTATAGATAAGACCAGAAAACCTTGGGCCCAGTGTTGCCGCACCATTTTAGTGCCGGACAATCGTGAATTTATGTTAGGTCTATGAGCATCAGAATTTTCATGTAGAAACAGTTTGGATTGAATGTAAATATTGGTGTCATCGATCTTTATATTGTAGAGGCTATATGTGGTATAAATGCTACCATGAAAATAGTTCTTGTATGTGCTAACTAATTTGGGTTGTGTTAAACCCAAGCGTAAAAATTAAGCAAAGTAACAATGTTTGCCATCTGGTTGCGGTTGTCCGGTGGATGCTGCTGCAATTCTATGCTGGTGAAGACAGATTCGGTTTGGAACAGTATGGGAAATTCATTTGAGATGGTTCGATCCCTCTTCATAAATGTACAACGTTGCTGATTTTTTTTCACAGCCTTGCACATTCGTCTTATTCAAAAACTTATTCAAACAAACTAATTTAGTGAAAAAAGCAAGTCACCGTAAAATAAATGACTTATAAATTTTTTAAGAGTAAAATGCATGCGTGGTCCTTGAACTTGGCACCATGTGTCACCTAGGTCCCTGAACTTATGAAACTAGGAATCTGAATCCCTAAACTTAGAAAACCATGTCATCTAGGTCCATAAAGTTGGTTTGAGTGTCATTCAGATCCCAAAACCACCAATCCACTCATTGAATATACATTGACCATGTTTTTTTAAGTAGAAATCCAACATTTGGACCCCTAAAGTTGGCTTGAGTGTCATTCAAGTCCCAAATAAAACCACCAATCCATGTGTTTGACTGTGCATTGATCATAGTTTATTAGTAGAATCCATTTGTCAGGCCCACATTTTCTTCCTTTGAGTAAGAAACGTGAGGTCCATTTGTGAGTAAAATAATTTTCTAATTTTTTTTATCAGTAATGTCTCGTACTTCCATCGACAATTGTGATTGCCATCGGTAAACACCAAACAGGATTGGGCAGCGAGACGGGTGATAGTAGAAGTCCTAGCAATGCCAACACGAGTGACAATGGAATAGGAGGACCGTTGGTGGGAGATAGAGAATAATAATAATAATAATAATAATAATAATAATAATAATAATAATAATATTATTATTATTATTATTATTTTCATTTACTAATAGATCCACATGCCATAAAATGAGAAAAGAAAAGAAATATTGCCCTTACAGGTGGGTCCCACATGTACCCTACTCCAAAACCACTTTTGGATAGAGAGAATGGTGGTTTTGGGACCCATAAGACACAACAACCAAGTTTAGAGACTCGAAATCCTGGTTTTCTAAGTTCAGAGACCTAATTGACATACGTTGCTAAGTTGAAGGACTGCGGGTGCATTTTACTCATTTTTTTAATAAAACGGATGATCAAAATTTAAGAAAAAGAACCTCATCATACATTCGTAAATAGATATAGTAGTCAACTATCACTATGAAATAAGAGTACTGGTTTGAATCCATCACATGTAAAGTCCAGCAGTTTGCAGGGACATGAGCGTTTTTGCATTACTCAATAGTAGAACCAAGACTTTTTAGTTTTTAGGACAAAAGTACAGCTGTGCAGACACATGTAAGTACGAATTGAACGAAGAAATTGATACCTCGCTCTTGCCATCAAGTACGGTGGCATGTTTCAGCATCAAGGATGGAGAAAACAGAGTTTAGCTGTGAGTAATACCTGACGTTCATTTTTTTATGGCAATCGCATCTGAAGTGTTCTTTTATTCAGTCTGTTTAGACAAATACCTTAAAAATGTTTTATTAGGAACATGCTGGTTCATCGGAACATAAACGTATAAACCTATAGGTATCGTCAAATGAAATTGTTTTTTCTTTAGATCGTTTCCGATTTAAGCTGCTCTTATAGGGCTCAACGGTACCACAAGCTGCTTGCGGACACGCTCTTCTAAAGACAAACATAACGTTCAATGGAAGTCGCAATTTGCAGTTGCTCAGTTGCTTGGGTATGGTTTGTCTCGCTATTCTTTCCTCCATCCTAATTTGTCGTTTGATTTTTTGACATCAAATTTGAACGACTTGTCTTATTTAAAAAATTTATAAAAATATGAAAAAAATAAAATCATAGTTAAAATATATTATATGTTAAATAAAATCACAATAATAAAATAAATAATAATTATGATTTTTTAATATGACAAAAAATCAAACTTTGTGTAAAAAAAAATCAAACAATCTATAAATGGTAAATATAGCAAGCATTACTAACTATTAGGCACAAACTTGTTAGGCATAAACTGTTAGCATGCTTGCTGATTTGACGCTGCCATCAGGCGTCAGCATTCCTGAGGGACGTAGAGAGCTCTCGCGATGGCTCATGTCGACACTTGTTGAGCAGGCCAATTCTAATCATTCCGTTCGATGCAAGCTAGTGAATTAGATCAAGTATCATAAGGTCACATATTTAGACTATAAGAAATGACGCATTAAATTTGGGATGAGGTGAAATAAAAAGAAAATGAGAGAAAAGAGAAGTATACTGCTAACTTGCAGCCAGCTGAATCACAGACCAAAACACTTTAATGAGACAGTGATGGGCTAGCTAGTACTCATATAGCTCGTACTAACAACCATTTATTATACAAGCTGGCTACCGGTTGATCATGCATGACACGACACTGTTATATAGCCAGTAGTAAGCTCTATTATTAATCTCTATTATTAATCTTGCTCTTAATGAGATGGGATTAACTGGCGAGTTGGCGCACCATGCGGTCGAGGAAGCCCCGAGACCCTGACCAAGATTCACATTACAGAGAAGAGATACAGATAGAGATATAATTAATTTTCCAACTATGTTTTAATTCAGAGATCCAAACGTTACATCTTATAATGCAAATTCTATAGCCACAATACATAACCCACACAAACATGTTTATCCACTTCAATATATGATCTTTCCTGTCATCTGCACTTATGTTTTTTAAAAGGCACACTTCATTGCCTGCATGGTACTCTGTTGGCTACATGCCATTGCATAATTTGCATTAGTCGGCATGACGGCTTCGACGATCCCGGAAGACTTTGGAACTGGTGTTTTCTTCTATAGCTGCGATGGCCGAGGTGCCCTCGCTGCTCAAACTAGGAGCCTTGTTGGAGTCTTATCTGCTGGAATTGGGGAAGAAGCCATGCATAGAAAGTGAATCGATCAATGTGGATTGTGGAGCCAGTAGCAGCAAAAAAAAGTGGTTGCAAGACAAGAAACAACCTTACCTTTTTTTCTTTATTTCTTGGCCCTTTTTTGGGGTGGGGGTGGGGGTGGGGGTGGGGTAGAGATTCCTCTTAGGGATAGTTTGTATACTTTTCATTTTCTATGGGGATTCAAGGGGAACGAAGAGGATTGAAAAAATTAGTTCATTTCTCCACTCAATGCCTCTCAATCCCCCCAAGGAGACTAAGGGTTATTACCAAACATACCATAGGGTTGCTTCCCTCCCCAAATAAAACAAATGGGTGGGGATTAATTGGAAAGAAATTGAGAGGAGTTTTGTTGTAAAAGGATTTGATCCCTTTCAATCATCTTCATGCCCTACAAACCCTTTTCAAACCGAACAAGACGAGTCTTGGACTCATATTACTATGTTTTTTTTGTTCCTTGGGTTTCGCTCTAGTTGCTTCCAAAAAAATTCATTGCGATTATGGACCAGAAGAAGTACTATGGAAAAAAGCAATGGATTAAGGAAAAAAAAAGGAGAAGTGTAGTAGATAGAGTAAGAAACAACAGGCAACAGGTCGGACCAAAGATCGAGAATACACGTTGTACGTTGTACGAACAGTTTCGATCAGAAAACACGTGAAGGTGTGCCAAAGTTTCAGGTGTATAGCAACTTGGATAAAAAGAGGCAATTGTACAACTCATAACATGGGCAAGCACTATGAAATTTACACCGCCGTTCTGTGCTAAAATACAGAAGACTATATGAGTTTGTCCTAAGTCAAATTTTATCAAGTTTGATTGAGTTTACAAAGAAGAAGAAGAAATAGTATTAATAGCGTTAAATGATGAGATAGTCTAATTCCTTTCTACTATACATGTTTTTGAATGTTTTGACTTAGGACAAACTTCAAATCCCTCGTGCTTTAGAATGGACAGGGCAAACACTTAGGTAGAAACAATATAAATATGATCTGCAGAATGAAATGCTAAATTATGACGACCATGCGTGTGTAGTTTGAAGCCTCAGCTCTTGAGATTATTATCACGAGAATGCATACTATAGCACTTCTCAGACCATGTCGGCATGCATTAATCTTGCAAGTCATCACAGGCTGGCTGGTCGTCAAAGCATTATTGCATGCGCATATCATTATATATAAAAAATAAAACACCGACGGAACTGATTAAGAACCATGCATGCATGAAGATGTGCAGCTAACTTGCAGATGTTTCCCACAGTAAGCCAGGTAAATAAACGATGGGCATGCATATCATACCGACATATGTGTGTGCTGCGCCGTTGTACGTATACGTAGTGCCAGAGTAGTAGGAGTAGACCTGCTGCCGGCGGGCCGGCCGGCCGGGTGCATATATTTGCCATGTAATACTGTTTAAGTGTACTATATACTCTCGAATCTCGACTGATCGCCATTGATCATGTTCTGAAACTCTGCAACAGCGTATGCAGCTGCGAGTATGCTTGCCGATAGCAAGAACAGATGGAGCAAGATATATATACGTACTGTGAGTAGCATGCAGGTAGTAGTAGTGAGCAAATTGAATTGAATCAGCCCGCAGGACAGACACGTGCGTAGGCTGCCGGCGGCTGCTTATTCGTTCAATTCCGTGGTGGCCAAGTAGCTAGCTTTTAGCTACATATATATATATAGGAGTAGTTCGTACGACCAGTCACTGCCGCACCTTCCACGAAGCAGCTGACCACGGCCCACCGGCCGGATCATCATCAGGCTCGCTCTCCGGCCCCTCCGTGAAGCCCATCTGGCTCGTTTCTGCAGTCAGGCTCACTTTGTGACGACTTTGTCACAGACTAGCTAGCCTCTGCCAATATCGATATTCCAATGTCAGAGGCGCACTAGCTGCGGGCACTATGCCACTATGGCGACACTGCTCGGCAAAGTGACAGCTCGTGCGCCGAGGTCTCGCGACACCGGTGGCGGTGGGCTGCTCGTGCGCATCAGCGCATGCGCGCGGGGCGCATTCCACCGGAGGAGGAAGAAGCGGGGGAGGGGGTTGGCAGGTGGGCCCACGGTGCCAATGGGAGGGAGAGCGGAGGCGAAGGAAGAGGCGGGCCGCGTGGGGTGAGTGGGCCGGTACGAGAAGGGGGGGGGGGGAGGTGGGCTGAGCGGGCTAGGCCAAAAGGGAGGAGGGGAGGGAGAGTTTTTTCTGGTTTTGGATTTGAATTGTTGTATATTTCGAAGAGGGTTTGGAAAGGATATTTGAAGAATTTGATAGAGTTTTTTGTGAAATTTTGACCGTTTCTTTGGAGTATTTTTTATTACTACAGAGGATTTAGCTCATCAAACATTTTTATTGCGCTTGTTTTGTCACTCTCTTTGTAACACCATTTTGAAAATTAATTTTGAATTAAGAAAAAGTTAAAGACATTTTCCAGGATTGATTTTCGAAGGGTTACACTCATTCTTTCAAGTCCCTTTTGATTATCTCCTCATGTGTATTTACATTGAGTGAATTGCACTCCATGTCTATAAACTTATCCCGTAGTATCATCTAGGTCATGAAGTCACAAAGTGATCATCTGGGTCCTTTAACTTTTCAAATTGATCATTTAAATCCATAAACTTTACATTCTTAATTCACTGAGGTCCAACTGTGGACCTCAATTTACACTGAAAAGAACAATTTGAAAAGTTAAAGGACCCACGTGATCATTTTGGGACTTCATAGACCTAGACGGTACCACCCCATTAACGATGGGTAACCCACCTCCTCTCCTATCTCCTCCTGAGTCCTGAGATTCGCTGTCTTCTGATGTGCTAGCCGCCGCTCGCTGCACTGCTGTGCTTGCCGTCACCAGCAGGAGGCTGGGTTGGCCGCCGCACTGCGCTCAGCTGGGCTCGCTGCAGCCAGCACGAGGCTGCGCTCACCGCCGCCCGGTCGCCGCGGCACGGCGCGATGCCCGCCTGAGTCCAGGCCGGCCACGCTCAACTGGGCCTGCCGCAGCCGGCACGAGGCTGCGCTCGCAGCTGCCCGTCGCCGCCGGCTCGGCGCGACGCCCACCCGAGGCCCAGCCAGCCGCTGCCCCGCTTTCACCGCAGCCGGCACGCGGCCACACTCACCCGCCCGAGGCCCGGACAGCCGCCGCCCCACGCTCGCCGCAGCCCGCCCGAGTCCGTGCTCACCGCAGCCCCGTCGCCGGCTGCGCCGCGTGCGACCGCTGCCCTTGTTAACAAAATCAGGAGTTTACGGCATATTTTAATCCGTAAGAATAAGTAAATCATGACGACATATGTGACCAAAAAATTGGCAAGAACAAAAGTCACAACTCGACCATACTGGTTTACCATTTCAGAACAACAACTTGAAAGAACAAATAAAAACAAGATTGAGATGAAAGAGTACCCAGAGGCGGGCCAGTGCCGAAGGCACCAGATGCGCTGTTATCATCAGTTGCCATGATGATCTGTTCGATGTAGTCGATCAAATTCGGTGCAGGTAGGTGTTCGTAGTGTCGTCCCACGAACAGGAAGAAGATGATCAGGTTGCAACGAAAGCAGTCGCGATGTGCGCTCCCCAAAAACCTGATCGACCGCCTATCCCGAGCAAGATCACTCTTGGCGTTGATGGCTTCGGAGGCCTGCTTTCTCCCAGGCTTGTGCACGCAAGAACAAGAGACGGGAATGTGGAAGGAGCTCAGTAGTTGTTTCACACATAGAGAAAGAGGAAACAATGACCTCTTATACACCCAGATGGGAAGAACAAATGACACTGGAAACTGATCCACTGGAGACTGATTCAAATTCATTCTTGTAACTGACGAGTTACCACTGAATGAATACAACAGTTACCATTGAATTACCACCGGCATTGAATTACCACCACCAGCCATCAAGCTTCCAACGAGTAGATGATGACAGAGACCAAATTCAGTTAGAACTTTTTTCTCTTCTTGGAGAACATTTCTTTGTTCTACTATAACAATCATATGGTCTCTATAAACATTTTTTTGTTCTTTCTAGATAGAACATTTCTTCGTTCGGACAGAACATTTCTTTGTTCTCTTATAACTTTTCTATGTTCTTCCATTGTGATAGATGGTGTTCTCAGAACAAATTGATTTTCCATATGGGATGAAACTCCTAGCAATAAATAAATAGACCTTGAATTTAATTAATTGAGCAAATCCCAAATAATCTAACAATCCCTACCAAATTCAAGGCGTCTTTATATATTGCTCTCAGTTTACACACTACTATTTCATATACCAGTGCTTCGATGGAGACTGTTAAGTTGAACATCTATTTAGAGTAACAGCTACACTTATACACAACTGAACAATGGACTGCGCCTTGAGTTGCCAGTTTTGTGTGGACAAGCTTCACTGAGACTCTGAACCGATACTTGGGTGCTGAAAGCATTCCCTCAGTTTTGGACCATATAAGTCAAACTCCTAAGCCTTTCATGAGCTTCCAGAGATCACCCAAATCTTATAGACTATGACTAGTAGTTGAGCTCATACAGTGTATTTCTAAAAAATATTCTGTAGGACAATATCTTTGCTTGTAAAGTCACTCGAAATACATTAAGGTATAACCAACCTGCCATACAGTAAAGAGAACAGTGCATCTCCAGCGGAGTGGGTCATGTGAAAAGGTACTCTCCTCCGAGTCGGTCAATAGTTTGTTTCAACGTTCTACCTCACGGGATCTCCGATCACATAGAACGAGTTAGAGAAAATTCACTATCCGCCATCCAAAAAACTTTGTGTTCCTTATCTGCCGTTGAAAAACATTCTGTTCTTTATCTGCCATAAAAAAAAATTTCTTCCATATCTACCATCCACTTTGCTATTTCTTTCCCTATCCACCACTTCCGTCCAACGTATCGCCCACTTCCGTCCACGCCCCGTCAAGGCCGAACTGACGCCATCAGGTCCTCCCGCACACGCGCGTCGGCCTTCCTCTGCGTCGTGTCGCGGCCAACGGAGATGGCGTGACCGACAGTGATGGCGGCCGCGCAGCCAACGTCAACGTCCGACGGGGATGACATGCGGGCAGCCTGGGTGCGAGCGTGGCCGGCGGCGATGGCGGCCTGCGGGAGCGGTGCCGGCAAGAGCTGAACGGACGCTGGGCACGTCTCCGTGAAAGCCTCGCCGTCGCGCATGCCTGCGTGCCCATGCGCCAACACCGCGGCCGGCTCGCCGACGCGCACGGCTGCACATTCTCCCGCGCGCTCGCACCAGCCTTGCCTCGCACGCCGGAGCCACCGCTTGCCATTGGAGCTTCTCTTTTTGCGCAGGGACCCTCGGAGCTGCTGTTTGCTGCGCCGCGTGCCATGCCGCATGGGCTGCTGGAGTCACTCCGCGTGCATGAGCTGTCCTGGCTGGCTGGACCTTGGACCTGAGAGCTCGTCAATGGATCCATGGGGAGAACGATGGCTGCTGCCCCTCCCCCGCCACCGTCGCGCACCGCCCTTCCCAGCCTCCCGCAGATGCGGTGGCGCAGGCCGACGGGGAGTGCAGGGTGCGGGCAGCCCTCGCGGCCCCGCTCCGCACCGCGGATGAGGGATGCGCCGTGCTGCGTGAAAAAGGGAGAGTGGATCAACGACAAATTGTATTGATCATGGCGATGTCCTCTTATACAGAGTTTACAGGGAGCGGCCGTTGGCCGGGCAGCTAGCTAGGCGCCGGTAGACGCGGGACTTAGCGCGGCGTGCACGTTAGACGTGCGGCATGCGTGCGTGGCTGGGCGTTGGAGCGCGTCTGCATACTTGTAGAGCTCTGTTGACACCCCCCCCCCCCGCATTCGAAGCGTGTGATGTGTCGACAGTGAGACTGTCCCGGAAGTCGTTGAAGAGCGGAGCTGGAAGTCCTTTCGTGAAGATGTCGGCGAGCTGGCGAGCGCTGGGCACATGGGTGACCCGTACCTCGCCAATGGCAACTTTCTCCCGAACGAAGTGAATGTCCAGTTCAATATGCTTTGTTCTTCTGTGATGGACGGGATTGTGAGTCATGTATACCGTCGAGATGTTGTCGCAGAAGGCCACGGTTGCTTTGGGTATGGCGACATGAAGTTCCCCCAGAAGCTGGCGCAGCCACGAACAGTCGGCGACGGCGTTTGCGATGGCCCGATATTCAGCTTCTGCGCTGGATCGTGAGACTGTAGTTTGCCCTAGTTTGCTGCTTAGATGACCAAGACACCAGGGAGTCTCCAAGAAGAACGCAGTAGCCGGACGTAGAACGCCTCGTGTCGGGGCAGCCCGCCCAGTCGGCGTCGGAGTAGGCGCTGATGGTGGGCGAGCTCATCGGATGAAGGTTGATGCCGAGACTGACCGTGCCCTGGACGTACCGGATGATGCACTTGAGCATGGCGAGGTGGACGTCGCGCGGAGCGTGCATATGAAGGCACGCCTGTTGTGCAGCGTAGGCGAGGTCTGGCCATGTCAGGGTCAGATATTGGAGAGCGCCGGCGAGGCTTCTGTATGTCGTTGCGTCGCGCAGCAGCTCTCCCTCTGAGGATGATGGCTTGGGCTTCGTGTTGCTGGGAGTGTTCACCGTTTTGCAGTTGGCCATGCCGGCGCGGTCGATGATCTCCTGGGCGTACTTGGACTGGGAGAGGAAGAACCCTGCTGGAGTTCGCTTGACCTCGATGCCGAGGAAGTAACTGACAGGCCCCATATCCTTGACCGCGAAGGCAGGAGATGCTGTATGGTCTTATTCAACAGTGACGACGATGAGGCTGATAGGATCATGTCGTCGACGTAGAGCAAGAGGTAGGCAATGCCGGCTTGGTGGCGCAGAATGAACAAAGAGGTGTCGGCTCGTGACTGAGAGAAGCCCATGGCCTTGAGATGACTGACAAAGTGGTCGAACCATGCGCGCGGTGCTTGACGGAGACCGTAGAGGGAGCGCATGAGCAGACAGACATCGTCTGGTCGGTGAGGATCGACGAAGCCCGTGGGTTGTTGGCAGTATACGCGCTCGTGGAGGGTGCCGTTGAGGAAGGCGTTGGAGACGTCAAGTTGGTGAGCCGGCCAGCCATGTGTCGCAACGAGGGTGAGCACGGTGCGGATGGTCTCATGCTTGACAACGGGAGAGAAGGTTTCCCCGAAGTCGATGCTGGGGCGCTGGTTGAAGCCACGCACGACCCACTGCGCCTTGTACCGTTTGAGGGAGCCATCTGCTTGGGTCTTCTGCTTGAACACCCATTTGCCGGTGATGACGCGCGCTCCAGGAGGGCGTGGAACGAGTGTCCACGTGTTGTTGGCATGGAGCACCCGCACCTCAGCCTCCATGGCGGCGTGCCAGTTAGCGTCCTTGAGCGCAGCGCGTACTGAGCTTAGGACTGGGGAGATTGGGGTGGTGGAATCAGTGGTCAGGGCATAGTCGGCATATTTGGGATGTGGTTGTCGAGGGATGCTGGACTGAGCGCGGGTGACCATTGGGTGGGTTGGTGCTGCTGCTGGCTGCGTGCTTGACGTGGGCGGCGGTGCGAGCTGTGGGCTAGGCGCGGGCGACGCGAGCTGCGAGACTGGCGCGACAGATGTGGCCGGTGGTGAACTGGACGTTGGGAACGCACTGGGATGCAGCGGCTCAGCGCGTGGCGCAGGTGGCGCAAGCTGGCGTACGGAGCGGGCGCGCCGAGGGTGGGGAGGTAATGCCGGCAGGAGCGGTGGACTTGGCAACGATGGCGGCGGCAACGCTGCTAGCGGCGAGGCGTCGGCGTTGGGCGCCTGCCGTGGTGGCGCCTGTGTACTTGGCGTGGCGCGGAACGGGAAGGCCCGTTCGTCGAAGTAGACATGGCGCGAGGTGATCACGCGTTTGGACGCGAGGTCGTAGCACCGGTATCCACAGTGGTCCGTCGGGTAGCCGAGGAAAGCACACGACGTGGAGCGCGGACTGAGCTTGTGCGGTGCGGTGGCCGTCGTGTTGGGGAAGCAGAGACACCTGAAGATGCGCAGGTCGTTGTAGTTGGGCTGCACTCCAAGGAGGAGCTCGTGCAGCGTCGTGGTACCCGAAGCGCGGCATGGACGGCGATTGATGAGGTGTGTCACCGTGTTGAGCGCCTCCGCCCAGAACGTCGTTGGAGCTGCAGAGTGCAACAACAATGTGCGCGTACAGTCATTGACAGTACGCAAGATGCGCTTCGCCTTGCCGTTTTGCTGCGATGTATACGGACAGGAGAGGCGTAGCTGCGTGCCGTGGTTAGAGAAAAGAAGACGTAAAGCAGCAGAATCAAACTCCTTGCCATTGTCAGTTTGGAAAGCGACTACTGGGAGGCGAAATTGAGTCCAAACGTAATGGAAGAAGGCACGAATAATGTGAAAGACTTCAGACTTGTGGCGCATAGGGAAGGTCTAGATGTAGTGTGTGTAATCATCAAGCAAAACAATGTAATATTTGTAACCTGAATGACTGAACACAGGGGAAGTCCAAACATCCGAATGTACTAATTGAAAAGGGAAAAAAGTTTGAGAGCTAGAATCATAGAACGGAAGGCGCACGTTCTTGCCAAGACGACAGGCAAAACATGTATGCATCTCTATTTTATTACAGCTGAACTCAAAATTTGCTAAGACCTGACGAAGGACCGGCGTCTCGGGGTGGCCGAGACGTGCATGCCACAGGGAGACGTCCGGTGAGGTAGTAGTGGAGAGGTTGAAATGCTGAGGCAGCCGCAGGGGGTAGAGATCGCCGGTGCTATCACATCGGAGGATCTCCGCCCTGGTTTGCAGATCCTTGATGGAGAAACCAAGAGGGTCAAATTCAATTGAAACATGATTATCTCGAGTAAGTCGGCGAACAGAGAGTAAGTTCTTGACTAAATGGGGAGAAATTAGGACATTATGGAGTTGAATTGAATTGTGAGGCATAGGGAGGGTGGCTGTGCCTTGGTGAGTGACAGGTAGATTGGCACCGTTGCCCACCGTGATCAGTGTAGCAGAAGAAGTAAGATGGGAATTGTGGAGAATACCAGGCGAGGAAGACATATGCGTGGATGCACCGGAGTCGAGGTACCACTCGGTGGAGCTCGGTGGTGCAGTGGTGACGCCAGCGGAGTTGAGCACGGTGTAGAGGCCGGAGGGGTCCCAGACCGGTGGTGGCGGCGTGGGGGGCTGAACGGCTGCCGTTATGGCCTGCTGAGGCTGGAACGGGGGCCGTGGAGCCCGGACGCCAGCGCCGGGAGCCCTGAAGGGCATGGGCCAGGCCTGGACCAAGCCGGTCCAGTGGTTGTAGCCAGCGGCCCACTGCGGGTTCACGGCTGGTGGCCTAGGTGCGCCACCAGTGCCGGGGGTGTTGGTGGAGGTAGACGCGCCGCACCCTTTCTTCTTGCTCTTCTTGTTGCGAGATCCGCCTGACCTGCTGGAAGGATTGGAGGACGTCGAGGAGGAGCCGGAGGAGGGTGGTGCAGATGAGTGCTCGGCTGCCAGTGCCTGGCTGGCCTCTGCCTTGGCGTCGTGTTCCTCGCTCAGTTCTTCCAGGAGGAGGAAGGAACGAGCGCTCATGAGGGTATGCGGCGGTAACTTGTCCTTGATGACGGGCTTGACGTGGAGGTAGCGCGGGTTGAGGCCGCGCAGCATGTTCAGCGCCTGGCTCGGCTCGGAGACAGGGTGGCCGATGTCGTGGAGCTAATCGGCGAGATGTTTGAGCTTGGTGCAGTACTGG
This sequence comes from Paspalum vaginatum, assembly GCA_030272315.1. Classification (NCBI taxonomy): domain Eukaryota; kingdom Viridiplantae; phylum Streptophyta; class Magnoliopsida; order Poales; family Poaceae; genus Paspalum; species Paspalum vaginatum. The sequence goes on along the minus strand of CM059013.1, from coordinate 36,216,717 downwards.
TTCATGCTCATGTCACCTTGTTGGAGGCTGCGAAGTTTGGCCTCGAGGTACACCGCACGCTGGAGCTCGTTGTTGCGGAAGAGGTTCTCGACGTTGGTCCACAGGGTGAACGCGGAGCAGCGGGGCTTGTGGACGATGTTGAAGACGCCGGTAGAGATGGTGGTGTTGATCCAATTGACGACGCAGTGGTCGGCCTGACGCCACTCGGTGTTGTGTGCGTCAAGGGGAGGGACGCCGCGACCATGCTGCGTGAGTCCGAACTTGCCGAGGACGGAGTCGAAGAAGCATCGCCACTGGCTGTAGTTGGCCTCATCGATGTCGAGGGTGACAGGGACATGGGAGCGGATGTTCACCGTCTGGAGAACGGCGGCGGCGGCAGGCTGGGCGTCGTCAATGTCGGAGTCGACATCAGAGGAGGAGGAGGACGGGTGTGCAGAGGAGTGGTCCATGGCAGCAGAAGCGGAGGACGGATCAGTTCCAGGAACACGCGTCGGTCACTGATACCATGAAAAAGGGAGAGTGGATTAACGACAAATTGTATTGATCATGGCGATGTCCTCTTATACAGAGTTTACAAGGAGCGGCCCGTTGGCCGAGCAGCTAGCTAGGCGCCGGTAGACGTGGGACTTAGCGCGGCGTGCACGTTAGACGTGTGGCATGCGTGGCTGGGCGTTGGAGCGCGTCTGCATACTTGTAGAGCTCTGTTGACACTGCGGACGGCTGAGGAGAGAGGCGCGCAAGCTCCACGCGGCAGTAGTCCAGGCGACGGTCATGGCACGGCTCCAAGCGGCGACAGGGAGCTCAGTGAGTGCCGGCACCCGGAGGCGGCGACGGGGACAGCAGCCGGCTTGGTCTTCTTCACCTGCTTGGCCCGCACATGCTCCTGTGCCCTGCGGACGGAAGTTGACGGAGTTGGATGGCAATGAACGGCAGTGGTGGATAGGGAACTAAAAGTGCAAGCGGATGGCAGACAGAGAACACTAAGTTTTTCAATGGCATATAAGGCACATAAAGTTTTTTCGATGACGGATAAGGAATTTTCTCAACGAGTTACCACTAAAGCACAACTCACGTGGGTCTCAACCCCATCTCCCTTGATGCTTCATCTATCACTTTCCGTGATAGTCCTTTTGTAAAGCGATCTGCCAGGTTTTTAGTAGTTTGGATATAATCCAACGTTATTACTCTGGAGGTTTTCATCTTCCTGATAGACTTCAACCGCCTCTTAACATGTCTTGGTGACTTTATGTTATCCTTAGAACTGTTGACCTTCGCAATCACAGTTTGATTGTCATAGTTCATAAGAATAGCAGGTACCAGTTTCTCAACAACTGGTAAGTCCATCACAAGCTCACGCAGCCAATCGGCTTCAACAGAAGCGGTGTCTAATGTTGTGAGTTCTGCTTCCATTACTGACCTCATTAAGATGGTCTGTTTGCAAGACTTCTATGAAACAGTGCCACCACTAGAGTGAAAATATATCCACTTGTGGCCTTTAGCTCATCAGCATCAGAAATTCAATTAGAATCACTATATCCCTCTAATACCCTAAGGTACCTGGAGTAGTGAATTCCATAGCTAGCTGTCCCTTTTAAATAGCGCAACACTCTTTCCAGAGCTTCCCAATTACCATCTCCCAGATTTGATACAAACCGACTCAATTTGCTTACAGCATATGAGATATCTGGTCTTGTTGCACTAGATAAATACATCAACGAGCCATAATTTGAGAGTAACACCAATTGATGTCTAGTTGCACCATGATTTTTCCGTAGTTTCACACCAGAATCATATGGCATTGGAGCAGATTTGCAGTCACTGTACCCAAAGTGACTCAACATCTTTTCCACAGTTTGGGATTGCACCAAGGTAATACCACCACCATCTTCTCGTAACACTTTAATGTTTAAGATGACATCAGCCACTCCCAAATCTTCCATTTCAAAATTCTCAGACAAAAAGTATTTGACTTCCTTAATCAAATTAAGGCTTGTCCCAAAAATCAGTATGTCATCAACATACAAGCACAAGATCACTCCCTCTCCCCCACCATAGCGATAATACACACACCTATCAGCTTCATTCACAATAAAACCCGCAGATGTCAAAGGTTTTATCAAACTTCTCGTGCCACTGCTTAGGTGCCCGTTTAAGTCCATACAATGATTTAAAAAATTTACACACTTTTCCTTCATGACCATTTACTACAAATCCATCTGGTTGTTCCATATAAATTTCCTCTTCCAACTCTCCATTTAGGAAAGCCATCTTAACATCCATTTGATGGATGATCAGACTGTGAGAGGCAGCCAAAGATTGTATTACTTGAATGGTTGTCAATCCGGCAACAGGTGAATATGTATCGAAAAAATCTTTCTCCTTCTTTCTGGGTATAACCCTTTGCAACAAGCCTAGCCTTGTACTTTTCAATCGTACCATCAGGCCTAAGCTTTTTCTTAAACACCCACTTACATCCTACAGGTTTACAACCATAAGGACGATCAACAATCTCCCAAGTTCCATTGTTATGAGAGAGTCCATCTCACTTCGGATCGCTTCCTTCCAATAGTCAGCGTCCTGAGATGCATAAGCCTCTTCAATGGTTCTTGGAGTATCATCCATCAGATATACAATAAAGTCATCACCAAAGACTTCGCGGTCCTTTGTCTCTTACTCTTTTGAGTTCTTCATTGTCTTCATCTTGTGAATTTTCTTTAAATGAGGGTTCAATGCGTGTTACAAGGAATGATGGGCTGAAGAGAAATGACCGTTTCTTGACTAGAAGAGCTAGGTGTCTCTTTCATTGGAAATACATCCTCAAAAAATGTGGCATCTCCAGACTCCATTATTGTGCCCTCATACATGTCGGGTACTCCAGACTTCACTATTAAAAATCTATATCCAATGCTATGAAAAGCGTAGCCTAGAAAGATACAATCTATGGTCTTTGGTCCAAGCTTTTGCTTCTTTGAGATTAGCATACTGACTTTCGCCATACAACCCCAAGTTCGTAGGTAGGAGATATTTGATTTCCTATTTTCCCATTCCTCGAATGGAGTTCTCTCTTTATTTTTGAAAGGAACTCTATTCAGGATATGATAAGCAGTCAAGATAGCCCCACCCCACCATTCGTTGGAAAGTCCCGATGTTTCTAACATGGCATTAACCATCTCTGTTAGAGTACGGTTCTTTCTCTCAGCAACCCCATTAGATTGCGGTGAATAGGGAGGCGTCCTCTCATGAATAATCCCATGTTCCACACAAAATAGATCAAACTCGTTTGAAAAATATTCTCCACCACGATTGTAGATTTTAAATTAGCTCAGTGCCTCATCTTTTGTTTTTAACAAATACACGTAGCAGAATCTAGTGGAATCATCAATCAACGTCATGAAATATTTCTTTCCTCCTTTTGTCAACACTCCATTCATCTCACACAGATCAGAGTGAACAAGTTCTAGTGGTGCCAAGTTTCTCACCTCTGCTGTCTTATGAGGCTTATGAGTTTGCTTTGACTGCACACACACACTTGGCATTTAGAACTTCTGACAAATGAAAGTCTCGGGATTAAACTCAATTTTGCTAGCCTCGACATAGAATCAAAACCAATATGACATAATCGAGAATGCCAAACATTGGATTCATCATTGTCACACACATGGTTAACTACATTATTACAAAAATCTGCCAAAGATAAGCGGAACAAGCCTCCGCTTTCATAGCCTTTCCCAACAAAAGTTCCATACTTTGATATCACACATTTATTTGATTCGAATACTAGTTTATAATCCTCTTTACACAGAAGAGAGCCGCTAACCAAGTTTTTGTTGATGGAGGGGACATACAGCACGTTCTTCAGTTGCACGATCTTTCCCGAAGTAAACTTCAGATTTACTGTACCAACACCACGAACAGAAGCATGAGACCCGTTTCCCATCAAGATGGAGGAAGCCCTTGCGACCTCATAAGAAGAAAAGAAGAAAAAATCAGCACACACGTGTATAGCCGCCCGGTGTCAATCCACCAATCAGTTAAATGACAAATTGAAAGAACTGTAGGTAGATTACCATACTCGGAAGTTCCCGCATCAATGTTGCAATAATAACATTTGCTGTTTTCTTTGGTGGCTGCTTGTACTTCCGATCAGGACAATCCTTAGCCCAATGATCAGTAGCACACACACAAAGCAGTTTCCCTTCTTGAATTCTTTTCTTCTTCTTAAAACTGGTAGTTTGACTAGCATTGATTTTTTCAGGTTTACCTTTGGTCTTCTTTGGGAATTTGGAGTTCTTTTTCTGCACCATATTGGCGCTAGAACATCATTCTTGTCCCTTAGCACGTGTATCTTTTGCTCTCGCCTTCTCCTCAACATCAAGAGAACCAATAAGTTCAGCAACGGTGAACTCTTGTCTCTTATGTCTTAGAGAAGTAGCAAAATCTGATCAAGAATGTGGCAACTTGGATATGATTCATCCAGCTACGAACTTGTCAGGCAATACACACACGGAAAAGGTTCAAGTTCTTTTGCTAGCTGACATATCGCATGAGCCTGTTCCACTACAGAGCAGTTCTCAACCATTCTATAATCTTGAAATTGTTCCATGATGTACAACTCACAGCCCGCATCAGAGACTCCAAATTTTGCCTCAAGTGCATCCCACATTTCTTTGTTGTATGAATCAACAATGGTTTCAGTTAGAGCGCTAATCACGGCACCACTGAACAATTTGTTGGCAACCTCAAACGCCTTACCCTCAAGAGTGGCCTCAAATGCCTGTCCCTCAAGCAGAGTCTTGGAAGACTCAGGCTTGCCTTGTGCAACGTGCATAACATAGCAGTCAACCAAAGAACCATCTTTGCACGCCATCTCTTGTAATTAGAACCATCAAACGGATTTTGTGGCTTCAGTGAGGAAGCAAAACCAGTAACCGAAAAACTCCCACATGTATCTGGTTTCTGGATTGTTAACAAAATCAGGAGTTTACGGTATATTTTAATCCATAAGAATAAGTAAATCGTGACGACATATGTGACCAAAAAATTGCCAAGAACAAAAGTCACAACTCGACCATACTAGTTATCATTTTAGAACAACAACTTGAAAGAACAAATAAAAATAAGATTGAGATCAAAGAGTACCCAAAGGCGGGGCCAGTGCCGAAGGCACCAGATGCGCCGTTATCATCAGTTGCCATGATGACCTGTTCGATGTAGTCGATCAAATTCGGTGCAGGTAGGTGTTCGTAGTGCTGCCCTGCGAACAGGAAGGAGATGATCAAGTTGCAACGAAAGCAGTCGCATTGTGCGCTCTCAAAAACCTAATCGGCCGCCTATTCCGAGCAAGATCACTCTTGGCGCAGAAGGCTTCAGAGGCCTGCTTTCTCTCGGGCTTGTGCACGGAAGAACAGGAGAAGGGAATGTGGAAGGAGCTCAGTAGTTGTTTCACACATAGAGAAAGAGGAAAGAATGACCTCTTATACACCCAGATGGGAAGAATAAATGACACTGGAAACTGATCCATTGGAGATGATTCAAATTCTATTCTTGTAATGTACGAGTTACCACTGAATGAATACAACAGTTACCATTGAATTACCACCAGCATTGAATTACCACACCAGCCATCAAGCTTCAAGAGTGGATGATGACAGAGACCAAATTCAGTTAGAACTTTTTTCTCTTCTTGGAGAACATTTCTTTGTTCTACTAGAACAAATTATGGCATGTACAAACATTTCTTTGTTCTTTCTAGATAGAACATTTCTTTGTTCGGACAGAACATTTCTGTGGCGGAACCGCCGATTTAATCCGAGCTAAGCACACCTGCCACCTTTGGCTCACAGTGTACTTAGACCGAAAAAACCCGGTGGTCCGTCGAGCTACTTAACGGGCACTCGATGTAACCATACCAGGGATGCCGACATCATGCACGTTAAGCACTCAAAAGAGCCACACAATTACAATAAACCACCATTTCATACAAACATAGTTTGATTTATTAAAATACTTTGCTCAAAATAGTATATAGACATATGAAAAATAGAGGTTCAAAATATCTCACGGCGGAATACACATAATACATGAGTGCAATGCAGTGAAAAAAAACATTGAGTCATGACATTGAGCCACCGTTGTCATTCTCGATCAAAAGTTCTGGAAAGAAAAATATCAACAACAAACGATGAGTACGTGGGTACGTAGGACTTACCCGTGGGCGATATCGGCCCGACACATTTGAGAGTATGCAGAGCTTTTTGTGAATTTGACTCTAACTCGCGTAAGCTTACTAAGAGTGGGTCCTTAGTTTCAAGTTCCAATATTTTTTATAAGTATAAGCTTAATTGATCCATCAATTATTATCATCATGATCCATGATCCATATATGTCATTATTCCCAACACATATATCATCGTGAAGTAACTTGCAGAAAATGTAAACATTCAAGTACAAGCACGTAGTATTAAAAGCAAGATTAAATAAATAACAATATTAAAGTTATTACTACGAAAACGTCAAAGGTATTGGCATTCCCACACTGCTGGGCATCAGCGATGCGAATCGATGTAATTCTCGGGAATAACTATCGTGCCAGGGGTACATGCTTACTAGCATCGCGTTCCAACATATAGCCCACATCTCCACCTGCCTTGTCTCAAGATTCAAAGCACCCCCACCTAACCCCCGGGTTGTGCCCCCTCAGGAGCATTACCACAGCACACTGGGTCAGCCCTCCCTTGAGTACAAACGCCCGGGTCCATCGGCCTCCCGCAAGTGGATGGGCGGCACCCTCAAAAACTTAGGATGAGCCCAGGTAAGACTTAAACACCTCGGATAAGCACTTTAGCAATGTTATGCCGACCAATAGGCGAACAACGAGCGGACCTTAAACGACTCGGGCGGAGTCCACCAAACCATACACATCATTGTTCATCGTAATATACCATATCTCTGCCCGGTCTCATCTTTTCATCACATCACATCATATTGCTTTCGCATTTAAATTTTGTAAAACATTTTGAGTCATATCATCTTGCGAGTGAACATTTTCACTCGTCTTCTACCGTCTAAGCATGGCTAAGCATAGACTGCGACCTATCCATTCTACATAGGATATAGGTATTTATGCAGGTGGGTTTCAAACAACTCCTGAACGTAAATGCACAATCAAATAAAAGGTGGTGAGACTCCCTAAGTAGGTGTATATGTCTAAGGGGCCTACCTTTGTTGTTGATAATTGAACAAACTAAACTAAAATTAGTTTGTCGGGTTGTGAGGCTTTGCCCCAGACAACCCCTTGATCACTTGGACAACTCCTACTTCCAAACATGACTGATGGGCCTTCCATGTCATGCTTGGGGATTGGTTGGGTCTTTTGGACCGCCGATGCTTGACGTAGCTCCACGCACTTACTTTTTGATCACGTATCTGCAATAAGCGTTGTATCTGAATGGCATGCATAATGAGACACATGAGATGCATGAGGGTCATACACAAACAATCATTTCATGACAGACAAAAGGTAATTGATACCCTACTTTAACAAGAAGTACGTTCATGAGCTAGCAAGTTGGCAGTTCTGCCATCAGCTCAGCTACACCAAGGCAATGGATGGAAGGAGTATATGACAGCATCAAAAGGTTACATTTCTCCTATCATGTCTCATACAGCAATGCATAGAGCAAGCCTTGATTTTTAGTTATGCAATGGACTACTAGCTTTGAATAATTATTCCTAGCACTATTGACATCAGCATTTAGCTCTAATTGTTTAGTTATCCAACTTATTAAACTATTGCATAAGGTGACATCAAGTAAACGCATGCAACGTAGCGTAAACATGAAAGATCACAATTCATTTGAGCCATTAGCTTCGCCTTTTTATCATATTCATTCTTAAGGCTATTTAAACGACTACTTGTAGACCCTCAATATGACAACAACAAAACACAACGAAATATCCAAACAAGCACATATATATAGCAACATGGCTACTAAATCTTTGGTGCAATATTTTGAGGATACTAAATACCCACTTTTCTACTTTATTGTTTAAATTACCCTAGCCTCTGTCATTTTTCAAAACACATAGCAAACAGCCAAGAAAACACATGGAAACATTATTTCTAGACTGCACTAGACCAAAAGAGTAAAAATATAATTTCCATGGATTTTCTGGACATGGTTTGCATTTCCATATACATAAAATATACTAAATGCACACATAGGGGTAAAACAGTAATTAAGTTATGCATTCTAGGGTTGCCAAAAATCATCACTAAGTCTAAATATCATGCAATAGCTGAAGTCCAAGTTTCATGATTTTTTGAGTTCATTTTCATCACTTTTGCTATTTATCTTATTTTATCATGCATGCAGAAACAAAAGGGCAAAACGGTC